>JBAWJQ010005150.1:0-600000 GCA_037783105.1 Bactrocera zonata | reverse complement strand
TATTTATATTATTTTTAATTAAAAGTACACTGCATGAAATAAGCTGTGATATGAAATTTGTTTACGTTTCTGGATTTTTGTTTATAAGTTATTAAATAATAAATGAAAATAAAAAATGAAGTATCTTTATTAAACTACACATTCGTATTAACAACTAGGAGTTTGAATTATTTCGATATGTGTTTTCGTTGTCAAGATATAACATTTCAAATGTTGTAAATTCATTTGCATGAAATAAGCTGTGAGCCACTGTATATCCAAAGACCAAATCGGCATATTTCAAGCAATACCTCTTGTTCTTGCTAAAGCACAAGCAAGCAGGATTGCAAACAGAAAAAACTCCTTTTATATATAAAGGTCATTAACCCTTTTCTCTTTCCTTATTATCGCTCGTATACGCAAGTATAAACTAACGAGAGCGAAGCAATAAATAAAGTAGAAAGAAAACAAGAACAGACTAATAGCACAACTATTAGGAGTACGAAGAAATAAATAAAATAAAAGAAAGCAAAACAAATTAATAGCAAAGGAATAAGGAAAACGAAACACTCGTTCGTTAGTTTCTACATTGCGTATGCAGCAAAAATACAAGATTATAATAAGGAAAACGAAATACGCGCTCGTCATTAGATACTTGTGTATACAACAAAGATAGAAACCGCTTATCTTAAAGATTCAAACGTATTTATTGCTACCATAAATACACTGAGAGAAGTTTTTTCTTTCTCATATTTTCAATTCTTACCTATTATCTAAATGAACGGAGATTCTAAGGAATCTAAATCGATTCAATATCTGAAAGTACAAAAAATGATTTCTGAAGAAAAGAGCCCATGTACACCTGCTGAAGATACACGTTCAAAGCAAGGTGCTACAAAGCAAAAAAAAAAAATTAAAGATATTTCATATACTACATAAGTTTATTGCTGATAGTGACAGTTTAATTCGATACTGCACTCGATTTTTATCTTCACCGATTCAGGACAATTCTGAATCGGTGCTAGAAATCAAAAAAAAAATCTAGGCGATTTCTGGACACGTCTCCAAGCTGCGTATGACGCAATTCTAGAATCTGACGAATCAGACATTCCGGAAAATTTTAAATCCTCGGCGTGCTCCAAATACGAAAACTGCTTAGACCAGTACGAGGAAACGAGAGCTATGATCTCCGATCAATTGAGGTTAATAAAAGCAATTGCACCTACTCCACAAGCGAGAGTAGAGCTGCCTCAAATTCAAAGCCAAGAGGTGAGTTCCGGCATTCACCTTAAAGTGCCAGCATGTGATACAGAAATATTTCACGGAGGTTATGAACAATGGCCATCCTTCCGGGACATGTTTACGGCCATGTACATAAACCATCCTAAATTATCACAAGCGCAAAAATTGTATCACCTTCGTTACAAAACAAAACGTCAAGCAGGCGCTATAATAAAACAGTTCGCTCTTAATGAAGAAAATTTCAATTATGCTTAGGAAGCTCTAAAAGCTCGCTACGAGAAAATGCCCAACGTGGCAACAAATGAAAGATTTTTTAACTACCCAATATGAAATCGCGGAAAGGGTAGATAAAAAAACGGTCAGAACTAAAAACGTTCAACACGACCTAAATCGAAGTTTCATTAGACCCCAAGCTAGTAACAGCCACAATTTAAACAGAAGCTTCTTTAAAAATCAATCGCTCACATCCGAACAATATAAACAAACGTCCTGCGAACTGTGTAAAGGAGGGCACAAGCTGAAAGCTTGCGAAAAGTTTAAAAAACTTAATATCAATGAAAGGAACAACTTTGTCAGAGCAAAAAGACTCTGTACAAACTGCTTGTCCCACCCACATAATCTCAATAATTGCGAAAGCAAATTCAATTGCGTATATTGCCACAAGAGGCATCATTCAATGTTGCATTTCAATAACTTTCCTAGCACACCCCAAAGTAGCGCTTTCTCTAAAAGAGCCACGGGTTAAGTTACAACCACAACTCCCGAAACACAAAATCCCGAAATTTGCCAAGAGACACCATGCTGCTCAAAGGCTTTAAAAACTCAAACGCTACACAGCGAGAATCAAAGTAGGGTACTATTACCTACAGCAGTTATCTCCATCGAACACCGATGAGAACTTTTCAAATTGAGAGCCCTAATAGACCAAGGAGCACAACGATCATTCATAGCGTCTAGGGCACAAAATAGGCTAAAACTACCAACAAAACAAGCCAAATATGGGCGGAAGAGTAGTACAAAACTCAAATAGAATCTGCCCCATTATCCTAATTTCCCCCCAAGCGGATAAGCGCATTCAAGCAGAAGCTATAGTCTTTCCGCAACTTACGAACATGCTTCCAACCTATCATATAAATAGCAAGCATTGGCAAAAGTTTACACACCTAAAGTTAGCAGATCCTCACTGCAACACTCCTGCTCAAATGGATCTTCTATTAGGCAGCGATCTCATACCTCAAATTATTCCAGAAGGGGTTAAAAAAATTTCAAACACCCTTTTAGCTCAAAACACTATATTCGGTTGGATACTAAGTGGACTAGTAACAGAACCAGTTACCACCATGACAACTCAAGTGGAAGAGATATCCAGTGAATTCCTTAATTCACAATTAAGGAAATTTTGGGAGTTAGAAGAACTCCCCCATATTACAATTACAACACCAGAAGATCAGTATTGTGAAGACTTTTACAAAGCCACAACTACTAGATCAGGAAATGGTCGGTATGTCGTACGAACACCATTTAAACAACAATTTCCAGATACACTCGCCATAGGTCACTCTCGCACCTCTGCAATACAGCAGCTTCTGAGTATGGAAAAAAACCTACTTAGAAAAGCTGAGCTCAAACAACATTATGATGGTGTCTTAGAAGAATACCTCCATTTAGATCACATGGAGGAAGTAAGCCCATGTGAAAAAATCATAAAAGGCAAATATCACTCATTCTACTTGCCACACCATGCAGTAGTAAAGCCTGACAAAAAAACAACAAAAGTTAGAGTTGTCTTTAATGCCTCCAGATGCACTAGCTCGGGAAATTCGCTCAATGATATTCTATTCACGGGCCCCACACTCCAACCAGATTTAATACTCCTCATACTAAATTGGCGTATATACAAATACGTTTTCAATGGAGATGTTGAAAAAATTTATCGACAAATAGTCGTACATAAAGATGATCTAAATTTTCAACGAATTATTTTCCGAAAATCTCCCAATAGTCCATTACGCGACTTTAAATTAAAAACAGTTACCTTTGGCGTAAACTGTGCCCCATACCTCGCCATTCGTACACTCCACGAACTGGCAGAAAACACAAAGTCAGAATTTCCTCTGGCAACACAAGTCTTAAAAACACATAAGTATGTAGACGACATCCTGTCTGGGAGCCACAGCCTCTCACAAGCATACGAGTCCTTATCACAAGTGATAAAGGCCCTCAACACCGCAGGATTTCCTATAAAAAAGATTACAGCTAATCACCCAAGTATCTTAAAAAAATATACCAAACGATAACAAATTGGATACTAACTTCCTTATATTTGAAAAGGAAAGTGTAACAAAAACACTGGGCATCCAATGGAATGCGATATCGGACCAGTTCTCATACACGACAGAGTCCATAACTGCATTATCCGCCATAACAAAGAGGCAAATTTTATCCTCAATGGCAAAACTTTTTGACCCCGCAGGATGGCTTGCGCCAATTATGATACAAGCGAAAATCCTGATTCAGGAATTATGGCTAGACGGAACAGACTGGGACGAACACGTGAAACCTCCTCGCTTAGAAAAGTGCTCCCAGTTTGCTAACAATCTAAAAGACATCTCGCAGATACAAATTCCACGGTGGGTAAATTATTCCCCCGAATACAAAGTGGAATTACACGGCTTCTGCGATGCCTCTGAAAAGGCATATTGTGCCACGATCAATGTGCGCACACAAAGCGACACTGCAACCACAAGCCACCTACTAGCTGCAAAAGCAAAAGTAGCACCTCTAAAAACGATAAGTCTACCACGACTTGAACTCTGTGGCGCTCTGCTACTAACAAAGTTGGTTTCCATAGTGCAGACACATTGAACATGGCCAAATGCAAATTATTTCTAAAGCCCGATTCCGAAATCGTTCTAGCCTGGTTAGAAAAACCACTACACACGTGGAAAACATATATTTCTAAGCGAACCTCTCAACTGCTTAATCTAGTAGGAGCAGCCACTTGGCGACACGTAAGCCAGTGCTGACAATCCAGCCGATCTTGGGACAAGAGGGTGCTAACCACTTCATCGCGCCACCACCATTCTCTGGTGGAATGGCCCCCGTTGGTTAACAGGATCTCTCGATTCTTGGCCACAATCGCCAATGCGTAACATAATTGCCCCAGAAAGTGGAAAAATCACCACTTATCATACTTCAATGGATTATGCTGACATCCTTGAACGATTTTCTTCGATCCCCAAGCACTCAGAGTAGTCGCCTATATTCTTAAATTCACAGAGCGACTCAAACTTAAGGTAAAAGAGCAACTTGCCCCCAATGCGATACATTGATGCACCAAGGCTTACAAAAAGCAAAGGTCGCTCTTATCGCATCAGCCGCGACCTGTTGTTACTAAGAGAATCGAAGCCAATTGACAAAAAGAGCTCACTCTTAGTACTCAACCCATTTTTAGACACGAAAGGTCTGCTTCGTGCCAATGGTCGGCTCGCTAATTCAAGCCTGATTTACAACGAACGCCACCCCATCATAATACCTAAAAAGTCTTCTTTTGCCACATTACTCCTGAATTACATCCCTATATTAATGTTGCACGCCGAACTGCGCCTCATGCAACATATGGTACGCCAAGAGTATTATATCCCCCGTCTTAAGCCGCAAATCAAGAAGTGCATCTTCACGTGCAAGATTTGCACTATGCACAAGCAGAAGATGCGAACGCAGATTATGGTAACACTTCCACCTGAACGCTGCAATTTCGCTCTGCCTTTCACGACCACAGGTGTCGATTTTGCTGGGCCTTTTCAAATAAAGGCGTCCATGCTAAAATCTCCCACTCTCATGAAAGGCTATGTGGCTGTCTTTATATGTTTCACGACAAAGGCAGTACACCTTGAGCTGTGTACTAATCTGACGACGGAGGCTTTTCTCGCGGCATTTGCTCGCTTCGTAGCTCGACGTGGCTTCCCATCCAAAATCATGAGCGATAATGGCAAAACATTCATAAGAGCCCAACGAGCGACCGAAAAACAGTTTATGAATTTCTTAAAACAAGTGTCCCCTGATATCGTACAAAAGTACGCCCCTCAAGGTATCAATTGGCAATTTATATCTCCAAGCGCTCCTCATATGGGTGGTTTATGGGAATCAGCTGTAAAGAGCTTCAAACCTCATTTCAAGAAGCTAGCCGGCAGCTATAAATTTAATTATGAAGAATTCACGACATTATTAGCCAAAATTGAAGCCGTTCTCAACTCACGGCCGCTCACAGCTTTATCGAATCTTAAGAATTAAAATTCTCCATCATAATTTCAGTAGCCGATGGAAGGAAGACTATATAAAGGACCTCCACAAGACGTACCGATGAAAACATATAGAAAATGCGCCAAAAGTTGGAGATTGTGTCCTGATTCACCACGATTGCCTGCCACCTACCGAATGACGGCTGGGCCGCATAGGGAAGCTTTATCCAGCCTCCGACGGTCACATTCGCGTAGTCGATCTCCGTACGCAATCCGGAAAGCTAACAAGACCGCTCGTCAAACTATGCTTCTTACCGATCGCCGATAACCACGAAACGAAAACCGATAAACCGCTAAAATAAACTGAATATAAAAACAAGATAAAGTAAAAATTTAGATAAATACATACAAATACATATCCATATATATATTTAAAATAACACACAAAAGTAGTCGATTAATCTAACGACCCACTCATTCCGCATAACGCGGCAGCCATGCTCATATGTCCTATATGCAACCAAATTCTAATTGAAATAACACTCTTTCAAACAGATCAATATGGATGCAGACATGCCAGCAGCCCCGACACAAACCACTCGTTCGGCTGTCAATGTGCCACGCCAAGCGGCTGCCCCAGTTGCAGCGCCCCGAACAACCAAACAAACGGCGCCTCGGAGTGGACCGGTAGCATTGTCCACCAAACTCACGAGTGTACGTCGGGCAATCTGTGCCAGATTTGTATGCGCCCGCATCACACTATGTTGCACCGTACACCTCGGAACGACACCAGCCACCCTCCTGCCGGCCGCAACCGCGGCGCAGTATGACGACCGCCATTAAGCCGGGATGCACGGTCCCGTCGAACAATAGGGCCATCATCATCCCGTGCCCGGCGGCCACATAATGGGGCGTCAGCACGACGCCAGCAACAACGACCGCGTCCGCGCCGCACCTCAGGCCTCAGCAGCGTCGTAGCCACTCTCCAGCAACTTCAAAGGATTCTAGGCTGAAATATTCGCCTAGGGAGGCCGGGATGGCTAAATGAGCCTTAGTCGCCTGCCCCGCACCACGTCTACACACATCGCTAACACGCTACACTCACCACATTCACTTCCACATCACCACACCACAGTCCACATCAATACAACCCACAGGTGAGAGCATCTCACACCCACACAAGCACATACACACAAGCACATACACACCACACTCGATTACACGCAGCGGGATACCAGCCAACAAAAGGGATCGTCCCCGCTGCACAGCAGTTCAGTTTCTAATCTACTATCGAGCCCGTATATCGCCAGTGTCGATCGCCGTCATGCTATCCATACTTTAGTGATCCAGACAGTTGCTTGTCATTATTACGTGTGCACCCTTTCTTCGAGTTCTAAGCCGAGTGAATAAAACAGTGAAGAAAGCAGTGGCGTGCCAGCATTTAAGCGTGGGAACCCTTTATATTCTAATTTTTAATACGCTTTTATTAGCTTCAGTTGTATGTATGTATGTATGTATGTTTGTAACTTTTTTAAGTGGTACTGAAACCTAGAATACTTGAGCAACACTGTAGGAAGGCGATAGTAAGTTTAAGCAACTGTTTGGTGAGCTTAAAAGTATTCAACATCTATACAAAACTAGTTTTGGTGACATTTAAATAGCATACTGAGTTGGGCGTCGACCGTTCATAAGATGCAAGGTTGTACAGTAGAACATGCAGTAATTTATCTGGGCTCTCGACTGTTTGCTGCTGGACAAGCTTATGTAGCACATAGTCGTTGTAGATCTTTGGACGGTATTCGAATTGAAGTACTAGTAGACTGTTCAAAGTTGACAGGTAAAACCCCATATAACGGTGAAGCTTTAGAAGAAATGATTCGATTAAGAAGTAATAATTCGTAAAGTCGCAAATAATGTAACAATTAATCTATGAAAGGTTACGAGTAAATATTAAATGCTGCCTAATTATCGATTTACTTAACCAATACTACATGTCATAGTTCATATTTTAACAAATTTGGGGTTTCTCACATCAAACTAAAAAATTAAAAATAAATATAGTTTAAAAAAACTAAAAACACGCTTTTAAGGCATATCAAACTAAAAAGTGAAAAATAATTCTTTGTATAAACTAACAATAATAATGAAGGAAAAATTCCTGCATTATTGTGAGAAAAGCGTGGCATGCTCGATATATGAAAAATATGTCACAAAGCATACATATTTTTCATATATCGAGCATGCCACGCTTTTCTCACAATAATGCAGGAATTTTTCCTTCATTATTATTGTTAGTTTATACAAAGAATTATTTTTCACTTCTTAGTTTGATATGCTTTAAAAACGGTTTCTTTTTTTAAACTATATTTATTATAAACTATAATCCGAGGGATTAAAATATTTGCGTGTTAGCACAAGGCTGGTGCAAGATATTTCATATAAATCCGATGTACATATAGTTTTAAGTAGTGGACATACCTTTGTCGTGACTAAGCCTTTTTGAAATAAATTGTAACGCAAAAAAGAATATAAGCCCGAGCGTTTCTACTCCCAAACAAGGTGAAAGTTGCAAAATTTAACGGTAAGTGCAAAGGTGTTATATCTAGCTATGTTGTTGTTGTGCTTTGCGAGTTTGCGGGGTTGACACTTTTTCTTCCAGAGGAATATCAGAAAGTTGTTCAATTTATGATTTTTAGCTTTTGCTATCGTCGCGAAAAAACGCTTGTAGGCAAAGGCATGCTCGGGGAGATGCTACGTCGTCTATTTTTATGAATGAAGCGAGGTCGCTTGTTGAATGTGTGGCTGCGTTTTGGATGAGATCGTTTTTGTTGTAAAATTTACTATATTTGGGCTTCGCCAATTTGGCTGCCATATTGACTTGTGATGAACAATGTTTAAATTTTTTGTTGGTGACATATTCACATGTGTATGCATATGCATCTTTTTATTCTAGTGCATTATTTGATCTGCAATGTATGTATATAAATATATGTGCAACTAAGTACTTAAGAAAGTATGAACATGCAGTTAAATGCGCGAGTTAATTTTTATCAGAAGTAAAAATTAGTCAAAAGAATATATTTTTGAGCTGCACCGAAATGTGTACTCTCTATTTATACTCATAAGACTAGCTTATTACACGGACAGATTATACATACATATATAATTGTTTCCTTAGATACAGTTACTTTGTTTTAAGATAAGGTTGTTGTGGTATTCAAACTCAAGGTTGTTTTATTTTTGTTACTATTATAAGCACACGTTATATATTGATAAGTGATAAAATCATGATTTGAATTTCTGAGTGCGCACAAGAGAGCAAATCTTTTAGGTTATACGGTTTCTTGCATCTATCAATTACTTCTATTTTTGATGGATCTACCATTTTTATACACTTGCAACCAGTTGCTACAGATTATTATAGTTTTGTTTACCTAACGGTACGTATTATCTAGAACTAAGCGAGATATGTACTTACATATATTAATGATCAGGGTGAGGACATTCGACAGACTGTCTGTCCGTCCATCCCTTCGTCCTTGCAAGCTGTAACTTTAGTAAAAATTGAGATATCTAAATGAAACTCGGTATGTGGGTTCCATAGTACAAAAAAGCTTTCGTACTTGTAGATGGGCGTAATCGAACCACTGCCACGCCCACAAATCACCATTAACCGAAAACTTATAAAGTGCCATAACTAAGCACCAAATTAAGATATAGAGCTTATATAGAAAGAGGCATCTGTATAGAAACATTTTTGAAAAAGTTAATGTGGCCCCACCCTCTAAAAAGTTTAATGTACATATCTTCTATACCACTTAAACTACAAGCAAATTTGTAAGGACAAATACTATAAGAACTTCTACTGACAGTGTGAAAATGGATGAAAACGGAAGATAATCATGCTCACTCCCCATTTAACGGTACTGTTAAAAACCACTAAAGGCGGGATAAATCAATAACTAAATACGCCGAGGCATTAAATTTTACCACCAAGATGGTATAAGTCAGCTTTATGGGAGCCGGTGTGAAAATTGGACGAGTTTTTGGTGAA
This sequence comes from Bactrocera zonata, assembly GCA_037783105.1. NCBI lineage: Eukaryota > Metazoa > Arthropoda > Insecta > Diptera > Tephritidae > Bactrocera > Bactrocera zonata. The sequence continues at coordinate 590,484 of JBAWJQ010005150.1, read as the reverse complement.
ATGCCATATCTGTCCGCCCGTTCAGCCGATATCGACAAAATTTAGTATTTTTCATTCCTTTGACATTCTTATATTCCGTTGTGAAAATTGACTAAATCCGACAACAACGACGCCTACTTCCCATATAGCACAATTTTAAATTCCACTCGATTAGTTCAGTTTCCAATCAAATCAGTAAATAATTAATATAACGGGATAAAATTTGCACGAATAATGTCTTTAGTGTGTTCTAACTTTGTCAACCAAAATTATTTAAATCCAATAAAAACTGTTCAATCCCATAGGTACTAAATATTTAGACCCCGGTAGCTATAGTTGACTTTTGATCTAAAATGTCGGTCAATGTGTGAGATATATATGTGAAATTAAGGGATAATGCTTCTCTTATGATGGTATGTCTGTATGTCAAACAAAAGTTAGGGTGACTTGGTATCGCATATTTCGAAAATAAGAGAGCGTGTTTTACTCATAACAGTGTATCTTTGTGCCTAAAATAGATAAATTTGAGCTAAAACTCTACTTTCCCCAATTATAACTAATATCAGGATTTTCGAACATCCGGCAGAATGTACCTGGCTTTGATTCCTGCAAGTTGCAAGAGTATAAAATGTTCGTTTAGCCCTTCCTTACTTGTTTATTATATGGCTTAGAAATTCAGTTTATGTTTGAACATAACAACGTTTTGTGCTTGAATCAATTGGTCGAAATATACGTGTAGTGACAAATTTTTTTGTTGGGTCCGCATCATTTCTCTTCCAATCTGTACCATATAGTGGTTGCTGGTCGGCATGTGGACCATCACTGTCACAGAAATTTAATTTCGTATTAATGTTTATCAGGATCTGTGTAGCTCTTCCTGTAACTTCTCCTTTAACCATGATTAATGCTTGGGAACATTTATTATGTCCTTGAAACTGTTTTATAATATTCATTAGTGTTGTGGCCCCCTTTTTCACATTCTGGCATTCATAATAGTCTCCCCTGAATGTATTTAGGGGTTTAAATACGTTTAAATTGACGTCATCTGGCTGTGCGTAATGACATAGTTTTTCCTCTTTCGGCGCTGGTGGAATAGAATTTAATGCTTCAAGTGCGTGTAATTTCTCCTGCATTTCCGCTACACACTTTTTAATGCTAATATAATATAATATATCTGCATTAATTTTTATTTAACTTTTAGTTTCTTTGTTTGATTACATACATTTTTTATTTGTGTTATCCTTAATAGGATTTGTTGAATTATATCCTTTATATGGTTTTTATTAATCTGGACTATAATCCTGTGTTGGAGCGTCAATGTGCACGTTGAGCGACAATTAATATTATATTTCTGGTGCAATAAAATATAAAAAATATATTTTTAGTTCCACAAAAGTGGAACGTTCTTTATTTATACACGTTTACGACTTAAATGTAAACACCAATAACTAAAGACGAAGCAAGTATGTGCGCTGCCTCTATTTATACATAGTATATACATAAGTAATGCTACACTAATATAAGAGTATTGGATGTAGTTTTGTAGTTACGACAATGGGAAATTACCAAAGTGGCGTAAGGACATGGTGTTATCGCTTGTTGCTATGCGGTACTGTTTCGTGTGCAGAGTTCGTAATGTGGGCATTAGCTCGAAGAATTTTTTAAATTATATGATAATAACAATAATAACCAGAATATAGATGGTTTGTAATATGTACATTCTTTTTTTCATTTCGTACAGAATAAACTTTAAATTCGGCTTCACAATTTATTCCATACCACCTAATCGAAAGTACAGTACTTCTTTATACATTTAAAATTTTCAGGAAACGACTATTTTTCCTTTAATAATATAAATTACTTCTAAGTCTACTGACCCATTACCCGATTTGCATTTCTGAACTCTACTTTAACCTGAAATTATATTTAAGTAAAATTAATTTTAAAAACTACTGTTTTTTGATTTAGTTTTACTACTTTAAATTTGTATGTTTTGAAATTTGTAATACATTATAATTAATGAATAAATTAAGTAAGCCATATTTTTGAACGCAGTTAAAAGTTAAAAGAGGATTGTTTTTTTTCTTTCTTAATTTTGAAGGTCGTCCCGAGCAAGTTCACAACTGCAGTGTGACAAACATCTCTGTTTTGTCGCTAGCGATATCATGCATTGAAGGTTTTAATGGAGGACTGCCTCAGCTGTTTGTAATGGAAGTAAGAAACATGTACTCCAAAGTAAGTTTATGCCTTTTTATACGAGATTATCAAATTTGAATAATGTATCTATATCACTTCTGTTTGAAAGTAAGAAGTTTGTTTGGTGTAAAAAATTTACCAATTATGTAGCAGAAAAAGTAAAGAGAATCTTGAGGTAACAAAAATCAAGTAACGGAGCGCTCAGTTTGATTGTAACCGGATATTTATTCTATAGCAACTTCTTCTGCTTTATTGGCCACTTACGCGGTTCTTCTTTTCGCTATTTGGCGCCAATTCGAGATACTTAGTATAGCCAGGTCTTTCTCTACCTCATCTTTCCCTCGAAGGCGAGCTCTTCCTCTTCCTTTGCTTCCACCGGCGGGTACTGAATCGAAAACCTTCAAAACTTGAGTGTTCTCTTCCATCCAGACAACATGACCCAGCCAGCGCGTACACGTCGTAGAGCTCTTTATTTCATCGACTGCGGTACTCGCCATTGTCAATGTGCAAAGAATACATCCTCCGCAAAGCCTCTCTCTCGAACACCCTGGACGGGTATAATGATTGACTTGTTGAGTTTGGCCTTTGTTCGTCGAGCAAAGACTTTACTCTTCAATTGTCTCCTTAAACGATTTAATCATGACTTCAATATTATGACTGTCAACAGTGACGTGTGAGCCAAATCGCGAACACGATGACTGTTCGTGTTTTCGTCTTTTTGTCGTTTTCAACCAGACCCATGCGAAAGCTTGAGGCCAAAGATATCAATATCATCGGCGTATGCCACCAGTTGTATACTCTTACAGAAGATTTCTTCTTCTCTTTCACACCTTTTTTTCACAATTTTTTGGGTTAGTCAGAACAAATGTATGATCGAATTGTGGGGTATCTTTTCATCCGATCATATCTTGCAAAGGAGTCACTGAATGCACCTTATGAGTTTTTCTCCGCCGTATTTGAATAGCTCGGTCGGTAATCCATATGCTCTAGCCGCGTTGTTGTTCTTCAGGCGGGTAAGTGCTATTCAAACCTCATCCTAGTCGGGCAATGGAGCATCTATTCCATCGTTAACGTTTGGGGAATCGGTTTCGCCATCTCCAGACATTATACTTTCACTGCCGTTCAGCATCCTGGAGAAATGTACCCTCAACAACTTCAGTATGCTCTGAGATACATACATGCTAGCGGACCCGACAGACGCTGTTCTGTATACACGTCTTTAATACGAAAATTTCAAACCTTCTTCAATAAGCTGTAACAAACTGGACGGTTTTGCTTATTCGAGTTATTATAATAAGTAACATCATTACAGGTACATTTATCCCAATTCAACCAAACCTTAGCGTGTGAGTATGTGTATACTGTATGAGTGAAATTAAATCTGGAAGCAGTGTTTAGTAAAAATTTTATGTCGATTTAATTAAAGGTAAAAAAACTTACCCTCAAACTATCTTATTTTATAACATATACTTTTAGTAATTTACATAAACTTAGTTTATCGTAATGCCATTGAATATACAATGTTTTGGTTAATCCTTGAGGTGTATAAACAAACAAATTCGATGGTTTTCCAACTCTGGAAAATGCAACATATAATTGACGGTGGCAGAAACACGGATTTTTTGGCGATGAATCTATGTTTGATCTGACAATAACAAATTTTAAATTTCATTCCAGCTTGGATTATATAAATGTGTAATGTGATAAACGTCTTGAATGTATTCTTGCACATGACGCCGACTACCAATATATGATGATGGGAGGATATATGCAGTACCGATGTTAGTGATGTCATTTGTTGCATCTACGTTACCGACTATGGCATCTCGCAAATTAATATACTCCTAGTACGAAGTTTTGCTTGATTAAATTGTATATGTATATCGTAATCTTTTACTTACAATTTTTACATACATACTATATATATCCACAATGCACTGATGAAATAGTTGTTTGCATCGGAAAATGTTGTTGTCTTCATTAGCAAGAATCATTAACCATATGCAAAGTTCGCATCACTAACTGTCTTCATCATTTCTTCACCTGCAAAATAATATATTTGTGAGTGTAAATTTAATAAACAAATTTACAAGAAATATACTCACTCCGCATTAAATTCGTAAAATATATAGCTTTTCTGCTCACTTGGAAACTCTTCGAACACTAATTATATTTTGATATAATATTTTAATTAGCACACGACTTAAAATCACACAATTATAACACAAAATTACGAAATATTTTTCTCAATTTGATAGCAGCACCAACTGTTGGGATAAACTAAAATTAAAATAGAATAATATTGAATATTCGATAATGCGATGGTAGCAGGTTACTCTTTCCAACAGTAGCTTCAGATCGCGGCGCCAAAGAAATCAGAATTGAGCCATTTCTGTATATAAAGAAGCCTTCTTTTCCATTGTATTTTACCAGAAACGCGTAAATTAATTAGATGCTTATCCCGTTACTACAATAATGTGCAGTAACAATAAGCAAGCGAAACTTCTGCTTTCCGATATTTCAACATTTATCTTTCCTATATTTTTTAAATATAATATATAGGAAAATTTAGTATAAAAATACACTTGTTAAAACACGCTATTTAAAAAGAACAGAAGTAATTCGCTTTTCGCCAGCGATCGTCATACCGTTGCTCTCTTAAGTCACTTTGGCTCCCAACAACTAACTTACAGCAAACTCAGCGTTTTTAAGGACAGTACCAATAAATATAGTATAAAAAAACTAATGCATTATCGTGAGAAAAGCGTGGCATGCTCGATATATGAAAAAATATGTCACAAAGCACCCCACGCTTTTCTCACAATAATGCAGGAATTTTTTCTTCATTATTATTGTTAGTTTATACAAAGAATTATTTTTCACTTTTTAGTTTGATATGCCTTAAAAGCGTGTTTTTAGTTTTTTTAAACTATATTTATTTTTAATTTTTTAGTTTGATGTGAGAAACCCCAAATTTGTTAAAATATGAACTATGACATGTAGTATTGGTTAAGTAAATCGATAATTAGGCAGCATTTAACATCTACTTGTAACCTTTCATGATTAATTGTTACATTATTTGCGACCAAGTTCTATTGACGACTTTACGAATTATTACTTCTTAATCGAATCATTTCTTCTAAAGCTTCACTGTTATATGGGGTTTTACCTGTCAACTTTGAACAGTCTAGTACTTCAATTCGAATACCGTCCAAAGATCTACAACGACTAAGTGCTACAAGTTAGCACGAACTAAGCATAAATGCAACTATGTCAACAACCCAGAAATTACAGCGCAAGCGACAACTGGTAAATTCTGCCGATGCAACCTCAGCACATCCGGCACATGCCAATCGAACATGCAATCGAATTGCTTATACTAATTCTAGGAAATAGATCACGCCACTTAATAATTACGTGGCTTAGAATAAGTATAAATTAACCAAATTGTTAAATTTAAGTTTGAGCCGTTTTTGGTCAATAAAGCGGACACGCTGTCCGATTAAAAAATAATTTTTTTGGTATTCCCAACGCGGGAATACATAATTGGCGCCCGAGCAAATTCAGTCGGTCCGGTAGGAAAACTGGCGCCCGGTTGAAAAAGTATTTTCGATAGCGATCCCTGGGTAACAAAAGTAAAAAGGAGGCATCGACGTGCCAGCTTTATCGAAAGACATAGCAGCAAGTGAAGTGAAAAAGTTTAGGCCAGCGAAATAATCGTTGTGAAAAACATAAAAGCTTTAGCAGTGATAAAATACAACAAGCAACAATAACAAAGCAATTTAAATAGCGTTTATTGGCGACTACCAAGTTGTAATTGTAACTAAAAGCGTAGATATGTACGAAAGTAATTATTATAATTAACAAAACTGTAACAGAACAATATTCTAAATTTGTGATTTTATATAAAACAGAAAACAAACACAAGCCTCATTATAAAATCCTAGGTTTAAAAATTAACTACGCGCGCGATCACACATGATAGTTAAAAACAAGCGAGTGAATGGCTAAAAATGTTTAGCCGAGCAGCACAAGCAACAACAACTATTGCTCACATAATCAACGACGGCTACTAAAATTTAAAGTTTACCGAGAAATTGAAAACAAAAGCAAAGCAACAAAAACACAAACGTATAACGAGTGTAGTGTTTGATAGTGGGGCTGTACGATTTGCCAACGTTAACAACGAAGTAAACCAGCAGCAGCAGCATCCAGAAACATTAGGATTAGAGTAAGAAAACATTTTTTTAAATTATAAGAATTATTTAAATTAATTTAATTATATTGTAAGTATATTAAATTGTAAAATGGCTAATCCCAACAACTTAGTCAGACCTCCCATTCTTCCTTCTAACCAATCCATTCCTCAAGCGACAAATAACACTCAATTAAGTATAGACGACTTGAAATCATTAATAGCGAATATAGCGACAAATATACTACAGCAGCAAGGACCAAAGGTAGTACAGGCCACCCTAAATCCGGATGCCAACTTGGCAACTACAACTGATCAAACTATAGAGGACAGACATAGAGGAAATTTAGACGGTTTAGATAGGATCCCTGATGTAGTGAAGTGTCTAAAAAAATTTTCTGGCCGCCCAGGAGAATTCATATCGTGGAAAAAAAGTGTAGACCGTATATTAAATATATACGAACCATTAAAAGGAACCCCGAAATACTACGGAATCCTTAGTGTAGTTAGAAATAAGATTGTAGGCAATGCAGATATGGCATTAGAATCTTATAACACGCCACTTGATTGGTCAGCAATAACAAAATGTCTAGCAATGTATTATGCCGACAAGCGTGACTTATCCACCTTAGAGTATCAAATGACAACTCTAGTACAAGGTAATAAAATGGTTGCTGAATTCTATCAGCAAGTATACAAACACCTCTCATTAATTTTAAATAAACTAGGATGTACCGAAATGAGCAACGAATATCTACGAATGATAACGCAATCATACAGGGATAAAGCTTTGGACACCTTCATAAGAGGATTAAATGGCGACCTCCCACGATTACTGGGAATAAGAGAACCGGTCGACTTACCTTAGGCCCTTCATTTATGCCTGAAACTAGACAATCAGAATTTTCGCATGAATCATGCTCACAATGTGAAAACGGCATACCAAACTCCTCAACTCTATCCTAAGCGACGTTCTTCCCAGGAACAACTGCAATCCTTTTACCATAAATTGGCGTACTTGCCACAACCAAATCAAGTAAATTGGCAATCTAGACAACAATTTCCTAACCAAATTCAGCATACAAGTACTCCACCCAGGCCACCTAAACCTCAACCCCGGCCAGAACCCATGGAAATTGACGAGAGTATGCAATCACGTCAAATTAACTACATGAACAGAACTCCTCAAAATCAATTTCAAGGGAAAAGACCACCATCAGTTAATAATTAGCAACAAAGGAAAACCCAAAGAACTTTCCACATTGCCACAATGTCGAAAGATGTGGAGAATGATTATTCGGAAGACGAACCATCTGAAGTTCATTTTTTAGCTTGATGAGCTCTTCGCTTCCATAATTTGAAGCAAGAGCTGATAACGGGAAAATTCTTAAGTTTTTGGTAGATACAGGATCTAGTAAAAACTACATTCAACCACACTTGGTTAAAAAACGTATTAAAAATAAAAACCCATTTTTTGCAAAAACAGTAACAGGTGATGTTAAAATTAATGAACACACAATGCTAAAACTATTTGGTCTAGATAACGAAATCAAGTTTTTCTTAATGCCATCCTTAAACACATTCGATGGAATTTTGGGAAACGACACATTAAGAGAGCTTCAAGCAATTATCTACACAAATGAAAATTATTTAATAATAAAAAATCGAATAAAAATGAAACTAAAGCAGCTTCCATCAAAGGCAGTAAATGCTATACATATAAAGGACGAGCACTTATCGTCACAGCAGAAGACTAGCATTAAGCAAGCAGTAGACGCATTCCCAAATCTGTTCGCGGAGCCGAACGAAAAATTAACATACACAACAAAAGTTGTTGGAGAAATAAGAACCGTAACGGACTCTCCTGTTTACTCGAAATTTTACCCATACCCAGCATCTCTCAAATCAGAGGTAGAAAAGCAGGTAAGGAAACTTTTAGATGATAAGATTATAAGACCCTCTAGGTCTCCCTACAATTCACCCTTGTGGATCGTCCCGAAAAAGGCCGACTCAGCGGGGAATAAACAGTACCGAATGGTCACCGATTACCGAAAATTAAACTCAGTCACAACAGCAGACAGATATCCAATTCCTGAAATAACAGAAGTAATTTCGCAGCTCGGCGAAAGCAAATTTTTCTCAGTGTTAGATCTGAAAAGCGGATTTCATCAAATTCCTCTAAGAGAATCTGACATCGAAAAAACGGCATTTTCCATCAACAATGGTAAATACGAATTTACTCGTTTACCATTTGGTTTGAAAAATGCTCCTTCTATTTTTCAGCGCGCTCTTGATGATATCCTGATATCACATAGGAAAATACTGTTATGTCTACATCAATGACATAATTATATTTAGCAAAACGGAAAAATAGCACCTTTTTCACATTAATACAATTTTCAATACCTTGGACGAAGCCAACATGAAAGTTCAGTTGGATAAGTGTCACTTCTTCCAAAAGGAAGTAGAATTTTTAGGGTATGTCATATCTCCAAATGGCATAAAAACGAATCCTGCAAAAGTTGAGGCAATTGCCAACTTTCCAGAACCTATAACTTTAAAAGAGCTTCGCAGTTTTCTTGGTTTGTCAGGATACTACAGAAGATTCATAAAAGACTATGCGAAATTAGCAAAACCACTGACTTCTCTTCTGAGAGGGGAAGAAGGTAGAATATTGAAAAACAAATCCGCAAAAGTAAAAATACTTTTAATGAAGAAGCAATAGAAGCTTTCAATAATATAAAACGTTCACTCACTTCCAAAGATGTGATACTTGCATATCCTTATTATAAGAAAAATTTCGAACTGGTAACAGACGCCTCCAACTTAGCAATCGGAGCCGTACTATCGCAAGACTCAAAGCCTTTGGCATTTATCTCAAGAACATTGAGCAAGGCGGAGGAACATTACGCAGCCAATGAAAAAGAGATGCTAGCCATAATTTGGGCTCTGAATTCATTTAGGAATTTCTTATATGGCTCAGTTAAAGTACAAATCTTTACTGATCACCAGTCGCTCACTTACGCTTTGAACAATAAGAATAACAATAGCAAGACGAAAAGGTGGAAAGCAGCCTTAGAAGAATATTCATACGACTTACATTATAAATCTGGGAAACAAAACGTCGTAGCAGATGCACTATCCAGGATACCCCCGAAGGAATCACAGGTTAACAGTCTATCAATAGCAACCAATTCGAATGATAGCTCGTCCCATAATTTAATTTATAGCATAGAAGCCTCTATAAACGCTTTCAAAAACCAAATAATTTTAAAAACAGATAGCACATCCACGTATCAATTTAAAATCGTGTTTCCTACATATCATAGACACATAATTACGGAACCTGATTATTCCGAACAAACCCTTAAATCAATTCTAAAAAGATATTTGAACCCATCAGTTATAAACTGTATAAAAGCAGAAGTTATGGGCAAAATACAAGAGGTCTACCCATTACATTTTAGCAAATACCGAGTTAGGTTCACACAGATACAAGTGGAAGATATACCTAATGGAAAAGAACAGGAAGAGATCATTATAAAAACGCACAATAGAGCGCACAGAAATACTAGGGAAAATAAAATGCAAATTCTGGAAAAGTACTATTTTCCTGCAATGGCAAGTAAAATAAAGAAAATTATAAGAAACTGTGCAACATGCAAGGAGAGCAAATATGACCGACGTCCAATAAAACCTCAAATTCAGGCCATACCCATTCCACAGTTCGCAGGCCAAATAGTGCACATTGATATATTTATAGTTGGTAAGGAATTAGTTCTAACCGCGATGGACAAATTCTCCAAATACGCAATAGCAAAACCCATTCAATCGAGAGCATCGGCACACATCAGACAGCCTTTACGCGATATCCTTTTCTCCTTTGTTCCAGAAACTATAGTGATGGATAACGAGAAATCTTTTAATTCTGAAGCAATAAACTTCATGATAGAGAATGAATTCGGAATTAATATTTTTAGAACCGCTCCGTATACAAGTTGTTCAAACGGACAGGTAGAACGTTTCCATTCTACATTACAAGAAATAATGCGATGTCTTCAAAAGGAGAGCACGTACCGTTCATTCCACGAATTGTTGGATAAATCAGTTTTCGAATATAACTCCACTATTCATACGACAACAGGAAGAAAACCTGTAGAAATATTCTTTGGCAGACGTGTTTATAGCGACCCTAAAATAATGGAGAGAGACAGACAAGAAACTATAAACAGACTCCTAGCGAAACAAAACGCAGACCTTACATACCATAACAAGAACAGATCACCTCCAAGCACATATGTGAAAGGAGATATCATATTTGTCAAAGTAAATAGAAGATTAGGAAATAAGTTATCGGCTAGATTTAGAAAAGAAATTGTTGCGAAAAATTTTAATACAACAATAGTAACTAAATCAGGTAGAGTAGTTCATAAAAGTAACATTAAATAGAAATGCATGAGTAAATATGATTTTAGGCACATAAAATTTCTTCTTTAATAGGAAAAATGAATACGGGGGAAATCATGACAATCATGCTGGTATTAGCATTGACGGTAGACGCACAACAAATCGACATCCAGGATTTAGCGAATAATAACGGATATTTACCCATCAAAACTAACGAACTGAAAATAATTAATCATTATGACAAAACACTTCATTTTATTAACTTAACAGTCTATGAGAAAACAGTAGCCTTAATATCAAATGACATTAACATGCTAAAAACCACAACTTTTGAAGATAAACAAATTTTGGACACAGTTAATAGAAACTTTGCATTACTCCAATCAAAAATAAGCGTCGTACACCCTCATTTTAAATCAAAACGAGGACTTTTAAATATTCTAGGGAAAGGATTAAAATATATAGCAAAATCCATGGACAGTGATGACGAGACGGAAATCCATAACGCACTCACAGAAATACACGAAAATGAATTATCCACAACAGCTAGTATGACGAATATAGTACGCGTTAATAACTTCATATCCGAGGAAATAAACAATATAAAAAAACATATTAACCAACAGCAAATCTCAATAAGTCATTACATTAATACATTTAAGGACACCATTCAAAATAAAATAAAGTCATTAGAGGACAAGGTTCAATTTGTAGAGCACACATATGAAATAGAAAACGAGATATCCTTTTTACGAAACCACATAGACGACATAGGACAAATTATATTTTCCAGCAAAATAGGTATAATTCCTACGGACATCCTCACCAAATTAGAACTCGAATTAATTACAGATTTCGACAGTTACCAAAATATCAAGACAGCAGAAATATTTCAAAACAACAACATAATCATAATCCTCCTAATACCCCAATATTCACCAAATACCCTTTAACAAATCAGATTTGAACCACTTCCTAATATAGCTAACAAATCAATAGCCTTAGATACTTAAGAAGTATTAATAGATTCAGAAAACAATATGTATGAAACATATGTAAAAAACAATTTGGAGAAAAATTTAATAAAAATTCACAATAAATGTCTAGAAAATATATTGAAATTCGAAGAAGCAAATTGTAATTTAGAAACTATAGATAAAATAAATGTTACTGAAATAGTCCCTGGTATTCTAGTATTTAAGCATTTTAATGTAGAAATAGTACACAATTGCAATAAGCAAAAAATAAAACAGAAAGGCAACTTTCTTATCAAATTTGAAAATTGTTATATTAGTACGCTTAATAAGACGTATTCGAACATTAACATTAAAATATATGAAACATTTATTTTGCCAAATCGAATCACAAAAATTAAAGAGAAAAAGAATTTAGCTGAACTTGTTCTTAAATTAGAAAATCTTTATGTAAAACAAATAAATCACGAAAATAGTATCGAATTACTAATGAATAAAAATAAAAAGAGGAATTTAATCAGCATAGGCACTGATGTTATAATTATAACTATAATTTTATTAACAATTGTATACATCATTATAAAAAGTAAGCAAAAGCTAAATATTTCAATTGAGCCACCGCAAGCAACTTCAGCAAAAAGGGGACCATTTCTACAAATTTCAACACCACAAATGCATTAATCCCGATTGAGGACAATCGACTTAAGAGGAGAAGAGTTAGCACGAAATAAGCATAAAGTGCAACTATGTCAACAACCCAGAAATTACAGCGCAAGCGACAACTGGTAAATTCTGCCGATGCAACCTCAGTACATCCGGCACATGCCAATCGAACATGCAATCGAATTGCTTATACTAATTCTAGGAAATAGATCACGCCACTTAATAATTCCGTGGCTTAGAATAAGTATAAATTAACCAAATTGTTAAATTTAAGTTTGAGTCGTTTTTGGTCAATAAAGAGGACACGCTGTCCGATTAAAAAATAATTTTTTTGGTATTCCCAACGCGGGAATAAATAATTTACATAAGCTTGTCCAGCAGCAAACAGTCGAGAACCCAGATCAAGTTCTATTGACGACTTTACGAATTATTACTTCTTAATCGAATCATATCTTCTAAAGCTTCACTGTTATATGGGGTTTTACCTGTTAACTTTGAACAGTCTAGTTCTTCAATTCGAATACCGTCCAAAGATCTACAACGACTAAGTGCTACATAAGCTTGTCCAGCAGCAAACAGTCAAGAGCCCAGATAAATTACTGCATGTTCTACTGTACAACCTTGCATCTTATGAACGGTCGATGCCCAACTCAGTATGCTATTTACATAAATGTCACTAAAACTAGTTTTATATAGATGTTGTATACTTTTAAGCTCACCAAAAAGCTGCTTAAACTTACTATCGCCTTCCTACAGTGTTGCTCAAGTATTCTAGGTTGCAGTACCACTTAAAAAAGTTACAAACATACAAGTGAAGCTAATAAAAGCGTATTAAAAATTATCACAACCGACATGCTAACTTGCACTGGCGCCGTCTGGCTAGCGGTGGCTCGTCAGTTATTGCCCAATTTGTAGATATGTACATATACTCGCCGTCAATCGGTTAGGCGCAACCGTACTTGCATTAGTATATAGCTAACAAATAAAACCAAATTGTGAATCTAAGCCGTCCTCGAATCACCTTGAATACTCAGAAAAAATTTCATCAAAATAGGTCCAGTCGTTTAAGACGAGTTTAGTGACATACACATGTACACAACAAATATACAGCAGCTGGAAAGAGTAAGTTATCAAAACACCAACACTGTTTTAAATGCTCTATACTTTTTTGCTTTATCGAATATAAATGTTTATTGTATATGTTCAGAAAGTACCGTTGTCACCGTGATTGATGATTCTATTCCCAATATCTGGTAAAGCGTAGCAAAAGTAGGTTATCAAGGGCAGTAATAGTGTTTTTCATATTATGACTTGAAAATAAATTACAAAAAAGTTTAAAGGTGCAATAATTCTATATTTTGTAAATTTTGAAATTGAATTGTTAAATAAAGTTTTCGTTTTTGTTTTTATTTAATTTCTTGAAATATTTTGGCGATTTTTTTAAAGTGAATAAATATAATTCTGAAAGTGATGAATTATAAATAATTAACAAATAAGTTTGCATAAAGATGGTCACAAGCAGCGTTATATTTCTGAAAAATGTAATAAAAGCCCAAAAATTATACCGGATAAAGTTGATAAAGAAATTTTGTATGTTTCCAATTCTGATCCCTTCAAATCCGTTCCAAAAATTTATAAAAGAAGGCAAGAAGGTGCCCTCAATGCACACTGTGTAACAGATTGCGTCAAGCCAATATTCACGGCCGCGTTGCAAGAAAGGTACCCTAGCTAAATGAGACAAGTAGGAAAAAACGACAAACATTTTGTGAAGAACACTATTGAAACCTCAAAATTTTTGGCATAAAGTGCTCTGAACTGATGAATCGATGATTATACTTCGATACTCCCACGGTATGGTTTACAATTGACGCTCACCCGAATGAAAACTATCTTACAAGTGCACTCAACCCACAGTTAAGTCGGTGGAAAAGGGCTTATTGGTTTGGGGATGTTTATCTACGAATGGCCCTGCCAATATTGTAGTCCTGAGTTACAGCTACAGTTTATTTAAATATTTTACAGGAGCAGGCCAACGCCGAGGGTCACCGACTAATTGGACCGGATTACATTCTTCAGCAGGACAACGCGTCCATTCATATTGCAAAAGTCATCACAGAACATCTCAAAAATGCAAATCTGGGTGTATTGAAACTCTGCAAAGCCCTGACTTGTCATCAATTGAATATGCTAGGTCAATCCTTAAGATGCCTATAGCTGAAGAAAAATCCTATAACCTGGCTGATTTGAAGGACCGCATCTATAACATTTGGAATAATTTCCTTCAAAATGAGTGTTTTAAGTTTGTCAACCCCATGCAACAACGATTATGTCAACTAGCTACACAAAATTGTAAACTTTTTGGATATTAAATAATTTCATAACTTATTTTTTCTATATGCAATATACTGCATGTGTTTATTTCCCTTTTACAAAAAAATAAAAACTTTAAAATTTTATTCACTTCACTGATTTCTGTTTGGAGGATGTAGTCATATGTATAAGTTCACGCAAGTGAGGAAAGTTCTCTGATCGCCATTCACTTGAGAGTGGCCAGAAACGATTCTTTTACATATGACTCAAGCAGCTCATGACTTCCGGTCTTTGACGAAGTATCCTCTGCGTAGCCTAAGAACATCCGTTTGAAGGCGAGCTAAAGTGAGACGGCGAAACATCCCCTCCGCAGGGTTGTGCGCTGGGTTTGGGACCCGCCACATAAAAGATCACCCCAACAAGCCTCGGATGAGTGACCCCCCCAAACGAAATAAGGACTACGAATTAAGGGCATGCACCTGGAATGTCCGGTCCCTTAATTGGGAAGGTGCCGCTGCCCAGCTGGTTGATGTCCTCGTGAAAATAAAGGCTAACATCACCGCCGTCCAAAAAATGCGATGGACGGGACAAGCACTGACACGAATATGTCCTTGTTGCATTTACTACATTGGCCATATAAAGGAGTGCAAGTTTGGTGTGGGATTCGTGGTGGGAGAGAGACTCCGTCTCTGAGTACTATCTTTGACTTCGGTGAATGAACGTCTAGCCACAATCCGCATCAAAGCGAGGTTATTCAACATATTGCTGATTTGCGCCCACGCTCCGATGGAAGAGAAGGATGATGTGACCAAAGATGTCTTCTATGAGTGCTTGGAGCGCACTTATGAGAGCTGCCCCCGTCACGATGTCAAAATCGTGCTAGGCGACTTTAATGCCAGGGTGGGAAAAGAAGGTATTTTTGGGACTACGGTCGGTAAATTCAGCCTCCACGACGAAACATCCCAAATGAGTTAAGGCTGATCGACCTCGCCAGGGCCCGAAATATGGTTATCTGTGGTCTAGATTCCAGAATAAGAATATTCCGGATCGAAAAGCCACCAACCAGATCGATAATGTTGTGATAGACGGAAAACACATCTCCAGTGTTCTAGACGTGCGTACGCTCCGAGGTCATAACATCGACTCGGACCACTATCTTGTTGCAGCCAAGACCTGCACCCGCCTCTGTGCAGCAAATAACAGACGTCAACAAACACAAGGAAAGTTCGACGTCGAGAAGCTGCAATCACAACAGACAGCCGAACGATTTTCTACTCGGCTTGCTCTCTGAGAGCACTCGTCAACAACTCGGTATAAGGGAACTGTGGTACGGCATTTCAAACTCCTTACATATGGCTGCAACCGAAACCATTGGTTTTCGGAAAATTCAAAAGAACAGCCGGTACGACGAGGAGTGTCGTGTCGCAGCGGAGAGAAAACAGACTGCCTACCTTGCAACGTTTCGATCGACCACAACACGTGCGGGATGGCATAGATATCAAGAGCTGGAGAGGGAAGTGAGACATTATTGCAGACAAAAACAGCAAAAGACTAGAACGCATACGCCCGAAGAGCTTGACAAGGGTAATGCTCGAAAATTCTACGAAAAAATGCGGCGGCTAACAGAAGGTTTCAAGACCGGAGCATACTCTTGTGGAACCCCCGAAGGTGATTTAGTGGCCGATGCCCAGAGCATACAAATTATGGAGAGAACACTTTTCCAGCCTGCTGAATGGCAGTGAAAGTACAACGCCAGGAGAAGGCGAACCCGATTCCCCAATCGATGACGATGGAGCAGACGTCCGTTGCCCGACCATGAAGAAGTTCGAATAGCAATTACCTGCCTGAAGAACAACGAAACGGCGGGGCCGCTGGATTGCCGGCCGAGCTATTAAAATTTTAAAACCAAAGAAAATTTATCTTAACAAATCTAAAATAAAAAAAAATTAAATTTTTTTAATTAAAAAAAATTAAAAAACATAAAAAAATAGTTAGTATAAAAAATAGAGAAATGTAAAATAGATGAAAAAATATATAAAAAGTTACATTTATGGTTGAATTATTTCATAGATATACAAAAGTGTCTATATTTCATAAAAATACAAAAAATGATTTATGTATATATAGTATATAATGCAAAAATTATGCTCATAAATATGTGCATTATTTCAAACTGCCTTCACGCTCACACACTTTCTCCCTCGTCCTATAATCTCTTCATACTTATGTATTAGCCTGTTCTTTAAAAATTTTTATTCGAAATTTTTATCACGAAAGCTGAAAATAGTTGAGACTTGATAAGAAAATGAATTAACGAAACTTTCACGCCTCTCGGACCACGCCTTATAGTACCGATAGAAAATTGTATTGTTAATTGCACGTCACTCATACCCCAATGGTACATTCCCTGAATTATGTATGATACATTACACAAAATTATAAATATTTAAAATTTTTAAAAGTTTGTTTTGAACAATTCGGATACATTTTCCTATGTTCTTGTATGCATTGCAAAATATAACTCCAATCACTTTCATTTTTGGTTAGCAATCCATGGAATCTTGCATTAGTTTTACGGCTCTTTCTGCAGTGTCGTTAACTACTTTTAGAGAGTTTATTATTTTTTTGCCATCCATACATAAAGCCTGCGTCTGCCATGTTTCTGGGTTGAAATCCAAGAAGCTGGTATCTATCTGCAGCCTTGAAAACAATTTGAGACTATTGGAAGATATGAAATGCCCCATGGTGTCGTCTGTAAGACAATAATTTAAGAATAAAATAAAAATTTAAGAGTATTATTCTCATATTATACCTATCAATTGTCCCATGTCTTGTGAACTTAAAATAAGTTTTTTGCATCCATCATAAATGGTTAGACAATTTTCGCAGCGCAGCATCGCTGGTTGTAAAATCAATGCTTTCATAATATTTTAAACTTTTTATTATATTTAAATCGTCAACGGGAGCAGCAGTAGCGTCGGAGCATTTGAACCAAATCTTAATATAAAATCGCACTATGAAAATGCAGACATCAACTAGTGCTGCTTTTTGTTCTTCCTGCATAGGATATTGAACAGGAATATTTTTAAACAGTAAATAGCGCGTGCCATCCATCTGGCTTGATGCATTGCTCCTGGAGGACGAAGTCGGATTCGTGTATCGCTTTTTATATCCAAGAAGATTAATGTCAATTCTAAAAGCTCTCAATAGTATTCTCTAACTAGACTTTTTTTTAATTGTTGTGCAGCAAAATCTGCAATGTCATCGATTGCATCGTTAATGCTGTCACGGCAATGTTCATCCTCCATACCACTTTGATATTTTTCTCTGTCAAGCTTTGACCAAGATTTCTTAAATTCTTTAAATAACGGAATATCGGGGCTTGATGTGAAGTGGGGAAGTTTAGCTTCAAACACTCCTCTCAGTACTTTCTCAAATATATGGTGTCGACAAGGAGATAAAGCAGCTCTCTATCAAGCATTTGCTCTAAGAGCACACAGGCACCACTCAATCGACCAGTGTTTGAAGCTGTAGTGTCACAGCATAATGCCTGCACTTTCTCCGATACATTTCACTCCTCCAACGCATTATATACTGCTATTGCTTGTTCTTTGCCCGTTGAATTTGGAAGTTTTGAAACGGCAAGAAGTTGGTCATGGTCCGTTCCTGAAACAACTATTGGCAACCGCTCTGCACTCTTATCATGGACATCTTGATTATAAAATGCATGTTATTTTTAGATACCCGCCTCTAATCTTTGTAAATAAAATCAAATTTGTACTAACTTAATGATGGCAGCATCTTACCATCCCAATGCACAACAAGGAATGGCGGAAGTGATGATTTAAACTTCTCTTTAATCAGCTCAGCTTGCACAGAGCGCAGGTGTTCTCCTTGATGATAAATTTACGTTTGAGTTATAACCAAGTCGTCAACATTGTGGCCGTACACTTACTTGGCATCGATCTAGGACAGAAACTAATTTTGCCGTTATAAAATGTTTTTGGCCTCTCTTGACTACTCTCGATTTCTTCAGTGACGGTATAGCTTCGGCTTGATCACTATCCACTTCGTTTGAATCATCAGAAATACTGCTAAATGATATTTCTCCCGGTTGAATTTTTTGTTCAGCAATATTTCGCTCCCGACGTTCTTCTTCATCATGCCTTCTTTTTTGCCTTTTTTCCTCTGCTTGACATAAATTAAAATCGACTGATCCAAGGTAACCAACACGACCCTGCTGTCTTTGTCCGAGAAGAAAAAGCCTATCTTCTTCAACTTTTACGAGTTTCATAACATCTGCATGCGCAAATCAAATAAATTGTCCAAATTTTTAACAAAATCTTTTTCTTTTTCACGGTAAGAATCACCGGACTTTTTATTATTTTTCTGCAGAAAACGCCACTCGTCACAAAATTTTTGCAATTTTTTAGTGCAATGGTGCATTTATTTAGTGGGCAAACGAGCCTTTTCCCAAAATATTAGTACTTCTCGAATTACAATATTTGCACTTTCACACACAGATAACTTTACTACACAACGGTAAGTTGTCATCAATTGAGAAATATAGTTTTTGGAAATTGATTTTAAGAAAAAAAATGTTTTCTTAATTCAAAGCATTGATAATTTGATATAGTAAGAGACGAAATAAACTCGAATGAAGCAATATAAAATAATAATTTGTGAAATGTAAATAATTTTTTGTAATGAACCATACATAATTCAACGAAGATACCATTGGGGTATGACTGACGTGCAATCAATAATACAATTTTCTATCGGCACTATAAGACATGGTCCGAGAAGCGTGAAATTTTCGTAGATTCATTTTCTTATCAAGTCTCAACTATTTTCAGCTTTCGTGACAAAAATTTCAAATAAAATAATTTTCCCATACAAAGTAAGAACAGCCTAATATGTATATTTCTTTCATTTTTACTTTCGCACCTTACACTAACGTTAACTCTCTACGGCGAAGAACTGATAAGGAGCATGCATCAGCTCCTTTGTAAAGTATGGTCGTTCGAAAGCATGCCCAACGATTGGATTTTAAGTCTGCTCTGCCCAATCCACAAAAAAAGAGACCCCGAAATCTGCGCCTACTACCGTGGGATAAGCCTCCTCAACATCGCGTATAAGGTTCTATCGAGCGTATTGTGTGAAAGATTAAAGCCCACTGTCAACAGACTGATTGGACCTTATCAGCCTGACTTTAGACCTGGAAAATCAACAATCGACCAGATATTCACCATTCGCCATATCTTAAAAAAGACCCGTGAAAGGAGAATCGACACACACCACCTCTTGACCACGTGACCCACGTCACTGTTGACAGTCATAGCTTTGAAGTTGTCGATAATTTCGTCTATTTAGGAACCAGAATTAACACTACCAACAACGTCAGCCTAGAAATCCAACGCAGGATTACTCTTGCCAACAGGTGCTACTTCGGACTGAGTAGGCAATTGAAATGTAAAGTCCTCTCTCGACGAACAAAAGCCAAACTCTATAAGTCGCTTATAATTCCCGTTCTGCTATATGGTGCAGAGGCTTGGACGATGACAACAACCGATGAGTCGACGTTATGCGTTTTCGAGAGAAAAGTTCTGCGAAAGATTTATGGTCCTTTGCGCGTTGGCCACGGCGAATATCGCATTCGAGGGAACGATGAGCTGTACGACGACATTGACACAGTTCAGCGAATTAAAAGACAGCGGCTACGCTGGCTAGGTCATGTTATCCGGATGGACGAAAACACTCCAGCTCAGAAAGTATTCGACGCAGTAGCCGACGGGGTAAGCAGAGGAAGAGGAAGACCTCCACTCCGTTGGAAGGACCAAGTGGAGGAGGACCTGGCTTCGCTTGGAATATCCAATTGGCGCCACGGGGCGAAAAGAAGAAACGACTGGCGCGCGGTTGTTAACTCGACTATAATCGCGTAAGTGGTGTCTACGCCAATTAAGAAGAAGAAGAAAGTGAAATGATCAGTGCATTTGCGAAGTGTATACTTAAATGAAGTACAATACTACCTGCAGTGTGTGTTGATTTTGTGGGTAGAGTGCCAAAAATCAGTTTTGGTCTCCACTCCACACAGCACAATGGGTTTTGTACATAACTTATGCACAAGTTAACCCATCAATTGCCTTATAGCTTGCAGAGCACAAATCCAAAATCTGTTTGGCTGTAACTTACGTGTTGTTAAATCGAGCATATTATGCATTTTCACTTTAAATAGAAATCAACTTGTTACCTGTTATCCGGCTCGAAGGACCAATGATAATTCGGGTGGTGGAGCACCGTGTAGCTCGTTCCGTAGTTGTGATTGCCCGTGGCGAAACGGACGGCGCAAATGATTCCACAAAAATATTTGTTTAAATGAGTTAAGTTAATGAGTGGGGGGATCCTCACTTTAACCGGAAAAACTAGCACACACTAATGCTTGACGACACGACACACACAAGACAACTCACCACACTTGTGCATCCACCCACTCAGCATAAAGGATGGTCTCCTGAGAAAATTCAACACATTCGCTTGTGCACTGCGCCGCGTTAGCACTCTACGCTAATTTACTTCACTACTATCAACACCGGTCCTGTGCGCATATCAACTTACGTTTCTCTTGAGTCACCGATCTCGCGCGCGGTAATTACCTTATAAACCGAAGGAGGAATCAGGCATTGGCGGAATTCCAATCGATGAATCATTTTGTTATTCTCGGAACCGAATTAGGAAAACGCACTTCGCCGTGTTTACGCTCCACCACCAATTTGCAAATATATTCGATACAACGGGAAATGGTGGGTTGGCTCATCACCGCGATATATGAATTTCCCACGCAACACTGATATGAGCCATTGCATAAAAAATATAGGACTGGAATAAACTAGAGTGATTTGATTGCATGAAGACATGCTGTTTATTTAAGGTTAAAATTTAACTCACCCGAAGTTCAAATGGAATCGATCTTTGCTATTGGTCATACGGCTTGAGTTGATGAATGAGATCCCAGCACAAAGGTTTGGGAAACCGAAAGAACTTCCTAACTGTGTGCTCTTCGTATGGAAACGGGTTTTTTTTTCGCAAAACAGTCAGATTGCCCTGCAAATGTAGCTAGAAGGTATGCATCTTATTATCCATTATTGCAAAATTATTAATATTAATACATTATCTCTTTACCTCCTCTCTTTTTTTCATCATAAGGTAAAATAGTCCAACTTCATCAGTCATTGTTGTGCTCTTGATTTTCTATGACCTGGTGCAAAGCATATAACAAGTTAGAGATTGATATTGCTCAATTAGAGATGAGACAAACTCGCCAGAGTACCGAACAGTCACAAAATAGATTTCACCACAGATTCGTCTCTATTAGAGACTTGAGACTGCTTGCAGAATACCGGCATTAATGTAATTTCTGTCATTCTATACGCTTTCACTTGCGTATATGTGGATGAAAATGATAGGATTTGTTACTTGTAGGTTTCTGCAATGCTGTCGAGCCAGAGAACTTAAGGGGTTACATGGGTTTCACAGTTTCAAAAAATCAAAATATTTTTTGTGTCTTATTAAATTCTATAACATCTTTAGAATATTGTCCTAAATTTTCAAGTTTATCCGATTAATAGTTTCGGAGATACAGCCTTTGAGACATAGATAACTTGATGGGAGACTTTTTGGTTCGAGAGAGAGCTGTCAAAACTCGCATTTTTTATAACATTTGCCAATGGTGCCACTGTTGAAAAATATTAGCTTGGGCATTTTATAAAGAACTTTTGGATATTTTGCAGTTTCCACACTACCACTGAGGTATGCAAATAGCGCGTTACCGATATTATTTTTGGGTGCTCAGTTCCCGAGTAGGCCTATATCACCCATATGTGTACAAATATATACATACATAAGCAAAATTTTACTTAAAGTAACAATTCAAAAAAAATTAAAGAAATAGTTAAGTAACAATTTAAAATAAATACAAAAAAATAAATAAAGTCATAACATAATTCACATGAAAACAATAATTCATAACAATAAACAAAAAGATAAATATTTTAAAATGAAACATAATCTAAAAATAAGCAAAAGACTTATTTTCATCACATATTATCATAAGTATACAATATAAATAACGGTTATTTTATTTATTTATTTATTAAAAGAAAAATAATAATACAATTATTATCTTACAGAGTAAGAAGAACGGTTATTTAATACGAAAGAATTGCACAGTAATACTCTGTGTCTAAATATAAAACTAAAAATACTTAATTTAAAAAAAAGGAAGTACAAATATGTTTAAAAAGCAATATGCACCCAGTCTCCAATACAAAATTTAATACAGAATTAAGAATATATTAATATTAAGAGGCAAAAAAAAGAAACAAGGGTTTAAAAAAATTCTGAAAAAATTAAAAAAAAATGATACAATTTTCCCAGCCTATCCTACAGCACAAATAATTTAAGTTCTAAAATTGGGCCTAGTAAGATTTCTATTAAAAAACTTTACGAGGAAGAATATTCTCGTCCTGACAAAAAGAGTTGAAACAACATTTGAGTCACAGTTGTTGCAGCAGAGAAAGGGTCTGACATGCTTCATTCTATCGAATAAAATTTGGCCTACTCCTATTCTGTGACAGGTGGATTCAAATTCTCTATTAAAAATATCTTCTAACTCCTTAAAATAATCTAAAAACCTCTGGGGTGGTTTAATTAAATTACACCTGTCAATTTGCCTCTGTTGAATGAAATACAAATCAGTTGAAACCTCTTCTTCCCTAAATAAGGTAATGGTTGGGTACAAGTGTGTGTCTTAAAAACTTTTAAATAAAGATAACCGCAGAAGTATACATATGCATTTGCTTTAAGAAAATCTACTTCTACATCCTCTAATTCTGTCTGTTGGTCTAACCTTAACCTATTAAATTCGTGTTCTGGTCGAGGTAAGCCCTGAAATTCTTGCCAAGATAAATCTTGGACTAAATTTTCATTGCACACACTTTGGAGAATTTGGTTTGATAAATCTGGAGAAAAATGTTCGTTCTGAGCTACCGGTTCGCATTTCCATTCATAACTATGCTTGCATATCGCAATCCCCATGACTTCCTAAACAAATTACAGAACATGTAAGGTGTTATTCTTACACTTCTGCCACCCCCTCTCCTAATCTTTCCAAAATAATGCTCTAAACTATCCTGATCCTTCGTTTGTAGGTGAGTGAAGCCTGCGTGTGACAAAAAGCGCCAAAAACGTTCTAAACTAGATATGTTTGTTTTCCAACCATTTATATAATTAAAATTATTGGTTGTGTCAGACCCTGCTTCATCTTTTATCCTAATTGTTTTCAAGAGGTCGGCAGCCTCACGGAGAAATTGTTTTTGCTCTGAAGTGCCCGAAAAAACTTGCTTACACGGTAAAATTGCATCAAAATTCCGACTATTAAATAGGTCAAATAACTTATTTATAAACAAAATATATTCCGCGGTATTGCAAAAAGTAGGAGAGGAAGAAGTCAAACGCCCTGCACTATAAACTGCGAGCATACCGGAAGCGACAGTGTCGCTGAAAACTTGGGTAGCTAGTTTAACACTAATTTTCTGAAAATTGTTGGGAAAGAGGTGCGCATCTGTAAGCTTGGGTGCACACCGGACAGGATTTTGTACATTGTAAAAATGTACAATATCGCACCAGCTAACTAGGCGCGATTTAAAACTTACTCTATTTTTAAAGTTTTCCTATTCCTCTTTATAGATGGGGGCAATCATAGAAAAAATATACTTCCTTGCCATTTACCTGAAAATAGGGAGCCGCTTCAGAAACTCCTAACACTCGAGCTAAATTGAGAAAATTCGACCCCTGATCACAAACAAAATGGCAAGGTGTGAGACCAATATTCTGCAATTGGGTAATGGCCTGAAAAATATATTTTTTGGCAACATCACCTTTACAGGTTTAAATTTAGGCTTGTTTTGTCCAACACCAAAAAGATTCAGCCAAATTTTAAATCTAACAAACAAAATAAAAAACCTACAAACGCGATTTACAACAACCAACATTTAACAGCCTAAAACAACTTATTTTAAAACTAATAGAAATTAAGTTAAATCGAGTTAAAGACTTAAACAAAAAGATGATTAGTATCTACATCATGCCTTCTATCTAATAATAGTTTATAACATAATATATAGTAAAACTAATAACAATTAAGTAAAATTAGTTTAAAATCTAAAACAAAGAAATTACTATAATAATTACATCGTTCTTCTATTATTTATTTATACAACTATTTAACCATTTATTAATAAATAAATATTAATTACTACAAAATTTACAAATAAGTATTCAATTTTTTACCTGGCTTCATCCTTTTCCTGATTTGGGAAGTTGAAAAAACGATGCTGTCCTCTGCACCCCATTCACATTTTTTTGATTGCTGCATATTTCCTATAAAACACAAAAATATCTGTTAAAAAACATTCACTTTACTTCTTCTTAACTCCGTAATGCACTTACGCACTTTTTCTTACTGTAAAACTGCACTAAATTAATAATTTTAACATTTTTAAAGCAATAACAATTCACCACAACCGACTTCCAACGAATTTTAACAACGAACTGATTTTGGCAGTCCATTTTACCGCTATTATTCTGGCATCCCGCCCTTTTGACTAACTGCTGATTGACGGCACCCTGATTGTGTTTTGTTGCCAGCTCAGAAAACAGATCAGGGTGCCGTGAAAGCTGACAAGCGAGAGAGCAATAAAAGAGATTCTGATCAAGTTATCTATGCTTTGAGAACTTGTGCGCTTGCAGCTAGGTAGGCTAACTGTGCCGTCTTTACACGCGTTTTTCTCAAAACTATGTTTTCAAAGTCGGTTGTCAAAACTTCTCGCGAACTACTTGACCGATCTTGATGAAATTTTTCACAGGTCTTCGAGATATCATTTACAAGGTCTTGAACGAAGGTTTTTTTTTGTTTTTTAATTGCAACTATTTAAAAAAAAAAATGTCGACAAATTTTCATCGAAATTTGCATTTATTTACTAAAACGGCTGCCAAAAATTCAATTTTCATTTTTTTTTTCCTTCGTCCAATACCTAGTTTATTGTTCTTACTAAAACACGTATTTTTTATTTTTATTTCCGATGATCCTGAAAGAAGTTCTGCTGACAACGCGGATGCACCTTTTTTCCGAGGGACTGCCGGAAATGGCGTCGTAATGACTGCCATTTTGATATTTTTTTTTTGAAAATTTTACAAAATGTTTATTGAATATGAGTCTTTTAATTAAAAAAAAATTTCATTAAAATATTTCATATTTTATATGAAAAAAAAAAATTATTGAAAAAATGCCTTTTTTTTGCCCGAGGAAACCCATGTAACCCCTTAAAGCATAGAGAAGGTGCAGGTTCGACAAATCTAACAAATGTTCGCTGTCGAACCAGAGAACTTGAAGAATAAAAAATATAGATAAAATAGATGAAAGACATTTCATATCGTATTTTAGTTATCATAATCCAATTGTAAATATTATAGATATCATTCGTCAGAACCCAGAGATGATAATTGATTTGGACTTTGCTTTATAATAAATTTATAAAATGTAAATTTAAGAAAGTGTTGATCACTCCACCATATTTTTATCCCTTCCCTCTCGCTAGTTTTCTTTTATACAAAATGATATGCATTTCTTGGGGTATCAGTAAGAAGTTTCATTTCCTCCGCGCGTAGGGACTCCACGCACCAGTTTTGTTGGTTTTAATCCGCGCCCGTTTTATGTATTAATTAGTAATTAGTTATATAACTATGTATAGACATGTCTTTTTTCCCCGCCTGTTTTCTTTGATTGTCTTTTATATCTTGTTTTATTTTTATACTCTTGCAACCAGTTGCTACAGAATATTATAGTTGTGCTCACCTAACGGTTGCACGTATCACCTAAAACTAATCGAGAGAGATATGGGGTTATACTATATGTACTTGTATATAAATGAACAGGATGACGAGAAAAGTTAAAATCCGGTTGAATGTCTGTCTGTCTGACTGCCTGACAAAACTGCAAATTGAGTAAAAATTGAGATATCTTAATGAAACTGGGTGTGCCGGTTCCTTAGTACAAAAAAACGTTCGAGTTTGTAGATGGGCGTAAATGGACCACTACCACGGCCACAAATCGCCATCAACCGAAAACCTAAAATGTGTCATAACTAAAGACTAAATTATTATACTAAACTGTGATTTGTCGCAGAACCGCAGTAGCAAGGGGCACCTGTGGATAAAAAATTTTGTGAAAGTGGGCGTGGCCCCGCCCGCTAATATGTTTAGTGTGCATATCTCCTAAACCACTAAAGCTACAACAACCACTATTTTACATTCCACTTCATTCTTTTACTTTTCAGTACACAAATCAAGAAGCAATTACTCGTAATATAATAGGTTAAATTTTGCACGAATAATGCCAACCGAAACTGTTCAAGTCCCTAGGTATCGAATATGTAGACCCCAGTACCTATTGTTGTCTTTGGATCGAAAATATCGGTCAACGTGTGAGATATGCAATAGAAATTCAGACATAATTCTTTTCCTACAGTAGCTATTCTGTGTATCCAAAATGGGTGGTATATAATTCACCACTTACTTTTGACACCCATTCTTTTGAAAACGCAATATTTATAAAGATACATACATATAAAGATGATTAGGGTGAGGAGAAAAGTTGAAATCCGGTCGACTGGCTGTCTATTCTTCCTTCCGTCCGTTCGCTGTGCAGGCTGTAACTTGAGTAAAAATTGAGATATCCCAATGTAACTTGGTATGCGTCCACAATACAAAAAATAAAATTCGACATTAACCGAAAACATATAAAGTGCCATAACAAAGCACTAAATTAAGATACGAAGCTGTAATTTGGTATAGAGGATCCCAGTAAAACTGGACGAAATTGGACAACAACCACGCCTACTTCTCATAAAACACAATTAAAAATTCCATGTAATTCTTTCACTTCCCAGTGCGGAAGTCAAGATGTAATTCATATAACTGAATAAAATTGAGCAGTAATAATTATCTTAAAGTGTGTCACCTTTTGACCAAAAATATTCCAAATCCAATTTAAAATGTTCAAGACCCTTATTGAAATTCCCGTTTATTCAAAGTATTTTGGAAGGATGAACAGTTAGAGTGAAAAAATCATAGGCGTATTCGTTTTATACATTTTTGTTAGTATAGCAAACATGTTACAGAGTCGCATTGTAAGCGGACTTATTTTCAACACCCTGCCACAATGTGATTCTATTTACACAAAAATTAATTTTAATTCATTAGCTTAACAAAATGTAAGTGCTTTGTTTTCTAAAGGTTTTTGTTAGTATATCAGCTATAATATTTTCGGTTGAAATGAACTTTAATTCTATGCCACCACTCTGGACAGCTTCTCGGACGAATTGATATCTAATGTCGATGTGTTTTGACCTATTATGGTAATGCCACCTGGCAGGAAGAACACGTACCCGGAGTTTGATTACTCATATCATACCGGACCGATGATTACTCATATCACCTCCACAGACTCCGTCTTTGGTATGGGGGTTGTTGTTCCTTTGTGCTTATTTCACAGCCGAATGGTAAATATCGGGCCTGGAAGTCAAAATTAACCACATCAATTCTCCTATTGCAGACTGATAAGCCGTTGCATCCACTCCCTAACACATTTTTTTCACAACACGCTACCTGATATCCTGTATCCAATGGCATCGTTGTTACCCTGCATTGCTGCATGCTGTGGCGTTGTAGCATATCGTCTACCGTGTTCGTCTCTTTCTTCATTGCACATACGTTTCTCTTGCTTAACTTCACTTCTGCACGGAATAAGTGTTTCTACATTAGGACTTGAAATAGCTGGCGAAATTTTTTGGTAATACATTAAAGACGAATTGATCATCTGCCTGGGATTCGTCGAAATGTTCATAGAACAAAACATCACGTTTTTCTTCAATATTATGCTTTTCTTTATCGTAGAGTCTGTAAGCTTTTGATATCAAGGAGTACCCAACGAGTCTGTAATCTTTACCTTTCGCATGTAATTTGTTTTTTCGCGTTTTGTCTAAGCCAACAGCTACGGACCCAAATGTACGTATATTTTTTAAATTCGGCTTTCTACCACTCCAAGCTTTATATGGTGTCATGCCAACCAACGCTGCAGTTCCACGCTGTCTGCAACGTCTCTACCATTAGAACCTCTGGCATGCTTGAGTGTACAAGTAAACTTCTTGCCATCTGAACAAGAGTGCGGTTCACTTGTTCTGCGACGCCGTTCTGTTGGGGCTGTTGGATACCGTCAGCTGGCATAATTGATGTTTTCTCGGCCGTTGTCGCTCCGTAAGAATTTGATTTTCCGTCCAGTCTGGCATTCGGCCATTTTCTTGAAAGTTACGAAATTTTCAAACACCTCATCTTTAGACTTAAGAAAAAAGGTGAATATGGCGAGACATGTATTCGAAGAAAGTTAAACAAGAAAAAACGTTTACTTCGAGTGTACCGAAGCTAATATACCATTTACATGTACAATTCTTTTAGTAAATATGTGTCCAGATGATAAAACTTTTTAAAAAACAAAAATAAAAAATAAATAAATAACAAGAAAGTGCATTAAGTGCATAAAGTGCAAAAATTAGACCTTTTGTAAACAATTAAAAGAATAAAAAAATAATAAAAGAAACAAATAACATGAAGGCAGCGTAGCCCCACCAACAAGGCCATAGCATTCTCTGAATGCCTACTTCAGCTTTGTCGAGCCTGCGAATTCAGCTCCTAACAACAAACAAGGAACGGTGCGAAGGATTAGTCATCGAAGCAAACAACTGAGCAGCACCATAAGCAGAGCGTACAAATTACAAAAGCAGCAGAGAACAGCAATCAACAACGGCCAGCAACAAACGTGGGCACACCAACAACTAAGCAGGTACCAGCAAGCACGCAGGCAGCGAAGAATAACATAACGCAAGGTGAGAATGTACCATTAAAAAAAGCCGGTCTGTGCAAACTGGCATTGACCGCTACGTTAATATAAAAAGGAAATTAAGTCCTTCAAAATCAGCGGTCAATTCGGCACTCCAAATATGAATACAACAGATTTGCCTTACTAAGCAAGAGTTCAGACGACAATGCGAAGGGTACCACCACAGTCGTTAATGCAAAACCTCCTCCAATTTATCTGCGTGAGCGTAGCTCAAATGCACTTGTCTCCAGACTAAGCAATTTAATAGGCACAAACAATTTTTATATTGTGCCCTTGAAAAAAAGAAACAGAGATGAAACAAAAATTCAAACCTACACTGAAAAAAGTTTCATGGATACTGTAAAGCAGGGATGGGCATATTAGCCCTCAGTGGCATTTTGCCCGTGCGGGCACGAGTGCACATTTTGAGAGCTAGGTGAGGGGATCATCCCGGGCAAACATGAAGAGGGAAGTGAGAGCAAAGTATTTTACCACTCCATATTTACAAATGAGAGCGCGCGCATATATGGGAAGTTGCACTGTAGGTAATAACTGTAAAATTGCCTAACAATTCTAAGTTTCTTTGTAACTACTATAAATTTTTAAAATGTAAGACAAATAACAAAAAGTATAATGAGTATTTAATTTTAGTAATAATATTTTTAATATGTTTTTATAACAGCATTTAATTTAGTTTATTTGACATAATAAATTCTATGTTTGATTTAATCTCATTTACTGTAGCTACACGCATTATTGTACCAAAATTTAAATTAGATAACTTACATCTTATTAAATGTTTGTTTAATTTCATTATTGAAAAAAATTGTTCACAAGTGTAGGTACTTCCAAACATATAATTTTCGATGAAAAAAGTTTCAAACATGGATATTTCTTTAAACAAAGATCTTTATAAAAAGTAATTCTGTCTGAAATTTGCGCAAACTTATTTTTAAAAGAGTAGAGCACTGCAGATCTATTAAATATATACATAGCAGAGCTTTCCTGACTTAAATACTTTTCTTCCCATTCCACATTAAATGGACTAATTTTTCTTTTTAAATTTTGGACACTGCCTTTACTCGCTGATAACATTTCGGCCCATTTAAATTATAATAACCTCAGTTTCTGAACCACTGTTTCTTCAAACGCATATACACAAACGAATCTTATGAGATCGCAATACTACCTTCTTCTACCGCCCGCTTACCGTAGAATTTCCAACGACTTGGGGTTTACCCCGTAGAAACGACTCAGCAGATTACTCTCTCACAACGCAGGGTTGCCAGTCTCGATATACTGTAGTAATTATAAAAATTGTCTTCAATATATTTGAAATTTTCTTAAACTAACTCAAAATTAGGATCGAATGCTATTATTTATAAATAAATAAACTAGTTTTATTTTTATATTATGAAAAATTATAATTGAAAAGTTAGATGTGTGCAAAACTACATATGCGTATTGAGTAATGACAACATTGTTCGAATGAACACGAGAACAAAACGCCTGCCGCTCGTAGCGGAGGGAGAAGCGAAATACGATGTTTCTCAGAAACTCTCTGCCATTAGTGTTTTTATTCTATTTATGTGCTTAGCCACTCTCAATCAATAATGCCATACCGCGCAAATATGTTTTTATTTGATGATATTTTATATTTTTGAAAATATGTGTTCCCTTTCTATAGCGCGTATTATTATTTTAATACATTTCCAGAGACAACTTACATTTTTAAAATTTAACAGAACAATTATAGAAAAAAACCTAAATTCTTTGAATATTTTGATAAAACAACCAAACTGAAAATATCACAAATATTAATATATATTTATGATATATATTTATATAAGCATTTTCATTAAATTATATATATATATATATATATATATATATATATATTATGGTCTCAAGTATCTTTTTTTTTTTATATATGCATATATATAAAACTGCCTTACATATCTACGTATAAAAGCCCACAACTTGAGAAGTTTTCTCAATTGTAGCTAAAATGAATTTTTACAACTGGCATCACCTCCACTAACTGTTCTATCTCATGTATAGTGGTGTGAACAAAATAGGAACAACTATAGGTGTTGTGAAGTTTTAAAATGTGCTGTTTTCTTATTAAATAAAATGGTTTTTAGATACAAGTATAACTTATATATTTTTTCCTAACAGTGATTAGAATTTCCCACCATGCAAAGGTAAATAAAAACAAACTTTAATGCGAAACTCTAAACCCGGCAAATTATGTTTACCTCTTTTTGTTCACACAACTGTACAATTCCGATATAAATTAAACTTCCGCTCTTTAATTTGTGTACAATGTCAGTATCGCCGCAACCACTCTGCGATGAACATTAAGTTACGGAGGAATGTGATTGATTTTTTTCGCAACTTTTCGCAACTTGTTATACCCTTCTCTCCGTAAACTGATATTCCCCTCATCTAGCCCCCGTGCGCACTTTGCTAACTTTTCGGGCTAAAAATGTGCCCATCCCTGCTGTAAAGTACTTGTCAAACAATAACAAGAATTACTATTCATACCAACTGAAGAGCTCAAAAGGCGTAGTTGTTGTCATAAATCGTATTGAGTTTTCGGTAGACTCTGTCAATGTGAAAGAAGCACTGGAAGAAGGTAATTTTAGCACTAAATCAGTAGTAAATATTTTTAACAAAAACAAAGTCCCAAAACCAATGTTCAAAACAGAACTGATGCCAAATTGTAACCAACTAAAGAAAAATGAAATGCACCCGATTTACAATTTAAAATATTTGCTCCATCGCCGAATTACCGTTGAAGAACCACATGAGAGAAATGGTCCAGTACAATGTACAAACTGCCAATAGTATGGACACACGAAAGTATATTTCACTCTACGCAGTGTCTGCGTGGTGTGTGGTGATCTACACCCTACTTCTAAATGCACTCTTAAAAAAGAAAATTTAAATAAAAAAATGCAGCAATTGTGGAGGAAATCACACTGCTAACTACAGAGGTTGCCCCGTGTATAAAGATTTGAAATCGAAGTTGTCACAGAGCATTCAAGCACTTCGTAACCAAATGTTACAAACACCCCGTAATCAAATTATAGGAACCTCAGAAAAAAAATCACATCCTACTACTTCTAACAATAACAACATGCAAGGAAGAAAATGTGGTGAAAGGTAACACTGTGCAAATGCAACTGCAGCAAAATCCTCCAAATGGAGGCATTGAAACTATGATTATAAATCTTACACAGTGTATGACACAATTTATGTCTACCATGCAAAACATGATCCAAGATTTAATAAAATCACAAAATCAAATGCTGCAAAATTTATTAAGTAAAAAATGAGCTTACTAAATATCTGTATATGGAATGCTAACGGTGTTAACCAACATAAATTAGAGATTATCAGATTTCTGTCTGAAAAGAATATAGATGTAATGCTTATTTCAGAAACTCATCTAACAAGTAAAAATAATTTCAATATACGAGATTTAGACTATATGTAAAAATACTTTCAATATACGGGATTTAGACCATATGTTACAAATCATCCTGATGTTAAAGCGCATGGTGGCAAGGCAGTGTTGATTAGAAATCGTTTAAACCACTATGCTCTAGAATCTCATGCTACACCACAGTTACAAGCTACAACAATATCACTAAAAAATCGGGATTGTGACTTAAACCTTACGGCTATATACTGTCCACCTCGTTTTAAAATTACAGAAATCGAATTTAAAAACTTTTTTGGAACACTAGGTCAAAGATTTCTAGAAGGTGGAGATTACAACGCAAAACACACGTACTGGGGCTCACGTCTTATTAATCCGAAAGGACGACAGCTGTATCAAACTGTTATAAATAGGCACAATAACCTTGAAATAATATCTCCTGGTAAGCCGACATATTGGCCAAGTGATCGTAAGAAAATACCAGATTTAATTGATTTTGCCGTAATCAAAAATATAGACAAATCGCACATAACAGCTGATACTTGTATTGATCTATCTTCTGATCACTCTCCTGTACTAATAAATTTGTGTGAACAACCCATATTCGTTAATCCAAAAGTGCGTCTAACTTCTTATAAAACGAATTGGCTAAAATATAAAAAATACGTCAGTAGCCATATTAATATTGAGTACAAAATAAATACAGGAAGAGATATTGACGAAAGCATAAGAGAAGTCAATGATATAATAACGAGCGCCGCTGTCCTAGCAACACCAAACAAAAGCTATAAGTCGTTTGGTTACAGAAAAATCTCTAACAGGGAAATAGAAATGCTTGTAAATGAAGAAAGGCGTGCAAGACGTGAATAGCAGATAAATCGTTCCCCTTCCACTCTGCTTCAATTAAAATCTGCTGTACGTAAAGTAAAAAAAGCGCTTAAACGTGAGGAAGAATTGAACACCGAAATGTATATAAAGAAGCTTTGTCCGAATTCAAACAAGCAAAATTCTCTTTGGAAAGCCCTAAAGTCTATGAAGCCACCAACTGACTCCAACATGCCTATACGAGACTGGGGTGGAAATTGTGCTCGAAGTGACGAGGAAAAGGCTAATTGCTTTGCACATCACCTAGAAAAGGTATTTCAACCCAACTCGCTAAAGAACAACTTTAAGCTGTCAATCTTACCCAACACAGCTAAAGAGTCGCTCGAGTCTCTTAAGGCTTCACCTTCTGAAATTATTGGTATTATCAAAGAATTTAATCCAAAAATGCTAATTGAGTTACGAATTATTGCTGTAGAAGTGCTCTCTTTGCTCTTTAATGCAATTCTTAGTTTCGGATACTATCCAATTTCATGGAAAGAGGCGCAGATTATATTGATAGATAAACCTGGGAAAGACTTAACGCAGCCGTCTTCTTACAGACCAATCAGTCTTCTAACCTGTCTTTCAAAAGTATTTTAAAAAAGTATTACTATCAAAGATGTCTCCTTTTTCCACGAAAATAATACAATACCAATGCATCAATTCGGTTTCCGTGCAAAACATGGCACAATAGAGCAAGTAAATAGAATTACTAACAAGATAAGGAAAGCATTTGAGCAGAGGGAGTACTGTTCAGCAACATTTCTGGATGTGGCGCAGGCGTTTGATAAGGTGTGGCACAAAGGTCTTTTATATAAGGTTAAAAAAATTCTAGCTTTAGAATTTTATAAAACCTTGGGGTCTTATTTAAAAAATAGAAAATTTATGGTAAAAGTTGGAGATTTCATATCTGATGAACGATAGATAAGGGCTGGTGTACCCCAAGACAGTGTTTTAAGCCCAACACTATTCATCATATATACAGCAGATCTTCCAACAGCTAATCATGTATTAAATTCAACTTTTGCGGACGACACTGCTATAGTGAGCCGTAACAAATGCCACATTTTAGCATCAAGAATATTAGCGGAGCATCTGTCGAGGAATGGCTAGCGAACTGGCGTATAAATGTGAATTAACAGAAGTGTAAGCATATTGCATTTTCACTTAGACCAAAGATGTACCCGGCAGTAAAACAAAACAATATTTTAGCACCCCAAGCGAACGAAGTAACATATCTTGGTATTCACTTAGATAAAAGCCTCACGTGGGGAAAACACATCTCTAGTAAAATAACATGTATCAAGATTAGAGCTGCAAGTTTAAATTGGCTTTTAAATAAAAACTCCAAACTTAGCCTAGACAACAAAGTGCTTTTATATAATGCGCTCATAAAGCCGATTTGGATGTATGGCATTCAACTGTGGGCTACGACCTGTGCAACTAATATTGATATATTACAAAGGTTTCAATCAAAAATGTTTAGTACAATCACGTGTTTACCATGGTACATGCGTAACGAAAATATCCATAAAGGCCTTAGTATCCCTATGGTAAAAAAAGAAGTAGAAGACAGCAGAATTAAATTTATATCTAAACTTCGTGATCATCCAAACCCTTTGGCTAATGCGTTGGTACATTCCTGCGATCAAACACGACTTAAAAGAAGAGATATGCCTGCGTGTTAAAGAGCCACGTATCAGCAAAACAGCTCAATCACTTGCTTGAGCCTGTCCAGTTTTTAAATAGATTTAAGAACAAATTTTTCGCAGATTATGTTATTACCTTAAGCAGCAATCCATGCCAAATTTCGTGAATATACCACGTCAAATGCGAAAGTTTTCCATACAAGTCAAGATTCCGATCGTTCAGTTTGTATGGCAACTATATGCTATAGTGAGCCGATCTGAACAATTTCTTCGGAGATTACATTGTTGCCTTGGAAAATAATTTATACCAAATATCGTGAATATATCTTGTCAAATGTGAAATCTTCCATACGAGAACTTGATAGCAGCTATATGTTATAGTGTTCCGATAGCGGCAGTTCCGACAAATGAGCAGCTTCTTGAAGAGAAAATGACGTTTGCATAATTTCAAAACAATATCTTAAAAACTGAGTGACTAGTTTGTATATACACAGACAGACGCACAGTGGTGCCGCTTCATACAAGCCGCGGCAAAAAATAGAAGGAATTGAGATAGGGCTTTGAAATTTGGCACACATCTCTCATATTGCCAAATTAGATGAAAAAAAAATTTTTGTTAAAATCTGCCACAACCACGCCCACCTCCCATATAACACAATAATCAAAAATCATCCTACAGTAACAAAATTTTCTACAGTGCAATATTTCGTAAATATAAGCTTGTCCAGAAAAAATAAAGCAAATCCGCCCACAATTACGCCCATCTCCCATATAACATAACCAATAAATATTCAAAACTGATCATATATTATTAATTATTTATTCAACAAGTAATTTTTTAACATCATCGTCCAATTCTAAAGTTTTATTTTTGGGATTTGTTCTGAAACCATTAATAAAAGGATCCGATGAAGATAAAAGCAAGTGCATTACATCTTGATTTGTAGAAATTCTGTCGCATTTTCTAGAATGATTAAGCCTATATTTCTTGTAATCTTTATTCCGAGCTCCCTGAGCCTCCTCTGATAGCATGCCCAATGATAAAATAGAGGATGAAACAATTTTACTTCCATGCATGAAAACTTTATGTACCGTCATTGGCATATAGTAAAATTCATAAAGACTGACATATAACCTCGCAGTTTTCATGCAATATATATCAAATTTTTTATTTATTATTTTTTTTTTTTTTGTTTAAAACGCGGGATAAAAGTTTTTTTGATAAATTTTTTAAACACTTCTTAATCATTTCTTGATAAATCACTACGTATATAATTTGTTGATATGATTTCTAAGAGTAAATTTTCATCATTATTGCAGTCAATATAAATCTCTGCAATATCACAATATTTTATTTCTTTTGCCATTTCAAAATTTCGTGTTTTGCTAATTTTTTTTCACCCGTTTGCACTTCTCTCGGTATCATATACGACACATACGAACGCCAAACCCTTTGAGTCTTTTACTATACTGACTTAGTACCATCACCCTGACTTGGAATTTCTCACCCCCCGATTAGCTGTTGTACTGTGTAATTAGTTCAAATAATATAATGGATCTAAACTAGTATTTTGTTGTTGTTGTATAACGAGAGACAACTCCAAAAAATACCAACAAAGCAACAAACCGAAAAATCAAAAAAACAAACAAAACAACAAAGCAGGCAAAAAAAAAACAAAGCAACGAATCAAGCAAACAAACAACGCAGTTGCAGTAGATTAAAATGCTAATTACTCATGGATTGGCAGCTAATTGCAGCTGATTTTTTTTTCTATCGATTAAGGAGATTTTAAAATTTGTTTTGTGTAAGTGGCTAACCTGCGCTCTCCTGCGCACAATAGTTATATTCTGTTGAAGTTGTGAAATATATGATTTTTTTGGACCATGAAAAAACATCATATTAAAAAAAATCTTGAAAAAGAAAATAAACATTTGATGATGCAAATCACATCTATAACATTGGTTTTAATAAATAAAAACTTTACAATTGACATTTTATGGTTAACTTTTGAGCTTTAACCTTTGCAATATTCATCACATTTTTCTGAGTAACTTTGCGTTGATACTTTGTTGGACTTCGAAGCTCTCCCAACAAAAAACCATTGAATATATCAAGCCCAAGTATTCAGATAATGTTATTTGATTAGTTCTTAGCTTAAATTGAAAAGATGGTACAAATTTGGAATGATAAAAAAAATCTTTTTTTTCCGCTCTGGCACCACTGTGAGACGGACAGACAGACCGACAGGGCTAAATCGACTCAGCTCAACATACTGATCATTTAGATATGTACTTTATAGGGTCTCCAACGCTGTCTTCTAGATGTTACAAACTTCGTGACAAACTCAATATACCCTGTTCAGGGTAAAAAATATGAAGAGCCACCCAGAGAAGGCTTTTCAAATGAACCGCATACGTCGGTATGCACTAACTCCAACAATTTTTGTGCTCGATTTTTAGACGTCGCTGGAAACGGTTGAGTGTGGATTTAACTTTTTATACAAATTGGTTTATTAAGCGCAATTACTTTTTAAATATAAACTTTATTAAATTAAAGCATTTTTACAAACGAAAACCTTAAAATATTATTTTCTTTTTGCAACCGGTGTGTTCTGCCGAAGGGTCTATTTGCAACCAGCCGCCCTGCTGTTAATTGTAATTGGAACAAGCTGAACCTCGCTATCTGTCACTTCTCGCTGTTAGCTGCTCAGTTTGCTCTCACAATTATTCAATTCAACTTGTATTGGAGTCGTTTGCTGCTAAATGCACTGATCGCTCTCACATTAGTTCGCCCACGCTTGTTTTCGAACTATTGGCTATGTAAAGTCGCAGTTCTCCAATGTTCTGGGAGTTCTAGGATGTAAAGTAGTAACTGTTAACTACAGTGATCGCTCTCACAGCGTTCGGTGCTCACTTGCCTAACAGCTTTTGGTAATGCTGCGAGGTTGTATGCTCGTCATTTTCACTAGATGGAGGGCATTAGAAAACAGAACCTTTTACGTGGGTGACCAGCAGTTATTATTGCTTAACTTACACGTTTTATACCGCGTACTGTCTGGAAACATTTTCTATGCCAAACACCATTTTATTTTTTGTTAGCTTCATCAGACTGCCATAATTTAAGTGGCCACATCTATTATGCCGAATTTCTGCACTGCACTGTGCTGCACCAAAACACGCGTTGTTAATATACTCAAATATAAACAACTTATTTCTATTTTCTGCTTTTAAAATTTGTTCATCATTTTTACGTATGGCTTACGATATCGTTTTCGTTTTTAAAGCTTAATGTGCAACCACGTTCAACAGTTCGACTCACCGATACGAAATTCCACTTCATTTGCGAGACAAGTAATACGTCCTCCAACCTTAGCTCACACAAATCTTTGTAAACTACAACGTCGTCTCTGCCTACTGCGCGTATAATGTTGTTGTCGGCCAACATAACAACCTCTGCTTGTGTGACATAATTTGTAAAGAGATTACGTCAGCCATTCATATGTGCTAATGCGTTGCGCTAATTTTTCAATCTGGTACATGAAACTAATAGCGATTGGTTTCTTAATGGAATACTAGTATAAACTATGTACTTTAAATATAAAAAATGCGGGTCCCACGTGCCTGGGCCCATAACCTATTGAAATTCCGCTTTATTCAAAGTATTTTGCAAGAATGAACAGTTAGAGAGAAAAAATCATATACGTGTTCGTTTTGTACATTTTTTGTTAGTATGCATGTATGCTGTTACAGAGTCGTATTGAAAACGGACTTATTTTTAACAACCCTAAGTACCAAATATGGACCTCAGTGTCTATAGTTGACTTTTGAC
Source organism: Bactrocera zonata (assembly GCA_037783105.1). Taxonomy (NCBI): domain Eukaryota; kingdom Metazoa; phylum Arthropoda; class Insecta; order Diptera; family Tephritidae; genus Bactrocera; species Bactrocera zonata. The sequence goes on along the minus strand of JBAWJQ010005150.1, from coordinate 550,981 downwards.
TTAAACTATCGGTCAATGTGTAAAATATATAATTGAAATTCAGAGATAATCCTTTTCTTGTAATGATATATCTGTATGTCAAAAATGGGTTAAATCGTACCAATTGTTCTCTTAAACTCCATATAATTAATATAAAGATTTTCGATTTTCGGGGAGACTTTGTACCGCATATATCGGCCAATATGTGAGTTATACCAATGAAAAGAAGAGTGCCTAAAATAGATAAATTTCTAAGAATAATAATTTTGTCGCGGAAATTTTTAAAATTTGAAAAGCCAACTTTATGAATTATGTGATGGTTATTTTCGAGAAACGGAAATTAGTTAGTGAAATTTTAGTTTGAATGAAAGAACGAAAATTCCTATGTTAAATGTATGGGAATTAAAAAAAAAAATAGCGACCCCTTAGAGTTAAGCTACAGCGCATGGCTTGAGGGAGGATTATTTGTTTATCAATTGCTAACATTTGAGGGGGTAAGAGTTAAAAAAAAAAATTAAAAAATTTTTTTTGAAGCACATATGTATATATTTGATAAAAAAAATTATTAATATCTAAAAATGAGGTATAATTAAATAGAATTCGTTACATCTAAAAGAAAAAGAAAGATTAATTATATAGAAACGATAAATATATCTGAAAGAAAACATTAATATTGTCTGAAGAAAAACAAAATTTATTAAATATAAATTGAATTGACTCTGAAAGCAAAGATTAATTAAATAAAAATAGTGGTAAACTCTGAAAAGAAAGATATTTAAATAAAAATAATAATAACATCTGTAAGATAAGATTATTGAAGGGGTATTCTATTCTAGAAATCATATTTTGTGCAGTTTTTTGAATTTTATTTAAAAAAAAAAAAAAAATATTTTTACTATCCACTTTTTTATGGTGTTTTTATTGATAAGATTTCATAAGAATACGGTAAAAAGATATATTAAAACAGATATATAAAAAATTTGAGGGGGGGGGAGACAAGTGTAAAAAAAATGGCGCATCTTAGTGACATTGATCCTGACTTTCCTGGTGGTCTGAAAAAAGAAATCAAAATAAATTCTTAATCAGTAAGGATACCGTTATAGTCCGGGAACACGAAAAATTTTTTTTGAAAAATGGCGACTGCCGGAAAATAAAAATCATTTTTTACGCTTTTTTTTGAAATTCCTGTTTTTTTTTAATATTGAAAACAAAAATTTTGACACGATGCTGGTAAGAACGATAAAGGGTTACATAAGGAAGAATTTTTCCAAATGCACTGCCGTTATTCCCTTATGGCTTTATGTCAACTTCAGTAAGTTAAAGAAGGTTAATTAACTTAAATATGTTAAACTAATGATTTGAGGCATTTCTTGAGTAAGTAAAAGAAGGTTGTTCTTCTTCTTAATTGGCGTAGACACCGCTTTTGCGATTATAGCCTAGTTAACAACCGCGCGCCAGTCGTTTCTTCGTTTCGCTTCGTGGCGCCAATTGGATATTCCAAGCTACGCCAGGTCTTTCTCCACTTAGTCCTTCCAACGGAGTGGAGGTCTTCCTCTTCCTCTGCTTCCCGCGGCGGGACTTCAAGTAAATCGGTTGTATAGAACTTGAGATAATGCCGGTACCGTGTGGAAAAAAGTAATTTCGAAAAAACGCGTTTAAAGTTTAGGAGACAATTCTAGTGAACACGGACGCCACCTCACAAAATCAGCTGTATCTCCGAAAATAAGTCGAATTTTGAAAAATCCTTCCAAGGTCATATTTCTGAAAGTCTAAGCTTTAAATATATGAAAAAAATCTAATTTTTCAAAATTCTAGAGAAGAATACCCCCTTAAAGAAAAATGGTAAGAATATCTGAAAGAAAAAATTAATATTATCTGATCATTTAAAATATAGTATAACACAAACATTTATTTTCTCATAATATATTGGATTGTGTAGGCCGCCTTAATCGCATAAAAGACATACATACTTGTATCTGTTTATTTTCGCGTATTATATTGGACTGCGCAGGCCAATTTCAAACAACACACACTAGGTTAAAAAAAATAACCCGAACATATGTTAGTGCATAGAGAAAAAATGTGTTGTATTGAAATATTTGAGAAAATTTGTTGGCCGTGGCTGGCAGGGTTCCAATTTATGTATTATATGGTGTGTAAGGATACTGCTGTCTCCATATGTGGTATGTGTGTCAGTATTGCTTTGTGATTGGTGTAGTGGTGCATGACCGCGGGAAGCTTAACTCATTTAGCCTATAAGAAATAGCAGTTGAATAAAAACGACAGGTTGGTGATTTAAGTGCAGGTGGTTTGCAAGGATGGTAGCTTTAAAATTGTCTTTCCATTTTAAGCTTGGTTGCACGCTAGTTTCGGTTCTTTGAGCTGAGGAGAAAATAAGAATGCCGACGATGTTATTTTGTGACACTATATTTTATTCTCTCTGTTTTTTCAAATTATTTTCTGCTTATATAACTACTAAAGTGATTACAATTTTGTTAATATATTTCTTTGTTTTTCTATTTTCTTATACTTTCTTATCTTACAATATTTGGTCAATATAATCTAGTTTTGTATTGAATGCAAACAAACATGATTGTGTGGTTTATCCGATAATGTCTGGGTTTTTCTTACAGTCAAACATAAGGACCAAAACATGTTTGTATGCATTTGCATTATTTTCTTTTATTCTTTATCTCTACTTGTTTCTCTTGTTCTAGTAATGTTTACTTGTTTTTCTTTAATCTTTTATTTTGACCACTTTACAATATTTTGTTGTGTGGTGTCTGGTTGGGGTGATAGTGTACACGTAACTCCTCCCTCCCTTAATGGAAAACTCTCCTCTCCGGAGTTTGAATAGTACTGTTTTTTTTTTCAATTTTATAAGATATTAAACTATAATTGATATTAAAACTTAAAATTGATATTCTAATATGAGAGATATTTTTGTGATATTTTATTTCATTAATTTCTTTTAAATTTTCTTCGTTTTTAAATACAAGGTCGTTAATTGTAATTTTGTTAGTGAAATTGTAAGAATCATAGTTTGTATAATAAAATCTTTGATAGTATGATATTTTAGTATTTGAGAATGTTTGGTATAAGATCTTAATTGTGCATTTATTATAATAAATCAATGTAGTGTTTTTAACTTAATTTTTCTGTTGTCGCAATTCTGGTTTAGTTCTATGCCATTTGCATTTTTTATTAAAATAGTTTCTCCATCAATTTGAAAAATTTCTGTAATGCTATTTTTGATAAGTTCACAATTTAATAAGTAGATGCAATGTTTAGAAATTTGTGGTTCATTGAGGGTTTTAGCTTCTTCGAATTTATAAATAACATTTTTGTATTCAAACACATTTTTAATTTCTCCTGTTATTTCTCTACCTTCTGTATTTGGTACAGAAATAATAGTTTTTAATTGTACCGATTGAAATTCTTTTGGGATTTTGACCACGAACATTAACAAATTTTCTTTATATACCAAGGCGCATAATTTTATATATTGAAGTATGTTGAGGTCTATGTTGTAATTATAAATTTCCTCATTTGTTAAAATACTTGGGTGAAAAATACCACTTTTTGCTGAAATAATGTTTTCCTGAATCTGATTTACTGCGTCTTTAAGAATATTTATCTTTATTGTTTGTTCATGAAGAATCAATAATTTATCTGTTCTCTCTCGATACATCGATACATCAAAGAATTCTTTCTTTCGTCTTCAATAATTTGTTTTAATTTTTTGAACGTGTTCGAAAAGAAATTATTAATTTTTAGTTGGTGGTTGTGAGCTGAAATTGAATTATGTAAGTTTTCATCTACTTTCTTAAGGTGATTTTCAATGTCTATCCTATCTCCATCATCCATCGTTCCAAATAGAAATTTATGTACAGAATTAATCAAACCTCTCTTTTTCTACTAACTTCTCTTCTAGGGATTAATGTTTTGATTTTACCTCTCAAGATTTCAATTTCATTAGATAGGGTGTAGTAATGTAGATGTGAGTATGTGTGCGAGATTTTTGTTATATTATTTAGTATGTAAAGAATTTCAAGAGGGTCAATTATGTAAATTACGAGGTCAGATGATGTAACAATCTGTTTAGTGTTGGTGATAATTTCTGCGTATCCATTGTCGGTATGTACTTAATGTATTTCCAGTTTGGCTGCATTACTAATTATTACAATTGCTACCATCAATGTTATTTTGAAGATGTATTTGACCTAAAAAATTTGTTTGGACGTTTAATATTTGTCGGGTGAATACATGTTATCTAACGGCTATTTTCTATATCTTGGTTCGTATTTTTGCCGAACCGCTTTATAATTTTTTACGTAACCTTTTTTTTGAGTGTTATTAAAATCTTCTCTATTTCTATTTAGTTTTCCTATGCATTTTTCTTTAGTCTTCTGAATAGTGTCTTTAATCAACTTTTTATAAGCTTTTCCGTTTATAACCTCAAGAGGTGTGGTTTTAATTGTAGAATGATAAGATTTGCTTACCATTTTATGATTGAAATACTTTTTCTGCTGTCGAAAGGCTTGGTTTTTTATATATTTTTAAATCACAACTTTCAAATTTTTCCAGTATACTAGTTTTTTCAATTTTTCATAATTTTCATTAATGGCTGCATGACCTGTTTCATTTTTAAGATATTGAGCAATTCGTTTATAAACTTGTTCTTCATTTTTCATATCTTTAGCTTGGAATTCACATTTAAAAAACTTTACCTGTCTATTAAATATTTGAATAAGCTTTTGCTGAACTATATTGTACTGATATCAGTTAAGTAAGAAAAAATACTTAATTTTACACTATTTATGTGCCTACGACAAAGATCTATGAAATTATTATATTTTATGTCTTCTGCGCTAATAAAAATTTTCTTCGTGTTGTCTAGTTCTTCAGATTCCATTTTTTTCTTTTTTGTTAAAATGATTTGTGTATTGAAGCGATTTACAATAGTATGTAAAACTGGAAAATGATCATTTAGTTCCTCCTCTTGAGAGTGGATTGTAGCACTTGTGCTTATGTTGTCTTCTTCCAATGAATGAATCGCGCCTGTGTTACTATCTATTCTACTAAGAAAATCGGCTACGTTATTTTCCTTTCCTTTCATGTAATTTATATTAATATTGTATGATCGGTTAAGAGATCAAAGGCTCTGCCGTAAATGTATGGTCTATAATATATCACTGCCCAGACAATAGCTAGTAGTTCTTTTCTGTAGTGGAATAACTTCTTTCGTGTTAGTTAAGTGTTCGACTAGCATAGCTTAAAGGATGGCTGTCCTGGGTTAATACTGCGTCAATTGCAAAGTCACTTGCAGCAGTTGAAATGCCAAATTTTTTGTCAAAGTCTGGATATTTCAATATTGGTGGGCTTACTAATAAATTTTTAAATTTTTCAAAGGATGATATGTACTGAGGATCGCGAGTGTTTATTTTGATATCCTTTTTAAATTTTGTTTAATAACCTGTTATACCTAGGAATGATTTAATTTACTTTGATGTAGTAAGCAACTTTAGTTTTTTTATGTTTTCGATTTTGCTTAAATTTGGTTGTATCCCTTCTGTTGTTAAAGTGTGACCTAGAAATTCAGTTGTTTTCGCGAAAAATGTGCATTTATCTACCTGAATCTTTAAATTATGTTTTCTTAATGCTGAAAATGTTTTGTTGATATTTTGGGTATGTTCTTCAATACTTGAACTAAAAATTAAGATGTCGTCTAAATAAACTACACATATCTTGTTGATATATTCCCTAAGAACTGTAGTCATTAGACGTTGGAAAGTTGCTGGTGCATTCTTTAGTCCAAAAGGCATTCTTATAAATTCAAAGTGTTCTTGGGGTGTAGAGAAAGCTGTTTTTGGTCTATCTTCTTCTTTTATTAATACCTGATGAAAGCCTTTTGCAAGATATAATGTTGTAATATACTGAGCTCTTCCAAGTTTGCTGAGTATTGTTTCTATATGGGGTATTGGAAAATTGTCATCTGTAGTGACTTCGTTTAGCTTCCTGTAGTCAATAACTATTCTCCATTTTTTCTTCATTGAATTGTCTTTCCAAAGAGGCGAGTTGTACGGGGAATTACTTTCTTTAATTATGCCTTGGCGTAACATCTCGTTCATATGTTTACTAATTTCTTCTTCATGAATTTTGGGATATATATAAATTTTATTATAAGTTGGTCTACTTGTTTTTGTAACAATTTCATGCTGAATTTCATGTGTATGAGAAAGGTTTTTACCTTCTCGGAAAAATAAATCGACATTTGCTTTTAGAATGTATTCTAATATTTGCTTTTCTTCTTCATTCATGTCACTATTTGATAAAATATCTAGCAAATTCTCTTTACATTCTGTAAGTATATTAATATCTTCGTAATTGTAAGGGCATGAATTCATAAATTTAATTTTGTTGCCGTTTATCTCTACATACTCTTTTCTAAATTAATTATTGCTTTAATAGGTTTTAAAATATTCTGTCCTTATATAGCATCAAAGTTATTATCTTTTATGTTGGTTAGTTTCCAATGTATATAACTTTTTTCATTGACTTTGTTTGGGGTTGGGGTGACTAACTCTTTATTTAGAGAAAAAATTCCATTAATAGTGCAAAAGTGTATTGGTTTATCAAGCTCAATACATTCATAATCTTTTAACACATTATATTTCAATAATGATGTTGTACACCCTGTGTCAATAAGACAATTAATTTTTGAATTTTTTATAGTCACTTCTATTAACGATTGTTTTGGGCTGTTCTTGATATATTTCCATCGGTTCGGGGGGGGGGTTTGTCCCCTTTGGACTAAATTATATCTTCTAAATTGTTGAGAATTATTTTGCCTATTTAGCCCAAAGTTAAATTGTAGATAATTGTCATTTTTGTTAGAATTGTTACGAAATTGTCTTTGCTGATTTTGTCCAAATTGAAAATTATTGAAATTTTATACTGTCTGTTATTGAAATTGCCAAAATTGTGAGCCGAAGAATTTCTATTTGAAAAATTTATATAATTATTATTTTGAAAATTGTTTTGTCTTTATCAGATTGTATTAACAAACCTGTCTCTTGAAGAACGCTAAAAGCCTCTCTAATGGTGCTTATATTTCTACTAATCACTACACTTCTTAAGTTGGGGTGTATAATATTTAAAAATGTTTTTAGAATTAAACTTTCCTTGTTAATTGGAAAAAATTCTATACGCTTTATCCTATCGAATTCATGTTTTAAATTTAGTTTGTCTAAAATATCATATAAATTTTGAAAATATTGACTTACGTTATAGTTTCGTAGTACAATCGCCTGATTGTAAAGGGTGTGATATGACTCCTTTACTCCAAAATTCTTTATAAGTTCTTCTCTTCTTTGCTCCCATGTTGGTGTAGGTCCCAAAGGCCGGATGACACTTGCTGCTTCTCCTTTAATTTTCGTTTTGACGTATCGCTGCGTTACAAATTCCAACATTGGTGGGTTGGAGTTGAATCAACTTCCCTGATGAACGATGATAAATCTCTGCCGTCAAAGTCTATTATTCTTGTATCTTCCTTCATAATTTGCGATGCTGTCATCTGAAGTGGTTGCTGCTCGCCTGGATTCATTGTTGATGTATCCTCTTTTAATATAACTGAAGTGTTGTTGTTGTTTTGTATGGTGAACTTCGCTCTCTCTGCGTCTTCTGTGTGTTGGGCATTAATTTTCAATCTCACTTTTCCTGGTAATACTGATGGGCGGAATGAAGCTATTCTTCGCCTTCACAAATTGTCATCTTCGGAGTCGCTCTCTGACGTTCAAGATAATTAGTGTAGAAACTTAAGTTTCTTAAACTTGGCTGTCTGTACCGGCCGACTTATATATTTATATATATAATCGAGATCTTTAAAATGGGAAGGTTTACTTGTTTTTTCTTTAATCTTTTGTTTTGACCCAATTTACAATATTTTGTTGTGTGGTGTCTGATTGGGGTGATAGTGTACACATAACTCGCTAGTGGTTTCAAATTTGGAAGTATGTACATAAAATTTTTATAATACTGTACAACTTATTATATTTAAATTTTTTTCACGTTAATTACATATTGTATGCGCAATAATTTTAAATTTAAGAAGGGCTCTCCAAGTATGACCTCAAAATCGTAACGGAAGGTTCTCCGCTAAATTTTTATCTCGCTTCTAATTAACTGAAAAAATGTTTATTTTCCCTATAACGAGTTTTTCGTAAATCTAAACGTCTTTAATATCTTTTAGACGTCTTTAATACCTTTAGACGGTTAAAGTTTGGTTTTTAAAGAATTTTTTGTTCTTATGAACTTTATAACTCAGCAAAAAAATATAAAAAATCGGAAGACTTCTAAAAAATGTTTCAGTTTTTTTTTTATTATTTTTTGTAGAGCAAACATTTTCTATAAGACTATGAGTAATAAAATTCACAAATAACATTTGAAACGGTTAAGGTTGCGAAGAAACCGTAGGAGACCATTCAATTTTCTATAAAGTATATGAAAAGAATTTTTTTTCAAGTAGTTGAAAGTGAGTTACAAATTTTTCTACCTAATAAAGAAAACCATTAAGCGGAGGACCTTATCGTTAAAGTCATAAGTTCATACTTGGAGAGCCTTTCTGAGAGGTGTTTAGCAACTAAATTTTTAGAGTACCAAAAATTAGCTCATTTTTCACTCACCGTATTATACATTGAATCAATTCGTGTGGCACCCATACATCAAGCTTCTTAGTGACTCCAAGCTTCTTCAAATGGTTTATAACGGTTTGATGACTACTATGCCGGCCTCTTTGGACCAATTCAACGATTTTATCGCAATTTTCGACGACAGGCCTTCCGGAGCGTGGCGCATCTTCGACCACCTCTACACCAGAAGGAAAACGTTGAAATCATCGTTGTGCGGTGGAAATGGAAACTGTATCGGGTCCATAAACTGCACAAATTTTATTGGCGGCTTGAGATGCATTTTTACCTTTATCGTAGTAGTACTGTAAAATATGCCGTATTTTCTCTTTATTTTGCTCCATGTTTGCGACGCTATAACTCACGAACGACTTAAAAGAAACGACTTAAAAGAAATGACAATCAATCAAACACGTGTTAGCGCGTGAAATGAGCTTTCCAAAAAGGTACAGCATGACCCGATGCGACGAATAAAACTAGAACTACGCGCTTTCAGCGCCAACTAGCGAAAATACCGCAAGATTAGTTATCATTGGCGTTGGTGGAGAGGGCTTTGGAGCGGTTTATTTATTAAAATATAATTGTTTATTACTTATTAAGATTTTAAAACTAACCACTGTGCAGCGCAAAATAACTAAATTTCAACGGAGAAATCTGTCGGTACTATCAATATTATTTTTTTAAACTATCGAAGCTATCGATAGTTTTGCAACTCTAATTCTGAGGTACCAAAATTGTACTAATCGAATACATGGACTAAAATGTCTCAACTTCGGAAATAAGGTGAAGGAGTTGGACGATATCCCAAATTGTATTCCAACAATATGGACGTCCTTTCAGATTTAGGGATAGTCGACCACTTATCGCAAAACTTGTCAGTAAGTATATACTCATGAAAATGATACAAATTGGAACACTACAATCGAATACTGCGCACGTTATTTGCTATAATACTGACAACCTGCTCCCATCTAATCCAAAAAGTCGCTGAAAAAATACAACTTTTGTCCACGAATGAAGATATTTTAAATCGCTTACAGGCCGGGAATAAAAATCTGGACAATATGTTCCCACCAAACATGTACGAGTATAATCGCATTGTATAAGTTAATAATAGAACCCACGACTTAATTGTTCACAAGTCAAATTTATTCTGATCTTTCCTTCCGATCTCACGATCAACCAACCAAGCATTTTACAAATATACCGATTGACGCATTGCGGGTTGAATTGGATTAGTGAGCGAGGCAACAATTATTTCCTTACTTCTTAAGCGCCGCATTGCGGTTAGAGCGCGATGTATTGATACTCCATCGGATCAAGGCATCGTTGTTGTTGTGAGAGCGCATGCGCTGTGTGGTGAAGATTCTCATTATCCGGTGAAATATCGAGCCGCTCACTGCAGTCAAGGAAATTGTTGCAGATGGGGCTATCTTAACTTATACAACTGAATTATGGTTGCAGTCACAGATCAAATCGGTAGACTACTTTTTATAGATGCGCCATGTCAAATTATCCTATGCGACACTTGGCATCCTCTAGAAATAGTACGAAACAATTAATGGATACTTGAAATAGGTGAATGCAAATTAATGAATCTGCTCTTCTGTAAGATCGCAGAAAGCATAATCAAATCAAAAATCATCACTGACTTAATACGCTTGCTATATTAGCAGCCAAAAAAATAATGGTCAATACCATCAACGTATCTACTGTGGTAAACGAGACGAGCTAACGAACTAGTGGCTGGTCAATTGTCTCCAAGCACCTGGAGAGTCAGGACAAACCCTTTCGCGCGAAGTGTTTCTGTGAGTGGTGCAAGCCAAAAATGCAGCGTTCGTTAGGGCAGAGGTACACCATTAAATTCTGTGTGAAACTCGGTAAATCTGTGACAGAGACGTTTGATGTGATCAAGCAGGCTTACCCAGATGTTGCTTTAGCAAGAAGTGGTGTGTTTCGGTGGCACCAGGTCTTTTTGGAAGGCCAGGAAGAGGACGCTGATGAAGAAAAGGGAAAAATTAAAAACGATACTCATTGTCTTTTTTAACATCAAAGGCATCGTCCACCATGAATTTATTTCTCCTGGATAAACCGTCAACGAAAAGTTTTACGAATAAGTTTTCAAGAGACTCAAGCGAACGGTCAATCAGGTCCGACAAGACATTGCAGCCGATTGAAAGTTGCACCACGACAACGCTCCGGCTCACACCGACTTTTTAACTCAAGGCTATTCTGGAGAATGCCTTCCGTGACGCCTTCAATGCTTAGAAATTGTGCTGCGTCGACGCATAAGGAGCCTATTTTGAAAGTTTTTAAAGATTTGTAACGATTGGTTCAATTTTTTTTTTTAATCGACTCAGTCCTATTACTATCCGGACAGACCCTGCATAGGCAGTTCTAGGTAGCCTGCTCACTCCTCCGAAAACCTTCTAAATTGTTTATTTATACAAAAGATTGAAGAAAAAATGGTGTATCGACAACACTTTCATAAATGTCGAATTAAAACGAAATGTCAGAACTAAAAAAAAATTAAATTAATTGAGAGTCATTTCATGGAAATAAACATTAATTACTTTAATGATAACTCGCTTGATAGTCATGTGTACTATATTTCAAAAACCTTTAGATACCCTGAATGTCATCACACATTGTTCGGTTCAAAATTGGTTTACCTATTATTCAGCATAATGAGAATCCTCTTAAATTAAGCAACGGTAATAACCAAATACATATCTAATCAAAAAGATCATAGGTAAAATTATTGAAGTAATCATTTTGACCTGAAAATTTAATAAAGAGTCTGTTGCCACGTGTTTCCTCCACGCACTCACCTTTTTCTTTTTGCACTTCAAATGTACATATGAATGGTTTTGTTATTTTCCGCGCACTCACCTTCTCGGTTACCACAACAGCCTTTTCCAAATGAAAAGCAACCAATTTCTTTAAGTAGATGTATGTATAAACGTGTATATTTAATGCGGTTTTGTGTGATATATAAAATTATTATTAAAAATTTCCGGAGCGATATTCGCACACACGTACAAGTGGCTGCTGAGATCGAAAGCGAAATGACGTGCTGATCTTTTTGTGGTTCCTTCCCTTTGCTGTGTGGGATCAGATGGTGTGATGTGGGTGGTTGGTGTACGTGTATGAGGGTGTCGATGTGTGGTGCTCTCATGCGTAGTGTGGAATGTGAATTGTAAACCCTGATGATTTGTGAAGTGAGTATGGTGAAGATGAGTGTCAGTGTTGTCAGGTTGAGTTGATGTGGTGTGATAGTGTATGTTTGGATGTCTGGGGGAGGATGCTCATTTACACACCACGTATTCCTGCAGTAAAATGTACAAATAAGGAAGATATAAGTTAGGGTGTATTTTATACACTTGCAACTTGCAATGACCAAGGCTGGCTAACACCTTCAGGTGTTGGCAAAACCTTATCTTAAATAATTAAGGAAGAATTCATCTCGGGTATAACCGAACATTTTGTACTCATGCAGCTTGCAAGAATTACTGCCAGGGAAGCACACTCAAGTACATAAGGCCGGTTAGTTATATATCACCATTATAAAAACACATGCTCTGTTAATTTAATCAAGATAACTCAGATATTGACCGATATATACGGCATTACGTCTTTCCGAAGGTCAAACATTTTTATTTTAAGTATATAGGGATTGAAGTAATTACTAACCCGACTCAACCCATTTATCAGGAACTTATTCTCTCTGGATTTCAATTATAAATAAAATCAAAAAGTCAGCAATAGGTAGTATATGGAAATGGGCGGGGTGACCATCCGATTTCACAAATTTTCACACTGTCGTAAGAGTCAAAAGGATTTATCGTATGCAAATTGTGTGGAAGATATATACACTAGTCGCCGTTAGTCTACTCTTAGATATATTGATGAAACTTGCTATGTGGGCTTTATAATACACAAAAAATTACGAGTTCTTAAAACGGCATAATTGGACCATTGCCACGCCCACAAAACGCCATTACCAGAGCACCTATAAAGTGCCATAACTAAGAACGAAATTAAGATATAAAACTCCAATTTGCCACAGGGGATCACAGATTGGACGATGGCCGTGATACCACCCTCATTTTGGTGATATGACGTATATCCTTTCGACCGATTTCAACTAAATTAAATACGTAGAACTCTTCTTTTATTCTTATATCACAGTGCAAAAATGGGTGAAATCGGACTTCATTCACGCCTACTTCCCTTAGAACACAATGTTAAATTCCACTTCGTTCTCTCACTTTCCAGTACATAAATCAAGAAGTAATTAATATAACGGAATGAAATTTTGTGAAATAATTCCCCTAAAGTATACCACCGTATGACCTTAAATTAGCCAAATCCAAATAAAATTATTCAAGATTCTTGGTACCGAATATGTGGACCCCACTATCTATAGTTGACTTTTGACTAAAAATATCCTTCAAATGAGTTCTAGTTAGAAGTTAAATTGAAATTCAGTCAAATCCTTTCCTGAAAATAATTATTCTTTGAATCAAAAATGGCTTGAATCGAGTCAATACTTCCTGAGACCCCATATACCTAATATAAGGATTTTCGAATTTCCAGGTGACTTTATGCTGGATAGATCGGCCAATATGTGAGTTATATCATTGTACCTAAAATAAATACAAGTGCGCAAAAACTTGACCTAGACTCTATATAATCATTCCAGGATTTTCGAACATCCTACTGACCTTGCTCCATATGATTGATGATTGTATTTGAGGTACGTTAATGAAAACCAAGGAATTTAGTAAGTGGCATGATAATAGTAATTGATTTTATGCGATATTCGGGTCGATGCTATCTCAATTATATTATTGCTACGTATAATTATTTTGATTTTTCTAACAAATCTTATGCCGATTATGAAGGTTATGTATAAGTTATCAATTTTATATATAAAACTGCTTAGATTCCGTTCCACCGGTTGATGTTTTACATCGTAAGATATTTCCCTGGCTTTGAGCATGAGTATAAAATGTTCGGCTGCACCCGAACTTAGCTCTCCCTTACTTCTTTGTTATAGTTTTAAATTGATTCGGAGAGTTGGCTGCAATGGAGGCAAAGTGAATAAAATTAAAAAAATGTTGTTACATTGCACAATAAAGTTCTAAAATAACGGGAAAATAGTAAAACCTGTAGGTAGAAATTAAACATCAGGTTGGACGATTATCCGAAAGTTTGCAAAAGTAGGAATAATCGCTTCAAAGCAAAGGTCAGGACGTCTCCATAAGTTGAGGGAGTATTGCGCCTCTTGGGAAGGCATACGGCGGGTGGACTTTGATAGTCACCAAGAAGAGGAACTTCAATCGCCAGAAATTGTGCGTAATCTAGTAAAAAGCCACATACTTCCTTGGGTAACCGACAAATATATATCACTTTCGCAGGTAAATATTTAAATAAGGAAGCAGAGTCTTGGAATCAAATTTTATTCACCGACGAAATTCGTGCTTATATGGTCGGACACAGCGCTCAACAAAAACTACATAATTACTGTCAAATACCTCATTATTGGGACTTTCTACTTCTGAATTTATTAGAATCATAAAAGTGCTAAGTCCAAAAAATAAATCAGGACTCGATTATATTACTCCGAAAATGCTAATATACTCGTAGTTACCAAATATTGCTATAACGGTACTCTCTTTGCTCCTTATTGCAATTTTTGGTTTCGGATACTATCCAAATTCGTGGAAAAAGTTGCAGATAATCACGATATATAAAACTAAGAAAGACTTAACATAGTCCTCTTCTTACAGACTAATAAGTCTCTTACCCTGTATTATAAGGAAAATCAAAAACGTTTTACCTTACAAATTATATAAAACTTTGGAGTCATATTTAAGGGACAGGAAATTTAGAGTTGAAGTAGCAGATTTCATATGAGAAGAACGAGCAATAAGGGCTGGTGTACCTCAGGGTAGCGTACTAGGCCCAACTCTGTACATAATAACAGCGATAGAGAAAAAAAAATTCTAAACTTAGCCTGTGCAACCAACATTGATATAATACAAAGGTTCCAATCTAAAATGCTTAGAACAATCACAGGTTCATGAAAACATTCATAAAGATGAAAACATTCTTAAAGATCTTAATATTCCTATGGTAAAGAAGAAGATAGAGGACAGCCGAAGTTATATTTCTAAACTTCGCGAACATCCAAACTCTTTGGCTAATGCATTGGTAAATTCCTGCAATAAAACACGTTTAAAAGGTAGTGATCCAGCAGCCTACTAGAGAGCAACGTTCTGCCAAAAAAAAAAAGGGCTCAACCACATTCTTGAGCTTCTTAAGTCTATATACATAAATAAAAATGAATCGTCGAAATGTACATATGTACGCTCATAACTTTCATACGACTAAACCAAATTTGATAATTCTTTTATTAAAATGTTCGTTGAGGCTCAGGGATGGTATCTGTTTAGAAAAAAATTCGAATAATGGCCGGAAAATCCCTAAAAACAGCCCTTTTCTATTTCTCATACAAACGAATGGATGTTTGTTCGTTAGTAACGCTAAGAGAACGGCTGAACCAATATTGATAAAATTTTAAGAGGTTGTTCGCTGTGGATCAAGGAATTTTTAGAAATAAAAAAAAGAGAGTGTGCTTATGACCGCACGACTGAAGTAAAACTTCTTTCTCTCTATCTATATGTATATATATGAATGTGTGTGTGCAATATATACAAGTATGCACATATACATATATTTATTTCCTACAAATATTTAAATTTATTTTATGTTTTCATTAGTAAATTAATATTTTTGCATAGATCTTTTATTTTTTTGCATTGTTTTATTCGTTATTTTCATTATTGGGTACATCAGTAATTACTGTGGTTGATTGTAAAACCGAGACAATAGGCTTATGATACGAGAAATACGATACATATAATTTAGAATTAAAATTAGACAGAAATCTAGAAAAAACTGCATCGATTGTTGTTCCATGTCTTGTAGTTGGCTCATTACGGTCATTATTCATTTGTAATTCTAATTTATCTCGTAGAAAGTTTATCAAGAGTTGTCCATTTTCGGATGCGAAATTGATATTGAAATCTCCTGCTAAGATTAGTGGCAACGTATGATAGTTTTCTCCTAGTTCTTCAGAACCTACTCGAACATAAATCATAAGTCTTCTGTATATAAACTTTATGATATTATTAACTGTGTTATTGGGCGAAATGTAAACATTTACCATTATGATGTTTGTTCCATCGTCCAAAAAACAGTGAGCAGCACATACATATATCACCAATTGATGACTGACCAATATCAACTTCACGAATATGTCGTAATAGAATGTCCAAATTCAAATCATGATGTTATCACTTATCAATATATTACATGTGCGCGCATTAATCTGCATGCTCATACATTCACATATACTTATATGTACATATGTATATTTGTTTACACTTCCGAACAAATAATGCACAAGAATACAAACAAACATATGCGGACACATGTCAATATGTGCTTCAACAAAAAATTGAAGCATTGTTCTACAACAACAACAATTGTCTAAATAGCATATGCATGGCAAGTCAATATGGCAGCCGAATTGGCGAAGCCCAAATGTAGTAAATTTTACAACAAAAACGATTTCATTCATAACGCAGGCGTAAATTCTACAAGCGACCTCGCTTCATTCATAAAAACAGATGCCGTAACATCTCACCTAGCATGCCTTTGCCAACAAGCGTCTTTTCTCGACGATGGCAAAAGCTAAAAATCATAAATTGAACAACTTTCTGATGCTTCTTCACAGAAATAGAAATTCTATGGCATATATTTACATATGTATGTATATTATTTCTTTGGCACATTTGTCTGTATGTTACGAAAACAAATGCCAGCCACATACATATGTACATACACACATTCATAATAACAAGTGTCGCACGCATCTTTCGCATCTCCGTTGTCACGGACAATCAATGGCCGAAACTCAAAGAGTCACGCCCGGAACACATAGAGCGGGGCAGGCTGCAAGCGACATCTGACAAATATTAAAATACACACGTTCTTATGGACACAGTTATGTAGTTGTGCAGCTGTCTAAATAACTGTATCCTTAAGAATGTGTGTATTTCAATATCAGATTCAGATGGCGCTTGCAGTCTGTCGCGTTCTATGTGTTCAGCACATCAATCTGTCGAAGCATTGACGCGACGAGACGCGAAAGAAACTAACAAACGATCGCCGATTGTTACCGCTTCCCTTGCCGCTGTAACAGCTTCGCCGTCCAACGTGCGTAAATATGTATTCATATGTATGAACTTGCATAAGGAGCATGCATACATGTGTTTATGTCTTCATATTCATATTCATGCATACATATATTTATGTCTCTTCATATTCTTGCGTAAGTGAGACAGAGAACATAATGTATTTTGTACACATTTTCGGTGTCAAAATGAAACAAAATATAAGCTAGCAAAACGAAATTCTTCGTTGGGAGTCTCTTCATATTCCCTTCTTCGGCATATATGCCTTGTCATCATATGCCGTAAATACATATATTTCTGTCTCTTCATATTCTCGGTTAGAATATGTGAGAGAATTGTAAACAATGTTAAAATTGCGAGGCGAATTCCGACCTTACATACAATGTTAACAAATTTTATGTTCTCTGTCTATACTTTTAAGTTCTCTGGTTCTTGCAAATTTGTTTACATGCACATATAATTACATATGTATGTACGTGAATATGCGCGACCGCTTGGTCTTTTAATATGTACATATGTTAAATAAAATGTCGTAAATTTGGCAACGCGGTGAGCCTTCTCTATATTATACGTTCTCTGCGTTCGCCTCGCCTGATCACACTTTTCGTTGCGCGTTCGTCAGCTTACTCCCCAAGCCAATTACCGTTCGCCTCGCCTGATCACACTTTTCGTTACACGTTCGTCAGTTTACTCCCCAAGCCAAGCGCGCCTAAAGAAGTTTTACTTCAAAAACCTGTATGCTTTTCGTGAGGAAAAGTCGGAAAATTGGAAAAAATTCCAAAAAGTTAATTTTTTCCGTAAATTTTTTTTTAATTTGTTGTTTTGTTTTTTAATTATTTGAATCGTTCAAATTTGTCGTTTGCTTCAAAAATTTTTCAAAATTATTCAGTGAAAACGTTATGTGTGTTGCACACAAAGTGATCAATTACAGATTGAAATTTGTTACGATGCCACGAAGAGGTCGCGCTAATATCGGTCGGTGTTCTTTTTGGCATCAACATACATTAGCAGCCCAAGGCACATGACCGAGTACTCTTAGGATGCGATGACATACATGCGGTATTATGGATCGCGGTCAATCAGCAAGCGATCGTCCTGATTTCGCAACAAGACTTTTCAAGCAACAGCTTCGATGGACTTTATCTTGAAGCAACGTATATATGGCGCTGTTAGATGCTAGATGTACTCTGTTGAGTGGCAAAAGAGAGGTTTGCCCCACGCACACATTCTTCTTTGGATGGTGGATGGTGGTTACACCAGATTAAATTGATGAAATCATTCAGTCACGTGGAAATTCCTGATACAGAGAGACGTGCAGTATTATACAAAGTGATGTAAACCAATATGGTTCATGGACCTTGCGGACACCACAATCCCACTTCGGTTTGTATGCCTGACAATAAATGCACGAAACAGTATCTACGTTTCTTTCGGAAACACAAACCAGAAATTAGCGATATCCACTCTATCGGCGTCGCTTACCAGACGACAAAGGCAGAACATTCAGCATTTAATTTAGAAGAGTGAATGTCGAAGTTGACAACACATGGATCGTACTATATTCACCATTATTGTTTAATTCATATTCAAAACTCATATCAGTGTTTTGTATTGCAGTTTGGTGTAATCGATAAAATACGTTTGAAAGTACGTCACCATAAGAAGCAACGTGGGAGTGATTGGACTTAAACGATACGGTTGATACATTAACTGCAATAAAGCGCTTTGTAGGACATTTAGTTCTGCAATTCATGAACGTTTTCCGGCTGTTGTGCGTCTCACAGTTAATTTGGAGAAGGCCAAAGTGTGTACTTCAACCCAGAGAATATAGTACAGCCAGTGGAAACATCGCCAGCAACAAAATTAACATTTACGAGTTTTTGCTCAATTTTCGTCAGAGATCCGTTTGCGAGGACATTTGGAAATACCTTGATATTATACATAGAATGCATAGTTGAAGAAATAATTACGCAAAAAGCAAGGCCAACCAGTAGATGGACATCCAGGTGTGTTATCAACTAATGCATTGGGACGAATTTACACAATCCACCCGCAAAACGACGATTGTTTCTACCTTCGGTTGCTATTGATAAATGTTCGCGGTTCAACTTCATTGGAGTCATTGCGTACTGTGAATGGTACGGTGTGTGCAACTTTTTGAGAAGCAAGCCAGCAATTACAATTGCTGGAAAATGATAATCACTGGAATGCAAATGAAGTTCGCACACTTTTCGCGATAATCATTTCGACATATCAGCCTTCAAATCCACGTCTATTATGCGATACGAACAAAAATGAAATTGCCGAAGACATTTTACATCGTCTTCGCTAAAAATTGGAAATGGATCAATTCCGGTTGGTACTTCCGGTGGTTTGACATCAATTCCACCTACCGTTTATCAGTTCACGAAATATGAACTCATCACGAATGTTCGGACATTGGCCAAATTATCGTTACCTTAAGTGTACCCGCAATGTTAGCTGCCAGAAATACCGATATTGTTGACTTAAACTGGAAGATTCAAAGTCAAATTCCGGGAGACTTGCGCTCATACAAATTGATCGATCGTCTTGACAATGTCGGTCGGTGTCGCCGTGAATTATCCAGTGGAATTTCTAAATTCTTTGGAGTGGCTTGGTTTGCCGCCGCATCATTTGCGTCTCAAAGTTGGCTCTGCCATTATTATGTTTCGCAATCTTCATGCGCCGAAACTGTGTAATGGAACCCGACAGATTGTGACGCACCTATCCAATAAAAGGGGGAGAATGCTTGATTCTACGAGTTCTTTTGAGTTCTAACGATTTCCCATTTCAGTTCAAATGTATTCCGTTTTCAGTGTAAATTGCATTTGAGATGGCAATCAACAGGACCTAAAGATAGTGGCATAGTGTGAGGCATAAATTTGGATATGCTATGTTTTTCACACGGCCGTGGCGTGCTCACGAGTTGGAAATCCATCTTTTCTGTACACCTGAACAGAAACCAAAAAATGTTGTTTCACAAAAATACATAATTTCACGCAGGGCAACGGCTGCGGTGTCAGCTAGTTTTAAATAGATTTATGATTTGAATACTTATTGTTAGGCTTTTCCAAGCAGACCCAATAAATAAAGAAATATTGAAAAAAAAACTGTTGTAACACGGTGTCTTCGCCCACACTAGCGTTAAAATCGCCCAGCACAATTTTTCCATCGTGGCTGGAGCAGTCATTATATAATATGTAAGAGCGCTAAACCGCTCATAAGAGGCATCTTTGCGTGGGCGCAAATCAGTGTTATGTTAAAAAAATTTTCTGTGATGCAAATTTTGGCTAGGCGCTCATCCACCGTAGTTAACCTCGCTAGACGAGTACTATAAAGTTTTCTTCACATTTATATAGCGAGCCGCTTGTTTCACAATGACGTCCTCCCGCGGACGCATCTCTGGGTGAATAGGTCAGAGAGGCTCTGCTGAAGCTGCCTCTTTTGAATCTTGATCCAACGCTCCACTTTGGTTGGATACCGCATCTTACACAAGAGCTCTTCACGTTTCGCGGAGCGGACCCAAGAGTAGATATTGCGTGTAGCCCTACGACTATAACTGTTTACCCGGAAGCAATTCAATACCTTATTACATTTATTTAATACTGCGGCCATAACGAATGGTACTATTATTATTTTCACAGAAAACTTTGAAAACATATACCCACAACCTATTGTTTGATATTTCATCACGGAAAGACTTACGCCTGAACAACTTTTAAAAATTTTTCAACTTTATTACAAAAATTCTCGTTCTGTAGGGATGTGTTTCGCGCGCTTCGCTCAACATTTGGTCAACACAATCGGTCAACATTCATTATTGGATAATATTAGACCACATAGATCACATCAAACATGCAGTGAAAAATATATAGCAGACGTAGCTTAGGGTGTAAACGAAAACTGTGAAGAGTCGGGTCGGCACCTTTCGCAGCAAACTCGGACTGACGTGTGGAACAACGTGGCACATTTGACGTCGAGATCATAAATTGAAAGCGTACAAAATGCAGCATATAACCTGAGGAGATTCAGGAGCTGCCATTTCATTCAGTATACAGCGGTTTGGTGTGGTTTGTGGGCCGGTGCAATCATCGGGGAATTACGAGAATTGGCAGGGGCCGATGGATTGCCGGCCGAGCTATTCACATACGGCGGCGAAGAACTGATAAGGAGCATGCATCAGCTTCTTTGTAAAATATGGTCGGACGAAAGCATGCCCAACGATTGGAATTTAAGTGTGCTATGCCCAATCCAAAAAAAAGGAGACTCTACAATCTGCGCCAACTACCGTGGGATTAGCCTCCCCAACATCGCATATAAGGTTCTATCGAGCGTATTGTGTGAAAGATTAAAGCCCACCGTCAACAAACTGATTGGTAGCTGATTGATAGCTGCCTCTATGCCGCGATGTCTGAATTTGGTATCCCCGCAAAACTAACACGGTTGTGTAAACTGACGTTGAGCAGCACCAAAAGCTGCGTCAGGATCAAGAAGGACCTCTCCGAGCCGCTCGATACCAAACGAGGATTCAGACAAGGCGACTGCCTATCGTGCGACTTTTTCAATCTGCTGCTGGAGGAAATTATTCGAGCTGCAGAACTGAATCGAGCAGGTACAATCTTTTATAAGAGTGTACAGCTGCTGGCGTATGCCGATGATATTGATATCATCGGTCTCAACGCCGTTATTTCTGCTTTCTCCAGACTGAACAAGGAAGTAACGCAAATGGGTCTGGCAGTGAACGAGGGCAAGACGAAATATCTCCTGTCATCAAACAAACAGTCGTCGCACTCGCGACTTGGCTCTCACGTCACTGTTGACAGTCATAACTTTGAAGTTGTAGATAATTTCGTCTATCTTGGAACCAGCGTAAACACCACCAACAATGTCAACCTAGAAATCCAACGCAGGTTAACTCTTGCCAACAGGTGCTACTTCGGACTGAGTAGGCAATTGAGAAGCAAAGTCCTCTCTTGACAAACAAAACCCAAACTCTATAATTCACCCATAATTCCCGTCTTGCTATATGGTACAGAGGCTTGGACGATGTCAACAACGGATGAGTCAACGTTGCGAGTTTTCGGGGGCAAAATTCTGCGAAAGATTTATGGTCCTTTGCGCATTGGCCATGGTGAATATCGCATTCAATGGAACGATGAGCTGTACGAGATATACGACGAAATTGACAAAGTTCAGCGAATTAAAAGGCAGCGGCTACGCTGGCTAGGTCATGTTGTCCGGATAGACGAAAACACTCTAGTTTTGAAAGTATTCGACGCAGTACCCGCCGGGGGAAGCAGAGAGAGAAGAAGACCTCCACTCCGTAGGAAGGATCAAGTGGAGAAGGATCTGGCTTCGCTTGGGATATCCAATTGGGATGTAAAAACTGAAGTCATCCCGCTTATATTTGAAAAGGATAATTTTCAAAATTTAAATTTGAAGTGTCGGTGTTTCTGGTTTCAAAAGTAGTGAACTTGGAAATGGTTCACCTTCTATATGTATATTGATTTGATATGGAAAGCATCGACTACAGATTTGGAATTCATTATTTTAGAGACAGGTTTATCCTAATTAAGCGCCAAACCATATAGTTTTTTGGCCAACCTGTGCGGTTTAAAATCAGGAGGTAAGACGGATCTCTTTATATGGGATATATTACCGGCTGATTGCATTAATTTGATCACTGCTAATATATGTTTGAGAACAAATTTTCAAGTAGTTCTATAAATATAGAATTCACGCGCTGAACAATACATTTAGTAACAAAATTGTTTGAGCAAGGGCTATGTTCGGGTATTTCCGAATGTTTTATAATCTTGCAATTCGCCAGAGTTACTTACTTCAGGTGCAGGTAAAACTTTGTTTTTAAAGTTGTTGCAAAAAATTTCAACATTCATTATTCCAATAAAATATGAGCAAATTAAAGGCACTTACATTAAAGGCACTAACTTAGACTTAGTGTTATTACTATATTTTAGTGCGTGCTAAAGCTAAAATTACATAAAAATATAGTGAAAATATAAATGATATTAAATCGGCCGAAGATACACATTTTTAACAACTTGAACGTTTTAACACTGGTGGAAAGACGGTCATTTTTTTATGTGGTACGTTGGGGCAGAGAAGGGGATGGACTGATTCATTTGCTTGGGGCATTGCTCAGGTGCACTCGAGAATACCCTGTGCCCAAGCAATGACATTGTATTTATTTTGATAATTCTTTATTCATTCTCCCAAATCAATTTCATCCCCTTCAAAGTAATCCCCTCCCGATGCAATGCACTTAAGCCAACGGATTTTCCAATCTTTGAAACACTGGTTGTAGTCACTTTTCGGGATGGCCTTCAGTTCCCTCTTCGCTGCGGCTTGAATCTCCTCTATCGTATAAAAACGGTGTCCCAGGAGCGGTCAGATCAGGTGAATACGGTGGTTGCGGAACGATATGGGTTGAGTTTTTGGCGAAATGATCACGAATTACGAAGGCAGTATGGGATGGTGCATTATCGTGGTGTAAAAACCAAGAATTGTCTTTCCACAATTTCGGCCTTTTTAGGCGAATAGCGTTACACAAACGACGCATAACATTCAAATAATATTCCTTGTTGACTGTTTGACCGGTTGGAAGGAGTTCATAATGCACAACACCACGATAATCGAAGAAAACAGTCAACATGACCTTGATTTTTGAGCGACTTTGGCGCGATTTTTTTGGTCCCGGCTCTCTTTTGGCACGATATTCGCTCGATTGATCAGTTGTTTCGGGGTCGTAAGCATAGATGCAAGTCTCATCGCCAGTTATAATGCATTTCATGACACCCTGGTAGTCGGAAAGCATCGTTTCACACACTTCAACGCGGCGCCTTTTTTCCAAAAAATTCAATGTTTTCGGTACCAGTCGAGATTTGACGCGCTTGAGGCCCAAAACATCCTTCAAAATGGTATTGGCTGAGCCTTTCGATATACCAACTTCATCAGCAAGGTCTCTAATTGTTAATCGTTTGTTTTTCAACACCAAATCTTTGATTTTTTTAGACAAAGCGCCATTACCAAAGGCTTTCTGCACCATCCTTAACGTATCGGCAGCAGAAAATTGATTCCGTAAACAAAATTTAATGCAAATTCTTTGCTCAACAAATTTCGACATCGCATAAAATGAAAAACTCACATTTAACAGCTCACAAAACGACACGTATCTCAACCACTAATGAATATTTTGACATGAAATTTGACACAAATGTGACTGACAGTACTACCAACCTAAAAAAAAGTAATAATTCTCCAAATCCTTCGACGCGCGTAGTTTAAATTCAAATCTTATTTTTTGGGCAATATTATACATATGTACGTATGTATATAAAAAAGACTAATTGACTACAAATTGGACAGAGAACTTGCTGGAAGAATGAAAATCGTTATAAGTAGTAAATGGGAGGTGGGGGTAGTTATGACTCTATTTTATCTATTTTCGCCAATACTAAATACATACTATTAACATACTAAATACTAAAAAAATATTATTAAGATTTCATTAAGATAATTCATAGAACTTCGCCAATCATTTGGAATCAAGTCAGACAAATTTTCGAAAATCCTTATGCTAAAAATAACGAGGCCAAGTTTTCGCCCAATTTTATCTATTTTAGGTACAAGGATACACTCTTATGAGTAATTTTCATTGATTTTTCTAAATAATTAGCCGATACACTTCTTCTTCTTCTTCTTTACTGGCGTAGGCACCGCTTACGCGATTATAGCCGAGTCAACAACAGCGCGCCACTCGTTTCTTCTCTTCGCTACGTGGCGCCAGTTGGATATTCCAAGCGAAGCCAGGTCCTTCTCCACTTGGTCCTTCCAACGGAGTGGAGATCTTCCTCTTCCTCTGCTTCCCCCGCGGGTACTGCGTCGAATACTTTCAAAGCTGGAGTGTTTTCGTTCATCCGGGCAACATGACCTAGCCAGCGTAGCCGCTGTCTTTTAATTCGCTGAACTATGTCAATGTCGTCGTATATCTCGTACAGCTCATCGTTCCATCGAATGCGTAATTCGCCGTGGCCAACGCGCAAAGGACCATAAATCTTTCGCAAAACCTTTCTCTCGAAAACTCGCAGCGTCGAATCATCAGTTGTTGTCATCGTCCAAACCTCTGCACCATAGAGCAGGACGGGAATTATGAGCGACCTATAGAGTTTGGCTTTTGTTCGTCGAGAGAGGACTTTACTTTTCAACTGCCTACTCAGCCCGAAGTAGCACCTGTTGGCAAGAGTAATCCTGCGTTGGCTTCCAGGCTGACATTGTTGGTGGTGTTAATGCTGGTTCCTAAATAGACGAAATTATCTACAACTTCAAAGTTATGACTATCAACAGTGATATGAGTGCCAAGTCGGGAGTGCGACGACTGTTTGTTTGATGACAGGAGATATTTCGTTTTGCCCTCGTTCACTGCCAGACCCATTTGCGTTGCTTCCTTGTTAAGTCTGGAGAATGCAGAACTAACGGCGCGGGTGTTGAGGCCGATGATATCAATATCATCGGCATACGCTAGTAGCTGTACACTCTTATAAAAGATTGTACCTGCTCGATTCAGTTCTGCAACTCGAATAATTTTCTCCAGCAGCAGATTGAAAAAGTCGCACTATAGGGAGTCGCCTTTTCTGAAACCTCGTTTGGTGTCGAACAGCTCGGACAGGTCCTTCCCGATCCTGACGGAGCTTTGAGTGTTGCTCAGCGTCAGTTTACACAACCGTATTAGTTTTGCGGGGATACCAAATTCAGACATCACGGCATAGAGGCAGCTCCTTTTCGTGCTGTCGAAAGCAGCTTTGAAATCGACGAAGAGGTGGTGTGTGTCGATTCTCCTTTCACGGGTCTTTTCCAAGATTTGGCGCATGGTGAATATCTGGTCGGTTGTTGATTTGCCAGGTCTAAAGCCACACTGATAAGGTCCAATCAGTTTGTTGACGGCGGGCTTTAATCTTTCACACAATACGCTCGACAGAACCTTATATGCGATGTTGAGGAGGCTAATCCCACGATAGTTGGCGCAGATTGTGGGGTCTCCTCTTTCTTTTTCTGTCTACAAATGCGTCTCGCTTCCCTCCTCAACTCTCGGTATCTATCCCATTCCGCACGTGTTGTGGTCGATCGTAACGTTGCGAGGTAGGCAGCCTGTTTTCTCTCCGCTACGACACGGCAGTCCTCGTCGTACCAGCTGTTCTTTTGCACTTTCCGAAAACCAATGGTTTCGGTTGCAACTGTACGTAAGGAGTTTGAAATGGCGTCCCACAGTTCCTTTATACCGAGTTGTTGACGAGTGCTCTCAGAGAGCAGGAGTGCAAGCCGAGTAGAAAATCGTTCGGCTGTCTGTTGTGATTGCAGCTTCTCGACGTCGAACCTTTCTTGTGTTTGTTGGCGTGCGTTTTTTGCTGCACAGAGGCGGATGCGAATTTTGGCTGCAACAATATAGTGGTCCGAGTCGATTTTAGAACCTCGGAGCGCACGCACATCTAAAACACTGGAGACGAGTCTTCCAACACAACATGATCGATCTGGTTGGTAGTTTTTCGATCCGGAGACAGCCAGGTAGCTTGATGTATCTTATTATGCTGGAATCTAGTACTACAGATAACCATATTTCGGGCCCCGGCGAAGTCGATCAGCCTCAACCCATTTGGGGATGTTTCCTCGTGGAGGCTGAATTTACCGACCGTAGTGCCAAAGATACCTTCTTTGCCCACCCTGGCGTTGAAGTCGCCAAGCACGATTTTGACATCGTGGTGGGGGAATCTCTAATAAGTGCGCTCCAAGTACTTATAAAATTCATCTTTGGTCACATCGTCCTTCTCTTCCGTCGGGGCGTGGGCGCAAATCAGCGATATTTTGAAGAACCTCGCTTTGATGCGAATTGTGGCTAGACGTTCATTCATAGGAGTGAATGATAGTACTCGGTGACGGAGTCTCTCTCCCACCACGAACCCAACACCAAACTTGCGCTCCTTTATATGGCCACTGTAGTAAATGCCACAAGGACGTACTTGTCTTTGTCCTTGTCCCGTCCATCGCATTTCTTGGACGGCGGTGATGTCAGCGGCACCTTCCCAATTAAGGGACCGGACGTTCCAGGTGCATGCCCTCAAATCATAGTCTTTAATTCGTTTGCCATGGTCGTCATCAAAAGGGGGGTCACTTATCCGAGGCTGTCGTTTGTTTTTCATTGGGGGTGTTTTTTTACGTGGCGGGTCCCAAACCCAGCGCACAACCCTAAGTAGGGAATATTTCGCCTTCTCACTTTAGCTCGCCTTCAAACGGATGTTCTAAGGCTACCTAGAGGATACTTGGTCACAGACCGGAAGTCGTGAGCTGCTTGAGTCATATGTAAAAGAATCGTTTCTGGCCACTCCCAAGTGAATGGCGATCAGAGAGCTTTCCTCACTTGCGTGAACTTCTAAACATGACTCCATCCTCCTTACCGATATACGTATGTAGTAGAAAGTCACCCGAAAGTTGGATAACATTTATGTTAGGTATATGGGGCTCATGGAGGTATTGACCTGATTCCGCCGATTTACAGGAAGTTACTATAATCCGGAAATTATTCTCATCGAATTTCAATCACATATCCCTTTAATAGTTTTTAACATACCGTCATAGTCTGAGGAGTCGCCGGAGTTATCACTCGAGTGCACCTGTGTTCACATTATTGTAAGAAGGCCGGTGCGAATTTGGGTAATAAGGCTTTCTTAATTTGAAAGATACGTATATTAAACGGGCGCGGTCTCGCTCCCTTTTTAAAAATTTCAGACCATAAATGGCCCTCCTCAATGGGATTCGATGTGCTAAATTTGAGTTCTGTGTCTTAATTTACTTAGATCAATGAACGAATAGAACCAAAATGTACCTAGCTATTGTCCAAAAATTATAATTCTGAAAAATTAAAATATGCTGAGACAAATACACTTCCATAGCACTATTTTTTTCTTTTCTTAAATATTAAAAATAAGTATAATTTTTTAGTTCTTTAATATTGCTCACTATTATAACACGTTTCTAATTACTGTACAATTTTTGTATTTTCAGGAGCTTTATATTAATAAAACGTCATCTTATCCTAGGTTCACTCTCACAACTCTTATTCCCGGAAATCCATATATTTTATCAATTTTTGCGTGGAATTTGAAAGGACGGTCAGATGCCACGGTTTTAAATGTAGACGTGATTAAAACTCTAGAGACCAGTTTAAATGCAGGGCAAGGTAATGCGTATCTGTATTGTAAAGCTTTCTTTGTTAATTATTTACGTAAGTATGCTATTTGGAAACAATTTAGAGAATCCGTCGCTTATTTGAATCACCTGATCGAATAAAAATGTATTGCATTCAAAGTAATGCAAAATTCCAGCTTAATTGAACCCATTCCCCCATTCTTGGTAAAAAAGATGTGTTCTTGGTAAAAAAGATGTGTTATTGAAAACTATACTTTTAATTTCCCCAGTTAATTGCACACAAACCTTTCGTTAAAAAAATCATCTGACATTGCCGGACATACATATCTTAGAATATTTTAAGCAGTAATTGGCTTCACCGCATAGCAATTAAACACATATGTACACAAGAATGATTGAATAAAAGATTACGCCAGATTTACCGTTATTTTTTCAGTTTAAGCTGTGATAATTGTTACAAAAACAAATTGCACTTTGCCGCCTTGGCGTAGTTCTTTTGAATTGAGAAGAAGAACCATGTAAATTTTAAACAAAATAGTAAACAATTTTTTTAATTTGTTGCGTGGTGAACAAAATTGTAGTCAAATAAATGGAATAATTTTGCGTGGAAATATTTGGATCTTTTTCAAACTTTAAATTTTTTATATTGATAATAAAATTGCCAATGAATGGTTAAAAAGAATTGTGTTTACGAAGGTATATTAAAGTCCCCAAAAAATGGGTAATCTTGTTGACTTAATTAATTTAATAAATATAATATTTCTTCTTCACTTCATTACTGGCGTAGACACCGCTTTCGCGGTTATAGCCGAGTTAGCCATTCGGACGACTTAACCTAGCCATAGTAGCTGTTGTCTTTTAATTCGTAGAACTATTCCATCGAATGCGATATTCGCCGTGGCCAACGCGCAAACCTTTCTCTCGAAAACTAGTAACGTCGACACATTAGATGTTGTCATCATCCACGGGAATTAATTAGGCGTATTAACTCAATTATCGCGATCGGCTACATTAGAGCGTTCTGAAATTCAAAAAAAAAAAACGGAAAATAGCGTATGTGGGGATTTTCTGCGGGTCATTCTGAATAACTTTGACTAAGAGAATATGGGTAGAAACCCTTTCGTGCCAGTAACTTTTTAGGCGAAGTTCAACTTTTGGGGCGTTTAAAAATTACTTCATAAGTTTTTGAGATATCCTAAGGGAATTTAAAACATAGGTGTACTTTGGTATTCTATTGATAATTTTTTGGATCGATCTAGCCGATTTTTTTTTTGTAAATTTCAATACATTCAAAATCTGTTTAAATACAAAAAACAAAATTTCATGAAAATACAATGAGGATGAATTATGGTAGTATGACACTAAATACAAACAATCAAATAAAATAAAATTTTAAACTCTAATTGAATATAAAAGCGAGGTCTAGCGCGTTGTATCTTTTCAATGTTCTTCGTTGTAAACTATTGCCCAGTAGTTGAATCGCAAATATATTTTCATGATTCTCCAAACGAAAGAGGTAACGTCTACACAATTTTTCGATTGTTTCCTTTACAGTAAACAACTTTAGATCCCGGTGGAGGACATCGTTCCTCACATAGAGAGGAACCCCCACTATGGTGCCTAGAACTTTATTTGGAGAATCGCCGGCGTTGCTCTTCTATCCAGCTTGAAGAAGCAGCATTTGACGATCGTGATATCCAGCTGCTATTTAATGCCTTAGCTACTGTTGATACAGTGCTGTCTGGAATTGAGAAAGCATCTAACAACCGGGTGAAACGGTCGATTACTTTTAAACATTAGCGATTCCTTTCGGACAGCGAGAACATCAAGTTAGGCGTTGCAGAGAAGTGACGTTGTGTCTGTTGACTTAATCACGTTGACATTTTACGTAATTTTTTGCAAAACTTCCACTGCGCGATGAATTCTTGGCCAGGTGAAATGTTCGCTCATAATTTTTGATAATGCACGTACTGCTTCGCGACATCGTTTGTTGATGAACGGTCGGATGCGTTCGGTCGAAATATTACAGTACACCTTTTTTGTGCCAGAAGGAAAACCATACGAAATAAGTTTCAATGAATGCCTTATTTGCCCATTGTGATAGGATTGGAGCACTTCGTTCATCGCATTATCAGTGGCTAAGTCGTCGTAGTTGATTGATTGAAGAGTTGTTTCTGAGGTTATTGCTTGTACTTATTTTTAATATTTAAGAAAAGAAAACATTAGTGCTATGGAAGTGTATTTGTCTCAGCATATTTTAATTTTTCAGAATTATAATTTTTGGACAATAGCTAGGTACATTTTGGTTCTATTCGTTCATTGATCTAAGTAAATTAAGACACAGAACTCAAATTTAGCACATCGAATCCCATTGAGGAGGGCCATTTATGGTCTGAAATTTTTAAAAAGGGAGCGAGACCGCGCCCGTTTAATATACGTATCTTTCAAATTAAGAAAGCCTTATTACCCAAATTCGCACCGGCCTTCTTACAATAATGTGAACACAGGTGCACTCGAGTGATAACTCCGGCGACTCCTCAGACTATGACGGTATGTTAAAAACTATTAAAGGGATATGTGATTGAAATTCGATGAGAATAATTTCCGGATTATAGTAACTTCCTGTAAATCGGCGGAATCAGGTCAATACCTCCATGAGCCCCATATACCTAACATAAATGTTATCCAACTTTCGGGTGACTTTCTACTACATACGTATATCGGTAAGGAGGATGGAGTCATGTTTAGAAGTTCACGCAAGTGAGGAAAGTTCTCTGATCGCCATTCACTTGGGAGTGGCCAGAAACGATTCTTTTACATATGACTCAAGCAGCTCACGACTTCCGGTCTGTGACCAAGTATCCTCTAGGTAGCCTTAGAACATCCGTTTGAAAGCGAGCTAAAGTGAGAAGGCGAAATATTCCCTACTTAGGGTTGTGCGCTGGGTTTGGGACCCGCCACGTAAAAAAACACCCCCAATGAAAAACAAACGACAGCCTCGGATAAGTGACCCCCCTTTTGATGACGACCATGGCAAACGAATTAAAGACTATGATTTGAGGGCATGCACCTGGAACGTCCGGTCCCTTAATTGGGAAGGTGCCGCTGCCCAGCTGGTTGATGTCTTCGTGAAAATAAAGGCTGACAACACCGCCGTCCAAGAAATGCGATGGACGGGACAAGGACAAAGACAAGTACGTCCCTGTGGCATTTACTACAGTGGCCATATAAAGGACGCAAGTTTGGTGTTGGATTCGTGGTGGGCGAGAGACTCCGTCACCTAGTACTATCATTCACTCCTATGAATGAACGTCTAGCCACAATTCGCATCAAAGCGAGGTTCTTCAAAATATCGCTAATTTGCGCCCACGCCCCGACAGAAGAGAAGGACGATGTGACAAAAGATGCCTTTTATGAGTGCTTGGAGAACACTTATTAGAGATTTCCCCACCACGATGTCAAAATCGTGCTTGGCGACTTTAACGCCAGGGTGGGCAAAGAAGGAATCTTTGGCACTACGGTCAGTAAATTCAGCCTCCACGAGGAAACGTCCCCAAATGGGTTGAGGCTGATCGACTTCGCCGGGGCCCGAAATATGGTTATCTGTAGTACTAGATTCCAGCATAAGAAGATTCATCAAGCTACCTGGCAGTCTCCGGATCGAAAAACCACCAGCCAGATCGATCATGTTGTGTTGGAAGACTCGTCTCCAGTGTTTTAGATGTACGTGCGCTCCGAGGTTCTAAAATCGACTCGGACCACTATATTGTTGCAGCCAAAATTCGCACCCGCCTCTGTGCAGCAAAAAACGCACGCCAACAAACACAAGGAAGTTTCGACGTCGAGAAGCTGCAATCACAACAGACAGCCGAACGATTTTCTACTCGGCTTGCACTCCTGCTCTCTGAGAGCACTCGTCAACAACTCGGTATAAGGGAACTGTGGAACGGCATTTCAAACTCCCTACGTACAGCTGCAACCGAAACCATTGGTTTTCGGAAAGTGCAAAAGAACAGCTGGTACGACGAGGACTGCCGTGTCGTAGCGGAGAGAAAACAGGCTGCCTACCTCGCAACGTTACGATCGACCACAACACGTGCGGAATGGGATAGATACCGAGAGTTGAGGAGGGAAGCGAGACGCATTTGTAGACAGAAAAAGAAAGAGGCCGAAATGCGTGAGTACGAAGAGCTTGATAAGCTGGCCGACAGGGGTAATGCTCGAAAATTCCACGAAAAAATGCGGCGACTTACAGAAGGTTTCAAGACCGGAGCATACTCTTGTAGAACCCCAAAGGTGATCTTGTCACCGATGCCCAAAGCATACCTAAATTATGGAGCGAACAATTCTCCAGCCTGCTGAATGGCAGTGAACGTACAACGCCAGAAGAAGGCGAACCCGATTCCCCAATCGATAACGATGGAGCAGACGTTCCATTGCCCGACCATAAAGAGTTTCGAATAGCAATTGCCCGCCTGAAGAACAACAAAGCGGCAGGGGCCGACGGATTGCCGGCCGAGCTATTCAAACACGGCGGCGAAGAACTGGTAAGGAGCATGCATCCGCTTCTTTGTAAAATATGGTCGGACGAAAGCATACCCAACGATTGGAATTTAAGTGTGCTATGTCCAATTCATAAAAAATGAGACCTCACAATCTGCACCAACTATCGTGGGATTAGCCTCCTCAACATATAAGGTTCTGTCGAGCGTATTGTGTGAAAGATTAAAGCCCGCCGTCAACAAACTGATTGGACCTTATCAGTGTGGCTTTAGACCTGGCAAATCAACAACCGACCAGATATTCACCATGCGCCAAATCTTGGAAAAGACTCGTGAAAGGAGAATCGACACACACCACCTCTTCGTCGATTTCAAAGCTGCTTTCGACAGCACGAAAAGGAGCTGCCTCTATGCCGCGATGTCTGAATTTGGTATCCCCGCAAAACTAATACGGTTGTGTAAACTGACGCTGAGCAACACTCAAAGCTCCGTCAGGATCGGGAAGGACCTGTCCGAGCTGTTCGACACCAAACGAGGTTTCAGAAAAGGCGACTCCCTATAGTGCGACTTTTTCAATCTGCTGCTGGAGAAAATTATTCGAGTTGCAGAACTGAATCGAGCAGGTACAATCTTTTATAAGAGTGTACAGCTACTAGCGTATGCCGATGATATTGATATCATCGGCCTCAACACCCGCGCCGTTAGTTCTGCACTCTCCAGACTTAACAAGGAAGCAACGCAAATGGGTCTGGCAGTGAACGAGGGCAAAACGAAATATCTCCTGTCATCAAACAAACAGTCGTCGCACTCCCGACTTGGCACTCATATCACTGTTGATAGTCATAACTTTGAAGTTGTAGATAATTTCGTCTATTTAGGAACCAGCATTAACACCACCAACAATGTCAGCCTGGAAGCCAACGCAGGATTACTCTTGCCAACAGGTGCTACTTCGGGCTGAGTAGGCAGTTGAAAAGTAAAGTCCTCTCTCGACGAACAAAAGCCAAACTCTATAGGTCGCTCATAATTCCCGTCCTGCTCTATGGTGCAGAGGTTTGGACGATGACAACAACTGATGATTCGACGCTGCGAGTTTTCGAGAGAAAGGTTTTGCGAAAGATTTATGGTCCTTTGCGCGTTGGCCACGGCGAATTACGCATTCGATGGAACGATGAGCTGTACGAGATATACGACGACATTGACATAGTTCAGCGAATTAAAAGACAGCGGCTACGCTGGCTAGGTCATGTTGCCCGGATGAACGAAAACACTCCAGCTTTGAAAGTATTCGACGCAGTACCCGCGGGGGAAGCAGAGGAAGAGGAAGATCTCCACTCCGTTGGAAGTACCAAGTGAAGAAGGACCTGGCTTCGCTTGGAATATCCAACTGGCGCCACGTAGCGAAGAGAAGAAACGAGTGGCGCGCTGTTGTTGACTCGGCTATAATCGCGTAAGCGGTGCCTACGCCAGTAAAGAAGAAGAAGAAGAAGTGTATCGGCTAATTATTTAGAAAAATCAATGAAAATTACTCATAAGAGTGTATCCTTGTACCTAAAATAGATAAAATTGGGCGAAAACTTGGCCTCGTTATTTTTAGCATAAGGATTTTCGAAAATTTGTCTGACTTGATTCCAAATGATTGGCGAAGTTCTATGAATTATCTTAATGAAATCTTAATAATATTTTTTTAGTATTTAGTATGTTAATAGTATGTATTTAGTATTGGCGAAAATAGATAAAATAGAGTCATAACTACCCCCACCTCCCATTTACTACTTATAACGATTTTCATTCTTCCAGCAAGTTCTCTGTCCAATTTGTAGTCAATTAGTCTTTTTTATATACATACGTACATATGTATAATATTGCCCAAAAAATAAGATTTGAATTTAAACTACGCGCGTCGAAGGATTTGGAGAATTATTACTTTTTTTTAGGTTGGTAGTACTGTCAGTCACATTTGTGTCAAATTTCATGTCAAAATATTCATTAGTGGTTGAGATACGTGTCGTTTTGTGAGCTGCTAAATGTGAGTTTTTCATTTTATGCGATGTCGAAATTTGTTGAGCAAAGAATTTGCATTAAATTTTGTTTACGGAATCAATTTTCTGCTGCCGATACGTTAAGGATGGTGCAGAAAGCCTTTGGTAATGGCGCTTTGTCTAAAAAAATCAAAGACTTGGTGTTGAAAAACAAACGATTAACAATTAGAGACCTTGCTGATGAAGTTGGTATATCGAAAGGCTCAGCCAATACCATTTTGAAGGATGTTTTGGGCCTCAAGCGCGTCAAATCTCGACTGGCACCGAAAACATTGAATTTTTTGGAAAAAAGGCGCCGCGTTGAAGTGTGTGAAACGATGCTTTCCGACTACCAGGGTGTCATGAAATGCATTATAACTGGCGATGAGACTTGCATCTATGCTTACGACCCCGAAACAACTGATCAATCGAGCGAATATCGTGCCAAAAGAGAGCCGGGACCAAAAAATCGCGCCAAAGTCGCTCAAAAATCAAGGTCATGTTGACTGTTTTCTTCGATTATCGTGGTGTTGTGCATTATGAACTCCTTCCAACCGGTCAAACAGTCAACAAGGAATATTATTTGAATGTTATGCGTCGTTTGTGTAACGCTATTCGCCTAAAAAGGCCGAAATTGTGGAAAGACAATTCTTGGTTTTTACACCACGATAATGCACCATCCCATACTGCCTTCGTAATTCGTGATCATTTCGCCAAAAACTCAACCCATATCGTTCCGCAACCACTGTATTCACCTGATCTGACCGCTCCGGGGACACCGTTTTTATACGATAGAGGAGATTCAAGCCGCAGCGAAGAGGGAAATGAAGGCCATCCCGAAAAGTGACTACAACCAGTGTTTCGAAGATTGGAAAATCCGTTGGCTTAAGTGCATTGCATCGGGAGGGGATTACTTTGAAGGGGATGAAATTGATTTGGGAGAATGAATAAAGAATTATCAAAATAAATACAATGTCATTGCTTGGGCACAGGGTATTCTCGAGTGCACCTGAGCAATGCCCAAAGCAAATGAATCAGTCCATCCCCTTCTCTGCCCCAACGTACCACATAAAAAATGACCGTCTTTCCACCAGTATTAAAACGTTCAAGTTGTTAAAAATGTGTATCTTCGGCCGATTTAATATCATTTATATTTTCACTATATTTTTATGTAATTTTAGCTTTAGCACGCACTAAAATATAGTAATAACACTAAGTCTAAGTTAGTGCCTTTAATGTAAGTGCCTTTAATTTGCTCATATTTTATTGGAATAATGAATGTTGAAATTTTTTGCAACAACTTTAAAAACAAAGTTTTACCTGCACCTGAA
The DNA here is from genome assembly GCA_037783105.1 of Bactrocera zonata. Classification (NCBI taxonomy): domain Eukaryota; kingdom Metazoa; phylum Arthropoda; class Insecta; order Diptera; family Tephritidae; genus Bactrocera; species Bactrocera zonata. The sequence goes on along the minus strand of JBAWJQ010005150.1, from coordinate 514,956 downwards.
GTAAGTAACTCTGGCGAATTGCAAGATTATAAAACATTCGGAAATACCCGAACATAGCCCTTGCTCAAACAATTTTGTTACTAAATGTATTGTTCAGCGCGTGAATTCTATATTTATAGAACTACTTAAAAATTTGTTCTCAAACATATATTAGCAGTGATCAAATTAATGCAATCAGCCGGTAATATATCCCATATAAAGAGATCCGTCTTACCTCCTGATTTTAAACCGTACAGGTTGGTCAAAAAACTATATGGTTTGGCGCTTAATTAGGATAAACCTGTCTCTAAAATAATGAATTCCAAATCTGTAGTCGATGCTTTCCATATCAAATCAATATACATATAGAAGGTGAACCATTTCCAAGTTTACTACTTTTGAAACCAGAAACACCGACACTTCAAATTTAAATTTTGAAAATTATCCCTTTCAAATATAAGCGGGATGACTTCAGTTTTTACATCCCAATTGGATATCCCAAGCGAAGCCAGATCCTTCTCCACTTGATCCTTCCTACGGAGTGGAGGTCTTCTTCTCTCTCTGCTTCCCCCGGCGGGTACTGCGTCGAATACTTTCAAAACTAGAGTGTTTTCGTCTATCCGGACAACATGACCTAGCCAGCGTAGCCGCTGCCTTTTAATTCGCTGAACTTTGTCAATTTCGTCGTATATCTCGTACAGCTCATCGTTCCATTGAATGCGATATTCACCGTGGCCAATGCGCAAAGGACCATAAATCTTTCGCAGAATTTTGCCCCCGAAAACTCGCAACGTTGACTCATCCGTTGTTGACATCGTCCAAGCCTCTGTACCATATAGCAAGACGGGAATTATGGGTGAATTATAGAGTTTGGGTTTTGTTTGTCAAGAGAGGACTTTGCTTCTCAATTGCCTACTCAGTCCGAAGTAGCACCTGTTGGCAAGAGTTAACCTGCGTTGGATTTCTAGGTTGACATTGTTGGTGGTGTTTACGCTGGTTCCAAGATAGACGAAATTATCTACAACTTAAAATTTATGACTGTCAACAGTGACGTGAGAGCCAAGTCGCGAGTGCGACGACTGTTTGTTTGATGACAGGAGATATTTCGTCTTGCCCTCGTTCACTGCCAGAACCATTTGCGTTGCTTCCTTGTTCAGTCTGGAGAAAGCAGAACTAACGGCGCGGGTGTTGAGACCGATGATATGACATACGCCAGCAGCTGTACACTCTTATAAAAGATTGTACCTGCTCGATTCAGTTCTGCAGCTCGAATAATTTCCTCCAGCAGCAGATTGAAAAAGTCGCACGATAGGGAGTCGCCTTGTCTGAATCCTCGTTTGGTATCGAGCGGCTCGGAGAGGTCCTTCTTGATCCTGACGCAGCTTTTGGTGCTGCTCAACGTCAGTTTACACAACCGTGTTAGTTTTGCGGGGATACCAAATTCAGACATCGCGGCATAGAGGCAGCTATCAATCAGCTACCAATCAGTTTGTTGACGGTGGGCTTTAATCTTTCACACAATACGCTCGATAGAACCTTATATGCGATGTTGGGGAGGCTAATCCCACGGTAGTTGGCGCAGATTGTAGAGTCTCCTTTTTTTTGGATTGGGCATAGCACACTTAAATTCCAATCATTGGGCATGCTTTCGTCCGACCATATTTTACAAAGAAGCTGATGCATGCTCCTTATCAGTTCTTCGCCGCCGTGTGTGAATAGCTCGGCCGGCAATCCATCGGCCCTTGCAATTCTCGTAATTCCCCGATGATTGCACCGGCCCACAAACCACACCAAACCTCTGTATACTGAATGAAATGGCAGCTCCTGAATCTCCTCAGATTATATGCTGCATTTTGTACGCTTTCAATTTATGATCTCGACGTAAAATGTGCCAAATTGTCTTCAATATATTTGAAATTTTCTTAAACTAACTCAAAATCAGAATCGAATGCTATTATTTATAAATATATAAACTAGTTTTACTAGTTTGATTTCAGTTTTGGTATTTTATATTATGAAAAATTATAATTGAAAAGTTAGATGTGTGCAAAACGACATATGCGTATTGAGTAATGGCAACATTGTTCGAATGAACACGTGAACGAAACGCCTTCCGCTCGTAGCGGAGGGAGAATCGAAGTACGGGTTTTCTGCCATTAGTGTTTGTATTCTATTTGTGTGCTTAGCCACTCTCAATCAATAATACCATACCGCGCAAATATATTTTTATTTGATGATATCTTATATTTTTGAAAATATGTGCTCCCTTTCTATAGCGCGTATTATTATTTTAATACATTTCCAGAGGCATTTTAGATTTTTAAAATTTAACAGAACAATTATAGAAAAAAACTTAAATTCTTTGAATATTTTGATAAAACAACCAATGTACGTGTACGTATAAAAGCCCACAACTTGAGAAAAGTTTTCTCAATTGTTGCTAAAAGGAATTTTTACAACTGGCATCACCACTATTAACTGTTCTATCTCATGTACAGTGGTGTGAACAAAATAGGAACAACCACAAGATGTTGTGAAATTTTAAAATGTGCTGTTTTCTTATTAAATAAAATTGTTTTTAGATACAAGTATAACTTATATATTTTTTCCAAACAGTGATTAGAATTTCCTACCATGCAAAAGTAAATAAAAACAAATTTTAATGCGAAACTCTAAACCCTGCAAATTATGTTTACCTATTTTTGTTCACACAACTGTACAATTCCGATATGAAGTAAACTTCCGCTCTATAATTTTTGTACAATGTCAGTTTTGCCGCAACCACTCTGCGATGAACATTAAGTTACGGAGGAATGTAATTGATTTTTTTCGCAACTTGTTATGTCCTTCTCTCCGTAAACTGATATTCCCCTCATCTAGCCCCCGTGCGCGCTTTGCTAACTTCGCGGGCTAAAAATGTGCCCATCCCTGGCTTAAACCACTCACGTACATTACTACGGGATAGGCACTGATCACCATAAACTTTTTTCATCATTTGAAATGTTTCAGTAATCGTTTTCCCAAGTTTAACACAAAATTTAATATTTTCTCTTTGCTCAAAATGCATTTTACGACCGATGACCAAAAGTTGCTGTCACTTTTTGATCGATAACATCGATTATAGTTATCCAATTGTCTTAAAATTTTTACGAAATGTCAACAAGCGATCATACCTTTTATTTCATATAGCCACCAATAGGTGGCGCCACCAGAAACAGCTATATTTAAAAAGTTCTGTTTCTTTTGCGACAGACCTTGTATGTACATGCACATATAAATATTCATATATTCCAGTTTGCACAACAAAAACAAGCAGGTTTGCATCATATTAAAGTATATTAAGCAGACTTATATGCATACGAAGCACATATCGTGCACACATACATACATTCACATATAAAGGGTATTGACCTCATTACGAGTGCTCATACCTACAAGAGTGTACGAATAAGCCCGGAAAAGCAATTAATACTACATAGATATTTCGGGACATAAAATAAAATGCAACTAACTAAGTAACCGCGAGTAACAGAAGCGATAACAACGTCCTTTGTATAATTATATCGAAAAAAGCACTCTTATTTACTAAAAAGAGTTTGCGGGTTTTTATTCATTGAAAAGTTTACTCTGAAAATTATTTTTATCCCACTTCTTCTAAATGAATATAGATTCAAAAGAATCTAAATCGACACAACTTTTAACAATAATGACTTCAGAAGAAAAAAGTCCATGTACACCTGCAGAAACTACACGCTCTAAGCAAGGTGCTACAAAACAAAAGGGGGGGAAAGACATATCATAGTCTAAATTCATTTCTGAGAGTGATTGTCTAGTAAAATACTGCACTCGATTTGCTTCTTCGCCGATTCAAGACTATTCTGAATCGGCGCTAGAAATAAAAACCCAAACAATTGAAAATTTTTGGACACTGACGATTCAGATCTACCAGAAAACTTTAAATCTTCTGCTTACGCCAAATTTGAAAACTGCTTAGACCAGTATGAAGACACAAAAATTATGATCGCAGATAAACTAAAACTTATGAAATCAATCGCACCTTCTCCCCATTCGAGAGTAGAGCTGCCACAAATACAAGCCCAAGCAAGTTCTGGCATTCACCTCAAAGTGCCAGCATGTGATAAATAATTATTTAATGGAGGTTATGAACAATGGCCGCCCTTCGGGTACATATCTACTGCCGTGTACATAAACCATCCAAAATTATCGCAAGCGCAAACATTGTATCATCTCCGATACAAAAGAAAAGGCCAAGCAGGCGTAATGGTAAGACAGTTCGCATTAAGTGACGACAATTTCAATTTGGCTTGGGAAGCCCTGAAAGCCAGATATGAAAACAAAATAATATTGGTCGACAAGCAAGTAACGATGCTCATGAATTTGCCGAAAATTCAAAAAGAAACAAGTGAATAATTCATAAAACGAGAATCAACTGTTTCAAATTGTTTATCGGTTCCATCGACACAAAATGTTCCCACAGACAACTGGGTCCCTATTCTGGTAAACATATGTACCGCAGCATTACCAGAAAAGTCATTACTTCTATGGGAGCAATCGTTCTCATCAAGAATAGACTGCCGAAAGTGGCAGCAAATTTTTTTAACTTCCCAATTTGAAATTGCGGAAAGGGTAGATAAAAAAACAGGCAGAACTAAAATCGTTCAACACGACCTAAACAGAAGCTTCAATAGACCCCAAGTCAACAACAACAACAATTTAAATAGAAGCTTTTTCAAAGCACAGTCGTCTACATCTGAACAGAACAAATATACGTCATGCGAACTATGTACAGGAAGCCATAAACTCAAAACATGCGAGAAGTTTAGAAAATTAAACATAAACGATAGGAATGACTTTGTCAGGTCAACAAAGCAAGCAAAATTTGAAATTATAAGAATAGGCGAAAGAGTAGTACAAAACTCTAACAAAATATGCTCCATTATCCTAATTTCTCCTAAAGTGGATAAGCGCATTCAAGCAGATGCTATTGTCTTACCGCAACTAACAAGCATGCTTCCAAGCTATTAAATAAATAGCAAGCTTTGAGATAAGGATTCACACCTGACCCTAGCAGATCCCAACTGCAACACCCCAGCTCAAATAGACATCCTAATAAGCAGCGACTGTATACCGCAAATTATGTTCGAAGGTGTTGAAAAAATCTCAAACCCCTTCAAGCTCAATCTTCGGTTGGATACTAAGTGGACTAGTTACCGAAACAGTTAACACTATGACAACTCAAGTTGAAGAAATATCCAATGAATACCTTAATTCACAATTAAGGAAATTTTGGGAGTTAGAAGAACTCCCCCCCATATCGATTACAACACCAGATGATCAGTATTGTGAAGACTTTTACAAAGCCACAACTACTCGATCAGGTGGGTATCTCGTACGACTACCACTAAAACAACAATTTCCAGACACACTCGCCTTTGGTAACTCTCGCACCTCTGCAATACAGCAGTTTCTAAGTATGGAAAAAAGCCTACTTATAAAAGGTGAGCTAAAACAAGAGTATAATGGTGTCTTAGAAGAATATCTTCATTTAGATCACATGGAGGAAGGAAGCCCATGTAAAAAAATCATAAGAGGCAAATATTACTCATTCTTGCCGCAGCATGCAGTCGTAAAGAATGACAAAAATACAACAAAAGTTAGAGTTGTCTTCGATGAAGAACCACTTGTTCGGGGAATTTCCTAAATGACATTCTATTTACGAGACCTACACTGATTGGCGTATATACAAATACGCATTCAATGGGGATGTAGAGAAAATGTATCGACAAATAGTTGTATATAAAGATGATCAAGATTTTCAGCGAATTATTATTATATACATATATTATAATAATAGTCCACTAAGTGACTTTAAATTAAAACACAGTAACCTTTAACAAAAACTGTGCTCCATACTTAGCCATTCGTACACTATACGAACTGGCAGAAGACACAAAGTCAGAATTTCCTCTGGCAACACAAGTGTCAAAAACACAGACATATGTAGAAGATATCCTGTCTGGAAGCCACAGTCTTCCACTAGCATACGATACCTTATCACAGCTAATAAATGTCCTCAATGCCGCAGGGTTTCCTTTAAAAGAGATTACAGCTAATCACCGAAATATTTTAAAAAAATATTCCTAAAGACCATTTGTTGGATACTAATTTCCTCATATTCGAAGAGGAAAGTACAAAAAAAATACTGGGCATCCAATGGAATGCGATATCTGACCAGTTTTCACATACCACAGAGTCAATATCCAGATGATCCGTCATAATACATACATACAAACTTTATCATCTGTGACGAAACTTTTCGACCCCGCAGGATGGCTTTCGTCAATTATAATACAAGCGAAATTCCTGATCCAAGAATTGAGACTAGACTGCACCGACTGGGACGAACTAGTGAAGCCTCTTTGCTTAGAAAAGTGCTCCCAGTTTGCTAATAATCTTACCGTCATTTCGCAGATACAAATTCCACGGTGGGTAAACTATTCCCCCGAATACAAAGTGGAACTACACGGCTTCTGCGACGCCTCTGAAGAGGCTTATTGTGCCACTATCTATGTGCGCACACAAAGCGATATTTCAACCACAAGCCACCTACTGGCGGCAAAAGCAAAAGTTGCACCCCTAAAAACGCTAAGTCTACCACGACTTGAACTCTGTGGCACTCTGCTACTAGCAAAGCTAGTTTCTGCAACATGACTAGCAAAATATAAATTATACTTCTGGTCCGATTCCGAAATAGTTCTAGACTGGTTAGAAAAACCACCACACGCGTGGAAAACATATATTTCTAATCGAACGTATCAAATTCTTAATCTAGTAGGATCAGCCACTTGGCGACACGTAAGTCAGTGCTGACAATCCAGCCGATCTTGGGACAAGAGGGTGCAGCCACAATCGCCATTGCGTAACATAATTACCCCAGAAAGCAAAAAATCGCCACTTATCACACATCAATGGATGATGCTGACATCCTTGAACGATTTTCATCGTTCCCCAAGCACTCAGAGTAGTCGCCTATATTCTCAAATTCATAGAGCGACTCAAACTTAAGATAAAAGGAGCAACTTGGCTCAAATGCGATACATTGACGCACCAAGACTTACAAAAAGCAAAGGTCGCTCTTATCGCATCAGCCCAAACTTGCTACTTCAGCCGCGACCTGTTGTTACTAAGAGAATCGAATCCAATTGTTAAAAAGAGCTCAGAGTACTAAACCGATTTATAGACACGAAATGTCTGCTTCGTGCAAACAGTCGGTTTGCTAATTCAAGCCTAACGTATAACGAAGGTCATCCCATTATAATATCAGAGAAATCTTCATTTGCCATATTATTCATCAACTATATCCATATACTCATGTTGCACGCCGAACATCGCCTCATGCAACATATGGTACGCCAAGAGTACTATGTTCCGCGTCTTAAGCCCCATATCAATAAGTGCATTTTCACGTGCAATGTCTGCACTATGCACAAACAGAAAATGAGAACGCAGATTATGGCAGCACTTATATCTGAACGCTGCAATTTCGCTCTGCCTTTCAGCCTGACATGGCTTTCCATCCAAAATCAAGAGGGATAATGGTAAAACATTTATCGGAGCTCAAAGAGCCACAGGAAAACAATTTGTGGATTTTATGAAACACCTGACATTGTACAAAAATATGCTCCCCAAGGTATCAATTGGCAGTTTATCCCCCCAAGCGCTCCACATATGGGTGGTTTATGGGAATCAGCCGTAAAAAGCTTCAAGACACATTTCAAAAAGCTAGCTGGCACTTATAAATTTTATTTATTTATTTATTTAGAAGAAAAATAAATATAAATAGTTATTCCACTTATATACTTATGTATATGTAAAGCACTGGCTGCTAAGGCCTTCGTCTGGATTAATATTTACAGATTAAGTTATTACATTTTTATTACTTAAGAATAAAGCAAATTAAATATTATATTAGTTTGTACTTCAGTTACTTATATATTAAATAATTAATTTACATATTTGCATATATTTCACAAAAACATTAATGTTATTGTCATCTGTCCGATCGAGTTAGTCAGATGGTTTGTTGTTACCAAAAATCAAGACTCTTTGATGTTGTACGTGTGCGCAGTGATCGGGGATATGAAGTATTGTGAAATCTTTCGAACCACATAAAGTGCATATGGGTTTGCTCCTACTATTCCAAAGGTGTCCATGTGTGGCAAGTGTATGTCCAATCCTTATGCGTGTGAATGTTTTTATATTTTTACAGGTGATTGTATTGGAATAATGTGGTTTTTGGCCTAATGGATTAGCAAGCTTATAGTAGTGGTTATAGTGTTTAAAATCGTGTAGACAACAAACCGAGATATGTTGTTTAACGTATTTCTTAATATCCTTTATGGTGAAGTATGCTGACGTATGCAAAGGTTCTTTGTTTACTTCTTTCGCTCGTTTGTCAGCCATTTCGTTTCCTTGAATCCCTGTGTGTCCAGGTATCCACATAATTTTGATTATGTCATTATGTTGAAAAATAAGGTTTTTTATTTTTGTAATAAGGTAGGAATCGTTTGATTGGTTAAAAATGGCATATATGGCGGATTTACTGTCGCTGCAAATAATAGTTTTCTTTCCATTCCTAGCGGCAAAACGAACTGCTTCCAATTTTAACGCTGATACAACTTGGAGATAATGTCATGGAAGGAGGGATTGTTGAAGGTTCAACCACTGTAGGACTCGTAAATATCCCGAGTTGCTTGGAAATGGTTAGACAACGCATTATGGTTGTGGGTTTGTTGTATCTGCGTGGACATTGGAGAGTGCTATTTACATTCATGAGTGTTAACTCGTTTCAGCATAGAAGCATCTTTGGAATGAGTAGCAGTGTCTTATGTTAGTGGTCCTTTGCTGAATATCTGGTAACCCAGATTCTTTTAAAATAAATGATGTTGGGAAGGCACGAATACTCCAAATATTAAGCCTAGAATTTTTAAGCCATGAGTATGGGGAATTTGTGTATTTAAAAAGGATAAGGTGGGAAATGAGCAATGATGTTTTCTACAAATACGAAATGTGGAGATTTTGTTTAATGAAATTTTTACACCTGAAATTTCAGACCATTTTTATAAATGCATGTTTAACTTGTCTTAAGTCTTTAATTTTTGTAAAGATCACGACGTCATCTGCGTAGGTAAAGTGTTTTATTTGTGGATTAGTACTAATTATGGAGCTGACTTTATTAAACGCAATGACGAAGGTGGTGAACCCTGGGGTGCACCATTTCAACTTGAAAACCTGTAATTGGCATTTATTGGCACATATGATACATTTTCGTTGATATAAGAAAGATTTTATAATGTTAAACATTTTGTTTCCAATTTTCCATTGCATAAGTTCACTGAGTACCATATGAGCTCCAACTCTGTCGAAGGCTTTTTCTAAATCCAGGTTTAGAACTGAAACGTGATTACGGGATATCAAGTTAGTGGAAGCGAAGTGTTCAAATTGTAACAGGGGGTCTATTATTCCTAATCCTTTTTGAACCCCAAATTGGTGCGGACTTGTTAGTCGATTTACTTTTGCGTACCACATAAGCCTTGAGGAAATTATTTTTTCTAATGCCTTGAACATACAGAGTAAAAGGAAAATGGGCCTGTAATTCTCAATGCAAGAAGAAGATTTATTAGGTTTAGGGATGGGAATGACTAAGGAGACTTTCCATTGTGGAGGCTACCTACCAGATGTTTAAATGACTTGAGCATCCACCCCCTCTACTCGGTAAAAGTGGCGCATCCTAATAACACAGCTCAATTCACTTCAACAGAACTCACCTCATCAGTGCACCAACCCGCTAAACAAAAAGGAGAGACAACGGGATAGCAGATATATTCGTTTACGCAGTTCGCACATCAACATTCATTATTACATTCGATTAGATACTGTGCCGCGTCCACACTACTTTTGAGTCCGATCGACATCGTTCCGCCCGCACCGATTTGCAGCGAACAATTGGGCATTAAAAACACTTCGTTACACACAATTCAACAAACACAGTGGAACATTAATTTTTTAAAACATTTAATTTATAATTTAACCTTAAAATAACATTGTACTAAATTAAATACTTTAACAATAAATTACATTGTTATCATAAACTTAAGTGACACGGATATTTTTATTATGTGTGTTAAGCCCATCTAAACTTTCTTATATGGGCATAGTGATTACGAAACTAAAAATAATGATATAGTGGTTACAAAATTATTCATGGTCTTGAGCCTTAAAGAAATGCATTATAGATTAATAGTAATAAATTGTGAAAAGAAAATAGCACTGTGAAGTGACAAAACTAATTAGTGACAAGAAAATATACCGAAAATATATCGATCCGGATTTTCTATATTTTCATTAAAAAATTTTATAAACATAATTAAAGTTTGACATCTATGACTTAAACGCATACTTTTTTCGAAATTAAAAAATTCGGCTCGACAGACTATAACTACAACTTCACTTTACAAGATTTTTTTTTTATTTTTACATATCCATCAACATTTCAAGGATAAATGATGCAGACCGTGGAGCAACTTTTTTTCATTGTACTTTGGGTCACGTGATATTTTATGAACTAATTTTTGTAAAGAAAAATTAAAATACATTTTTGTATAAACTTTAAGTACCAATAAACATTGTATAAAATTTCTTTATATTTATTTCTATTGTTATCCCTTCTGAAACCAGTTTTTCTTTTAGCGCATTTTTGGTGCTGCTGGACGTACATATGTAACCCCTTAAAACTCACACACTCGTGCGCGAAAGGTAAAATTAAACAATAAGCTAAAATACAAATCGGGCGCGCAAAACTAAAACACCAATAAAACAAACAAAAACGAAACAAATGGGCGCGAACATTACAACAAATATAAATACACACAACAAAACAACAGCAGAAGGAGGCAGCCACCTGGAGCAAAGAAAGAGGAACAAAACGCATTATACCCAGCGAAATATACCATGCCAAAATCCCAAGTGAGCGTATCAAGTCCTTTAATATATTATATGCATATATGTATGCATATATAGGAATATAAAATCTATGACAAATTCAATTTAACAATTTAATGCGGTTACCAAACGGTGCTAATTTTTGGGGTTAATTTACCGGGAAACCCGAGAACTGTTCAGTATAGTATTAGGTTGCGGCATTTTCGCTAGTTGGCGCTGAAAGCGCGTAGTTTTAGTTTTATTCGTCGCATCGAGTCATGCTATACCTTTTTAGAAAGCTCATTTCACGCGCTAACACGTGATTGATTGATTGTCCTTTCTTTTAAGTTGTTTCTCTGTATGCGTCACCTTTTCCGAACTCACCGTGTATTTTTCGAAAAAATTGGAAAATATAAAGCACCGGTATAAATGAAATGAACCCAAGAGATTCTTAAACTAGTAACTCAAATGTATTTTCGTGTTTATTTTCACAGCTTATGTATGATGGTATGTGGGTACACAGTATAAACTTCTTTAATTTTTCGATATTGATATGTTTACAAAACAATTTGAAATAAAATTAAATCAAACAATATGTTCACTTAACGATGTTCGCAGAAAACCGGTAAAACACTCGCCAAAAAGAGGAATCGATTCGATTAGGCCGATGTCGTAGCGCCAGAATGATGATCTTAAACAAGGTGTCCGTCCTTTTTGTACATTTCTTCGGCGAAAGTAGATGTTGGTGTGTGTTGTCCTTGTGTGTGTGTTAGAACGTGGTGGATGATGTGAAGAAAGTGATGATGACTGTGGGGAATGTGGCGAATCAGTGTTGCATACGTATGTGTGGGATGATGTTGACGGGCAGAAGTGGGAAGGCTGATACCCATTTAGCCATCCTGGCCCCCCTAGGAAAATTTTTAGCCTAGTAATCGCTGGAGTTGTTGCAGCGTAGCGATTACGTTGCTAAGACCGGTTGGACGGCGGGTTTGTGGCCTAGTACGCTGCCGCCGTGTTGCGTTGTGGTGTTGTCGCGGACGCGAGTCGTCCGGTGTGCTTATCGGCCTTCGCTGTTGCTGCCGTTTGGAACGTCGTTTACCCCCGCGGTTGCGTGGGGCAAAGTGTCGCACGGTCTCGGGGGTGGTGATGCGGTGCAGCATAGTGTGGTGTGGAAGCACACACATCTGGCGCACATAGCCGGACGTACACTCTTGTGTGGTATGAGTAGGCGACAGGCAACTCAGGCAATGGCCATGAGCCCGAGCAACCTGCTGGCGTTGCTGAGGTGGCATCCCTTTAACTATGCCGCAGTGTGGCAACCTGTGCGAACGACAACAGAGAGGGCATCGGATGCGAGGCAGCTCATTCTGTTGCGACGTCGGAGTTGCTCGAGTTGCACTGCGTGCAGCGGTGGACTGCGTTGTTGCCGTGATGGTTCGCGGCGCTGGTGTTGGGACAGCCCCCGGACGTGGAACGTGGACAGCCGAACGGATGGTTGGCATTGGTGCTGTTGCCGCATCGATATCCATATGTATCTAGAGAAGAGTTATCATCATTAGATATTGGTAAAATATAGTGGTGAACTATGTTGCCACGTGGTGTGGCATGAGTGAGATGCAGAGGTTTGCATCCTTTTATGTTATTTTTGGTTTTAATAAATTATGGTTTGGCATGAGTGGGTCGTCATGTGGATCGACCCTTTTATGTTATTTTTGGTTTTAATAAATTATTGTTGGTGGTATATTTGGCGGTTTTTTTCGGTTTATATTTCGGTTTTTTCGGCTGTTGGCAAAAAGCATAGCTTAACGACCGGCCTGGTTAGTGTTCCAGTTTGCATGCGGAGATCGACTACGCGAATATGACCGTCGGAGCTGTAGTAAAGCTTCTCTATGCGGCCAAGCCGCCATTCTGTAGGGGGGAGACAATCGTCATTGATCAAGACACAATCTCCAAGCTGAGGCGCTTTTTCTGGTGTTTTCCACCGGTACCTTCTGTGGAGGTCCTTTAAACAATCTTCTTTCCATCGGCGACTGAATTCATGATGGAGAATTTTAATTCGTTCCCATCTGTTTAATAAGGAGAGCGTTTCCACGCCTGGCTCAGGTGTGGCCAGAAAGGGCGCTCCTTTAAGAAAGTGGCCGGGAGTTAGGGCAGTGAAGTCGGAGGGATCTTGCGAGATAGCTGCAAGAGGCCGTGAGTTGAGAACGGCTTCAATTCTGGTTAACAAGGTCGTGATTTCTTCATAATTGAACTTATAGTTGCCAGCTAGCTTCTTGAAGTGAGTTTTGAAGCTTTTTACAGCTGATACCCATAAACCGCCCATATGAGGAGCGCTTGGGGGGATGAACTGCCAATTGATACCTTGCGGAGCGTATTTTTGGATAATGTCAGGCGAGACTTGTTTCATGAAATCTACAAATTGTTTTTCTGTAGCTCGTTGTGCTCCGATAAATGTTTTGCCATTATCGCTCATTATTTTTGATGGAAAGCCACGTCGTCCGACGAAGCGAGCAAATGCCGCGAGAAAAGCCTCCGTCGTCAGATTAGTACACAGCTCAAGGTGCACTGCTTTTGTCGTGAAACAGACAAAGACAGCCACATAGCCTTTCATCATGGTGGGAGACTTTAGCATGGACGCTTTTATTTGAAAAGGCCCAGCAAAGTCGACACCTGTTGTGGTGAAAGGCAGAGCGAAATTGCAGCGTTCTGGTGGAAGTGCTGCCATAATCTGCGTTCTCATTTTCTGCTTGTGCATAGTGCAGACCTTACACGTGAAAATGCACTTCTTGATTTGGGGCTTAAGACGGGGCACATAGTACTCTTGGCGTACCATATGTTGCATGAGGCGATGTTCGGCGTGCAACATGAGTATATGGATATAGTTGATGAATAATGTGGCAAATGAGGATTTCTCTGGTATTATTATAGGGTGGCGTTCATTATATGTTAGGCTTGAATTTGCAAGCCGACCATTCGCACGAAGCAGACCTTTCGTGTCTAGAAATGGATTTAATACTAAGAGTGAGCTCCTTTTATCAATCGGCTTCAGCTCTCTTAATAAGGATATGTCGCGGCTGAAATAGCGCGTTTGAGTTGATGTGATAAGGGCGATTTTTGCCCTTTGCAAGTCTTGGTGCGTCAAAGTATCGCATTGGGGATAGGTTGCCCCTTTAACTTTATACTTGAGTCGCTCTATGAATCTGAGCATATAGGCGACTACTCTGAGTGCTCGGGGGAACGATGAAAATCGTGCAAGGATGTCAGCATCATCCATTGTAGTGTGATAAGTGGCGATTTTTCGACCTTTTGGGGCAATTACGTTGCGCATGGGCGATTGTGGCCAAGAATCGGGAGATTCTGTTAACCATTGGGGGCCATTCCACCAAAGGGTGGAGGTGGCGAGATGCAGAGGTTTGCATCCTCTTGTACCTAGATCCGCAGGATTGTCAGCACTGGCTACGTGTCGCCAAGTGGCTGCTCCTACTAGGTCAAATATTTGAGACGTTCTGTTGGAAATATATGTTTTCCACGCATGTGGTAGTTTTTCCAACCAGGCTAGAACTATTTCGGAATCGGACCATAGATATACTTTGTATTTTGCCATGTTCAAGTGGGTCCGTACCATGGAAACTAGCTTTGTTAGTAGCAGAGCGCCACAGAGTTCAAGTCGTGGTAGACTTATCGCTTTTAGCGGTGCGATTTTTGCTTTTGCCGCCAGTAGGTGGCTTGTGGTTGTAATATCGCTTTGTGTGCGCACGTAAATAGTGGCACAATATGCCTTTTCAGAGGCGTCGCAGAAACCGTGCAGTTCCACTTTGTATTCGGGGGAATAGTTTACTCACCGTGGAATTTGTATCTGTGAAATGTCTTTTAGGTTATTAGCAAACTGGGACCATCTTTCTAAGCGAAGAGGTTTCACTTGTTCGTCCCAGTCAGTTCCGTCTAGCCATAATTCTTGGATCAGGATATTCGCTTGTATCATAATTGGCGAAAGCCATCCTGCGGGGTCGAAAAGTTTTGCCACAGAGGAGAGAATTTGGCGTTTTGTAATGGCGGATAATGCGGATATGGACTCAGTCGTATATGAAAACTGGTCCGATATCGCATTCCATTGGATACCCAATGTTTTTGTTGTACTTTCCTTTTCGAATATAAGGAAATTAGTATCCAACAAATTGTCGTTTGGTATATTTTTCAAGATATTTGGGTGATTTGCTGTGATCTTTTTTAGGGGAAACCCTGCGGTGTTGAGAGCCTTTATCACTTAAGATAAGGTATCGTATGCTAGTGGAAGACTGTGGCTTCCAGACAGGATATCGTCCACATACGTCTGTGTTTTTAACACTTGTGTTGCCAGAGGGAATTCTGACCTTGTGTCTTCTGCCAGTTCGTGGAGTGTACGAATGGCTAAGTATGGAGCACAGTTTACGCCAAAGGGTACTGTTTTTAATTTGAGGTCGCGTAGTGGACTATTGGGAGATTTTCGGAAAATAATCCGCTGAAAATCTTGATCATCTTTATGAACCAGTATTTGTCGATACATCTTTTCGACATCCCCATTGAATACGTATTTGTATATACGCCAGTTCAATATGAGGAGCATTAAATCTGGTTGGAGTGTGGGTCCCGTAAATAGAATATCATTTAGGGAATTCCCCGAGCTAGTGGTTCTTGAGGCATTGAAGACAACTCGAACTTTTGTTGTTTTTTTCTCAGGCTTTACTACTGCATGATGTGGCAAGTAGAAAGAGTAATATTTGCCTCTTATGATTTTTTCACATGGGCTTACTTCCTCCATGTGATCTAGATGAAGATATTCTTCCAAGACACCATCATAATCTTGTTTTAGCTCACCTTTTCTAAGTAGGTTTTTTTCCATACTTACAAACTGCTGCATTGCAGAGGTGCGAGAGTGACCTAAGGCGAGTGTGTCTGGAAATTGTTGTTTTAGTGGTAGTCGTACGACATACCGACCATTAGCTGATCGAGTAGTTGTGGCTTTGTAAAAGTCTTCACAATACTGATCTTCTGGTGTTGTAATTGAACTGGGGGGGAGTTCTTCTAACTCCCAAAACTTTCTCAATTGTGAATTGAGGTACTCGTTTGAGATTTCCTCAACTTGAGTTGTCATTGCTGTGACTGGTTCCGCAACTAGTCCACTTAGGACCCATCCGAAAATGGTATTTTGCGCCAGTAGTGTTTTAGAAATTTTTTCAACACCTTCTAGTATAATTTGCGATATGAGATCGCTGCCTAATAGCAGGTCTATTTGAGCGGGGGTGTTGCAGTTGGGATCTGCTAGAGTCAGATGTGAAATCTTATCCCAATGCTTGCTATTTATTTGATAGCTTGGAAGCATGTTTGTTAGTTGCGGTAAGACAATAGCATTTGCTTGAATGCGCTTATCCGCTTGGGGGGAAATTAGGGTAATGGGGCAGATTTTATGTGAGTTTTGTACTACTCGTCCGCCCATTCCCGTAATTTCATAGTTGGCATGTTTTGTTGGCAGTTTTAGCCTATTTTGTGCCCTAGACGCTATGAATGATCGTTGCGATCCTTGGTCTATTAGGGCTCTTAGTTTGAACAGTTCTCCTCGATGTTCGATGGAGACAACTGCTGTTGGTAGTAATACCTTAGTTTGATTCTCGCTGTGCAGCGTTTGAGTTTTTAATGCCTTTGAGCAGCATGGTGGCTCTTGGCAATTTTGTTGCGTTTCTGTTTCGGGAGTTGCTGTTGCAACTAAACCCGTGGCTTTTTTTGAAAGAGCGCTACTTTGAGATGTGTTGGGAAAGTTGTTTATGTGCAACATAGAATGATGCCTTTTGTGGCAATATACGCAGTTAAATTTGCTTTCGCAAGTATTGAGATTATGTGAGTGGGACAAACAGTTTGTGCAGAGTCTTTTTGACCTGACAAAGTTGTTCCTTTCATTCACATTCAATTTTTTAAATTTTTCGCAAGCTTTTAGCTTATGCCCTCCTGTACATAGTTCGCATGACGTGAATTTATTTTGTTCAGATGTGAACGATTGTGCTTTGAAAAAGCTTCTATTTAAATTGTTGTTGTTATTGACTTGGGGTCTATTGAAGCTTCTATTTAGGTCGGGTTGAACGTTTTTAGTTCTGATTGTTTTTTTATCTACCCTTTCCGCAATTTCATATTGGGCAGTTAAGAAATCTTTCATTTGCTGCCACGTTGGGCAGTCTCTTCTTGATGAGAGCGATTGCTCCCATAGAAGTAATGATTTTTCTGGTAATGCTGCGGTGCATATGTTTACCAGAATAGGGTCCCAACTGTCTGTGGGAATATTTTGTGTCGTTAGAATCGACAAACAATTTGAAACAGTGGATTCTAATTTTATGAATTCTTCACTTGTTTATTTTTGAATTTTCGGCAAGTTCATGAGTATGGTTACTTGCTTGTCGACCAATATTCTTTTGTTTTCATATCTGGCTTTCAGAGCTTCCCAAGCCAAATTGATATTGTCATCACTTAATGCGAACTGTTTTACTATTACGCCTGCTTGACCTTTTGTCTTGTATCGGAGATGATACAATTTTTGCGCTTGCGATAGTTTTGGATGGTTTATGTACACGGCCGTAAACATGTCCCGGAAGGACGGCCATTGTTCATAACCTCCATGGAATATTTCTGTATCGCACGCTGGCACTTTGAGATGAATGCCTGTTGCCTCTTGGGCTTGCAATTGTGGTAACTCTACTCTACTGTGGGGAGCAGGTGCAATTGATTTTATGAGTTTTAGTTGATCTGCGATCATAATCTTTGTATCTTCATACTGGTCTAAGCAGTTTTCAAATTTGGCGTATGCAGAAGATTTAAAATTTTCTGGTAGATCTGAATCGTCAGTATCTACAATTGCGTCATATGCAGCTTGGAGACGTGTCCAAAAATTTTCAATCGTTTGGCTTTTTATTTCTAGCGCCGATGCAGAATTGTCTTGAATCGGCGAAGAAGCAAATCGAGTGCAATATTTTATGAGACAGTCGCTCTCAGAAATGAATTTGGAGTATGATATGTCTTTCCCCCTCTTTTGTTTTGTAGCACCTTGCTTAGAGCATGTAGCTTCTGCAGGTGTACATGGACTCTTATCGTCAGTAATCATTTTTGGAATTTTTAGGAATTGAGATGTTTTAGATTCTTTTGAATCTATATTCATTTAGAAAATGTAAATTTGTAAAATATTTGTGTATATTTTCTTTCAGTGTATACTGAGAACTTAACCGAGAACTCTTTTAGTTAAATAAGAGTTTTTTATTTCGTATAAAAATTAATAAAATCGCGTTTATAGCTTTTATTACTCGCCGTTGTGTTTACTTGCGCTTACGTTTATTATTATTGATGTTTATTATTATAATATAAATTATATATTATAATTTATTACAATGCTATATAATAATATTATTATAATAATATTATTTTTTGTATTGCATGTATTTTTTTGTTTTTTTCTTTGTCCGGATTTATTTGTATGCCCTCGTACGTTTGTGACGGAATGGGTCAATACCTTTTTTTATATAAGTATGTATGTGCGGTGTTTGCACGTATGTTTTCGTGTTATTGCACTTCTCTTTTTCTTTTTCTCCGGGAGAGAGGTATTTTTTAAATTTGCTTGCCTATTATAGTGCAGGCCGCATGCATACCATACGTACTTGAATGTATGTATGTATGTCAACAATATTATCACTTTGGCGGTACGGAATATACCGAAGAAGAGAGAAATGTGTAATGTGCAGGTATTTAACCTCTGCACTTAAATGCAAGTATATGTATGTATGTATATAAATAACCAATGTGGGTTAATGTATATTAATACTGATGTGTATATCGTATAAATGTATGTATATATGTATGTTATACTCTCTCTTTTTTTTTTTTTTTTGTGTTTGCTTTAATATTTTTAATTGCGCCTATTACTTTCTTTGAGCAATCAAGCTTACTGCTTTCAGATGTAGAAGAAGTATTGCCGGAAAATTTACAAGTAAATACTTGAATAGCGCGACATTATCTTTTTTTTTTTTTTTTTTTTTTGTTTTTTAATATCGGTTATTTAAATTAAACCGTATAAAAGAATATTTAAAATCCGTTTAAATAAAATGTTGCTCAAACGGTTTTGTATGCAACCGTAGTTACCAGCAAACATACATATTTACATATATACATAAAATTAAAACCAAAAAATGGAAACGATACAACTCACTTTGATTTCCCTTAGGGGTTTTTGGGTAGTAAAACCAGAAGTGAGTGTGAGTGTTAGTTGCGTTGTCCAGTTCCTCCTCTTGGTTGGATGCCAGCTGTGGTTCCGCCTTCTACTTTCCTATATTCCTTTTAAGTTTGATTCTTGTTTGAAATCGCGCCCGTATAATTTGTTGTAAGTGTGTTTGTTTTTATTTAGCTTTATATGTTTAATTTAGTTCGCGCCCGTTTGGTTTCTTTTTTGGTTATTTTTGTTTTTCTTTTTTGATGAGAGATTCTCTGATTTGTTCTTCTATGTGCTAAGCACTTTATTTTGCTGCCACTAACACTTTCTTTTTTGTTTCTAATTGTTGTATTTTGTATATGTATATTATTAATTTTCTACCACTTGCTTTTATGTTATTAGCTTGCGTTTACTTTATGTTTAAGTTTTGATCACTTTATATTTCCGCCACACTTGATTTTATATTTTGAGATTCAATTATTATTTTAAACTTTCGGTCACTTTCCCATGTATATATGTATACATATATGTGTATATAAAAATTTTATATTTTTTATTTATTTATTTGTTTATTTGTTTATTTATTTTTTTTTCCGTAGTGCCTTTCTTTTAGGCTCGAAGGACCATGTTTCTCTGTATACGTCACCTTTTCCGAACTCACCGTGTATTTTTCGCAAAATTGGAAAATATAAAGCACCGGTATAAATGAAATGAACCCAAGAGATTCTTAAACTAGTAACTCAAATGTATTTTCGTGTTTATTTTCACAGCTTATGTATGATGGTATGTGGGTACACAGTATAAACTTCTTTAATTTTTCGATATTGATATGTTTACAAAACAATTTGAAATAAAATTAAATCAAACAATATGTTCACTTAACGATGTTCGCAGAAAACCGGTAAAACACTCGCCAAAAAGAGGAATCGATTCGATTAGGCCGATGTCGTAGCGCCAGAATGATGATCTTAAACAAGGTGTCCGTCCTTTTTGTACATTTCTTCGGCGAAAGTAGATGTTGGTGTGTGTTGTCCTTGTGTGTGTGTTAGAACGTGGTGGATGATGTGAAGAAAGTG
This sequence comes from Bactrocera zonata, assembly GCA_037783105.1. Taxonomy (NCBI): domain Eukaryota; kingdom Metazoa; phylum Arthropoda; class Insecta; order Diptera; family Tephritidae; genus Bactrocera; species Bactrocera zonata. The sequence goes on along the minus strand of JBAWJQ010005150.1, from coordinate 494,682 downwards.
ATGACGAGTGTGGGGAATGTGGCGAATCAGTGTTGCATACGTATGTGTGGGATGATGTTGACGGGCAGAAGTGGGAAGGCTAATACCCATTTAGCCATAAGTCGTTCATGGGTTATAGCGTCGCAAACATGGAGCAAAATAAAGAGAAAATGCGGCATATTTTACAGTACTACTGCGATAAAGACAAAAATGCATCTCAAGCCGCCAATAAAATTTGTGCAGTTTATGGACCCGATACAGTTTCCATTTCCACCGCACAACGATGAATTCAACGTTTTCGTTCTGGTGTAGAGGTGGTCGAAGATGCGCCACGCTCCGGAAGGCCTGTCGTCGAAAATTGCGATAAAATCGCTGAATAGGTCCAAAGAGACCGGCATAGTAGTCATCAAACCGTTATAAACCATTTGAAGAATCTTAGAGTCACTAAGGAGCTCGATGTATGGGTGCCACACGAATTGATTCAATAAAAATACCGCAAGACTTTTTTGACAACCCATTATATAATATACACATAGGCATACATACATAAATACAAATATTAAATTCTTCGATGCCTATGTACTAGCTTACGTTCGTGTATTCAAATACACATATTAACAAAAATAAAATTCAATTTACTTCCCATATTTTCCGGCACACCCCTTATGTTTAATAAAACAATAAGCAGGATTGCATAAATTAAGTAAGCAAAGGCACATACAATAATCAAAATTGTAACATATAAAATAAAACAAAAAAGAGAAAGTACAAAAGCAAACATCCATATATGCAAACATATTTCTCAATATATATATTCTCTATATATATGTATAAATACATAATACAATACAAATATACATAAGTGCATAATCTATATGGATATTTAAAAGTACAAAACAAAAAACAAATCGAAGTTACACAAAAATTGTGCACGCACATAATTTAAGACCACATTGGCAATTATTCGGAATATCCCTTGTCCTTTGGCAAACAAAGACAAGAAGGATTGCCTACAAAAAGAGAATTGATTTCTCTAACGAGCTCTCAATTTCTTAAGAACAAAAACATAATTATAAATACATACAAACAGATTGTGCATCCTTATGTAAATAACGCATTGATCTTTTCAACGAGCTCTCAATTGAACAAAACATAAGCAACGTCATACGGACATTCATACATACATACAAGTCCAAGTATTAAGGTGTACCTATATAAAAAATCATTCGGACATCAAAATGATTTAATAAATGAAAAACGCGGTTTTCAATAGCAATTAATTAAAATATATTTTCAAACTAACTAAAATATAAATAAATGATATTATTTTACAAAAATGGTTCATCATGACACAAATCAAAATACACCTGCAGGAGCTACACGCTCAAAACAGGTTGTTAAATTCATTTCAGAAAGTGACAGTTTAACAAAATACTGCGATTCAGATTTGCTACATAATTTTAAATCATCGGCCTACGATATTTACGAAAACTGCTTAGACCAGTACGAAGAAAGAAAAGCTATGATATCCGATCAACTAAAGCTAATAAAGGCAATTGCACCTACTCCCCACAGTAGAGTAGAGCTGCCACAAATAGATATACAAAAGGCAAGTTCAGGCATCTACGTCGAGGTGCCCGCATGTGACACAGAAACATTTAATGGAGGATATGAAGAATGGCCGTCCTTCCGGGACATGTTTACAGCCGTTTACATCAACCATCCAGAACTATTAAAAGCACAAAAATTGTATCACCTCCGATACAAAGCAAACGGTCAGCGGGCGAAATAGTCAAACAGTTCGCATTAAATGACGATAATTTCAATTTGGCTTGGGAAGCTCTAAAAGCTAGATATGAAAACGAAAGAATACTGGTCGATAAATAAGTAACGACACTATTAAACTTGCCTAAAATCAAGAAAGAAACAAGTGAAGAATTTGTAAACCTACAATCCACTGTTTCCAATTGTTTTTCGATTCTGCGGACACAAAATATTCCCACAAACAGCTGGGATCCAATTCTGGTAAACATTTGCACCGCCGCATTACCAGAAAAGTCGTTACTTTTATGGGAGCAATCGCTCTCATCACGAAAGAAGTGCCCAACGTGGCAACAAAGAAAGATTTTCTCACCACCCAATATGAAATTGCGGAAAGGTAAGAAGAAAAAATTATCAAAACTAAGAACAGTAAACGCGACCAAAATGGAAGCTTAAATAGACCCCAAGCTAGAAGCAACCAAAATTTTAACAAAAGCTTTTGCAAAACACAAACGTTCACGTCCGAACAAAGAAAACAAACGTCATACGAACTATGTACCATAGGGCATAAACTTATATCTTGCAAGGAGTTTAAAAACTTAAAACTTAAAGAACGAAATAATTTTGTCAGGTCAAAAAGACTTATAATACAAATTGCAAAAGCAAATTTAAATCCTTATATTGTCATAAAAGACATCACACAATGCTTCATTACAGCACATATCCCAACTCATCTCAAAGAAGAGCATATGCAAAAATAACCACGGGCTCAATTGCAAAAGAAAATCCCGAAACCTACAAATCTAAAAATTGCCAAGAGACACCATGTTGCTCAAAGGCACACAAAGCTCAGCAATGTACAGCGAAATACAAGGTGGACTAGTTGCAGAATCAATTTTCACCAAACCAACTCAAGTTGGAGACAAATACCTTAATTCACAATTAAGGAAATTGCAAAAGTTAAGGAAACTTCAAATAACAAACAAATCTACAAAAGATCGGTATTGTGAGCACTTCTCTAAAGCCACAACTGCTCGATCAAATAATGGCCAGTACATCGTACGACTACCACTAGAGCCACAATTTTCCAATACTCCAACAATTGGTATAAAAAACAAAGTTAGAGTTACCACTGACAGTTCAAATGATTAAAAGCACGTACAACTTTTCGGCCCCGCAGGATAGCTTTCGCCAATAATGAAGAAAAAAATTCTGAACAAATCCTAGAGCGGTGGCGGGCTACTAAACGCCAAATTAGTGCATACGCACAAAAACATTAAATATAACACAGTTGTATCAAAAAGTCGAAAAATCGACATTTTTCATAAATGTTCAAAAAAACATAAAATCTCAAAAGTAAGTTAAGGGATCACCATACTCTCAATGCGCTACATTGACGCACCTTTAAATCGCTTTTATCGCATCTATCAAAGCGTCCCTCATATGGGTGGCTTATGGGAATCAGCTGTACCAAGCTTAATTATGAAGAATTCTCTATTTCACGAGGCGAACCGTTCTCCATTCCCGGCGACTTTCACGCAAGATCCCTCTATTGTCACAGCCCTAACTCCAGGGCTAAGGAGTACCCATTCTGGCCATATCTGAGCCAGACGTGGAGTTACAATCCTTCATAAGCCGAGAATAAATTAAATACATACAATTGCCGATCATACAGAAAAGGCAACTAATAAACAATAGATATACCAAATCGTTAAAATAAGATATTCTAAAAAACCGCTAATTAAATTAATAAAATCAAAGAACTTTTTTGTTATAATAACACAATAAGTCGTCAAAGCACGCAAAAACTATTACTACCTCAAGCACCAATAATTACACAACATAAATTTTTAAAGTATTCTCAAGCTTTTTTGAGACTTTACTAAATTGACTGGGATGCGCGACTCGTTATGAACGTGCGAAATTGCCTGTGCCTTTGCGATTTAAAAAATGCCGATAAAAAAGACGACCGTTCTCGATTCTGGTTATTATACAAGTGAATTCTTTATTAAACGGATTTCATGGCTTAGCTTAAAAATTAACCTAACGGCCTAATCTAGTGGTAAGTATATACATATAAGAGAGGGGTAAGTATAGGTAGATATAATTCAGCAATCTTATAATCCACGGTAATAGAGTCTTCTAATACATTGGTAATAGATGTTTTCTTTTTTTTGTTAATATAAAAATGGTAAGTATTTACATGATATAAAAACAACATTTAATAATATTCATAGATTCTTTAATTGATTTTACAAATTCCTTTTTAAACCATTATTTTTAGACGTATAGAGTCGCTTGACGCAACACCGGTCACCTTGACAGGATCATGATCCTTCAACTTCGATAGGCAGCAGGGCTAGCTTGTGAATAGGGCGCTTAATGGTGCCTGCCTTGGTTGCCACGTCTGCCACTCGAACCTTTCCGTCTCGTCCTTCTACGGTTGCGGCGATTCGTCCTAGTGCCCACTGCTGCGGTGGCGTGTTGTCTTCGTGGACGAGGACGAGATCGCCGGGCTGCAGGTTGCGTTTCGGGTGCAGCCATTTGTTGCGCTCCTGAAGACTGGTAATGTACGTTTTGGACCATTGTCGCCAAAACTGTTGCTTGAGACAGCAAACAAGTTGCCATCTCTCGCAATAGCGAATTGGGTCCGTTGACACTTGCGCCGGTGGTAAGGCTCGGAGGGAGCACCCTATTAGCAGGTGAGCTGAAGTCAATGCTTCGCCGTCGTTGGGATCCTGGCTCAACGGTGCGAGGGGCCGCGAGTTGAGGATGGCCTCCACTTCGGCCAGCAGTGTTCCTAGCTCTTCGGCGGTGAGCAGCACGTTGCCCATTGCGCGCACGGCGAGGTGTTTGGCGGACTTCACTGCCGCCTCCCATAACCCGCCGAAGTGCGGCGCCCTCGGTGGTATAAAGGCGAATTTGAACCCTTCTTCGGCGGCTAATTCCATTACTTCCGGAGACTGGGACAGAAACGCCTCTTTGAGTTCGCGCAACTTGCGATCGGCGCCGACGAAGTTGGTTGCGTTGTCGCTGTATATCGTCTGTGGCATCCCTCGGCGACCAATGAACCTTTTTAGGGCGAGAATAAAGGAATTAGTTGATAAATCAGAAACTAATTCTAAGTGTACAGCTTTAGACGTGAAACAAACGAAAACTGCGATATAGGTTTTTACGGGTGGTCGACCGCGTATTTTTAATGTAGTATAAATTGGACCACAAAAATCTACGCCACATATAAGAAAGGGTCGTAGCGCTCGAAGTATTTCGACTGGCAAGTTTCCCATTATCTGGGTTTGCAACTTCGTCTTATAATGAAAGCAGTGTGTACAGTTTCTAACGGTTCTACTGCATGCTTCTCTTGCATTGATCAGCCATATGCGTTCTCGAAGAAGCGCAACCAACGCTTTTGCCCCTGCGTGGTGATGTCGAAAATGCAGGAACCGTAAATAATTAATAACGAAGTGCGAATTCTTATTTAGTAATAATGGGAATTTGGCATCGTTTGGGAGAGGTGCATTTAAAAGGCGACCTCCTACTCGGATTAATTTGAATGAAAGCGACATATCCGAGTACTCATGCAAAAACGGATTCAGTTTTTGCAGGTTTGCGGGTAGCGTGGTGCCTTTCGTGAGTTTTTGGATTTCATTCGCAAATTCTGAATGTTGAATCACCTGAACAATTTTTAAAAAACTCAAGTGTAATTCGTCAGATGTCAGGTCCCTTCCCTCCGTAGGTATTTTTGGTCGTCTAATCCACCGTAATAGATAGGCAAAAACACGAAGCAATTTATGATGAGAAGAAAATTTTTCGATAAGGTTCAATAGTGAATTTTCTTTCACATTTATGGCTAGTGTGAAATTATTTTTCTTCTTCTCTAATGCTTCATCGTCTGGGGAGAGCTGGAAGTGAGTGTTAATTGTCCATAAAGCGGGGTCTTCTAGGAGGAACTGTGGACCGCCAAACCATATTGAATTATTCAATTCATCCACGTTGCAACCCCGAGACACTTGATCCGCAGGATTTTGTTTTGTTGGCACATGTCGCCAATTTATATTGTCAGTCAATTCTTGTATTTCAGACACTCTATTTGCAACAAAGGTTTGTAATGACGATGGATGCGTTTTTACCCAATGCAATACGATTTCAGAGTCTGTCCAAAATATAATTTTTTCAAATTGTCGATTCAACATTGGCGCAATTCGTGACCATAATTTCGAAAGAAGATGTGCTGCCGAGAGCTCGAGACGCGGAAGAGATTTGGTCTTCAGCGGAGCCACTCTAGACTTTGCAGTAAGCAGCATGCATTTAATACCACTAGCAGATTAGCTTCGTATGTATATGCAGCATCCGTACGCCCTTATTGAGGCGTCGGAGAAGCCATGTATTTGGCAGATGGCACTCGACTCAACGTTTACGTAACGAGGAATGCTTATAATGTCAAGGCGCAATGGAATCGACTCATCCCAATCTAGTTTTTGGATCCAAAGCTCTTGCAATAAGATTTTTGCTTTGGTAACTAGTGGGGCTAGTAATCCAAGAGGATCAAAAAGACGAGCAGAAACTGACAATATGTTTCGTTTAGTGGCTCGCAGATCATTAAAATTGTCATCTAAAACAAATCGAAACAAATCCTCTTTCGGCAACCAATGGATTCCTAACGTTTTAGTGGAACTTTTGTCATTGAAGCTTAATGACTTTTCAGTGCAATCACTGTCGAAAAATTTAGGGTGGTTCGAAAACCACTTCGCTAAGGTGAATCCTGCCGAGTTTAATATTTTAATTACCTCACTTCTCAAGAGATCTAGAGACTCAAAATTTTCGGACCCTGTTAATAAATCATCAACATAAAAGTCTCTTTTGATAGCCATTGAACCGAGTGGGTATTTCATTGTATTGGCATCACTGAGCATTTGCAAACACCGTGTTGCGAGAAATGGAGCAGGTGCAGTGCCGTATGTTACGGTGTTAAGACGAAAAATTTGAATTTGGTCAGAAGGATGCTCTCTCCACACAATAAGTTGACAATTTCTGTCTTCTTCATGCATAATTATTTGACGGTACATTTTAGTAATGTCCGCTGTTAGTGCATACTTATGTAAGTGAAAACGAAGAAGAGTTGAATATAATTCTTCTTGGATGGTTGGACCTACCATCAAAAGTTCATTCAACGCTATTTGAGTTGAAGATCGACTTGAAGCATCAAAGACAACACGTAATTTGGTTGTTGTGCTCTCGGGCCTTAAAACGCATTGATGCCGAATGAAGTAGTGTGGCTCACTCGCGATCTTATTGTTCGTTGGGCTCATGTGACCCAGCGCTTTATACTCATTCATGAAGTCCAGATACATTTTACGAAGTTCTGGATCTTTCAATGTTTTCCTGTCCAGGGCCTGAAACCGCCGAACTGCGATTTCATAGGAGTGACCGAGTAATTTACGGTCAGCTTTAAAGGGCATTCTGACTTGAAGCCTTCCTGAAGGTAATACTTCAGTTGTGTTGACGAAAAATTGTTCACATTCATTTTGTTCAGGTGTGAATTTGTTGCCAATTGTTTCTGAAGGAAGTTCCTCCAGAGCCCAGAATTTTTGGACTACTGAATCTATTGACGTTAAGTCTTCTTCAGTTTGGCATAATGTGCTATTTACTTCGGGAGGAGGACTAAGACTGCTGACATATTTGCCAGAAACAATCCATCCCAAAAGAGTTTTCTGTAGCGTTGGTTGATTAGGGCCACTTTTAATTTGACCAACCGCTAATAAATCGAAAAAGGTTTCCGCCCCTAATAACATATCGATCTTTTGAGATTTTTGGAATTCTGGATCCGCCAATTTAATATTGTGCGGAATTTTCCAACCATTAATATTAATGGTATGGTCTGGATGATTAGCCGAAATACATCGCATAATCCAGAATTCCGCCGAAAATTCATAATTATTTACGCGCGACTTCACAAATGCGCTTAATTTGGCCCCGACTTTTGTACTTGAATTTCCAATACCTATACTATTTAAAGTCCTGTTTTGGCGTCGAATCCGCAGTTTTTGGGCATTTGGATACCGTATGTCCCTTACGCAAGCAATTTATGCATAAGGGCACCGATTTGACAAACTCAAATCTCTGTTGAACAGAAAGAGTTTTAAAACTGGGGCAAGATGTTAAATAATGGTCCTTCGATTTACACTGCTGGCATGTCGGCTGCTTTGTATTCGCTGCAACTAAAGCGGACTTCGTTCCATTCATATGAGGCTGTTTCACGTGGTTCGCGCTGGCTGCTGCTATGGGTCTCGTCCTCGAAGATGATGCGCCTTCAGCTGATAGGGGCTGGTATCGTCTATTTAAGGTAGCTTCACAATCCTTCCACAATGGTAACTTGTCGTAATCCAGCTGTTCTTCCCACTTTGATCGGGTGGCAGAGTCAACTTTTATCATGACTATGTGAATAATTATCGCATTTGTGATTTGTTTCTCATCGCCCAGCGATAGCAATGAGTCATATACAGCCGACACTTCATCAATCATTGCGCGCAATGAAGGGGCTGAAGGCTTAGGGATAGTTGGCAGCTCAAAAAGTTTTGAAATCGTATTAAAAAAATCAAACATTTATTGTCATAAACCTTTTTGAGACTTGCCAACGCCTGGATAATTTTCATCCGACATTTGAAACGCCTTTACCGTGCCCAGAGCCTCCCCAGATAGACAATTAACGAGATGGTTAAATTTTTCAATATCTGGGATGTTTGGATCATTGTGAACCAAACTCTCAAACAAACTCATGAAATTTTTAAATTCCGAATATTCTCCCTTGAATTTCGGCAAATTCATTTTTGGGAGCCTTGAGCTGAGAGAAGTTACGAATGATGTTTCAGCAATAGATGTTCTATTTTTGGCCAAAATTGTTTTAATTATAGATTTTGTTTCTACAATTATGTCCTCTAACTCCCCTCGGGCCATATCGTCTTCATCAATCTCTTCAATTTTAGACTGACATTTCATCAATTTCTCACTATGTGAGTTTAGTATATCAAGACGACATTCCAATTCGATTGGATCTAATGACATAGTTTTTTCTAGAAGACCCGTTTTTATGCGCAAAATGTTACTTTTCGCCACCGTCCTTTGACGCTTTAATGACTTTAAGTCGATCAACTCCTTACTTGGAGAGAGGTTGGCGATAGTTGGCTTTGGCTTGCTCATTTTGCTTGTTAAATTTCCGAAAAAAAGACTCTAAAGGTTGTCAACAGATATACTAAGAATCGATAGCAAAACGAAAAATATATAAATATTGATTCCCAAATATACGAAAGCCAAACCAATAGCAATAATGGTTGGCAACAAATATATTTGGAATCGGTTGCGAAAACGAAAAAAAATAGTATCGATTACCAGGTATACGAAAGCCAAACCGATGAGATATGCAAAAATGAGCAATAGCACAGTTGAACGTTCTTGAAATGTTTTTTTTTTTTTAACGAGAAATTTTTCCAACGAACCGGATTGTAAAACTTTATTTCGTTTAAAAATCTTTGTTTGCAATATATAAAGGTGTCGCACCTTAATGTTCAATTAAAATTGCTACCGCAAATCCCAGAATCCCCCTTTCACTCAGATGCAGGCGTGGGTCGATTCTTAGAATCCCCCTTTCACTCAGATGCATAGATGCACAAATGCATATGTATGTATATATACGTGTTTGAATATTATGATATGATAAATATATTCAATAATATAAATATATACGTATGTCAAAATGAAAAGAGGGAGAGCCAAAAACTGAAAGTGTGCACTTGCTCTTTGTTTTGTTTTTAATTTTCGTACTTGTCTTTTTCTTTGATTCGCACTACTTTCAGTGATTCGCACTCGTTACCTGTTGTGAATGCGTCGGCGGTTTGCCTGCGTTCACTTCCCTTTTGCAAACGATGCAATTGCAGCTCATTCCCACGAAGTGTCAGCAGCAGTGGATGTACCGTCGATGTTAAAGTTGATGTAGCAGCAGGGCGAATGTTAGCGTTGACGCAGCAGCAGCGATGATAACGATGTTGACGCAGTGGATGTACCGTCGATGTTAAAGTTGACGTAGTAGCGCAGCCAATGTTAGCGTTGACGCAGCAGCAGCGATGATGACGATGTTGACGCAGACCCGTGCGGAATCAGTATAATGTTCTTTACTTTGTTGCACCGAACAGCAACTACGGATTTTTTTTTTTTTAGCACTTTGGTCAACGGTACTAGCGGCACTTCTTTTTTTTCTTTTATAACAACACAGCAGCACTTATCGGTATATATATGTACATATATGTATACATACATATATATATATATATATTTTTTTTATATTAATTTCTTTACAGAAATTATAACTGCACAGACCAGCACTTTAGCGGTTTTATTGGTTTTACTGCACTTTTTAGAGATATAAATGTATTTTAAGCCTTGACTTTATTTGCGCACTCCACTGTAATTATCCGTTTAATCGTTGTCGTTTCTCACGCACTTTTCTTTTTCTGCTTTTTCGGCTTTATATCTGTATGTATAATGTATATATATATATATATAGATATTATATATGTATATATTTTTCTCTCTTTTTTTTCACTGATGGGTAAGTATGTGTGGTAGGTGTTACTTTGGTTTTGTTTTTTTTTTTGTTTTTTCTTTTTAAATCTTAGGTACTTGAACGCATGTATGTATACTCCGTCACTTATGTATATTCACACGTATTCCGTTTTTCTTGTTATTAGATTTATTATTTTCTTATTCTTTTTCAAGACCACTTTCACTTCACCACCAACCGAACACGAGATAATGCACAGGCAATTACGAAAAGTTATTATTAGTTATTTTTTGTTAATATTTGCGAAAAATTGATGCACAGTTTCACTATAATCCACGCACTATTGTCCCTGCTCGGGCGCCATGAAATATTCTCAAGCTTTTTTGAGACTTTACTAAATTGACTGGGATGCGCGACTCGTTATGAACGTGCGAAATTGCCTGTGCCTTTGCGATTTAACAAATGCCGATAAAAAAGATGACCGTTCTCGATTCTGGTTATTATACAAGTGAATTCTTTATTAAACGGATTTCATGGCTTAGCTTAAAAATTAACCTAACGGCTTAATCTAGTGGTAAGTATATACATATAAGAGAGGGGTAAGTATAGGTAGATATAATTCAGCAATCTTATAATGCACGGTAATAGAGTCTTCTAATACATTGGTAATAGATGTTTTCTTTTTTTGTTAATATAAAAATGGTAAGTATTTACATGATATAAAAACAACATTTAATAATATTCATAGATTCTTTAATTGATTTTACAAATTCCTTTTTAAACCATTATTTTTAGACGTATAGAGTCGCTTGACGCAACAAATTTTTTATTAAAACTAAAATCGCTTCTTACAGCTAATATTCTACGCCCTCGGCTACTGCACCAACAGTAAGCCGAGATACATGTTTCTTGTCTACATACAAAACTAAGCAAAATATGCGGATGTTTAAATGAGTTAAGCCTCAACCTTAAAATAACATTGTACTAAATTAAATAATTTAACAATAAATTACATTGTTATCATAAACTTGAGTGACACCGATATTTTTATTATGTGTGTTATGCCCATCTAAACTATCTTATATAGGCATAGTGATTACGAAACTAAAAATAAATATATAGTGGTTACAAAATTATTCACCAGAGTTTAGTATTTTATTATAGAGGTTCACAAGTCTTTCTTTAAGCGAGTATGAGAGACTTTTTGAGATGGGAGAGGATATTTTGTCTGCACCGGGTGTTTTTCCTTTTAAGGTCGAAAGTGTCGTATCGAAATCGTTGGGTGTAATACTAGCTTCAATGTGAAGTGCATTTGGAGAAGCTGACGAGTTAGAGTAGGTTTCATTTTCTATTCGTTTTTTTAATTGTATGTAAATAGGTTCTGAAGGCGTGTTAATGTGGGACATACTGAATCTGTGCGTGGATCCTGTTAGCATTTATATATCGGACCATATTTGTTTCGCCTTCGTAGTTGGGTTTGTATTGTATTTGTTGTGGTGTAATTGTTTTCGTTTATTTTTTTTTTTCTTGTGTTTCGTTATACATATTGTTGATAGATTTGTTGTTTGTAATAGAAGGAATATTTTTTGTAGAAGAGATTTCTGAGATTTTGTTATTTTCTTTTAAGTTGTTGGTAGTATTTTTTCCTACACTAGCGAATGTAGCAGAGTTTTCACTGAGTGCAGGAGTAAGTTGGGTTTTTTATATTTTTATTGCTTCTCGATTTTTTGTCTGTTTTTATTGTTATCATTTGTTTCATTTGTGACACATTTTGTCAAAAGCGTGATTACCTGTACAGTTTATATAAAAGGAACAAGTACAACAGCAGCTTTAGTACATCGCTTTGTTGTATGACCTAAAAGTTAGCAGTTTTTGCACCTCATAGGGTTTGGATGGATTCAGGTAGGTGATATTTATCAAAGGTCAGGAGAACGACTCCACTAGGTACTGGGTTTTGATAAATGTATTTAGGGAATTTGAGAATTGATACAACTCCCTGTGCTTTTAAATGTTCAACGATTACATCGTCTGAGATTTCATTGAGGCATGGTGCGTAAATTGTTCCCTTTGTGTAGTTAAGGTGTTTGTGGAGTTTTATTTCTACATAACATATGCCATATAATGTTTTCGTTGATATGAATATTTGAGCTTTGTTGTTGTTTTTTTACTAGCAACAAAAGCTTTCCTTATAACTTATAAATTTAATTATGAAGTATTTACGACATTGTTATCCAGAAATTAAACCATCAGACTTTCTCACACCAGGGCATTTTCTTAAAGGATCGCCCATTCTGGCCACACCTGAGCCAGGCATGGAGTCGCTTTCCTTATTAAACAGATGAGAAAGAATTAAGATTTCCCATCATGATTTCAGTCTTCGATGGAAAGAAGATTATTTAAAGGTACCGGTGGAAAATACCAGAAAACGCGCCTAAGCTTGGAGATTGTATCTTAATTCATGAGAATTGTCACTATGCTTTTCGCCCACAGCCGATAAAACCGACACGTAAACAATAAACGATAAGTCGATAAAACCTCGCAAAACGAACCACAATTATTATCTTAATGAAAACCGCAAAAGTAATAATGGATGCGTGATCCACATGACTACCCACCAGTGCCACCGCACGTAGCACCAACTATCATATCCGTATCTACCACACATATTAAACTTAAATAATATCTTTGACAGATCAAATGGACGCTGATATGCTGCCAGCACCAACGTTTCACGAAGTGCAACACGCGCAAGTCCGACGCCGGTTCCAGCAGAGCCGCAGCGCCTCCGATGCCTGCTTTGCCGTTGCCCCCATAGGTTGCCGCACTGCGGCATATTTAAGAGGATGCTGCCTCCGCTACCCCACCAGATTGTCCAGGCACATGGCCACTGCCTAAATTGTCTGGCAAATACCCCCTCCACACTGGAGTGTACGTCCGGATATGCCTGCCAAATATGCATGCGGCCACATCACACATACCTCCATCGAGACGGCAGACAATTACTTGCCTCCTCCAGTCGAGCTACGACCCGGCGACCGCAGTTGAACCGTGCTACACGACCACGAAAAGCTGAGCCACCACTAGAATCACGTACACGTACTCGGCGCCAACAACATAATACCCCACGCGGCGGCTTCAACCTAGGCCGCGGTCTCGCCAACCCACTGCGCTCAGTAACGTGGTGGTCACATTGCAACAATTACAAAGGCTATTAGGCTAATAGATTTCCTTGGGGGCCGGAATGTCTAAATGACTCTCAGCCTACCTCGTCATGACACACAGCTACACCACATTTCAACACCCCACATTGGCAGACAAAATCATCATAAACGAACAACACACCACACTCACCACTCACCTTCCACATCACTACACAGCACACCAATACACTCAAATATGACACCACACTACCAACCAGAACACAACTACTTTCAAAAAAGGGACGGACAACTCCAGCCGCCTTCACTTCGCTTTTTTCTTCCTCACGAGTCAAGACTCAAGGCACACGCGCGCACGCTTTTCGCAGCATCTCGTTTTTTTTCCTTCCAAGTCCATCGTCGTTCGTTGATTCCGTCGACGATGGGGGTATACGATTAGTTTATAACGTTTTGTATTAAGTATTCAGAAATAAAATAGAATTGAGATATTTGAAATCCAGAAAACCCGTCCTTTGCGTTATTTCTTTCATAATAAAAAGTGAGTTTCGGAAATAAAGGTGAGTTAACCAGTTATCAGAACACTCAAAAACAAACTAACAAAATTTTTAAGTTCAGAATATTCTCCCTTGAATTTCGGCAAATTCATTTTAGGGAGAATTGAGCTGTGAGGAGCAACAACAGATGTTTCGGCAAGTAAAGCTTTATTTTTCGCTAAAATTTACTTAATTTTGGACATCGTTTCAACGATTGTGTCCTCTAACTCCCCTCTGGCCATGTCGTCTTCATCAATTTCTTCAATCTTTAATTGGCATTTCATTAGTTTTTCAGTATGTGAATTTAATATGTCGAGACGGCATTCCAATTCGATTTGGTCTAAGACAAAATAGTACTTTCGCAACAGTTCTATGACGTCTTAACGACATTAAGTACATCAATTCCTTATTTGGAGACAAGGTTGCGAGAGTTGGTTTTGCGTGCTCATTTTTTCTTGTTTAAATTAAATTTCCGAAAAAGGATGATAAAGGTTGGCAACGGATATATTGGGAATCGATTACGAAAACGAAAAAAATATCGATTCCCAATTAAACGAAAGCCAGACCGATAAGATATGAAAAATGAACAAAAGCACAGTTGCACTAATTTATGCGAAAAACCGATCGATAAATCGTGAAAGTGAATCGAAAAAATTGCAAACGAAACCGAATAATTTTAATTTTAAAATATTTTCTTTTATTGGTTTCTGTAATAAAATTTATTTAACTATTTACGTTAAAAGGTTACCGCAATCCCAAAATCCCTTATTGTTTCACTTCAAATATATAAATTTGGATATAAACATAATGCGCCTACCTTCGTTCACTTCCTTTTAGCATATGATGCAGATGCATGACCGATTCGTGCAGTGGCGATAATGCTTGCGTAGATGCAGGGGCAGCGCTGATGTTGACGTAGACGTAGCAGCCACGAGAATAGCGTTGACGCAGCGGCAATGTTGGTGGCGACGCAGTTGTTGTTTACAGCAGCGTTAGAACGGCACTTTATAATTTTAATAATTATTATTTTTTGTCACGAGACTTTCAGCCGAAACTGTTTCAAACGCTTTGGTAGAATTCGTTTTTGTAACTCACTTTACCTATTGTTTACCAATTTCCTTACACTTATGTTCATATTATACAGTGCCGGATTAGCCGCGTAGCAAGACTAGCAAATGCTCTCCAACCAAACCCAAATGCGCTCCAACTGACCATAAATAAAAAAATATCAATTTAGATGGAGCGTAAAATATCATTGCATGCTTTAAACGCGAAGAGCTTAGGCTATGCTTCTTAACTTTATTGCTCTAATGTATAATTATAAATATTATAATCGATATATTTAGACTAGTATCTATACTAGATACATTTCTTGACTGATAGTGGTATTAATATCAAAGATTGTCGTGGGAAAAACTACAATAATGCCAACATTAGTGGGAAATACATCGGCTTACAAGCCCGAATTAAGAAAATAAGTAAGTATTCAGAATACATTCCCTGTCTTGCACATTCATTAAATTTGGTTGCTAAGTGCGCTGCAAAACTGCTGTACAGAAGCATTACTTTTCTTCGATTTCAATGAAAACCTCTATACACTTTTTTCCGTTTCTACTATTGGTTTTCGGGAAGTGCAAAAGAACAGCTGGTACGACGAGGAGTGCCGTGTCGCAGCGGAGAGAAAACAGGCTGCCTACCTCGCAACGTTACGATCGACCACAACACGTGCGGGATGGGATAGATACCGAGAATTAAAGAGGAAAACGAGACGCATTTGCAGACAGAAAAGGAAAGAGGCCGAAATGCGTGAGTACAAAGAGCCTGATAAGCTGGCCGACAGCTAGAAAATTCTACGAAAACATTCGGCGGCTTGCAGAAGGTTTCAATACCGGAGACTACTCTTGTTGAACTCCCAAAGGTTATCTAGGCACGGATGGCCAGAGCATACTTAAATTATGGAGGGAACACTTCTCCAGGATGCTGAATGGCAGTGAACGCACAACGCCAGGAGAAGACGAACCCGATTCCTCAAACGACGACGATGGAGCAGACGTTCCATTACCCGACCATAAAGAAGTTCCAATAGCAATTGCCGCCCTGAAGAACAACAAAGCGGCAGGGGTCGATGGGTTGCCGGCCGCGCTATTCAAACACGGCGGCGGAGAACTGATAAGGAGCATGCATTCGCTTCTTTATAAAATATGGTCGGACGAAAGCATGCCCAACGTTTGGAATTTAAGAGTGCTATGTCCAATCCATAAAAAAGGATCCCCCACAATCTGCGCCAACTACCGTGGGATTAGCCTCCTCACCATCGCATGTAAGGTTCTATCGAGCGTATTGTGTGAATGATTAAAGCCTACCTTCAACAAACTGGTTGGACCTTATCTGTGTGGCTTTAGACCTGGAAAATCAACAACCAACCAGTTATTCATAATGCGCCAAATCTTGGAAAAGACCCGTGAAAGGAGAATCGACACACACCACCTCTTCATCGATTTCAAAGCCGCGATATCTGGTATCCCCGCAAAACTAATACGGCTGTGTATGCTGACGTTGAGCAACACTAAAGGCGCTGTCAGAATCGGGAAAGGACCTCTCCGAGCCGTTCGATACCATACGAGGTTTCAGACAAGGCGACTCCCTATCGTGCGACTTCTTCAACCTGCTTCTGGAGAAAATAATTCGACCTGCAGAACTTAATCGAGCAGGTACAATTTTTTATAAGAATGTACAGCTGGTAGCGTATGCCGATGATATTGATATCATCGGCCTCAACACTCGCGCCGTTCTGCTATTCTGCTTTCTCCAGACTGGACAAGGAAGCAAAACAAATGGGTCTGGCAGTGAATGAAGGCAAGACGAAACATCTCCTATCATCAAACAAACAGTCGTCGTACTCGCGATTTGGCTCTCACGTTACTGTTGACAGTCATAACTTTGAGGTCGTAGATAATTTCATCTATCTTGGAACCAGCGTAAGCACCACCAACAATGTCAGCCTGGAAATCCAACGCAGGTTAACTCTTGCCAACAGGTGCTACTTCGGACTGAGTAGGCAATTGAAAACTAAAGTCCTCTCTCGACGAACAAAAACCAAACTCTGTAAGTCACTCATAATTCCCGTCCTGCTGTGTGGTGCAGAGGCTCTGACGATGTTATGCGAAATATTTATGGTCCTTTGCGCGTTGGCCACGGCGAATATCGTATTCGATGGAACGATGAGCTGTATGAGATATATTACGACATTGACATAGTTCAGCGAATTAAAAGACAGCGGCTACGCTGGCTAGGTCATGTTGTCCGACTGGACGAAAACACTCCAGCTCTTAAAGTATTCGATGCTGTACCCGCCGGGGGAAGCAGAAGAAGAGGAACACCTCCAGTCTGTTGGAACAACCAGGTGGAGAAGGACCTGGTTACCCTTGGAATATCTAATTTGCGCCACGTAGCGAAAAGAAGAAACGACAGCGCGCTCTTGTTAACTCGGCTATAACCGCGTAAGCGGTGTCTACGCCAATAAAGAAGAGTGAAAATTCTCAAGCGTTTTTGAGAAGCGATAATGAAACTTGGGAATGCGCGAATAAAATTAATAAGCCTAATTGCCTGTCATGATAATTACTTGCGATAAAAAATGAGAACGCGTGTTCACGGTTCGATGGTTCATTTACAATTGAATTCTTTATTTCACTTAAACTAATTGCTAAGCCTAAATCTTAAAACTAACGGCTTAAACTAGTGGTAATATAAATATGTATTAAAAAGGAGTAAGTCTAATTATCTTCAACTTTTCTTTCAATATTGTAATAGATTATGGTAAGTATTAAGGTAAATAGTAGATTAATATTATGAATGCATTATTAAGGTAAGTATAATAGATTTTCTTAATTTAATTTTTAACATCTCAATAGTTTATAATTTTTATAATTCAATATTTTACAATTCATTTATTATTTTTATTTTAGGTATAAATTTGTAGATAGGTCGCTTGACGCAACACCGGCCACCTTGACAGGATCAATTTCCTTCAACCTCCATTGGAAGCAAGGCCAGCTTGTGGATGGGGCGCTTCATTGTGCCCGCCTTAGTCGCCACTTCTGCGACTCGCACCTTGCCGTCTTGGCCTTCGACGGTTGCGCCGACGCGGCCGATTACCCACTGCTGCGGCGGCACGTTGTCTTCGTGAACGAAGACGAGATCGCCTGGCTGCAGGTTGCGTTTGGGGTGGAGCCATTTGTTGCGCTCCTGAAGGCTCGTTAGATATATTTTGGACCACTGTTGCCAAAACTGTTGCTTGAGACAGCAAACAAGTTGCCATCTCTCGCAGCAACGAATTGGGTCCGTTGGCACTTGTGCTGGGGCAGTGCTCGCAGAGGACAACCGATTAAAAGGTGCGCTGGAGTTAGTGCTTCTCCGTCTTTGGGGTCCTGGCTCAACGGTGTTAGGGGACGCGAGTTCGAAATGGCCTCCACTTCGGCCAGTAGTGTTGAGAGCTCTTCCGTTGTTAGTAGAGCGTTGCTGAGGGCGCAAACGATTAGATGCTTGGCGGACTTCACGGCCGCCTCCCATAATCCGCCGAAGTGCGGCGCCCTGGGTGGTATAAAGCCGAAGCTGAATCCTTCTTCGGCTGCGAACCCCATTAGTTCTAGGGCTTGCGCTAGAAACGCCTCCTTCAGCTCGCGTAGCTTGCGATCGGCGCCGACGAAGTTGGTGGCGTTGTCGCTGAATATCTTCGTCGGCATACCTCGGCGTCGAATGAACCTTTTAAGGGCGAAAATAAATGAATTAGAAGATAGGTCCGAAACTAATTCTAAATGTACTGCTTTTGAAGTGAAGCAAACGAAAACTGCAATGTATGTTTTTACGGGTGGTCGAGCGCGTATCTTTAGAGTTGTGTATATTGGACCACAAAAATCTACGCCACATATAAGAAAGGGTCGTAGTGCTCGAAGTCTTTCGGCTGGCAAATTTCCCATTATTTGGTTTTGCAACTTCGGCTTGTAATGAAAACAATGTATACAGTTTCTTACGGTTCTACTGCAAGCTTCTCGGGCATTTATTAGCCATATGCGTTCTCGAAGAAGCGCAACCAACGCTTTGGCCCCAGCGTGGTGATTTCGAATGTGCAGGAACCGTAAATACGTTATAACGAAGTGCGAACTTTTATTCAATAAAAGCGGAAATTTGGCATCATATGGGAGAGGTGCATTTAATAGGCGACCTCCTACTCGGATTAGTTTGAACGACAGCGACATATCCGAGTACTCATGCAAAAACGGGTTGAGTTTTTGCAAGTTTGCGGGTAGGGTGGTGCCCTTATGCAATTTTTTAATAACATCCGAAAACTCTGAATGTTGGACCACCTGTGCAATTTTTAGAAAACTCAAGTTTAGCTCTTCTGAAGTCAGATCTTGGCCCCTGGAGGATTTTGGTGGTCGCCTGATCCATCGTAATATATATGCGACCACACGAAGCAATTTTTTTGAGAAGATACTTTTTCAATGAGGTCCAATATTGAATTTTTCTCAGTAGTCGAAATTAATGTAAATGTGGTTTTCTTCTTCTCTAATGCTTCGTCTTCTGGTGAGAGCTGGAAGTGGTTATTAATTGGCCATAATGCAGGGTCTTCTAGGAGGAACTGTGAACCGCCAAACCATATTGAATTATTCAATTCGTCCACGTTACAACCCCGAGACACTTGATCCGCAGGATTTTGTTTCGTTGGCACATGTCGCCAATGTACTTCGTCAGTCAACTCTTGGATTTCGGACACTCTGTTTGCGACGAAGGTTTGTAGTGAAGATGGATGTGTTGTAATCCAATGTAAAACGATTTCAGAGCCTGTCCAAAATGTAATATTTTCGAAATGTCGACTCAACATAGGCGCTACTCTTGACCATAATTTCGAAAGAAGATGTGCTGCCGAGAGCTCGAGACGCGGAAGAGATTTGGTCTTCAGCGGAGCCACTCTAGACTTTGCAGTAAGCAGCATGCATTTAATACCACTAGCAGATTAGCTTCGTATGTATATGCAGCATCCGTACGCCCTTATTGAGGCGTCGGAGAAGCCATGTATTTGGCAGATGGCACTCGACTCAACGTTTACGTAACGAGGAATGCTTATAGATGAGAGCTGCATTAGGTTGGCTTTAAAGTTCTGCCACCTAGTGTCAAGGCGCAATGGAATCGACTCATCCCAATCTAGTTTTTGGATCCAAAGCTCTTGCAATAAGATTTTTGCTTTGGTAACTAGTGGGGCTAGTAATCCAAGAGGATCAAAAAGACGAGCAGAAACTGACAATATGTTTCGTTTAGTGGCTCGCAGATCATTAAAATTGTCATCTAAAACAAATCGAAACAAATCCTCTTTCGGCAACCAATGGATTCCTAACGTTTTAGTGGAACTTTTGTCATTGAAGCTTAATGACTTTTCAGTGCAATCACTGTCGAAAAATTTAGGGTGGTTCGAAAACCACTTCGCTAAGGTGAATCCTGCCGAGTTTAATATTTTAATTACCTCACTTCTCAAGAGATCTAGAGACTCAAAATTTTCGGACCCTGTTAATAAATCATCAACATAAAAGTCTCTTTTGATAGCCATTGAACCGAGTGGGTATTTCATTGTATTGGCATCACTGAGCATTTGCAAACACCGTGTTGCGAGAAATGGAGCAGGCGCAGTGCCGTATGTTACGGTGTTAAGACGAAAAATTTGAATTTGGTCAGAAGGATGCTCTCTCCACACAATAAGTTGACAATTTCTGTCTTCTTCATGCATAATTATTTGACGGTACATTTTAGTAATGTCCGCTGTTAGTGCATACTTATGTAAGCGAAAACGAAGAAGAGTTGAATATAATTCTTCTTGGATGGTTGGACCTACCATCAAAAGTTCATTCAACGCTATTTGAGTTGAAGATCGACTTGAAGCATCAAAGAAAACACGTAATTTAGTTGTTGTGCTCTCGGGCCTTAAAACGCATTGATGCGGAATGAAGTAGTGTGGCTCACTCGGGATCTTATTGTTCGTTGGGCTCATGTGACCCAATGCTCTATATTCATTCATAAAGTCCAGATACATTTCACGAAGTTCTGGATCTTTTTTTAATGTCCTTCTCTCCAGGGCCTGAAACCGCCGAACTGCGGTTTCATAGGAGTGACCGAGTAACTTACGGTCAGCTTTAAACGGCATTCTGACTTGAAGCCGTCCTGAAGGCAATACTTGAGTAGTATTAACGAAAAATTTTTCACACTCTTTTTGTTCAGGTGTGAATTTGATGCCATTTGATTCTGAAGGTAATTCTTCTAGAGCCCAAACTTTTGGACTACTGAATCGATTGACGTTAAGCCTTCTTCAGCTTGGCATAATGTGCTATTTACTTCGGGAGGAGAACTTAGTATGCTGACGTATTTGCCAGATACAATCCATCCTAACAGGGGTTTCTGTAGTGTTGGTTGGTTAGGACCATTTTTAATTTGGCCAACAGCTAAAAGGTCGAAAAATGTTTCAGCACCCAATAGGATATCCACTTTTTTAGATTTGTGGAATTCTGGATCCGCCAATTCAATATTGTGCGGGATTTTCCAGCCACTAACATTGATGTTATGGTCTGGATGATTTGCCGAAATGCATCGCATTACCCAGAATTCCGCCGAAAATTCAAAATTATTTAACCGCGACTTGACAAACGCTTTCAGTTTTGACCCCACTTTTGTATTGGAATTGCCAATTCCAGTTACGCTTAATGTTTTGTGCTGACGTCGAATCCGCAACTTTTGTGCCAAGTCCTCCGTCATAAAGTTGACCTGGGAGCCTGAGTCCAGCAAGGCTCTCGCAGGCAGGTAATCTCCGCAGCTGGTCCTCACTAGAATTACTGCTGTTGCCAACATGACCCGATCCGGCATACTGGCTGTATGCATGGCATGTGTGGTTGATGGTTGCGGATGAGGTGCAGCAGGAAAGGAAACCGGATAATGATGCAATAATGTGTGATGCGATCGATTGGACACGCGACATCTATCCGTCCTGCACTTAGAGACAGTGTGTCCCTTACGCAAACAGTTTATGCAAAAGGGCACCGATTTCACGAACTCGAACCTCTGCTGCACCGGAAGCGCCTTGAAAGTGGGGCGGCAGTCAAATAATGGTCCTTGGATTTTCACTGCTGACAAAGAGACTGCCTCGTATTTGCTGCAACTAGCGCCGATTTGGTCCTGTCCATATGTTGTTGTTTCCCACAACTCGCGCTGCTTGTTGGTATGGGCTTCGTCCTAGAGTGTGATGCTCCTTCCGCTGATAGCTGCTGGAATCTTCGATTTAGGGTGGCTTCACATTCTTTCCACAGTGGCAGCTTGTCATAATCCAGCTGTTCCTCCCATTTGGATCTGGTAGCTGAGTCGACCTTTGTCATCACTATGTGTATAATAATAGCGTTTGTTATATGTTTCTCATCGCCCAGCGATAGCAATGAGTCTTACACCGCTGACACTTCGTCAATCATTGAACGCAGGGAGGGCGCAGAAGGCTTTGGGATTGTTGGCAGCTCAAAAAGTTTAGATATTGTATTGAAAAATATCAAACATTTATTATCATAAACTTTTTTGAGACTTGTCAACGCTTTCGGATAATTTTCATCCGACATCTGAAACGCTTTAACTGTTCCCAAAGCCTCTCCAGATAGACAATTAACCAAATGGTTAAATTTTTCAATATCTGGGATATTTGGATGATTATGAACCAAGCTCTCGAACAAACTCATAAAATTTTTGAATTCTGAATATTCTCCCTTGAATTTCGGCAAATTCATTTTAGGGAGCCTTGAGCTGTGAGAAGCTACAAAAGATGTTTCGGCAAGTGAAGTTTTATTTTTCGCTAAAATTGATTTAATTATGGACTTCGTTTCAACGATTATGTCCTCTAACTCCCCTCGGGCCATGTCGTCCTCATCAATTTCTTCAATCTTTGATTGGCATTTCATCAATTTTTCACTACGTAAATTTAATATATCTAAACGACATTCCAATTCTATTGGATCTAAAGACATAATCTTTTCGAGAAGGCCCGTTTTTATGCGCAAAATACTACTTTTCGCAACCGTTCTTTGACGTCTTAACGATTTTAAGTCCGTCAACTCCTTACTTGGAGACAGGTTTGCGAGAGTTGGCTTTGGCTTGTTCATTTTGGTTAAATTAAATTTCCGAAAGAAAGACTATAACGGTTGGCAACAGATATATTAAGAATCGATATGGCGAAAACGAAAAAATATATGTATATATGTCGATTCCCAAACATACGAAAGCCAAACCACTAGCAATAAAAGTTGGCAACAAATATGTTTGGAATCGGTTACGAAAACGAGAAAAAAATAATATCGATTCCCAAGTATACGAAAGCCAAACCGATAAATGCGCAAAATGAGCAATAGCACAAAAAAAGTAATTTAATCGGAAAATGTCCGAACGAAAATCGACAAAAATTGCGAAAAAACGGCCGATAATTGCAAACGCGGATCGAAAAAATTGCGAAAAACGAGATAATTTAATTTTGCAATTAATAATTTTTTACACTTTTATTTCCAAATAAAGGGCTACCGCAAAACCCCAAAATCCCTTATTCACTTTGATTTCGTACATACGTATATGTATGTAGAAGTATGTATTAATATATATGTATGTGTATGTACGTACACTAAATACAATACAATATAATAAATCAAATTAATATAAAGTGAAAAGGGAGAGCCCAAAACTGAAAGTGCACTTGTTTTGTTGTAGTTTGCTTTTTTTTTTGCACTACTTTCAGTAAATCGCACTCGTTACCTGGTGCGTCGGCTGTTTGCCGGCGCTTACGTCCGTTTTGCAGAGAATGCAGCGGCAGCTCATTCCCACGATGGCAGCGGATTGATGGCAGCAGCGGTTTGATGGCAGCAGCGAGTGATGGCAGCAGCGAAGTTGTGGCAGCGGCGGGTTGATGGCAGCGACGACGATGGCAGCAGCGGTTTGGTGGTAGCAGCGACGTTGTGGCAGTAGCGGGTTGATGTCAGCGAAGTGTTTGTAGAAGCAACGGATTAGCAATATCGGCACTTTTGCTTTTACCGGTTATTTTTATTGCGGCACTTTCAACAGTTTTGAACCGTACTCGAACGGCTTTTTCCAACTGTTACTTTCTTCCTACGGCACTTCAAACAGTGTTTATCTATTTTTTTTTTTTTAATTTCCACCGGCTTTTTTTAAAATTGTTAAAAATTTTGTTTTTTAGTTATATACTAACGTATCACTTCGTCTTTTGTTCTTTTATTTGCACCCACCACTGTACCGCAAAACTAATTCACCTTGGCTTGTACGTCCCACTTTTTATTTTCTTTAGTTAAATTCGTATGCGAATTATATTTATGTATATACGTATGTATATGCACACACTTCACAATACTTCCCTTCTTCTTTTTTGATTTTATAGTGGGTATATGGGTAAGTATTTATTTAGCACTCCACTTCACGTTTATGTATGTATGTATGTATATTTATATTTGGTTTCTATATTATGTTTAAATTTTCTGTTTCACATATGTTTTCGCTTTTATATTTAGCCACTTTATTTTTTAAGGTATTCACGTATGTAGGGATCAATCCACTTTTAAAGTAACACCCTCACTTTAACGTAAGTATATATTTTTTTTAGTCTCGCTTTAGTTTTGTGTTTATATTTTATGTTTTATTTTTATTTTTCATGTAGTTAGGTATCACTATCACTGCACTGCACAACACGTTCACTATGGTATTGGCATCACTGAGCATTTGCAAACACCGTGTTGCGAGAAATGGAGCAGGCGCAGTGCCGTATGTTACGGTGTTAAGACGAAAAATTTGAATTTGGTCAGAAGGATGCTCTCTCCACACAATAAGTTGACAATTTCTGTCTTCTTCATGCATAATTATTTGACGGTACATTTTAGTAATGTCCGCTGTTAGTGCATACTTATGTAAGCAAAAACGAAGAAGAGTTGAATATAATTCTTCTTGGATGGTTGGACCTACCATCAAAAGTTCATTCAACGCTATTTGAGTTGAAGATCGACTTGAAGCATCAAAGAAAACACGTAATTTAGTTGTTGTGCTCTCGGGCCTTAAAACGCATTGATGCGGAATGAAGTAGTGTGGCTCACTCGGGATCTTATTGTTCGTTGGGCTCATGTGACCCAATGCTCTATATTCATTCATAAAGTCCAGATACATTTCACGAAGTTCTGGATCTTTTTTAATGTCCTTCTCTCCAGGGCCTGAAACCGCCGAACTGCGGTTTCATAGGAGTGACCGAGTAACTTACGGTCAGCTTTAAACGGCATTCTGACTTGAAGCCGTCCTGAAGGCAATACTTGAGTAGTATTAACGAAAAATTTTTCACACTCTTTTTGTTCAGGTGTGAATTTGATGCCATTTGATTCTGAAGGTAATTCTTCTAGAGCCCAAACTTTTGGACTACTGAATCGATTGACGTTAAGCCTTCTTCAGCTTGGCATAATGTGCTATTTACTTCGGGAGGAGAACTTAGTATGCTGACGTATTTGCCAGATACAATCCATCCTAACAGGGGTTTCTGTAGTGTTGGTTGGTTAGGACCATTTTTAATTTGGCCAACAGCTAAAAGGTCGAAAAATGTTTCAGCACCCAATAGGATATCCACTTTTTTAGATTTGTGGAATTCTGGATCCGCCAATTCAATATTGTGCGGGATTTTCCAGCCACTAACATTGATGTTATGGTCTGGATGATTTGCCGAAATGCATCGCATTACCCAGAATTCCGCCGAAAATTCAAAATTATTTAACCGCGACTTGACAAACGCTTTCAGTTTTGACCCCACTTTTGTATTGGAATTGCCAATTCCAGTTACGCTTAATGTTTTGTGCTGACGTCGAATCCGCAACTTTTGTGCCAAGTCCTCCGTCATAAAGTTGACCTGGGAGCCTGAGTCCAGCAAGGCTCTCGCAGGCAGGTAATCTCCGCAGCTGGTCCTCACTAGAATTACTGCTGTTGCCAACATGACCCGATCCGGCATACTGGCTGTATGCATGGCATGTGTGGTTGATGGTTGCGGATGAGGTGCAGCAGGAAAGGAAACCGGATAATGATGCAATAATGTGTGATGCGATCGATTGGACACGCGACATCTATCCGTCCTGCACTTAGAGACAGTGTGTCCCTTACGCAAACAGTTTATGCAAAAGGGCACCGATTTCACGAACTCGAACCTCTGCTGCACCGGAAGCGCCTTGAAAGTGGGGCGGCAGTCAAATAATGGTCCTTGGATTTTCACTGCTGACAAAGAGACTGCCTCGTATTTGCTGCAACTAGCGCCGATTTGGTCCTGTCCATATGTTGTTGTTTCCCACAACTCGCGCTGCTTGTTGGTATGGGCTTCGTCCTAGAGTGTGATGCTCCTTCCGCTGATAGCTGCTGGAATCTTCGATTTAGGGTGGCTTCACATTCTTTCCACAGTGGCAGCTTGTCATAATCCAGCTGTTCCTCCCATTTGGATCTGGTAGCTGAGTCGACCTTTGTCATCACTATGTGTATAATAATAGCGTTTGTTATATGTTTCTCATCGCCCAGCGATAGCAATGAGTCTTACACCGCTGACACTTCGTCAATCATTGAACGCAGGGAGGGCGCAGAAGGCTTTGGGATTGTTGGCAGCTCAAAAAGTTTAGATATTGTATTGAAAAATATCAAACATTTATTATCATAAACTTTTTTGAGACTTGTCAACGCTTTCGGATAATTTTCATCCGACATCTGAAACGCTTTAACTGTTCCCAAAGCCTCTCCAGATAGACAATTAACCAAATGGTTAAATTTTTCAATATCTGGGATATTTGGATGATTATGAACCAAGCTCTCGAACAAACTCATAAAATTTTTGAATTCTGAATATTCTCCCTTGAATTTCGGCAAATTCATTTTAGGGAGCCTTGAGCTGTGAGAAGCTACAAAAGATGTTTCGGCAAGTGAAGTTTTATTTTTCGCTAAAATTGATTTAATTATGGACTTCGTTTCAACGATTATGTCCTCTAACTCCCCTCGGGCCATGTCGTCCTCATCAATTTCTTCAATCTTTGATTGGCATTTCATCAATTTTTCACTACGTAAATTTAATATATCTAAACGACATTCCAATTCTATTGGATCTAAAGACATAATCTTTTCGAGAAGGCCCGTTTTTATGCGCAAAATACTACTTTTCGCAACCGTTCTTTGACGTCTTAACGATTTTAAGTCCGTCAACTCCTTACTTGGAGACAGGTTTGCGAGAGTTGGCTTTGGCTTGTTCATTTTGGTTAAATTAAATTTCCGAAAGAAAGACTATAACGGTTGGCAACAGATATATTAAGAATCGATATGGCGAAAACGAAAAAATATATGTATATATGTCGATTCCCAAACATACGAAAGCCAAACCACTAGCAATAAAAGTTGGCAACAAATATGTTTGGAATCGGTTACGAAAACGAGAAAAAAATAATATCGATTCCCAAGTATACGAAAGCCAAACCGATAAATGCGCAAAATGAGCAATAGCACAAAAAAAGTAATTTAATCGGAAAATGTCCGAACGAAAATCGACAAAAATTGCGAAAAAACGGCCGATAATTGCAAACGCGGATCGAAAAAATTGCGAAAAACGAGATAATTTAATTTTGCAATTAATAATTTTTTACACTTTTATTTCCAAATAAAGGGCTACCGCAAAACCCCAAAATCCCTTATTCACTTTGATTTCGTACATACGTATATGTATGTAGAAGTATGTATTAATATATATGTATGTGTATGTACGTACACTAAATACAATACAATATAATAAATCAAATTAATATAAAGTGAAAAGGGAGAGCCCAAAACTGAAAGTGCACTTGTTTTGTTGTAGTTTGCTTTTTTTTTTGCACTACTTTCAGTAAATCGCACTCGTTACCTGGTGCGTCGGCTGTTTGCCGGCGCTTACGTCCGTTTTGCAGAGAATGCAGCGGCAGCTCATTCCCACGATGGCAGCGGATTGATGGCAGCAGCGGTTTGATGGCAGCAGCGAGTGATGGCAGCAGCGAAGTTGTGGCAGCGGCGGGTTGATGGCAGCGACGACGATGGCAGCAGCGGTTTGGTGGTAGCAGCGACGTTGTGGCAGTAGCGGGTTGATGTCAGCGAAGTGTTTGTAGAAGCAACGGATTAGCAATATCGGCACTTTTGCTTTTACCGGTTATTATTATTGCGGCACTTTCAACAGTTTTGAACCGTACTCGAACGGCTTTTTCCAACTGTTACTTTCTTCCTACGGCACTTCAAACAGTGTTTATCTATTTTTTTTTTTAATTTCCACCGGCTTTTTTTAAAATTGTTAAAAATTTTGTTTTTTAGTTATATACTAACGTATCACTTCGTCTTTTGTTCTTTTATTTGCACCCACCACTGTACCGCAAAACTAATTCACCTTGGCTTGTACGTCCCACTTTTTATTTTCTTTAGTTAAATTCGTATGCGAATTATATTTATGTATATACGTATGTATATGCACACACTTCACAATACTTCCCTTCTTCTTTTTTGATTTTATAGTGGGTATATGGGTAAGTATTTATTTAGCACTCCACTTCACGTTTATGTATGTATGTATGTATATTTATATTTGGTTTCTATATTATGTTTAAATTTTCTGTTTCACATATGTTTTCGCTTTTATATTTAGCCACTTTATTTTTTAAGGTATTCACGTATGTAGGGATCAATCCACTTTTAAAGTAACACCCTCACTTTAACGTAAGTATATATTTTTTTTAGTCTCGCTTTAGTTTTGTGTTTATATTTTATGTTTTATTTTTATTTTTCATGTAGTTAGGTATCACTATCACTGCACTGCACAACACGTTCACTATGTGTATAAATTATGTATATACATATATATATGTACATACATATGTATGTATTTTGTATTTAAAATTTTTTGCTTTGTGTTTTCTTTTTTAGGTTTAATTTGTTCAATTTGTTTTTTCGCACTTCACTTGCGAAGACCGAACACCGAGAAGAATTGACAGGCAATTAGTTACGATAACGAAAGTTAGTACTAACACGATTAGTTGGCACTTTTAGAAAAAATTTACTAAATCCACGCACTTAGTCCCTGCTCGGGCGCCATGAAAATTCTCAAGCGTTTTTGAGAAGCGATAATGAAACTTGGGAATGCGCGAATAAAATTAATAAGCCTAATTGCCTGTGACGACAATTAATTGCGATAAAAACTGAAAACGCGTGCGCACGGTTCGATGGTTCAATAACAATTGAATTCTTTATTTCACTTAATCTAATTGCTAAGCCTAAATCTTAAAACTAACGGCTTAAACTAGTGGTAATATAATATAAATATGTATTAAAAAGGAGTAAGTCTAATTATCTTCAACTTTTCGTTCAATATTGTAATAGATTATGGTAAGTATTAAGGTAAGTAGTAGATTAATATTATGAATGCATTATTAAGGTAAGTATAATAGATTTTCTTAATTTAATTTTTAACAATTCAATAGTTTATAATTTTTATAATTCAATATTTTACAATTCATTTATTATTTTTATTTTAGGTATAAATTTGTAGATAGGTCGCTTGACGCAACAAAGAGGATATGTATAATATGTGATTTATATTTAATAAACACAAAGAAGTTAAACTTTATGTTAATAAGTATTATACAATTTATATCATATCGGTGTGACTGAAGTACTTTCGCGTAGACCCCTTCTTGCATTGGAAGCCTTCGACCGCGCTTTAAAAAATTAACACTGATCGAGCCAATACCCAGGATGACTGATATACGTTTGTGTAGTGCTCCTTTTTGCGTTGACCTCCTTCGGCCGCGCTTTAAAAAAATAATTTCGATTTAAGGAATGTTGTTGATGATAGCTAAATTTTATACAACATTTCATAATGAACTATACTTCATAGTAATGATTTTAACTAATTTATAATGAATTCAACGATTATTTTGAATTTCCTTCAAGAAACAATTGCTGATTAATTGATTCTTCGCAAAACCAGGCTTGCCAAAAACGCATTTTGTTAAAAAAAGTTATTAAAAATTAGTACTAGATTTCTTTAGAGCTGCATACAAGCACAAGAAAATTTACCGCAGGAAATTTCTTAAGCGCGTTTTTGTATGAAGTTCTTACATTTCTTGAGAGCTGAATCCTAAGTTTTACAAACGTATTATTAGGGTAAGTATGTATGCATATAATAAAGTTTCTTAATTCAATATTTTATATTTTTTATAACTCATCTTTTCTTAATTTTAGTTTAAAGTTTAAATATATACATATATGTATGTTGTCACTTCACACAATAGTGTGGCTTGAGGACCGTTTATATAATATTAAAAACATTCTACCTATAGAATTTGATAAAACATTGGAGTCTTATTTAAAACATAGAAAATTTATAGTAAAAGTGGGAGATTTCATATCTGATGAACGATAGATAAGGGCTGGTGTACCACAGGGCAGTGTGTTATATTTTACCTTTGACCAAAAATGTGTCCGGCAATAAAAATGAACAATATATTAGTACCCCAAGCGAATGAAGTTATTTATTACCTAGATAGAAAACTTACGTGGAGAAAACATATAGTATCTAGTTAAAAAAACTTGCATGAAGATAAGAGCTGCAAATTTAAATTGGCTTTTAAATAAAAAATACAAACTTAGCCTAGACAACAGACAAGTGCTTTTATATAATGCGGTCATAAAGCCGATTTGGATGTTTGGCATTCAAGTGTGGGGTACGACCTGCGCAAGTAATATTGATATAATACAAAGGTTCCAATCAAAAATTCTTAAAACAATCACGATTTCTCCGTAGTACATGCGTAGTGGAAATATCCATAAAGACCTTGGTATTTCTATGATAAAGAAGGAAGTAAAAGATATCAAAATTAAATATATATCTAAACTCCGAGATCACACAAACCGTTTGGGTAATGCTTTGGTACATTCCTGTGATCAAATACGCCTAAAAAGAAGGGATATGCCTGCATGCTAAGAAACACCGTATCACCAAAACAGCTCAATCACTTACTTGTGCTTATCTGTTTTTTAAATAGATTTAAGATTTTATAACTTATTGTTAGGCTTTTAAAACAAAAAGCAGATCCAATAAAAAATTTGGCAAAAAAAAAGGTTTCTGTCTGTAGGCCAAACACAGTATGCCAAAAGGGAAAGCTTTAGAAATTGGAAAAATACCATTTCAGAGCTTTGGACTAATGAGCAACAGAGTTGCGATCACTTATATAAGGAAACACTGTCAAGAACACCTTGCGGCAGAATAGTGGTCAAATTATCTTTCAAAGATGATCCGTCGTGTTGGGGCGAGTTATACACAACGGCATTGAGACGATTCAATGCATAAGAACGTTAATGGAAAGCACAATCCGTCGAATTTTTGAACGACTACGTAAGTTTGGGTTATATGAATGTTGTAAAAGAAAAAATCTCAGCAAACGTGCAAAAATGAGATAAAGTGTATTTGCTTTGGTCATTAAAATTTTTGATATAATCCTAAACGACCAAGCGGCCATGATCATACACAATTACATATACGTACATATGTAAAGAGGTGAAAAAACTAGTGAAACACTAGGCAGAGAACGTAGATCATAAAGAAGGACCTCGGCGTTGCCAATTTTACGATATTTAATTTTTCGTAGGGGTACTGTTTTAGATGAGCGTGTTGTCAAAAAAGTCTTGCGGTATTTTCGCTAGTTTGCGCTGAAAGCGCGTAGTTTTAGTTTTATTCGTCGCATCGGGTCGTGCTATACTTTTTTGGAAAGCTCGTTTCACGCGCTAACACGTGATTGATTGATTGTCTTTTCTTTTAAGTCGTTCATGAGTTATAGCGTCGCAAACATGGAGCAAAATAAAGAGAAAATGCGGCATATTTTACAGTACTACTACGATAAAGACAAAAATGCATCTCAAGCCGCCAATAAAATTTGTGCAGTTTATGGACCCGATACAGTTTCCATTTCCACCGCACAACGATGAATTCAACGTTTTCGTTCTGGTGTAGAGGTGGTCGAAGATGCGCCACGCTCCGGAAGGCCTTTCGTCGAAAATTGCGATAAAATCGCTGAATTGGTCCAAAGAGACCGGCATAGTAGTCATCAAACCGTTATAAACCATTTGAAGAAGCTTGGAGCCAGAACGAAGCTCGATGGGTGCCACACGAATTGATTCAATAAAAATACCGCAAGACTTTTTTGACAACCCATTATTAAGAACAATTGCAATATTTATTGCAAGTTGTTAAAAATCACCGACCAAAAATTTCAACATTGTAACAAAACGACTTTAGTTTAAATTTGAAATAATCAATATGTAAGAGATATGAACTAAAAAGTTGTATTGCAATCGGAAATTTACTGAAAAATGGCTCTTATTAATTTACATTTCCCGAGAGTCAGGAGCAAATAGGACACACCATTTTTTCAGGCAACGATTAATGTTTCTAAGTCATTACTCACAAAGAGTAGAGTTAAAGGTTTTTGTTTAATTAAATATTTAAAAAGTTGATTTTATTAAACGATTATCGATATTTTGTGAAAATTCTATGGTTACATCGCAAAACACTCGATAAGTTTTACGAAAAATATGATTTGTTATGTTTATTAACCATCAATTTGTAATATAAGATGAAAAATTGAGGAAACCATTTTTTATAATTTTCTGTTGGACTTTAGCTACGAATAACTTTGAATGAGTTGACTCAGCTAAAAAATATTCTAAAACTTTTTTGTAGATCCGTAAATTTCCTATAAGAATAAGTATTGATTCTCGCTTATCAATTATTTTTTTGTGTACATTAAAAATCCAAACAATAAAACAAAATTTCCTGTGTTATTTAAATGGAAAATCGAAAATAAATCGAAAACAATAAAACAAAATTTCCTGTGTTATTTAAATGGAAAATCGAAATATCGATGAGGCACCTCTTAATATTAATCTTAAGAGCTCAAGTCTTACCAGAACTTGTTTTTTGTCATGTCGGATGAGATTTTCATGGTAACTAAGAAAAAATAAAAATAAAAACTACTTTTGGCCCAACTTAATGTACATGCATATGTGCGTGTGACATTTCCACACAATTAATGCATATACAAACCTACATACATATGTAAATATGTACATTTGTTGTTTTGTTGCCGAAGGGGAAATCTTCGAAAGATACCGTCCTGTTTCGGACAGCATGCACGATTCATCCTACTTGCGTTCTTTGTTACCAAGTGCGAAACCTGCGGGGTAGGACGCCTATGTACTAAACCTTAACTCCGTCTCTTCTAGCTGTTTATTTTCCTTGCTAGGCATTTCTTCGCAAGGATAAGCTTTATCGGGTTGGTTCTTGTTCTACAAATTTTCCAGCTGCAATTTGATCACCGGTCTTTCGCTCTTTCTCTGCCATTCCTTCCTCGTCCATATTTGTGTAAATATTCTCTGAAACAGCCCTGCCTAGTCAGGAACTGCGTCAAGTAATAGTCAGTTTCTCCTGTTCTCTCAGGGCTTCTAAGATATGCGGCCAATAGGCCGAATTGAAGGCATTTTTTACGTCGAACTTCACAACAGCGTATGGCTCTTTAGAGCCATGTAACCATAGGGTTTCTTCAATTGCCTTGCTTGTGACCTCTGTTAGCTTTTTTAAGACGTTTATTGTTGACCTGTGCCTTCGAAAATCATATTGGTTTTCCGCTAAGCCCGCTGGCTCTCTTTCTAAATGTTACTCTGGAAGTACACAGATTATACGCTCCATTATTTACTTCATTGTGTCTAACATACATAATGGTCGGTAGCAGCCTGGCTCCCCTGCTGGTTTATTTGGCTTTTGAGTACCACCAACCGCTGTTTTTTCCTAGTCTTAGGGAATACTCCCTCTTGTAAGCATTGCGTATAAACTTCCGTAAACGGGGTGGGTTTATATATAATAGCCAGTTTTAGGGCCATCGGGATGCCATCTAGGCCTGATGCTTTATTTTTTCCGAATCTCTCTGCTGCTTCAATAGTTTCTCGGTCTGTGACTAGCGGTGGGTTTGTAGCTTCTTTTATTTGCTGTCTTTGAAGCAATTGCATCGGAAAAAGCGTTTGGGCAACCGTCTTTAATAGTCTGTAGGTGCTTGTCTTTTATGGTCCCTAATTTTTGAAATGACGATTTTGTATGCATCTCCCACGAATTACCTTCGACCTCGTTGCACAGCTCTTTAAAACAACAGGCTTTCCTCTTCTTTTTTACTTTATTCAGTTCATTTCGCTTTCGTTTATCCTTTTCGGAACCGCACTTAAACCAACCATCAGAAAAATTTTTTTATTTGATTTTCTGACTTAAAATGGCTCAATTAATTACCATGAAAAGTTTAAGGTCTCTAGCGTGATCCAATCAAAAGATATTAAAAGTTGCTTCTAAGCAACTTTGGGCGTTTAGGGCAGTAGTGAGTGATTTAATTACATGCAAAGGAAAAAATATATATATAAGGGATTTCTCTTTATTTATCCGATACATAAGTATACTTATGTTTGTTTTGTATTTTAAGTGCGATAAGATAAAAAAAAACAGTTCTTGTGCGTATTGCAGCATAGATGAACACCACACTTTATGCATTTTGAGAGAGATGTTCCGGTTTTACAAAGACGGCATCGTCCTTTCTCTCCCCAAACTATCCAATGACCATTTTCATCATATCACTATGAGTTGGGGGGTTCTTCAACAACATGACGGCGTTTCGAACTAGAGGCTTCTGAGAAAGAAAGTGAGTCCGGAGTTGAGACGGTTTCTACATTTTGTATAGAACTAGGACGTCCACTCTTCTTTTGAGTAGAACTGGAAAACACCGGCGTAGCGCTTAAGAGCTCAGCTGCGATATCCATCTGGAATTTTACAAGTGGCATAGCCAGGAATTGATAACTATTTTGCTTATCTCCAATGAAAATATTTTCATGTACCACTTATTGGAGCGATGTTTTACTTTATACAGCTCCATAAGTATGTCGGCAAGATCAACTCCTCCTATGTGTTTATTATATTTTGAGACAATAGCCGGAACATCAACAAATTTTTTTTCTTTCCCATTCCAACGCTTACATGTCTCGATTGGTTTATGTCCCAAAAATATAGACAATAACTGAACTGGCTTATTATCTAGCCAGCGCACTGCAACAATGCCAAGATAAGATTCACATTTTATTTCATAGGATCCCCTGCCAAGCTTTTTCAAATCTGACTCAGACTTTAGATCACACTTTCCCATTCGACTTTTTCGAACCGTTCCGATGCAAAATATTCCCATTTCTTTTAGAACAACAAGAAGGCTTTCTAAAGTGAACTAATTATCAAAATACAGTTTGTAGTTTTTAAATTTTGGTACTGCGGATGCTAAGTATAACACAATGTCCGATGATATACCGTATGGACTGGGGCAAGTTCCATCACCAACGTATAGCGTAAAGTCATAAATAATTCCTGATGAGCCTGCCCGCGCGAACATTTTCAGTCCCCATTTGTGGGGCTTAGCAGGGTTAGACTGCTTGAAGGATGATCTTCCTAAAATATGCAATTAACGTGATAACCGAAAGCTTTTATTTATTACATTTGCATACCTCTGATCTTACCTTTATATGATACGATCTGCTCATCAATGATTTGGCGATCCTCTTGAGGTAGATTGTTGAATTTTTCTTTTATCAACGATAATAGTGGACGAATTTTGTATAATTTGTCATAATTATTATCGCTATTAGATGGTTGTTTCGACTTATCAGAAAAATGGATAAATTTCTTCATTTTCTCAAATTTATTTCTCGGCATCGAATCTGTTATTGCTGTTAATTTGAATCCTTGCGACCATGGCATTCTAAAAATCGGCAACTGGACTACGCCCAAGTACAACAAAACTCCCAGAAATCGACGAATGTCATCGTTTGAGCAGTTGGAGGGAATACATATTGGTCTGTTCAACAATCAATTTGATTAAAGCATCATCGAAAGTGTTGAAATATTGAATCGGCTTATTTACTATGTTAAAGTTTTCTTCTGACTCTTTCCAAGTAACGTCTTGAAATTCGATTGGTATTTTTCTCCATTTCAAATGGGAAACATCAAATTTTTCAATAATAAAGTCATCCATATTTTCTGATCTTTTAGAAATTATTTGATTGGCAGTGTTTAGCATATCGATTTCTAATTCTTCACCATTTTCTAAAAGCTCTTTTAAATCCTTCTCCAAAAACTCTTCATCGTCTTCATCATACTCTTCGTCAGGTTTGTCCCAGTCTACAAGTATATTCATCTTCGGCTGCGTTACTCATTTTAATATTTGAATGACCTAAACGCCCAAAGTTGTTTATAAGTAACTTGCACAAGCAAAAAATTCTAGCGGTACAATAGAAAAATATTTTATAATTTTTTCACATGTATTTTTTTCTTTCATTATTTGTTCGTAAAACTGTATAAATATTTTTTCAAATTTATCTTCTAAGTATTTTAATTATTTTTTTTTTATAATATGCTTCAAAACTTTCGCACGACCGCCACGCTCAACTTCGCTTCGAATAATGTGCCTTAACATGATTGAACATGACACAACCGTTATGTTCTTGTTAATTTGGTATTCCCCGAATTCAAATTGACAAACAAGATGTGTATTTTATTCGACTTTTTAGACGATGTCAAACATAGAAGTTGTTTATAAGCAATTTTGGGGTTGAAGGGGTTAAAGGGCTCATTTAGCATTGTAATATCTGCCATTTGTCGTCCCCTTTGACACTGGCACCTAGCTTTGTGGTTTTCATTTCTCAGAGCTTCAATAGTCTCATTCCACCAGCATGTGGGTTTCCTGTATGTACCTTTTTTTCCTACACAAATGACATCGCAGGCGTTTAACTAGGCATTCAGCCTTCTGTTCTATGTCTACAGCGTAGCTCGGATTGTCATCTAACATAAATTTTTATATATCCTCATCAAGTGTTTCAGCTTTCTAGCCTCTGGTTTGAACCTTTTTAAGAGACTTAGGCGTTTTGTCGATTTCAAGCAGAATCGCTCACTTGCCATGTACACGACCGCACTATTGAACTCCTACGAGCGAAATATCGATTACAGAACCGCGGCCGTTTTTTTCCATAGTATTACCTGTCTGTTACCAATATTCAGTTCGGTGTTCAATACCGAAAAAGCCTTCAAAGGGTTTCTTCTCGTCTATTTGTGTACGTGCTACCCCACTCCACTGCCCGTGCATTGAAGTCACCTGCCAGTATGTTCATCGTGGTGTTCGACACTTCTCATACCAGATTAACGATGATTCTTTCATATTCATCTTGTGGGATGCTAGGCGGAATATAACAACTATAAAAGTTTATTTCGCAGATTTTTTTACGCGTGTAATAGGTTTGCCTTGTTAGTGGCATTTCATAGAACACGTTTTCTCCACAGACACAAATGGCTGCTTTGCCCGTTAGGTCGAAGGTCCACGTTGCTGCCCTAATGTTTTTGTATTGTTCGCAGACTATTGGATTTTCTGCTCAAACCCTGTATGCGTAAGTATTTAGGTCTTGGGCTGCTTCGCAGTGGTTGAGGCTGAGCTGTAGAACTCTCATATTTTGGCTCTTTTGCACGCTTCTTGATAGAGAGGACATTTCTTGCTACTCATCTGATGGTCAGACTTCTCCTTTCCTTGTTTTTACATGCAAGACTGCCCCTTGTTGCATGTCTTTGCAAAGTGACTTTTACCTCACATTTCAGACAGCATTGACCCCTATCGTCTGAGTTTTTGCATTGGAAGTATTTTTTAAGGTTAGGTTTCTCCCTAATAATACACACAACCCATCAATTTTGATTTTTTGGCTTCAATAAGTAGCCTAGCCTGTAAGGCGGGGAGGCTTAGCGCAGCTGTTTGGGTGCCTGTGTAGACGCCCTAATACCTTTGATAGAGCCTTTATCCAATTCTCATCGTTTTTCCATTTGCGTGCGAAAAGCATTGACAATGTCTTCCTTGGTTATTTCATCCAGATCCCGGATTTCATTCGTTAAGGCTTTGATTTTGACTTGGTCTCCCAGCATTTTGCCTATTTCGCTGGTTTAGTCAGCAGTGTTTTCCATTTCCGCGCTCTTAAATTTTATTAAAATTTCACCTTTGACTGTCTTTCTAATCCGGGTTACTCTTTCACCCAGTTTCTGCAGGGCATCATCTGTTTTAACCGGCTTTTAAAATATCGCTGTATGTCATGTTAACAGTTCGCGCGATCACTATCGCATCAGGCCTTGGTCGGTGCTTATGCTGCCTTCTTTTTCCTTTTGATTTCCGTCCAGCCATCTTGTTTTCCCAATGTCTCTCCTTTGTTAATTGGGGTTAACGTATCTACTTTTTCCACGTTATTTTTAACCTTCTTTGGTTTTATTCTTTTTTGGAGGAGTCTGCCTTTCGCCTGTTTTTCCTCGCGAGATCTTTTAGGCTATTTCCGCTGTTACAGGCATATTTAGAATATTTCGTCTTGCTTCCTTGGATCTCAATTTTAAAGCAGTACCATACTGGGTACGCTTTATCGCAACTAGCTCGTTTATCTTATACTGTACGTTTTCTTTTCTTTCCTGTTCTTGTTAAAAGATCTTTTATTTTTTTCCTGAATTTGTGCAATATTTCCCAGCGCTTCCTTTCGTTGTGACTCCCTTTCTTTATCTAAATCTTCAATAGTTATCTCGTCTAACATCTCGGCTAGCGCTGGCACAGCACTAACACGAATTTCAACATCTGAGAAAAGGTGAAAGGGTGAAAATCTTCTCGGCGGTGTATTGTTTATGGTTTGCTGAAGTCGATCTAAATACTTATACCACGACTTCGGATTTTCAATACACATCTTTGCTAGCTTCGGAATTACGATCTTATGCATGCATTCTACCTGGCCATTTCCCCTCGGAACACCTGTGGCGATTACTATATGTTGTCTTCCCCCACGTATACAGTAATCCTTAAACATATTTGCTGTAAACGCCGTTCCCCTGATATAATTCGCCTGGGGCTACCGAACAGGGTTGACTGTTTTAAAGGTTTGCCACTACGCTATCGGTGCCTGTTACTTGTGGTTTCCCTTCAGCCGACGTGATCTATGTTGTAAGTAACAAGGGGCCTGTCTTCTTTAGGAATTGGTGACAAAACGCTTTCTTTCTACCGGTTTTATGAGCTATTCTAATAACTTCATTTTCAATCAAAGTTGGTACTACTATAAGCTCTTTAATGGATTCTTTATAGAGAATACCCTGCTTCACGTAAAAATCTTCGTACTCCTCATATTCCAATACCTTTACAACTGCTCTGACCCAATGTTGTGCTTGCCGAAGTCGATGGTGCAACGTATCTTCAAGCCCCCTGCTGAGCGCATCTACATGACGCATTTTGCTGTCTCACCTTTTTGGAGCAAAACACCCCCTTACCCATGCATGGAAGCATCGGCATGAACTCTGTTGTCTTCTTCTTCTTCTTAATTGGCGTAGACACCGCTTATGAGATTAAAGCTGAGTTAACAACAGCGCGCCAGTCGTTTCTTCTTTTCGCTACTTGGCGCCAATTGAATATTCCAAGGGAAGCCAGGTCCTTCTCCACTTGGTCCTTCCAACGGAGTGGAGGTCTTCCTCTTCCTCTGCTTCCCGCGGCGGGTACTGTGTCGAATACTTTCAGAGCTGGAGCGTTTTCATCCATCCGGACAACATGACCTAGCCAGCGTAGCCGCTGTCTTTTAATTCGCTGAACTATGTCAATATCGTCATATATCTCGTACAGCTCATCGTACCATCGAATGCGATATTCGCCGTGGCCAACGCGCAAAGGACCATAAATCTTTCGCAGAACCTTTCTCTCGAAAACTCGCAAAGTCGACTCATCCGTTGTTGACATCGTCCAAGCCTCTGCACCATATAGCAGGACGGGAATAATGAGCAACTTATAGTGTTTGGTTTTTAATCGTCGAGAGAGGACTTTACGTTTCAATTGCCTACTCAGTCCAAAGTAGCACGTGTTGGCAAGAGTTATCCTGCGTTGGATTTCTAGGCTGACATTGTTGGTGGTGTTTACGCTGGTTCCAAGATAGACAAAATTATCTACAACTTCAAAATTGTGACTGTAACAGTGACGTGAGTGCCAAGTCGCGAGTGCGACGACTGTTTGTTTGATGAAAGGAGATGTTTCGTCTTGCCTTCATTCACTGCCAGACCCATTTGTTTCGCTTCCTTGTCCAGTGTGGAGAAAACAGAACTAACGGTGCGGGTGTTGAGGCCGATGATATCAACATCGTCGACATACGCCAGTAGCTGTACACCCTTATAGAAGATGGTACCTTCTCTATTTAGTTCTGCAGCTCGAATTATTTTCTCCAGAAGCAGGTTGAAGAAGTCGCACAATAGGGAACCGCCTTGTCTGAAACCTCGTTCGGTATCGAACGGCTCGGAGAGGTCTTTCCCGATTCTGCCGGAGCTTTTGGTGTTGCTCAACGTCAGCAAACACAGCCGTGTTAGTTTTGCGGGAATACCAAATTCAGACATCGCGGCATAAAGGCAGCTCCTTTTTGTGTTGCGGGAAGCAGCTATGAAATCGACGATGAGGTGGTGGGTGTCGATTCCTCTTTCACGGGTCTTTTTCAAGATTTGACGCATGGTGAATATCTGGTCGGTTGTTGATTTGCCAGATCTAAATCCACACTAATAAGGCCCAATCAGTTTGTTGACGGTGAGCTTTAATCTTTAACACAATACGCTCGATAGGACCTTGTATGCGATGTTGAGGAGGCTTATCCCACGGTAGTTTGCGCAGATTGTGGGGAATCCTTTTTTATGGATTGGACATAGCAATCTTAAAATCCAAACGTTGGGCATGCTTTCGTCCGACCATATTTTATAAAGAAGCGAATGCAGGATCCTTATCAGTTCTTCGCCGCCGTGTTTGAATAGCGCGGCCGGCAACCCATCGGCCCCTGCCGCTTTGTTGTTCTTCAGGGCGGCAATTGCTATTCGAACTTCTTTATGGTCGGGTAATGGAACGTCTGCTCCATCGTCGTCGATTGAGGAATCGGGTTCGTCTTCTCCTGGCGTTGTGCGTTCACTGCCATTCAGCAGGCTGGAGAAGTGTTCCCTCCATAATTTAAGTATGCTCTGGCCATCCGTGCCTAGATAACCTTCGGGAGTTCAACAAGAGTAGTCTCCGGTATTGAAACCTTCTGCCAGCCGCCGAGTGTTTTCGTAGAATTTTCTAGCTGACGGCCAGCTTATCAGGCTCTTTGTACTCACGCGTTTCGGCTTCTTTCCTTTTCTGTCTGCAAATGCGTCTCGTTTTCCTCTTTAATTCTCGGTATCTATCCCATCCCGCACGTGTTGTGGTCGATCGTAACGTTGCGAGGTAGGCAGCCTGTTTTCTCTCTGCTGCGACACGGCACTCCTCGTCGTACCAGCTGTTCTTTTGCACTTTCAGAAAACCAATGGTTTCGGTTGCAGCTGTACGTAATGAGTTTGAAATGCCGTCCCACAGTTCCCTTATACCGAGTTTTCGACGAGTGCTCTCAGAGGGCAGGAGTGCCAGCCGGGTCGAAAATCGTTCGCCTGTCTGTTGTGATTGCAGCTTCTTGACGTCGAACCTTCCTTGTGTTTGTTGGCGTGCGTTTTTTGCTGCACAGAGGCAGATGCGTATCTTGGCTAAAACAAAATAGTGGTCCGAGTCGATGTTAGGACCTCGGAACGCACGCACATCTAGAACACTGGAGACGTGGCAGTTTTCGATCCGGAGACAGCCAGGTAGCTTGTTGAATCTTCTTATGCTGGAATCTAGTAATACACATTAACCATATATCGGGGCCCGGCAAAGTCGATCAGATTCCACCCCATTTGGGGATGTTTCCGCGGCACTACCGACCGTAGTGCCAAAGATACCTTCTTTACCCACCATGGCGTTAAATTTGCCAAGCACGATT
Source organism: Bactrocera zonata (assembly GCA_037783105.1). Taxonomy (NCBI): domain Eukaryota; kingdom Metazoa; phylum Arthropoda; class Insecta; order Diptera; family Tephritidae; genus Bactrocera; species Bactrocera zonata. The sequence continues at coordinate 452,683 of JBAWJQ010005150.1, read as the reverse complement.
TTGACATCTTGGCGGGGGCAGCTCTCATAAGTGCGCTCCAAGCGCTCATTAAAGGCATCTTTGGTCACATCGTCTTCTCTTCCGTCGGAGCGTGGGCGCAAATCAGCGATATGTTGAAGAACCTCGCTTTAGTGCGGATTGTGGCTAGACGTTCATTCACCGGAGTGAGTAATAGTATTCGGCGACTGAGTCTCTCTCCCGCCACGGATCCCACACCAAACTTGCGCCCCTTTATATGGCCACTGTAGTAAATGCCACAAGGACCTACTCGTCTCTGTCCTTGTCCCGTCCATCGCATTTCTTGGACGGCGGTGATGTCAACCTTTATTTTCACAAGGACATCAACCAGCTGGGCAGCGGCACCTTCCCAATTAAGGGACCGAACATTCCAGGTGCATGTCCTCAATTCGCAGTCCTTATTTCGTTTGCCATGGTCGTCATCAAAAAAGGGGTCTCTCCTCCGAGGCTGTTGTTAATTTTTCATTTGGGGGTGGTTTTTTACGTGGCGGGACCCAAACCCAGCGCACAACCCTATGCAGGGATGTTTCGCCTTCTCACTTCTGCTCACCTTCAAACGGATGTTCTTAGGCTACCCAGAGGATACTTGGTCAAAGACCGGAAGTCGTGAGCTGCTTGAGTCATATGTAAAAGTATCGTTTCTGGCCACTCCCAAGTGAATGGCGATCAGAGAACTTTCCTCACTTGCATGAACTTCTACACATGACTCCATCCTCCTCTGTTGTCGCTTTCGGTCTATTAAGCCGAAGAACTGGTGCAATTATAAGAGCGGTTTTTAATTGCTGAAAAGCTGCGACTTGTTCGTCGTTTATGGTAAATTTCGTACATTGGCGTAGTATTTCTGATAGAGGTTTAACTAATCATGCATATCCTTCAATGAAACGCCTAAAATATGACGTTAGCCCTAAATAACGCTACACAAATTTGCGATCATGTGGCAGAGGAAAGATTTTTTCTGCCCGACCTTTAGCTTCTTATGGCCTAATCATACCCTTTCCTATCACGTATCCCAAAAATTCCACAGTCTCCATGAGACTCTGATACTTTTTCCATTTAATATGTACATTAAATTCTGCTGTTCGCCCTAGAACACAGCGTAACTTATGAATTTCTTCCTTTTTTTACTTAGGGGGAATGATCATGTCGTCCATGTAAGCCACGCATGTACCATCTTGCATATACTCTGAAAATTGCAAAAAAAAAATCTCGAGAAAACCGCTGGAAAGTTTGATATCCCAAATGGAACAAAACGAAACTCGTATTGACCACTATGAGTAACAAAAGATGTAAACTTCCTCGAATTCCTCTCAACTGGTACATGGGAATAGCCGTTTTTCAAATCTTAAGTAGTAAATACCCTGGCATTTAGCAATCGCTCGAATACGTCATCAATGATAGGCATTGGAGAGTTATTCCTCATTCATTTTTTTTTTAAGTTAAGTCGTCGATATTCGCATTATAGCCTCTTGCTCCCATCCTTTTTTGGAACTAGTACTACGGGTGACGCATAATTGGAGGTGCTAGGTTGATACCTAGTTAACCATTTTCTATTTGCTGTTCTACAATGTACTTATCCACGTATGGCATTCCTGATAAGTTGGTATGTCATCCGTTAACATAATCTTCATTTCAATTGGTGATTTATACTGTGAATTTGGGCAATATACTCCAAGCAAACTCGCTATTTCGTCCGCATGATCCTTACTTTGTTCTGCAACTATCATCCCAACCTCGCTGAGTTCGTACATCCAATCGCGTATTAAATCTTCTTCCTCAGTTATCTTTTTCTCTTTACTTTATCACTCCTAGCTTCGGATTTGTTACCCTGTTTCTTTAAAAACTTTACGCCGCACTCTGATACTTCTAGATCGACCTACCTTAGGTTATTATTACCTATGATTGCCGAATAGCAAATATCTCGTTCACCTACTACATGAAAAACTACTTGTATGTCTATCCCGTCGACATGAAGCTCGTATGAAAATTAACCTATTATAAGTTCACTTTTGCCTCTTCCCATCAATCGCTTTTTATCACTATCTAGTTTGACACCTCCTAAATATTATTAAAACATCATAACGGAGTAAACAGAGATCACACCCAGTATTGAGCAATGCAGACAGCTTTAGGTTGTTCAGCAACATTTCCTTGAAAAGTACGCATTTATTGGACACTCCTAACAGTTCCTTGGATAACGTATTTGTTCTTTCAACTTTCGCGCCTAACGACTTTCCACACTTTAATGCGATGTGTCAACTCTGGCCGCACTTAAAACACTTGATAGTTTGATGTGAACAGTTACTCGCTAAATGCCCTACAGTGTCACGCCTGAAACAACGTCTCTTTTTAGTTGTCTTCTTCTCCTCAATGGCTTCGTTTTTTACCTCTTCCCCACGTCGATTGGGGTCTGCCTGCTGTCGACTTGACCGAATATTTTCGTATACGATTATTTCATCCTTAAGCTGTTCGATGTTTCTAGTTTAATACAAATTACTTTCCCCTACCCAGGTATCCGGTATACCTTCAATAAAATATTGTATTAGACTAGGTTCATCCAGGTCAATTAGAGAATCGACTTATACAAATATTCGCGGTAACCCTCATTACTGATGAAACCCCTTCTACGGCTTTTACTGCCGGCTGACCTACTCCACTGAAATGGCTCAACGATTCCTCGATGTCTCGTAACGTGAAAGACGTGTGATTCACTAGTGTCTGTCTTGCCCCACCGTCCACTACAGAGGATGCATTCTCAAAATCTGAAACATCATCTACTCCCAGTCCAAAATATTCGTATAATCTGTCCTGTAACGTGGACTTGCGCCCTCTTGTAGGAAGCCCCTGCTTTACAAGCTTTTCCTTCAGTTCGTTCATTGTCCAACTAAAAATTTGTTCACTGTCTATGTTAGTCAGTTACGCGTGCAGCAATTACAAATTAAAATGTTTTATAAACGCATAAATACAAAATGTGTGCATATGTGATTACCTTATGAATAACTTTAGATTAAATTTTTTAAAGAAAATTATTTTACAGCAATTCATAAAGTTAAAACAAACTACTTTTAGTAACTTATCTGTATGGTGAACTCCAACGCTTGGCGCCACCTCTGCTTAGGCTAAGTCCAACGATGTCTCTCGTAGTTACCAAGTTGCCCGGATGTATTTGGCCGCCACTGTACGCACTTTTTACCTTCACATATGCAGCCATCAATGCTGTATACTCTGCTTAGCACTCAGAACTTCTCAAACGGATTTTGCAGACGCCACTGCTCTGCACTGTTTGAAGTGCTGAACACAATGCTCGCGACACGACATGGCAGCACGACAGTGAACTGAAAATGAAACACAGCTCTCCATTTTGCGTGTACACAATTTCGTTGTGGCCATACTAATACCTTGCACTTCAATGAAATTTTAATATTTTGCTCAAAGTGAAATATTTTATGCAAAAAATAAGTAAATAGATATATATTTTTGTTTTAAATTATCAATTGTTATTACAAATGATATAATAGAGCTGTGAATAATTTTACTTTTTACATATTAGTGGCATCACCACTCTCCCTCATCTCTCTACCTTCAATTCTATTGTCAACTCTTTTGTCGTCCTACTGTCGTTGGCAAATATAGGAATATATTGAAGTTAGCGAGAGCGACAACCGTCGGCCTGCAGTCGTGCAGCTGTCAAAATAACAGTGTCCATAAGAACGTGTGTATTTTAATATTTGACAGATGTCGTGTGCGGTTTGTCGCGAGCATTGCGTTCAGTGTATGAGTCGCACTCAACTGATTTTGCAGCCACCACTGCTGTAGGCTATCTGCTTCGCACCCAGAACTTCTTGAACGGATTTTGCAGACACCACTGCTTTGTACTGTTCGAGTCGCGCGTAGATTTTGCAGCCACTGCTTTACGCTTCTGAGTTGCACTCAGATTACTCAAAATAAATTTTTCTGTCGCCTCTGCTTTCCGAGTCGCGCGTAGATTTTGCAGCCACTACTGCAATACACTTGTTTGAGTCGCACTCAAATTTTTTAAAACGAATTTTCTGTCACCTATGCGCTTTACACTTGTCTGAGTCGCAGTCAGGTTTTTTAAAACGAATTTTCTATCACTACTGCTTTGCACTAGTCAGAGTCGCTCTCAGATTACTCAAAATGAATTTTACAGCGTCTGCGTTACTTTATAGCGCTAGTCAAATAACTGGTCCAACGGCCCACTACGCGGCTCAACAGTTTTCCAGAAATTTCGGAACTTCTTGGGAATGTACTTTGCACCACGCGCGCACACAACCGTTTGTATTTTTTGACACAAGTTTTAACGTAATTAACATAAAATTGTGGATGAAATCCACTTCTGGCACTAATTAACCTAGAGGGTTCGTCACCCTCTTCAATCCACAATATTCAAATAAGTTTTTTAATTGGAAAATATTTATTAATTCCCTTATTAGTTGGAGTATGTAGTCTTCACTTTTTGATAATTTTATTATTTCACTTTTGAGTTGCAATTAACAGATACTTTTCAGTTACAACTATTATCTTCACTTTTGATTACAATAACTTTTCCCTTATCTTTATTTTGCTGCGCGCGTCCGTTTCGTTTCGTGACGGACTTCTAACTCCCGCCGTGTTCGCTCATCGCATGGGAGCAACCCCCGCTATAGCATTTCAATGCCAAATTGCCGTCGTCAAAATTTATAGTAAATTACACAACAAACGCCATTACGATGGCAAAAGCTAAAAATCATAAATTGAATATATTTATGAAATTTGTATGAGAAGAAAAAAGTGACAACCCCGCATATATAGGCATTCAAATATATCGGAATAAAATTGACAACATAGTTTATTTGTGAATTTTCAAACCATCCCTCCTATTTGCTTATATCTTGCTGCATCTCACGGTTTGTTTTATGAAAAACATAGAAATTTCTCTTGCCTTGTATTTCTCTAGGATTGTAAAAAATATTTTTACGCGGTTTGCAAAAATCTACGTCGATATGTATGCAAGCTCATACATAAGCATATATATCAGAGAGCTGCAACGATCACAATTTTTTCAATCATACCCGACCATTGACTCAGATTTTTTGTGACGGAAAACTTTGCTTCAACAAAAATGAATGATCGTAAGCGATCGTGCTCAAAGCGAACATTCATTTCCAATCACTGTTGCTTGTTTCGTCATGATTTTTCTCGATCGAACGCCTTGGGTGAGCAGCAAAGAATGATCGAGAATGCTGCTTGCATTCAGCTCGATCACAATCATACTGTTTGGTTATACCGGGTGGTTCGTGCCAGCAACGCAGCCGCTGAGCGTTCTTTTTGTTTAGCTGAAAATATTATAACTGAAAAAAGAAATAGGTTCGGACCATGTTCAGTTGATAGCTTATTGTTTTTAAATTCATTTTATAAAAGTTTTAGTGATTAAGATTGAAACCAGAAAATAAACCTTCTTTTAATTTTAAGTTTTTGTTGATCTCAATGAAGAAGTGATTCAAATTTGAAATTTGTGTTCCCCAATATTTTAAGCATTACCTTTGTTTATTAATTTTAAGCATTAATTGAATTTTAGTTTTAAGCGTTAAAAATGAAGAAACATATGCAGTAATGTTTTGGTTAATTTTATGCATCGCATCTTGTTTCCGTTAAAACACAAAAATATGTACATACCAACTATGCACATACATATTCGCAGGGCAATTCTCGATCTGATTGGTTCAATCACAATCAATTCAGACGCACACTTGTTCGGTGGCTGAGTTTTTGTGCATCATTGGACTTGATCGTGGTTTTCTGTACAATCATTTCCAATCATCATACCAGAACCAAAAAATCAGTTTCAATCAGTAAGCAGAGCAATCAAAACGACTGATCGAGATCGTTCGTTTTGAGCACTAAACTCGATCGAACAATTTTGTAGCGAACCGCTGTGCTGAGTTTGACCGCTTTGAGTGAAGCTGATCAAACCGAATCGATCATACTCAATGCAGGTCTCTGATATATATTTACGCTGGTTTGTAGACGAAGCTGTTACAGCGGCAAGGGAAGCGTGGCAATTGGCGATCGTTCGTTTGTGTTTTCGGCACAGCTCGGATTTTCTACTAACAACACAATGTTGTGACGCTATGTCGTCGTGTCTGTTCTTCGACACATTAATGATACTCATTTATTGTAGCAAATATATTGCATTTGTTGCAAACGTCGCGAAATGGCAAAGTCGCAACTCATCTGTTCATTTTTGTATGCAATTTCGTTTGCAACACAATGGTAACTACGCGAGCCAATTCTAAATGGCATCCACGGCAATTTGTGGCCTATCAATATCAGCTGATCATTAAAACAGTTCAAACAAAGTTCTTATAAAGTGGAAGAAGTAAGTATATTTAACTTTTATGTACTATTATTTTTCTCTAACTTTCAATTGTCTGTGACACATGTGCACATGTATTTATAGAAAAAACGTTTGCGGATAAATGGAACTTTTCGTTGGACAGAACGACAAACTAAAGATTTACTCAACATTATCGTGGAAAATGTAAAAGCTAATCCGGAACAGTTCGAGGTAATATGTTTGCTATTTCCAATAAGAGGGTATTTAACATTTAGCGAACTTACATATGTATTGTAGAAACCAACTGCTCAAAAATTCTATGAGCATATTACAAAAAATGCATCTACTTTGAACAGCATCAAATGGGATGTTATGCGCACAGAAATGAGGCACCTAAACAAGCTTTTCGTCCGCCCTGAAATGGAAGGGTCAAACAGGTGCAGGATTGCTAGAAAGTGGAGATGTAAAAAGCGTTGAAGATTACATTAAAAAAATGTGTCCATTCTATGAGGACTTGTACGCAATATTTGGTCATCGTGTAAATGTGCAGCCGCCAGCTATCTATCAATCTACCATGCCAGTGTCATTTCTGGATACTTTTGAAGTAGATGCGTTGATGGAAAATGATGGCGAAACATTTTCAACAAGTTTACCTGAAAGTCCGTTGGCCAGTCCGACTGTGGTGCTTCCTTTTACATCAGAGAGTGTAGTAATTTCGTCCGCCCTGTCCATCGCAACAAGTGCTTGTACGCAAAATACCACTACACCAAAAAGAAATTTGAAAAGGTCTCAAAACTCAAACCCATTTGTATTATTATTTGAAACTCAGTCAAAAAAGCTGGAATTAGAATCACAAAAACTAGAATTCGAAAAGGAAAAAGAGCAAAACAAATTCATGTTACAGAAGCTACAACTGGAGAAGGAGGAAAGGATCGAAATGGAGAAAATAAGATTGGAGCACGAAAGATTGTCAAGTGTTGATACGTCAAACAAGAAAATGATTGATGAAGAGTCCCTTGCCGGAACATAAGGAGGCATATTCGTAAGGTTATGATCCGCAAAAGAAAGCATACTCTAAATTTTTCGTTTTTCTTCGGAACCACGCTCAAAAGTTTGGTTTAAATGCCAAAATATTTCTTTTTTAATTTTTTTAAATGCTCTAATGTGCATATAGAACTTCAATTTATTCCAATAAATAAGCTTTTAATTGTTAGTACAAATTCTTTTTATTCATTGTTTGCATAACTTAACAATTCATAGATGGTTCGGCGTACCGCTTCCCCTTCATTAGTTCGAGCAGTGCTCAGATTCCTCAAGCTCGTAATCGAAACGATCGTCAAGTCCGAGTATAACATTGTGCAACAACGCGCAGCAGATAATCCATTTATTTACTCTATTCATGCCTTTTTCATCCTTAATTTGAAGTCTCAACGTTTTCAAGCTGCCAAACCTTTCCTTCAACATGCCATAACAATGTTCAATTCTAATCCTATAACGACTGAATATTTTGTTAAAGAAAGTTCGCCGACCCTGTGTTAGTTCTCTAGAATTTTCTCCAAATGGTGTTATAACAGTTCGTGACAATTTATAGGCACTGTCACCTGCGATCCATTCAGCTCCTCCAAAAAAAAACACAGCGGCGTCATTCGACAATTCGCAGTTACTAGAAATGCGTGTATCATGTACGCTACCTGGATAGCCTAACACTAAATGTCTTATTTGAAGCGAATGGTCACAAACGGCTTGAACTTTAACTGAGTATTGGTGCTTTCGTGAAAAGTAAGCTTCTGGGTCTTGAGAAGGTTTTTCCGCCAAAGGAATTTCAGTACCATCGATGTATCCCACGCAGTTTGGCAATTCACCCCAGGTTTCTGACACGAGCTTTTTACGTTATTTGGCCAAAACAGATACTGATCTTTATGCTTTAACAGTGCTTTAAAAATTCTGTTAGTCAAATTCTAATATAAAGAAAAAGATAAACATTAATCTCACAAAACAATGACAAACACTAACCTGAATGATACCATCATCACTAACTCCAAACAATCCAGCAATCTTAGACAGAGTAGCGTCTTCACCGTTTGAGCCTAAACAATATAATACGATTGCTAATTGTGTTTTGAGAGGGAATTGTTTGCAAGAACGTATTTGGTTGAACGACGCATCGTCTTTTAATGAATTTAAAATAAAGTCGAAGGTTTTCCAGTTTACGCGTGTAATCTTCTTGAATCTAGTCTCATCAAGTTCCCATAACACGTCGTTTAAGAATTCCTTACACTTAGGCACACTATTTTGAATAAACGGCACACTGTATCTGCATTCTTCGCCCAGGGCCAAAACAATCAGCAGTTCCTCCAATATGTAATCTTATTTTAATGTCTTCTCTTCTACCAGAAAACAGAATTTTACGCATTTGAAGCAAAATACAAATTTAATATATACATTCGTCCTCACAAAAATTGTCGACAATCATTAAATCATTTAATGCAGCTACTTTTAATAATTTAAGAAGTTTTTGTTTTTCGCTCACTCTCGGCATTTTAAAATATTCACTTTGAACAAATAAACAGCTGACTTGTACGAGTTTTGCTATCATGTTTGCCATTGGGCACTCATTTAACCGTAGTGGCAACTTTGTAAGTTCGCAATTATTGCATACATGCGAAATTAAATGAGTACTATTATTGACTTTTTGACAAAGCGTGAGCTTCGGCCATTAGTTTTCCGTGACAACGGAGATTTCGCATGAAATAATAGGTGTACATATTTACATACAAAGTTGTCTATGGACAAATGTACAAACATTTTGAGCATGGTTCTTTTTGTTTGCATGCAAATTAACTTCCCTTACGTGGGAAGTATTAAAAAAAATGTTTTCGTCCGCTACGTGCGGCAGAAATGAAACACAACGTGTTGGTTTGAGTGAGGTTACGCTTGCTCGCTGATTGTACACTATACTCTCACTGATCTTTATTCGTAAAATCATTTATATTTATATATATCTTCAGAATTCTGTGCTTATTACTAAAAATGCTTTGGCATCACATTAAGTGATGAAATGCCAGAGCATTGAATTTCCAATTATTCTCATCAAAACAAATAATGGAATATTGAATTATGCTTACTTATCGATTTCTTATTAATTAAAGTATTCTGCTGTCCAGGCAGTAATACCCTAGCGAGTAACAATTTGCTTACATTATTCATAAAGAGTCTGCCGTTAACTCCCCTCTCTCTAAGATGAATCGTCCCCGATTCAGTATCATTTTTGGATATATCGTAAATTCTTTCTAAAATAGCTTTATATGACAATTCTTGGAATTTTAATTCTTTACTTTGCTTATTAGTTGTATATGGTTTTTTAAATTTTAAAATCTTATAGATTATGTATATTATAATTAATAGTACAAGTATTACAATCATGTACCAGAAAAGTGAATGATTTTTTAATTCTTTAATTCTTACGCTCAAAATATTTATGTTTTCAAATTTAAATTCTTTATTTTTTGTTTCAATATATTCTATAATTTCAAAGTTATTAATATGATTACTTTTTAAATAATTCCAAATTTTACAATCAACATTTTCGTAAATTATATTATCAATGTTTGTTAATTTTCAAATGTTACAAGGTAAACTCCATATATGGCAGAGTCATCTATAGTATGATTTCCAGAGACTAATATTGCTCCTTCTTTAATTATATCTATGTCTTTACGTTTTTCTTTAATTTTTTTTTACATTTTCCTTTTCTGTTGGACAAAATATCTGATAGGCAAGTATTTTTATTATTAATTTTACAATAAGTATTTATCATTTCTTTTTTGCAGTTTTTTATATTTATATATTCTTTTTTGCATTTCGCAATTTCATTATCTATTATTAATTTACCATCTTTTTTTTGTAATTGCTCTTACTTCATAATATTTACAATCAAATATAATTTTTTGGTACTTAATATATATAACTGTAACATCTTTATTTTAAAATTTGAAATATCTATTAAATCAGTTATTGTCAATCGTCCATGTTCATTTTTAATTTTCTTTTAATCTCGTCTAAATTTAAAAAAATATATATACTCAAGATTTAATATTATCTTTATGTTCTATTCTATTCCTGTAGTTTATTCTAACATTATTCCCTAATGTTTGTCTGGTAAAATAATAATAAATAATTCAAATGGTTTCTCATTAGTTACCGAATGTATAGTCTTATTATATTGTTGGACAGCTCTAAATATTGATTCTGAAAAGCTTATTAAATTATATTCTTGTTTAAGACATCGCGAGATTTCAATAATTGTTGAATGTACTCTCTTAGTTTGACCATTCGTGGTACTATGATTTGGGATTATGATATTTCTATTTGAAGTCTCTGCATCAAGGACTTAAATTGTACCGTAGTGAATCCTGGTTCATTATCAATTGTTAACTTCTTTATATTAGGTCAACTTTGTAATATTTCTAACACTTTATCTTTTAAATTAATCTTATCTTCGATTTGCTTAATAACCAAAAATAGAATAGCTATCTATACACGTAATGAATTTTAAAAATTGCGCATAGAATATATCTATGTGTATCTGTACTCCTTCCTCTGTAGGTATTGGGATCTCTCCAATGGTATTTTTTATAGGATGTCTATCATATTTGTTTTTATTACATAATGCAATTTGATCAAAATTTTCTTGGTAACTTCTATGTGCTCGTGTATGCGCTTGTTCAATTATAATTTCTTGGTCTTCTCTGTTTGTTATGTCAATTGCAAAATTTTTCGTATATGCGAATTTATTAGTAAATATTTCTCTTATTTTCGCTTGTATTTCGTATAGATCCTCTATTGAGCAATGTATTGCCGTAACTATATATGGTTTTATGTAATCCTTTAACATTGTGATTAAATTGTCAACAGTATCATATTCAATTAAATGTCTTATTTTTCCAAATTCTTCAAATTGCTCATGTATTGAAAATCTATTTTTACTTAGTAAAATTTGTTGTTTAAATTGGTTTAATGGTTTTTTTGTCTCGGGTATCATGATCACTACTTTCAGCTAAATGTTGAGTTACTGTGGTTGACGATCTGTCGGATAAATTATTAAGAAATCGTCGTGATAGATCATCTGCTACCACATTTGTTTTACCTGGTTTATATACAATTTTTGCTCCATATTCTCCAATTAAAGCATGCCATCTTTTCATTTTGGCATTTGGATTTCTTGGTGAGACTGCAAATGTTAGTGGTTGGTGATCGGTATGAATTTCCAAATCTGAAACTCCGTATAAATAATTTCTTAGATTTTTTAATGCCCATACGATGGCGTGTAGTTCTTTTTCATTAGTCGCGTAATTTTTTTCTGTTTAATTTAATGTTTTAGATATAAATGTAATAGGTTTGCCCCCATGGCTTAAGACTCCACCAATAGCTTCATTTGATGCGTCTGTTGTTAATATATGTAAATGTTTTGCTAAAATTTGGTTGAATTAATTCAACTTGATCCACTAATATAGATTTTAATTTTTCAATTGCCAAAAGTCCTTCCTGTTCCAGTCTAAATTTAATTTTTTTAGACATATGTATGTTGTGAAACTCTTCCGTCTTCACCTGATAAATGTATTGTTAATGGTTTTGCTATTTTAGCATAATTTTTAATAAACTTTCTGTAATATCCAATCATTCCTAGGAAACTTCGTAACTGTCGCAGAGTTGTGGGAACCGGAAAATTTAAAATTGTTTGAACTTTCTTTTGGATCTGTCTTTATAACATTTTTTACAACAATATATCCCAAAAATTCTACTTCCTCTTGGTATAATTTAGATTTTTGTAATGAAATTTGATTGGATGGAGTCATGTGTAGAAGATCACGCAAGTGAGGAAAGTTCTCTGATCGACATTCACTTAGTAGTGGCCAGAAACGATTCTTTTGCATATGACTCAAGCAGCTCACGACTTCCGGTATTTGACCAAGTATCCTTTGGGTAGCCTAAGAACATCCGTTTGAATGCTAGCTAAAGTGAGAAGGCGAAACATCCCCTGCATGGGGTTGTACGCTGGGTTTGGGACCCGCCACGTAAAAAAACACCCCCCATGAAAAGGAACAACAAGCCTCGGATGAGAGATGATGATGACGACCATGGCAAACGAAATAAGGACTACGAATTGAGGGAATGCACTTGGAATGTCAGGTCCCTTAATTGGGAAGGTGGCGCTGCCCAGCTGGTTGATGTCCCCGCGAAAATAAAGGCTGACATCACCGCCGTCCGAGAAATGCGATGGACGGGACAAAGACAGAGACAAGTAGGTCCTTGTGACATTTACTACAGTGGCCATATAAAGGAGCACAAGTTTGGTGTGGGATTCGTGGTGGGAGAGGGACTCCGTCGCCGAGTACTATCATTCACTCCAGCCACAATCCGCATCAAAGTGAGGTTCTTCAACATATCGCTGAGTTGCGCCCACGCCCCGACGGAAGAGAAGGACGATGCGAACAAAGATGCCTTTTATGAGTGCTTGGAGCGCACTTATGAGAGCTGCCCCAGCCACGATGTCAAAATCGTGCTTGGCGACTTTAACGCCAGGGTGGGCAAAGAAGGTACCTTTGGCACTACGTTCGGTAAATTCAGTCTCCACGAGGAAACATCATCAAATGGGTGGAGTCTGATCGACTTCGCCGGGGCCAGAAATATGGTTATCTGTAGTACTAGATCCCAGCAAAAGAAGATTTATCAAGCTACCTGGCTGTCTCCGAATCGAAAAACGCCCAACCAGATCGATCATGTTGTGATAGACGGAAGACATGTCTCTAGTGTTCTAGATGTGCGTACGCTCCAAGATCCTAACATCAACTCGGACCACTATATTTTTGCAGCCAAGATTCGTACCTGCCTCTGTGCAGCAAAAAACGCACGCCAACAAACACAAGGAAGGTTCGACGTCAAGAAGCTGCAATCACAACAGACAGGCGAACAATTTTCTACTCGGCTTGCACTCCTGCTCTCTGAGAGCACTCGTCAACAACTTGGTATAAGGGAACTGTGGGACGGCATTTCAAACTCCTTACGTACAGCTGCAACCGAAACCATTGGTTTTCGGAAAGTGCAAAAGAACAGCTGGTAAGACGAGGAGTGCCGTGTAGCAGCGGAGAGAAAACGGGCTGCCTACCTCGCAACGTTACGATCGACCACAACACGTGCGGGTTGGGATAGATACCGAGAGTTGAAAAAGGAAGCGAGACGCATTTGCAGGCAGAAAAAGAAAGAGGCCGAAATGCGTGAGTACGAAGAGCTTGATAAGCTGGCCGACAAGGGTAATGCTCGAAAATTCTACGAAAAATTGCGGCGGCTTACAGAAGGTTTCAAGACCGGAGCATAATCTTGTAGAACCCCCAAAGGTGATCTAGTCACCGAAGCCCTAAGCATACTTAAATTATGGAGGGAACACTTCTCCAGCCTGCTGAATGGCAGTGAACACACAACACCGGGAGAAGGCGAACCCGATTCCCCAATCGATGACGATGAAGCAGACGTTCCATTGCCCGACCATGAAGAAGTCCGAATAGCAATTGCCCGCCTGAAGAACAACAAAGCGACAGGGGCCGATGGATTGCCGGCCGAGCTATTCAAACACGGCGGCGAAGAACTGATAAGGAGAATGCATCAGCTTCTTTGTAAAATATGGTCAAACGAAAGCATGCCCAACGATTGGAATTTAAGAGTGTTTTGCCCAATCCATAATAAGAAAAAGTGTGAAAGATTAAAGCGCATCGTCAACAAACTGATTGGACCTTATCAGTGTGGGTTTAGAAATGGCAAATCAACAACCGACCAGATGTTCACCTCTTGGAAAAGACCCGTGAAAGGAGAATCGACACACACCACCTCTTCCTCGATTTCAAAGCTGCTTTCGACAGCACGAAAAGGAGCTGCCTTTATGCCGCGAAGTCCAAAGTTGGTATCTTCGCAAAACTAATACGGCTGTGTAAGCTGACGTTGAGCAACACTCAAAGCTCCGTCAGGATCGGGAAGGACCTCTCCGAGCCGTTCGATACCAAACGAGGTTTCAGACAAGGCGGTTCCCTATCGTGCGACTTCTTCAACCTGCTTCTGAAGAAAATTATTCGAGCTGCAGAACTGAATAGAGAAGGTACCATCTTCTATAAGAGTGTACGGCTGCTGGCGTATGCCGATGATATTGATATCATCGGCCTCAACACACGCGCCGTCAGTTCTGCTTTCTCCAGGCTGGACATGGAAGCAGAGCAAATGGGTCTGGCAGTGAACGGGGGCAAGACCTCCTGTCATCAAACAAACAGTCGTCGCACACTCGACTTTGCTCTCACGTCATTGTTGACAGTCATAAGTTTGAAGTTCTAGATATCTTCGTCTATTTAGGAACCAGTATTAATACCACCAATAATGGCAGCCTGGAAATCCAACGCAGTATTACTCTTGCCAACAGGTGCTACTTTGGACTGAGTAGGCAATTGAAAAGTGTAGTCCTCTCTGGACGAACAAAAACCAAACTCAATAAGTCGCTTATAATTCCCATCCTGCTATATGGTGCAGAGGCATGGACGATGACAGCAACCGATTATTCGACCTTAAGAGTTTTCGAGAGAAAGGTGCTACCAAAGACTTACGGTCCTTTGCGCGTTGGCCACGGCGAATATCGCATTCGATGGAACGATGAGCTGTACGAGATATACGACGCCATTGACATAGTTCGAAGAATTAAAAGACAGCGGCTACGCAGTACCCGCCGGGGAAAGCAGAGCAAGAGAAAGACCTTCACTCCGTTGGAAGGACCAAGTGGAGAAGAACCTGGCTACGCTTGGAATATCCAATTGATGTCACGTAGTGAAATGAAGAAACGAGTGGTGCGCGGTTGTTAACTCGGGTATTATCGCGTAAGCGGTGTCTACGCCAATTAAGAAGAAGAAGTAATTAAATTTTCATACTTACGTTTTTTAGTACTTCTCTTATTATACTTAAATGTTTTTTATGTTCCTCGAAGCTTTTTGAAAATACGATTATATCGTGAATATAAACGTGACAAAATTTTCCAATAAAGTCTCTTAAAACATTGCACATCGCCCTTTGAAATATATTAGGCATGTTTTTTAAACCAAATGGCATTCTTAAAAATTCGCATTTTCCGTTATTTACTGAAAATGCAGTTTTTTCAATATCGTGTTCTTTAATAAGGATCTGGTGAAAACCTGATTCCAGATCTATTGTAGAAAAATATTTTGAACTTCCTAAATTTGAAAGTATTATATTACTATCCGGAATTGGATATTTATCTGATATTGTTACTTCATTTAATTTTTTATAATTGATTACCATTCGCAATTTCGGCGTACCGTCTTCATTTACACTTTTTTTTTGGTACAACCCAAATTGGTGAATTATATGCGCTCTTACTCGGCCTTATTATTTCATCTTCCATCATTTTTGTACCTCTTCGCTTATGAAGGAATTAGCAGAAAGAGGGTATGGGTATTGTTTACTCCATATAGGAATTTCAACAATTGTCGTTATTTCCGCTTTTATATCCTTTCGGAACGATAAATTCATATTTATTGAAGAATGTATATGATATATTTCATTTCTATATTCTTTCCTTAAATCTTCAATTTCATTTCCGTTTATGTCGGTATTTCCTTCGACTGGCGCTTCAGAGAATTTTTCCTCTAAAGTAATTTTGTTTACATAGTTTTCATTTTCTATTTCACTTCTTCTTTCCACAATAATTTTTTTATTTAGTTTGCCGGTATCATCATCGGCTGGCGTTGTAGAACTTTTTCGTTCAACAATAAATTTTTTATTTAATTTGCCGGTATTATCATCGGCTGGCGTTGAGGAATTTCTTTTTTCCACAATATTCTTTGCATAATTATTTTTTCTACTCTGCTGGTATAAATCTTCAGCTGGCGTTGTAGAGCTTTCCTGCTCCACAGTTTTTTTTAGATTTGCCGGTATTTCCGTCGGATGGCGCTTTAGAAGTCCTTGTTTGCAAAGTAATTTCGTCCTCTTTAACGATCTTTAAATTATTCTTACTTTTCTGATGCTCATATTCGCATCCTAAGCTAAATATATCCTCTTCTTTTTCATTATTTATTATTAACATCTTTTTTTCCAAGTTAACCACCGCATTTTTTTTTTCAAACTTATTTTATTTATTGGATCTGCTTTTTTCTTAAAGCCTAACAATAAGTTATAAAATCTTAAATCTATTTAAAAACTAGACAGACTCAAGCAAGTGATTCTGTTCTGTTATCTTCTACTTCTTTCTTTACCAAAGCAATATCATGGTCTTTATGCATATTTTCATTTCGCATGTACCATGGCGAACACGTGATTATTTTAAGCATTTTTGATTGGAACCTTTGTATTATGTCTATATTAGTTGCACAGGTTGTACCCCATAGTTGAATGCCATACATCCAAATCGGCTTTATGACCACATCATATAAAAGTTGTCTGGACTAAGTTTGTAGTTTTTATTTAGAAGCCAATTTAAATTTGCAGCTCTAATCTTCATACATGTTATTTTATTAGAGATATGTTTTCTCCACGTGAGCCTTCTATCTAGGTGAATACCAAGATATGTTACTTCGTTCGCTTGGGGTACTAAAATATTGTTTATTTTTACTGCAGGGCACAAAATGTAATATGCTAACATTTCTGTTCATTTACATTTATACGCCAGTTCGCTAGCAATTCTTCGACAGAACTTAAATGCATTTGTTACGGCTCACTATAGCTGTATCGTCCGCAAAAGTTGAAGTTAATATATCATTAGCTGTTGGAAGATCTGCTGTATATATGATGTATAGTATTGGGCCTAAAACACTGCCTTGGGGTACACCAGCCCTTATCAGTAGTTCATCAGATATGAAATTTCCCACTTTTACCATAAATTTTCTATTTTTAAATAAGACTCCAATGTTTTATAAAACGCTAAAGATAGAATTTTTTTAATCTTGTATAAAAGACCTTCGTGCCATACCTTATCAGACGCCTGAGCTACATCTAGAAATATTGCTGAACAGTACTCTTTGTGTTCAAATGCTTTCCTTATCTCGTTAGTAGTTCTATTTACTTGTTCTATAGTACCATGTTTCGCACGAAATCCGAATTGATGCATTGGTGTCGTATTATTTTCGTGGAAAAAGGAGACATCTTTGATATTAATATTTTTTCAAATAATTTTGAAAGACAGGGTAGAAGACTGATTGGTCTGTATGAAGACGGCTGCGTTAAGTCTTTCCCATGTTTATCTATCAATATAATCTGCGACTTTTTCCACGAAATTGGATAGTATCCGAAACTAAGAATTGCATCAAAGAGCAAAGAGAGCACTTCTACAGCAATAATTGGTAACTCATTTAGCATTTTTGGGGAAATATTATCATGTCCCGGCGACTTTTTTGGATTAAGTTCTTTAATGATACCAATAATTTCAGAAGGTGAAGTCTTAGCAGACTCGAGCGACTCTTTAGCTGTGTTGGGTAAGATGGACAGCTTAAAGTTGTTCTTTGGAAAATTGGGTTGAAATACCTTTTCTAGGTGATTTGCAAAGCAATTATCTTTTCCTCGTCACTTCGAGCCCAATTTCCACCCAGGTCTCGTTTAGGCTTGTTGGAGTCAGTTGGTGGCTTCATGGACTTTTGGGCTTTCCAAAGAGAATTTTGCTTGTTTGAATTTGGACACAGCTTCTTTATATACATTTCGGTGTTCAATTCTTCCTCACGTTTAAGCGCTTTTTTTACTTTACGAACAGCAGATATTAATTGAAGCTGAGTGGAAGGGGAACGATTTATCTGCCATTCACGTCTTGCACGCCTTTTTTCATTTACAAGCATTTCTATTTCTCTGTTAGAGATTTTTCTGTAACCAAACGGCTTATAGCTTTTGTTTGGTGTTGCTAGGACAGCGGCGCTGGTTATTATATCATTGACTTCTCTTATGCGTTCGTCAATATCTCTTCCTGTATTTATTTTGTACTCGATATTAATATGGCTACTGACGTATTTTTTATATTTCAGCCAATTCGTTTTATAAGAAGTTAGACGCACTTTTGGATTAACGAATATGGGTTGTTCACACAACTTTATTAGTACAGGAGAGTGATCGGAAGATAGATCAATACAAGTATCAGCTGTTATGTGCGATTTATCTATATTTTTGATTACGGCAAAATCAATTAAATCTGGTATTTTCTTACGATCAATAGGCCAATATGTCGGCTTACCAGGAGATATTATTTCAAGGTTATTGTGCCTATTTATAACACTTTGATACAGCTGTCGTCCTTTCGGATTAATAAGACGTGAGCCCCAGTACGTGTGTTTTGCGTTGTAATCTCCACCTGCTAGAAATCTTTGACCTAGTGTTCCAAAAAAGTCTTTAAATTAGATTGCTGTAATTTTAAAACGAGGTGGACAGTATATAGCCGTAAGGTTTAAGTCACGACCACGGATACTATCCGATTTTTTAGTGATATTTTTGTAGCTTGTAACTGTGGTGTAGCATGAGAATCCAGAGCATAGTGGCTTAAATGATTTCTAATCAACACTGCCGTGCCACCATGTGCTTTTCCATCAGGATGATTTGTAACATATAGTCTAAATCCCGGTATATTGAAATTATTTTTATTTGTTAGATGAGTTTCTGAAATAAGCATTACATCTGTATTCTTTTTAGACAGAAATCTGATAATCTCTAATTTATGTTGGTTAACACCGTTAGCATTCCATATACAGATATTTAGTAAGCTCATTTTTTACTTAATAAATTTTGCAGCATTTGATTTTGTGATTTTATGAAATCTTGGATCATGTTTTGCATGGTAGACATAAATTGTGTCATACACTGTGTAAGATTTATAATCATAGTTTCAATACCTCCATTTGGAGGATTTTGCGGCAGTTGCATTTGCACAGTGTTGCCTTTCACTACATTTGCATAGCTTCCTTGCATATTATTATTGTTAGAAGTAATAGGATTTGATATTTTTTCTGAAGTTGCTATAATTTCATTACGTGGTGATTGTAACATATGGTTACGACGTGCTTGAATGCCCAACTTCGATTTCAAATCTTTATATACGGGGCAACCTCTGTAGTTATCAGTGTGATCTCCTCCACAATTGCTGCACTTTTTATTTATTTCTTCTTTCTTGAGGGTGCATTTAGTAGTGGGATGTAAATCACCACATACCACACAAACACTGCGTAGAGTGCAAAATGATTTAGTATGTCCATATTCTTGGCAGTTAGTACATTTTACCGGACCGTTTCTTTTATGTGGTTTTTCCACAGTTACTCTGCGGTGCTGCAAATATTTCAAATTATATATTGGATGTGTTTCATTTTTTTTAAGTTGATTTGAGTTCGGCAACATTTCAATTTTAAACATTGGCTGTGGTAGTTTGTTTCTATTAAATATATTAACAACTGTTTTAATTCCAAAACAGCATTCTTCCAATGCTTCTTTGACTTCACTAGAGTCTACGGCGGAGTCTATACCCTTGATTACAACAACTAGGTCCTTAGAGCTCTTCAGTTGATACGACTAAGAATTCTTGTTTTTATTTGACAAAAATTTGACTATATCCATAAAACTTTTTTCAGTGGAGGACTGAGCTTTTGTTTCATCTATATTGCCTTTTTTCAAAGGCACTGTATGAAAGTTGTTAGTACCTACAATTTTGCTTAATTCAGCAATGAGAGCATTACTGCTGCGCTCGCGCAAATATATTGGGGATGGTTTGGCATTAACGACTGTGGTGGTACCCTTCGCATCGTCGTCTGAGCCATTGCTTAGTATGGCAAATCTGTTGCCATTTAGAATTTCAGGCTTTTTACCGTTTGGCGTGCCTGGTTGAAATTTTTTGGTATTGACCGCTGATTTAACTGGACTTAGTTTCCTTTTTACGTTAATATAGCGATCAATACCAGTCTGAACAGACGGCCCTTTTTTGCTTGGTACATTCTCACCTTTCATTTTTTCCTTCGTTGTCCGGGTGCTTGCTGGTACCTGCGTACTAGTTACTGTCAGCGCATTTGTTGTTACCCGTTTACTGTTCTCTGCTGACTGCGCTTGCTTACTTGCTCTTTCAGCTGATCGCTGCGATGATGAGTCATCGTCGTTAATTTTGTTTTTGCCAGGAGTAGCTGTTGTTGGTACGACAAAGCTAAAGTAGGCATTTAAAGAATGCCTACGGCCTTGTTGGTGAGGCTGAGTAGCACTCATTTTTGATTGTTTTTCTTTTTTTGTTTTTACTTTTTGTTTCGTTCACAATTTGTTTATGTTTAATTTTAACAACTTTTGTGCGCTGTGCACTGTTTGCTATTTGTGTATTTCTTATTTAATAAATTTTTTGTTTTTTAATTTCTTGTTTGTTTGCGTTTTAAACACAGAATTCGTCCATACTCCTTGAACACCGCATTAATGTCCTTCAAAAATTTGTATCCTATTAATAGGTCTGCTTCCAAATTTTCAATTTCGTAGAATATTTGTTTTTTTTACCGAATAATGTAATAAAGTGATAATAGCGTATTATCGAAAATCCATTAACTGTTTTACTCTCTTTTGTATGTCCAATTTATTTCTATTTTTGTATATTCCTGATTTAATATAGCAACTAGTTGCTCCCGTATCTATTAATATTTTAAAAATTTGACCAGTAACCCTGTCAATTAGAAAAATAAATGGCACAGTTAATTTTGGTCTAAAAAATGATCCTCCTTAATATTATTAATGCGCTAAGTCTTAATGGGTGGCTGCACATTCTGTTGTGTACTTCTATGTGGCCTTTTTTCTAAATTGTTTTGGTTAAAGGTTGGTAGCTTTTGCAACATACGGTTGCGTGTATAGATGCTTAAATCGACATTCTTTGGTAGTAATTTCTTTGTGGCTGGACTTGTGGGAACCGTAAATTATTATTGAAGTTGCCGTTATTGAATCTGTTGTTATTAAAAGTATATTGCCTGTTATTGTTGTTAGGATTTGAATAGTGTTGATTTTTTCCAAATTGTAATGCGAAGGATGCTCTCATATTGTTAGATTCTAATTCATGTGCTTTCGCCAAAGCATTTGGTAAATCGCTTGGCGATAGTGAAAACAGTATATTTGCTAAGTTTCCGTTTAGTCCCGTTATGAATATGCGTAGGGCATCCCGCCTATTTTTAGCACTAAATTCTTTAGTTATGGCACTACCTGATCCGTAAGTCATTATAGTTTTGTTTATTAGCAAGGTTAATTTCTCATTAACCTTATTATAATATTCAATTATGGAGTAATTGCCTTGACGCAGGATACTCATTTCTTGCTCAATTATATAAGCTGGTCGCTTATCGGCGTGAGCGAAGTATAATCGTGCTAAAATAGTATCAAAATTTAAAATTGTTCCGTGGTTAGACAAAATGTAATTAGCATCGTGAGTAATTTTATTTCTTAAAATAGTCAATGCAGCAAAATACCTACGGCTGCCTCTTACGTATAAACTCATTGCTTTGTTAGGCGATTCCCTCCAGCTAACATATTTATTCTGTTTTCCCCCAAATTCTGGTAAGGACTTTACTACTTCTAGGGATTCGTCACAGCGATTATCTGAATTTAACACTTCAGGTTTGTAATCGGTTATTGTTGTAGACTTCATTAAGTCTTCTATTTGCTTAAAGCCATTTTTGATTAATTAATTTTTTCTTTTCTTTTCCTTTAAACATGGAAAATTTTCAAATTTACGGTTGCCTTTACAATAATGGCAATAATGCAACCTTTCGTATTTTGGAGCACTTATATTCCCATTTAAAACAAATCTTCCTTTTTTGATACTTGTATCATCTCTATAGTCTCAGACATAATTGTTTCCTGATTATAATAATCCTCAAGTGTGGCCTTCTTATCTTTTCCTATATATCGAAAAACTTTCTCCATACATTTAATTTTAAGTTTATCTTTGTTTAGATCCCTTTCTTTTTTGTTAATCCTTTTGAATTCCACAAATCCTTCAAGATTTAAAACTATTGTATCTATTTCGTTATAGTCCAAGTCAGTTGGTAAAACATCTGTCATTTTGTTTTTTTTTTTTATTATAATTTTTATTTTTGATCCTTTCTAGGAAAGAAGACTCTTTTATTCTGGAGGGTCTGGAGTTCAGAATCGCAGAATTGACTTTTTGTTATAAACCGGAGGGTCCCCCTTGCGGTGGTGAATCGCGGTTTCAAAATATCTTATTACTTGGATGGTCGAGCCTTGAATTATTCTTAATAGTTTAAGCTTAATTGCTTAAATTATTATATCTACATATTGAATATATATTAATTAATGTTATCTTACTCCTTCTTCTTTTTTCGTCCTTTGGTTTGTAATGAATTTTTCCTCCTTTGGTTTCTGATGAATTTTTCTTCTTTTGGCTTCCCTCGATGGCTACGACGCTGCTTGGCGTGCAATGCCTAATGATGTTTTATTTTTCACTTTTTTTTGTTTTATTTTTATTTCTGGTTTGTTGATTTTCGCGACACGTTTTTAGAGTTTTGGAATTTTTGTTTTAACTTTTCTCCCTTTTTTGGGATACTTGTTTTTTTTTTTAATTTTTTTAATGCGCTATTCGCATGGGTACTACCTCTCCCGAGGTTAATGTACGTTGACTGGTTCTGGTACTGGTACTTTCCTTACGTGGAAAGTATTAAAAAAAAATGTTTTCGTCCGCTACGTGCGGCAGAAATGAAACACAACGTGTTGGTTTGAGTGAGGTAACGCTTGCTCGCTGATTACACACTATACTCTCACTGATCTTTATTCGTAAAATCACTTATATTTATATCTTTAGAGTTCTATGCTTATTACTAAAAATGCTTTGGCATCACATTAAGTGATGAAATGCCAGAGCCAATTATTCTTATTATCAAAATAAATAATGGAATATTGAATTATGCTTACTTATCGATTTCTTATTAATTAAAGTATTCTGCTGACCAGGCAGTGATACCCTGGCGAGTTACTATTCGTTTACATAATTCATAGAGTCTGTGTGGCTGCTGCCGTTAACTTGCACACATAATTACATACATATGTATGTACGTGAATATGCGCGGACGCTTGGTCTTTTAACATGTTATCAAAACTTTTAAAGCCCTGCAAATAAATATGTATGTATATATCTTATCAAACCTACATTGATTAAATAATTAGGTAATAATACAAATATGATTTTATTATATATTTCCAAAGATTTAAGAAATACATCATGAAGTAGTTCGATTTGTACGTACATATGCACATGCTTGTATGCTTTGATATAAAATATATAGAAATATACATACATATGTATGTATGTATATAAATTATAAGCAGAGTCGTTTGCGCATTGTAAATATTCGAATCTGTAAGCGTACATTCCTTAACATCGGAAATAGCATAACTTTTCTCATTTAACACTGAAAATGCTCAATTCTGCTGTTTTCATGCCCCTGATGTTAAGTGGTGAAACATGCTCATCCATTTTAAAATTGAGCTATTTTATGATGGATTCCATAAAATCTTTGCAAATATATGTATATTTCAATAAAATTTGTATTACTACCTAAATGTGCATTTTCTATAGGTTTTTTACGGCATACATATGTATATTTATATAAATTATTGCCGGTTAAATGAAAACGGCTAAAAAAAAATTTTATTTTTTGGTTAAAATGAGCTTTTAATGTTAATGTTGCTAACTCCTCCGTCGTCAAAAAAGAACGTCCTCGTTTGTTTAAACTATTAGGGTGGGAGTTTCCGATGTGTCTTCTTTATTATTGGCCACATCCACGTTTACATTGTAGCTCGATGGTTCTATTAGTTTTGTCTTACAATTCTTCCTTATGATTGATGCAGTGCCTATTGTTGCTAGGCTGATCAGGCAAATAACTATTAATGAAAATTTGTTATTAGAGCTGCTGTGTGGGTTGTCTGCAGTGTTTGTAAATGATTGGAGTTATTTATGTGGAGTTCCTTCATCATCTCAAGGCTGAGAAGTTCTTCCTCTTTGTTCGAAGGGATATTTGACTGTAGGATTGCGGGTAATGGTTTGCTAGTTAATATTTCATTAAAAGAGTGTTTTTGGTTGTCGATTAAAACTGTGGAATTACGACATTGAACGGCGTATGATCCCACAAGATTTATTTTTTGGTTATCGATTTCAATTGTGCCATTATACTGATTTAATAATATGATGCCAGGGAAGATGTTTTCTATCGATGGGATGTGCTGGTTATTTATTTGAATGCATTCTGCTGGTTCGTTTCTGCGTATATGCGGGACAAAGTAGTATTACTAATATCTATCATATTCTTTTAGTTACAAATTCTTATATGATTATTATCATTACATTTTGTTTTTATTCCAAATACCTTATGTTTACTACAGGTTACGATATCCTCATAGGGAATTTTATTAATATATTTATTTTTCTTTATGGGTTTGATAACAATTGAATCGCAAATTTTTTCGTTTATTAATGGTATTCCTGTCATATAACATAACATTGTTTCATTTGAGGCTATTTTTATATTTGCAAATTCTAGCGATTCTTCTACGTTATTTAACGTGAAGTTATTTTTTATAAAAATGGATTTTGCTAATGCTAGTTCTTCATTTGATAAAATATACGAATTGACGATTCCGGCTTTGGCCCAATGAATCGCATATTCTTATTCGATACTCTCGTAATATTGATTATTGTTATTGATTATTATGTTATTTATTTGATTATCTAAAATTACTAAGTCATCATGATCGGGATTTCCCGCGATCCATTTCCAAAACTTTTCCTATTGTTTCTATAGATTTTTTAAATCTTTTGGGTCGGAGTCTATTAAGGTAAGTCTGTGTAAGGGTTAATTCATTTATCAGGATGGGTAGAAAGGGATTTTCTGATGTTATCTTGGTTTTAATAGTGTTGTCTATTTCGTCGAGTGTCATTTGAAATGCGTCTAGGTCTACTTTATGTATTATTCGGTAGGTTCCTGTTTGTATTCTTGTCAATCCTGTATCAAATGTTGCTAATTGTGAATTTGTATAGTTTATTATTTTAAAGTCTGCGTACACTAGGTGCACAAAAAACCTGCAAAGTGAAAGGGGAAAAAATTACTATTGTCTGATGTTTCTTTTATGTACCGTTCGTCCTTTTTCAGTGATTACTACACTGGATTTGTCTTCCTTAACTGTTTCATTTCTATATTTTGCTGTAAGTTTTGACTCTATTCGTCTGTTTATTCTGACATAAATTCATCGCCAGGAGTATATATTTTCATAGGTTTCCGTGTTTTATTATGGGTTTCTAAATCTTTTGCCTGTCTTCTCCGAAGGGTTTCTATATTTTCCTGTCGTGCATTTTCATACTGCTCTGGGTCTACTGTAACACATCTTCCAAAAAACGTCTCTATAGGTCGTTTTCCTCTTGCGGAATGTATGGTGTAGTTATATTCGTATGTACATCGGTCTAAAAGTTCTTGGAATGAGCGGTGTGTGCGTTCCGTTTGAAGGCAGCGCATAATTTCAGACAGGGTAATGTGAAATCTTTCTGCTTGTCCGTTAACTGTGCTTGTGTATGGGGGAGTTTTAAAAATTTTAATCCCGAGTTGGTCTTCGACCATAAATTGTATAGAAGCTGAATTTAAAAATTTCTCGTTGTCGATAACTATTGTTTTGGGTATCCCAAAAGCGAAAAGTATTTGTCGTAAAGATTCTCTGATATCTTCTATTCATTTTGACTCTATTATTTTAACTTGAGCATATTTGGAGAATTTATCTACTGCTGTTAGAACTAATTTTTTTCCCGTAATGTAAATATCTGTGCGTATGCACAATTTCTCCAGGGTATTGAGGTATTGGGGTTTCTAATATTTGTGGTTTATTAGGGTTGCGATCATACTTGTTTTCCTTGCAGACTCTACACTGTTTAATTATATTTTCTATTTTTGTTTTCATCTTTGGAAAGTAACATCTTTGTATTAGTTGTTTTTTATTTTCGTCTCTATTCCTATGTGCTCGCTTGTGTTCGTATATTATTTCCTCGTTTTGTGCATCCTCGCTTGTTATGTCTTTTACTTCTGTTTGGGTGTAACGAATTTTATAATTACCAAAGTGAAGTGGGTAAATTTCTTGGATTTTCCCTATTATTTCTTCAGAGGTAAATATACCATTTATCACTGAGGGGTTAAGGTATCGTTTCAATAGTGAAGTTAAATTCTCTGTTGAAAGGTTGGGTTTGGTGATTATATGTCTATGGTAGGTCGGGAATGGTATTTTAAACTGGTAGCTGTCTTCATCTGCTAACGAGATCCAAATTTGATTTTTGAATGCATTTGTGGGTCCTTCTATTGCTGGAATTAGATTGTGTGATGAGTTTTCGTCTGAATGTGTAGCAACTGATAGGGAGTTTACTTCAAAAGGCCTGGATAATGTATCTGCAACTACATTGGCTTTCCCAGGTTTGTATTTTAATTCAAAGTATGGCTTTCCATCGCTTTAGTTTGGAGTTATTATTTTTATTACTGAGAGCGTATGTAAGTGGTTGGTGGTCTGTATGTATTACAACTTTTGCTGTACAGTATAGATAGTTTCTGAATGAGTTCAGTGCCCATATAATGGCAAGCATTTCTTTCTCGTTGACTGCGTAATTTTCTTCGGCCTTGTTCAATGTTCTTGATATAAAATTTATTGGTTTGCCATTTTGCTCTAAAACGGCGCCTATGGCGTAATTTGAGGCGTCAGGAGTTAGGTCAAATTCTTTCCTGTAATCAGGATATTGTAAAATTACGTCTTTAGATGTCAGTGTGGATTTAATTTTGTTGAATGCAGTTTTAGCTTCCTCATTTAGATTTATTTGGAAGTGTTTCGAGGTTCTTTTCGACATTCTTCCTTGCTCACCTCTAAGAAGGGATGTAAGTGGCTTGGCCAATTTGGCGTAATTCTTGATAAATCTTCTATAATATCCGGATAAGCCTAAGAATGATCGTAAGTCCTTGATCATCGGGGGGTATGGAAAATTTAATATTGATTGTACTTTGGAAGGGTTTGTAGAAATTCCTTTGGAAGATACAACGAATCCTAGGAATTCGACCTGCTTTTTGAAGAATTCGCATTTATCGATTTGAACCTTCATGTTTGCTTTACTGAGAGTATCAAAAATTGTGTCTATGTGTTCGGAGTGTGATTTTTCGTCTCAACTAAATATAATTATATCGTCTATGTATACATAGCATATTTTGCCTATGTATTGTCTTAATATGTCGTCAAGCGTCCGTTGAAATATGGCTGGGGCATTTTTCAAACCAAACGGAAGTTGTGTGAACTCGTATTTTCCATTGTTCACCGAAAATGCTGTTTTTTCCATGTCAGATTCCTTAAGAGGAATTTGATGGAAACCGCTTTTTAAATCAATCACAGAGAAAATTCGGTTTTCTCCTAGTTGGGAGAGAACTTCATTTATTTCAGGTATTGGATACTTATCTGCAACTGTAACTGCGTTTAGCTTCCTGTAATCTATAACCATTCTATATTTGTTTCTGCCAGATGCGTCCTCTTTTTTAGGCACTACCCATACAGGTGAGTTATAGGGTGATCTTGATTGTCGTATGTCATCTAATAATTTATTTACTTACTTTTCAACTTCCTGTTTAAGGCTAATAGGATAAGGGTAGGACTTGAAGTATATAGGCGTGCCTGAATTTGTTCGAATTCCTGCAACTACTTTTGTTATGTAGGTTAGTTTTTCGTCCGGTTCCGAAAATAGGTTTCGGTGCTTTGGTACTAGTTTCCTAATTGCATGTACTTTACTCATGTTCGTCGCGGATATGTATTAAGTTAACGTCCTGTACACTTTATTGTCTCAGATAAATTCTTTTCGTATTTGCTATTACCATGTAATTTTCTTTTGTGTGTATGATTTCTGAGAGTGCTTTTAAGCTATCGTTTCCTAATATGGCATGGAAAGTGGTGAGTGTTGGCAATAGGAAAAATTTTAATTTGCAATTTTCTAAATTGAAAAGATTTAGATCTGTATGGTGAGTAATTTTTATTTTGCCGCCTACTGAGTTGGCTAGAAAATGAGTATTGTTCGCTATTGCTTTTTCTACTAAGCTTGATTGTATGTAATTTTTATTGGATCCGGTGTCTACTAATATTTGCATTATGTCGCCGCTCTTCGTCATGCACCTGAAATAGGGTAGCGAAGAACTATTTAGTCTAAAAAATGTACGTCAGTGAGGTCGAGGGTTTCTTCAATTGTGTCCTTGTGATTTGGCTCAATGTATGTTTGCTCATTGTAGTCGTATTGGTTATCTTAGTTGTATTGGTCATTGTAGTTGTATACGCTTTCGTTATATTGGTCCTCTGGTGGTTCGTTAGAATTTATGTGAAAGTTTCTTTGCATTTTTTGTGGGGGGTTATTTATCATTGAAGCGTTTGATGGTCTTTTACCGAATTCTTGGGGTCTTGGCCGATTTGCGTAATTGACGGCTCTTGTCCTTATACTCTCATCCACGTCCATTGGTTGAGGTGGTTTAGGGGGTCTAGGAGGAACAATGTTTTGCTGTGGACTATATAGATTCTGATATCGTTGACTAAATTGATTTGGATTCCGATTTGAATGTTCTTGCATGTTAGAGTGATTAAGGTTTAGTTGGTTGATATGGTAGTTTTGTGGGTTATAATATGTCAAGGGGTTTGGGGTATAAGCTAGTTAAGGATAAAATTTGGATGTGGTTTGAGGGTTTAATGGTTGATGATATCTGGGTTGGGTGTATTGCTGTCGTGGCTGTTGTTGACTTATGAGTTGTTGACGAGCAGTTGATGGTTTGATAGAGGTTTGGTTATTAGCGTAAAAAGCTCTGAAACTTTGGTTTTCTAATTTGAGACAAAAATGGAGGGCTTCGGGTAGGCTTTTTGGTTCTTTAATGCCAAGTAGCCGGGGAAGATCACCAGAAAGTCCTCTTATAAAAGTATCGAGGGCTTTAGCGCGGTAATTCTCCGTTAACAAGTGGACTGCTTCTTCTCCTATCTCCATACAGTTTATCTTGTTCAGAAGTAAAGATAAGTGTCCATATACTTTTTGGTAAAATTCGTTAATTGTCATTCGTCCTTGTATGAGACATGTCATTTGATACTCTATAGTGACTATGTCTCGTTTGTCTGCGTAGTGAGTAGTCAAGCAGCGGGAGATTGCTGTCCAGTCTAGGGGGGTGTTGTAGGATTCTAAGGCTATATCTGCCTTTCCGACTATCTTATTTCTGATGACATTTAAAATGCCGAAATATTTAGCTGTCCCTTTTAAGGGTTCATAGATTCTTAAAATGCGTTCGACACTTTTTTTCCAGGAACTAAATTCTGAAGCATTTCCTGAAAATTCCCTTAGGGATCTCACAACGTCTGGAATCTTATCCATTTCATTCATGTTGTTTTGGAATTGTTCGTCTATTGTTTGGTCCGTAATGACCGGGTTTATTTTATTATTAAGAATATTATGTACTACATTAGGTACACTTGCCTCTATTGCTAAAGTTACCATGTTTTTTATCATGTTCGCCAATTCTGGCGGAATTGTGTTATTAGGGCCTGACGGTGCTGTTGATGCAGCAGGAGAATTAATCCCGAGTACGGGGGGTCTAATTAGATTGTTTGGATTTGCCATTTTTAAATTGTTTATTTTTTTAAAAATTTTATACCACTATTTTAATTTGAATATTTATATTTTTTGTTATCCCTTCTAGGAAGGGGGCTTTTTTACACGGGAGTGTCCGGTCAACTCCTTAGTTGGCTACGAAATCGCAGAGTTAAGCAATATTATTTTCAGTTTAGTTTATGTTATAGGCTGTAGAAGCCGTATTTTATTTTTTAGTTATTTATATTTACTTACACTATAGCTAAAACGAGAATTCTGTTTGATTCTTGATTTATTAATATAAATGCATTAAGTTTTTTGTTAATTTAAAAATCTCTCTCTTTTGATTTTCGCAAAACTAAGGCAATATTTACGTCTCTTTTACAATTTTTCTGTAGCTTAATAATTTATTAAAATTTTCCTTTCACTTAATAATTCAACAATTTTTTTTTTTTTACTTTTTTCACAATTTTTTCCTCTCTGTTTTTTATTATTAATTATATTTCTTATGCTACTTACACTATATACAGCTTCATTATCCTCGTAACCGATGATCGTGTATTTATCTCTTTTCCTTGTTGGTACTGAGGTACACCTTCTGACACTGTTTTTGTTACTGTAGGCTTTGTTGGCTGTAGGCTTTCGCTGCTATTCCTTGTTGGTGTCGTTGGAGCATCCAGGAAGTCTCTTCTCCTATCCTTTTCACACTCACTGTCTTTTTCGCGGCGTTTTTTTTTCTATATTTTTTAACGGCATTTTTAGACTTTCACGAACCGAACAAGCTTTTTTTTAAGCTCGGGCGCCAATTATTGCCGGTTAAATGAAAACGGTTAAAAAAATTTTATTTTTTGGTCAAAATGACCTTTTATTATCAAATGTTCTGCTAAGACTAAAATTACAATTTTGATTATCAATTATTTATAACCTAAAAATTACTTATGCTAGCACTATTGAATTATTTACTTGTGCCTTGTGTGCCGGATGTTGATTGCAATTGTTGCAGCATTATTTCCTGGCTGTAGTTTTACTGCGCGAGTTATGGTTTAGGAAAAAGTAAACAAAGAGCTTCGGCCTTTTTTTTCACACAATTATTTATTAAAGTGAATCTTAAGACTAACTAACTTTGCATTTCCTATTAGTTTTCTTACCACTTATTCTAATGCTAACTGTACTAACATTCCTTATTAGTTCTCTTCTAATATTAGGATTAACCGTTTTATGGTTCCATATTAGCTTGTTTATATTTATTTATGTATATATATATATATATGTATACATATATGTATATTTATGTTTTTAGTTGAGTTGGCGTTAGCATACCCGAAATGCGCTCACTCTCTTATTCCACAACTAAGCCTAATGTGGAAGCCAATTCTATGTTAGTACGACATTAAGCATTTACTATATACACTTATTATATTATTACAGCATGTTTAGAGTATCGGAATGTAACTCCTCCACCCTTTGATTTGAGATTCTCTTGGATCTCATTACAAAAATATATAATAATTTTATTAAATTTTAATTAATTCAGTAGTTTTTTTTTTATAAATGTGTAATTTGTAAACACTTTTAATTTGGAGTTGTTTTAAATATGATTTTAATAGCTTAGCGTATCTATGTATAGTGCTTAAACAAAAGAAACGTTGTTTTGTTTAATATAATATATACAAATTATGATAGGCTTACATTTTTAGCACTTTATTTTCAACAATGGCAAGTATATTATATAAAATACCACTTACTTTTTCACTGACTCCGGAAAGAAGATTTTCTTAACGCAATGTTTCACTTAAAATGATCACAATTGTATTTGATAAAATGATAAATGTTATAATAAAAAATCTCTCTGGTCGAATACCAGTGGAGGAGTGAAAATTTATGTTTGTAAAAAGGAATGAAATTGATGGACTCCCTGGTCGGATACCAGTGAAGACTGTATCCCTAGGATTACACAATTATAAAAAGGAGACACTCGAAAATTGTAATGTTGAGTGAACTGCTGCGCCGAAGACCGCCAGATGTAAAAAGATGTTTTAGCTGCGTGTCGAAGATCGCCAGATGAATAAAAAATGATGTTTTAGATGAGTCGAAGATCGCCAGATGAATAAAAATGATGTTTAAGATACGTCGAAGATAGCCAGATGAATAAAAATGATGTTTTAGATGCGTGCCGAATATGAATATAAAAAGTGTTTTAACTGCGTGCAGAATATGAAAAACTAGTATAAACGTCCGCCGATGTGAACGTATCGAAAATCGTGATCGAAAGGAGCCGTTTACTTCCAAGACGAAGCTTTTTGCTCGTTATGCGGTGGTGGATTAGCAGTTGCGTGTACTCGTATTGGTGTGTGTGTGTTTTCTGCTGCTTCCAATGGATGTGTGGTGTGTGGGAAAACAGCTGTCTTCAGATGTGGTGTATGTGCCACTGTTGCTTGTGAGTGGGGTGTTGTGTGGTGTAGTGGCGCATGAGGGCGGGAAGCGTAACTCATTTAGCCATCCCGGCCCCCCTAGGCGAATGTTCAGCCTAGCAGTCGCTGAAGCTGCTGCAACGTTGCCACAACGGTGCTGAGCCCGGATGTACGTCGATGTGGCGGCCTTTGATGACGCCTTGTCGATGCTGCATTGCGCTGACGCCATAGACGGGACTCCTGGGGAGGTGCCGGTCTTCGCCGACGTGCCACACGACTGTTTTGCTGCGGTCTGGTTGTGCCGCGGCGATGCGGGGCAGGTGTCCGACCGACCTCACGTCTCGGGGTGCGGTGGAGCAGCGTGTGATGCTGCCTGCCGCAGATGTGGCACAAAACCCCTGAGTCGCAGTCATGAGTTGCGTGCGTGGGTACCAGACAATTTTGGCAATGCCCATGCGCCTGTACTATCTGCTGGCCTTGAATTGGTGACAACCCTTGAAGAGCTCACAGTATTGCAGTCGGTGGGGGCGTCGACAAAGGGGGCATCGTAAGCGAAGGGGCTCCGCTGGTGATGACGGTGTTGTTGTTGGTGCTCGTACGATACTACGAGCGGTAGTTGACGGTGTTGTTGCAGTGGTTGTTCGAGGCGCCGGTGTTGGGGCAACCCCAGGACGGGGCACACTGTTGGCCGATCGCAGTGTTGGCGTTGGAGGTGACATGTTCTTTTGGTCCATGTTTGCCTGTATGGAGGAAAAGTCGTGTTTAGTTGCAACTCATTTGGTTTGTCAGAATTTAGTAATCTACCCATTGTTTTGTAGTATCTTTATGATTTATCATATGTGCGATTGATTTCGGTTTTATTTATTAGAAGGAAAAGTCGTGTTTAGTTGCAATTCATTTCTATATATTATGAAATTGTGCGATTTGTAACCAACTTTATTTGGTTTGTCAGAATTTAGTAATCTACCCATTGTTTTGTAGTATCTTTATGATTTATCATATGAGCGATTGATTTCGGTTTTAGTTATTAGACGGATAATTATTGTACGGATTGTTCATTATGTGCATTTTCGTTATTATCTGCGGTTGGTAAGAAGCAGAGTTTAACGAGCGGCCTCGTTAGAGTTCCGTTTTGAGTACGGAAGTCAACTACTCGTATGTGACCGTCGGAGTCGTGATGTAGCTTTTCTATGCGACCAAGCTGCCATTCTGTAGGGGGGAGACAATCATCGTGTATTAGGACAAAGTCTCCACGCTTTGGCGCCTTTTCGGTAGTTTTCCAGCGGTACCTTTTGTGAAGGTCCTTTATATACTCGTCCTTCCATCGGCGCCTGAAATCATGATGGAGAATTTTAATTCTTTCCCATCTATTTAGTAAGGAAAGCGACTCCACGCCTGGCTCAGGTATGGCCGAATGGGTGTACCTTTGAGAAAGTACCCTGGTGTAAGAGCTGTTAGATCTGAGGGATCTTGCGAGAGTGTCGTCAATGGCCATGAATTGAGAACGGCTTCAATACGAATTAATAATGTTGTAAATTCTTCAAAGTTAAATTTGTAGTTTCCAGCTACTTTTTTAAAGTGGGATTTAAAACTTATTAACGCTGATTCCCATAAACCACCCACATGAGGAGCGCTTGGAGGGATGAGCTGCCAGTTAATGCCTTGGGGAGCGTACTTTTGTACAATCTCAGGTGAAACTTGTTTGATAAAGTCCACAAACTGTTTTTCGGTAGCTCTTTGAGCACCTATAAATGTGTTGCCGTTGTCGCTGATGAGCTTTGACGGAAAACCACGTCGTCTGACGAAGCGAGCAAATGCCGCGAGGAAAGCCTCTTTTGTCAGATTAGTACATAGCTCGAGGTGTACTGCTTTTGTCGTAAAACAGACAAAGACAGCCACGTAGCCTTTCATCATTGTGGGAGACCTTAGCATGGACGCCTTTATTTGAAAAGGCCCAGCAAAATCGACACCTGTGATAGTGAAGGGCAGAGCAAAAATGCAGCGTTCCGGTGGAAGTGCTGCCATAATCTGTGTTCGCATCTTTTGTTTATGCATAGTGCAAATCTTGCACGAAAAAATGCATTTCTTTATCTTTGGCTTGCGTCTTGGGATATAAAACTCTTGGCGGACTATTTGCTGCATGAGGCGGTGTTCTGCATGTAATAATAGTACGTGGACATAATTGAGATATAATGTGGCAAGTTGCGATCTCTCTGGTATAACAATGGGATGACGTTCGTTATACGATAGGCTTGAATTGACAAGCCGACCATTTGCACGAAGTAGACCCTTCGTATCTATGAATGGGTTTAGTACTAAGAGTGAGCTCTTTTTGTCAATTGGCTTCGATCCTCTTAGTAACCCCACGTCGCGGCTGAAGTAGCGCGTTTGGGCTGATGCGATAAGAGCGGCCTTTGCTTTTTGTAAGTCTTGGTGCGTCAATGTATCGCATTGGGGGCAAGTTGCTCCCTTTACCTTAAGTTTGAGTCGCTCTGCGAATTTGAGAATATAGGCGACTACTCTGAGTGCCCGGGGGAACGATGAAAATCGTTCAAGGATGTCATTATCATCCAATATTGTGTGATAGGTTTCGATTTTTCGACTTTCGGGGGCAATTATGTTGCGCATTGGCGATTGTGGCCAAGAATCGGGAGATTCTGTTAGCCATCGGGGGCCATTCCACCAGAGGGTGGTGGTGGCAAGGTGCAGAGGTTTGCACCCTCTTGTACATAGATCAGCAG
The DNA here is from genome assembly GCA_037783105.1 of Bactrocera zonata. NCBI lineage: Eukaryota > Metazoa > Arthropoda > Insecta > Diptera > Tephritidae > Bactrocera > Bactrocera zonata. The sequence continues at coordinate 417,523 of JBAWJQ010005150.1, read as the reverse complement.
GATTGTCAGCTCTGACTACGTGTCGCATAGAGGCTGATCCCACTAGGTCAAGAATTTGAGACGTTCGATTGGAAATATACGTCTTCCATGCATGTGGTGGGTTTTCCAACCAGGCTTAAACAATCTCGGAATCGGACCAGAAATATAATTTATTTTTTGCCATATTCAGTTGCGTTTGCATTATGGATGCTAGTTTGGCAAGTAGTAGTGCCACATAGCTCTAGTCGTGGTAGACTTATTGTTTTTAAGGGAGCTACTTTTGCTTTTGCAACTAATAAGTTGCTTGTGGTCGCCTTGTCGCTTTGTGTGCGAACATATATAGGGGCGCAATACGCCTTTTCAGAGGCGTCACAAAAGCCGTGTAGTTCGACTTTGTGCTCTGGGACATAATTTACCCATCGTGGGATTTGTATTTGTGTGATATCTTTTAGATTGCTCGCGAACTGGGACCACTTTTCTAAACGAAGTGGTTTTACTTGCTCGTCCCAGTCGGTACCATCTAGCCATAATTCTTGTATCAGGATTTTGGTTGGTATCATAATTGGCGATAGCCATCCTGCGCAGTCAAAAGAGAGAATTTGGCGTTTTGTATTGGCGGATAGTGCGGATATGGACTCAGTGGTGTATGAAAAGTGGTCCGATATCGCATTCCATTGGATACCCAGAGTTTTTGTTGTACTTTCCTTTTCGAAAATAAGGAAATTAGTGTCCAACAAATTTTCTTTTGTTATATTTTTTAATATAGTTGGGTGATTTGCCGTAATCTTTTTTAATGGAAACCCTGCGGATTTGAGGGCTTAGATTACTTGTGATAATGATTCGTATGCTTGTGGAAGACTGTGACTTCCAGACAGAACATCGTCTACATACGTTTGTGTTTTTAACACCTGGGTCGCCAGAGGAAATTCTGACTTGGTGTTTTCAGCCAATTCATGGAGTGTTCGAATGGCTAAGTATGGGGCACAGCTAACGCCAAAGGTCACTGTTTTTAGCTTGAAGTCGCGTAGTGGACTATTGGGGGATTTTCGGAAAATAATTCGCTGAAAATCTTGATCGTCTTTACATATGTACGAATTTGAATATACGCCAGTTTAGAATAAGCAGCATTAAATCAGGTTGGAGCGTGGGTCCCGTAAACAGGATATCGTTTAGGGAATTCCCCGAGCTAGTGGATCTTGAGGCGTTGAAGACAACTCTTACTTTAGTTGTTTTTTTATCTGGCTTTACTACTGCATGATGTGGCAAGTAAAATGTATAGTATTTGCCATTGATGATTTTTTCGCATGGGCTTATTTCCTCCATGTGGTCTAAATGGAGGTATTCTTTCAACACACCATCATATTCTGGTTTTAGTTTACCTTTCTTAAGCAGGTTTCTTTCCATACTTTGAAACTGCTGCATTGCAGAGGTGCGAGAGTGACCTAAGGCGATTGTGTTAAGAAATTGTTGTTTTAGTGGTAGTCGTACCGACCATTATCTGATCTAGTAGTTGTGGCTTTGCAAAAGTCTTCACAATACTGATCTTCTGGGGTTTTGATTGAAATTGGGGGGAGTTCTTCTATCTCCCAAAATTTTCTCAATTGTGAATTAAGGTACTCATTCGAGATTTCCTCAACTTGAGTTGTCATTGTTGTGACTGGTTCCGTAACTAGTCTACTTAGGATCCAACCGAAAATAGTCTTTTGTGCCAAAAGTGTGTTTGAAATTTTCTCAATACCTTCGAGTGTTATTTGTGGTATGAGATCGCTACCTAATAGAAGGTCTATTTGAGCGGGGGTGTTGCAGTTGGGATCTGCTAACTTAAGGTGTGAAACCTTTTCCCAATGCTTGCTATTTATATGATAGCTTGGTAACATATTGGTTAATTGCAGTAAGACTATAGCTTCTGCTTGTATTCTTATATCCGCTTGGGGGGAAAATAGTGTAAGGGGATTTCATTAGAGTTTTGAACTACTCTTCCGCCCATTCCCGTAATATCAAAGTTGGCTTGTCTTGTTGGCAGATTTAGCCTATTTTGTGCTCTAGACGCTATGAAAGATCGTTGTGATCCTTGGTCTATTAGGGCTCTGAGCTTAAACAGTTCTCTTCGATGTTCGATGGAGACGACTGCTGTGGGTAATAGTACCCTACTTTGATTTTCGCTGTGCAGCGTTTGAGTTTTTAATGCCTTTGAGCAGCATGGTGCTTCTTGGCAATTTTGTGAATTTGGCACTTCGGGATTTGTTGTTGCAACTAAACCCGTGGCTCTTTTGATATTTGCGCTGTTTAGGGGTAAGCTGGAAAAATTATTAATATGAAACATCGAATGGTGTCGTTTATGACAATAGACGCAGTTAAATTTGCTTTCGCACTCTTTGAGTGTATGCGCATGTGACAAACAGTTTGTACAAATTCTTTTAGTTTACACGAATTTGTTGCGGTCGATAATATTCAATTTTTTAAATCTCTCGCAAGATTTGAGCTTATGCCCTCCTGTACATAGTTCGCATGATCGATATTTATTCTGCTCAGATGAGAACGATTGCGTTTTGACGAAGCTTCTATTTAAATTGTTGTTGCTATTGGCTTGGGACTTGTGGAAGCTTCTATTGAAGTCTTGTTGAATACCTTTTGGTTTACTTGTATTTATTTTTTTGTCTACCCTTTCTGCGATTTCGTACTGGGTAGTGAGAAAATCTTTAATTTGTTGCCACGTTGGGCATTTTTTAAGTGGTGAGAGCGATTGCTCCCACAATAATAAAGACTTTTCTGGTAATGCCGCTGTGCATATATTTACCAGTATAGGGTCCCAGTTGTCTGTGGGAATATTTTGGGTCGATAAAATCGGCAAACAATTGGAAACAGTGGATTGAAGTTTAATAAATTCTTTACTGGTTTCCTTTTGAATTTTTGGCAAGTTCATTAGAATTGTTATCTGCTTATCGACCAATATTCGTTCATTTTCGTATCTTGATTTTAAAGCTTCCCAAGCCGTATTAAAATTGTCGTCACTTAATGCGAACTGTTTTACTATGACGCCAGCTTGACCTTTCGTTTTGTATCGGAGGTGATACAATTTTTGTGCATTAGATAATTTTGGGCGGTTTATGTAAACGGCTGTGAACATGTCCCGGAAGGACGGCCATTGTTCATAACCCCCATGAAAAATTTCTGTGTCACATGCGGGCACCTTGAGGTAGATGCCTGAACTTGCCTCTTGACTTTGTACTTGTGGCATCTCTACTCGCAGAAGTGGAGCAGGTGCAATTCTTCTTCTTCTTTACTGGCGTAGGCACCACTTACGCGATTATAGCCGAGTGAACAACAGCGCGCCAGTCGTTTCTTCTCCTCGCTACTTGGCCCCAATTGAATATTCCAAGCGAAGCTAGGTCCTTCTCCACTTGGTCCTTCCAACGGAGTGGAGGTCTTCCTCTTCCTCTGCTTCCCGCGGCGGGTACTGCGTCGAATACTTTCAGAGCTGGAGTGTTTTCATCCATCCGGACAACATGACCTAGCCAGCGTAGCCGCTGTCTTTTAATTCGCTGAACTATGTCAATGTCGTCGTATATCTCGTACAGCTCATCGTTCCATCGAATGCGATATTCACCGTGGCCAACGCGCAAAGGACCATAAATCTTTCGCAGAACCTTTCTCTCGAAAACTCGCAAAGTCGACTCATCCGTTGTTGACATCGTCCAAGCCTCTGCACCATATAGCAGGACGGGAATAATGAGCGACTTATAGTGTTTGGTTTTTGTTTGTCGAGAGAGAACTTTGCTTCTCAATTGCCTACTCAGTCCAAAGTAGCACCTGTTGGCAAGAGTAATCCTGCGTTGGATTTCCAGGCTGACATTGTTGGTGGTGTTTACGCTGGTTCCAAGATAGACGAAATTATCTACAACTTCAAAGTTATGACTGTCAACAGTGACGTGAGTGCCAAGTCGCGAGTGCGACGACTGTTTGTTTGATGACAGGAGATATTTCGTCTTGCCCTCGTTCACTGCCAGTCCCATTTCTTTTGCTTCCTTATCCAGTCTGGAGAAAGCAAAACTAACGGCGCGGGTGTTGAGGCCGATGATATCAATATCATCGGCATACGCCAGCAGTTGTACACTCTTATAGAAGATGGTACCTTCTCTGTTGAGTTCTGCAGCTCGAACTATTTTCTCCAGAAGCAGGTTGAAAAAGTCGCACGATAGGGAGTCGCCTTGTCTGAAACCTCGTTTGGTATCGAACGGCTCGGAGAGGTCCTTCCCGATCCTGACGGAGCTTTGAGTGTTACTCAGCGTCAGTTTACACAGCCGTATTAGTTTTGCGGGGATACCAAATTCAGACATCGCGGCATAGAGGCAGCTCCTTTTCGTGCTGTCGAAAGCAGCTTTGAAATCGACGAAGAGGTGGTGTGTGTCGATTCTCCTTTCACAGGTCTTTGCCAAGATTTGGCGCATAGTGAATATCTGGTCGGTGGTTGATTTACCAGGTCTAAAGCCACACTGATAAGGTCCAATCAGTTTGTTGACGGTGGGCTTTAATCTTTCACACAATACGCTCGACAGAACCTTATATACGATGTTGAAGAGGCTAATCCCACGGTAGTTGGCGCAGATTTTGGGGTCTCCTTTTTTATGGATTGGGCATAGCACACTTAAATTCCAATCGTTGGGCATGCTTTCGTCCGACCATATTTTACAAAGAAGCTGATGCTTGCTCCTTACCAGTTCTTCGCCGCCGTGTTTGAATAGCTCGGCTGGCAATCCGTCGGCCCCTGCCGCTTTGTTGTTCTTCAGGCGGGCAATTGCTATTCGAACTTCTTCATGGTCGAACAATGGAACGTCTGCTCCATCGTCATCGATTGGGGAATCGGGTTCGCCTTCTCCCGGCGTTGTGTGTTCACTGCCATTCAGCAGGCTGGAGAAGTGTTCCCTCCATAATTTAAGTATGCTTTGGGCATCGGTGACTAGATCACCTTTGGGGGTTCTACAAGAGTATGCTCCGGTCTTGAAACCTTCTGTAAGCCGCCGCATCTTTTCGTAGAATTTTCGAGCATTACCCCTGTCGGCCAGCTTATCAAGCTCTTCGTACTCACGCATTTCGCCCTCTTTCTTTTTATGTCTACAAATGCGTCTCGCTTCCCTCTTCAACTCTCGGTATCTATCCCATCCCGCACGTGTTGCGGTCGATCGTAACGTTGCGAGGTAGGCAGCCTGTTTTCTCTCCGCTGCGACACGGCACTCCTCGTCGTACCAGCTGTTCTTTTGCACTTTCCGAAAACCAATGGTTTCGGTTGCAGCTGTACGTAAGGAGTTTGAGATGCCGTCCCACAGTTCCCTTATACCGAGTTGTTGACGAGTGCTCTCAGAGAGCAGGAGTACAAGCCGAGTAGAAAATCGTTCGGCTGTCCGTTGTGATTGCAGCTTCTCGACGTCGAACCTTCCTTGTGTTTGTTGGCGTGCGTTTTTTGCTGCACAGAGGCGGGTGCGAATCTTGGCTGCAACAATATAGCGATCCGAGTCGATGTTAGGACCTCGGAGCGCACGCACATCTAAAACACTGGAGACGTGTCTTCCGTCTATAACAACATGATCGATCTGGTTGGTGGTTTTTCGATCCGGAGACAGCCAGGTAGCTTGATCTATCTTCTTATGCTGGAATCTAGTACTACAGATAACCATATTTCGGGCCTCGGCGAAGTCGATCAGCCTCAACCCATTTGGGGATGTTTTCTCGTGGAGGCTGAATTTACCGACCGTAGTGCCAAAGATACCTTCTTTGCCCACCCTGGCGTTGAAGTCGCCAAGCACGATTTTGACATCGTGGCGGGGGCATCTCTCATAAGTGCGCTCCAAGCACTCATAAAAGGCATCTTTGGTCACATCGTCCTTCTCTTCCGTCGGGGCGTGGGCGCAAATCAGCGATATGTTGAAAAACCTCGTTTTGATGCGGATTGTGGCTAGACGTTCATTCATAGGAGTGAATGATAGTACTCGGCGACGGAGTCCCTCTCCCACCACGAATCCAACACCAAACTTGCGCTCCTTTATATGGCCACTGTAGTAGGTGTCACAAGGACCTACTCGTCTCTGTCCTTGTCCCGTCCATCGCATTTCTTGGACGGCGGTGATGTCAGCCTTTATTTTCACGAGGACATCAACCAGCTGGGCAGCGGCACCTTCCCAATTAAGGGACCGGACATTCCAGGTGCATGCCCTCAATTCGTAGTCCTTATTTCGCGTGCCATGGTCGTCATCAAAAGGGGGGTCTCTCATCCGAGGCTGATTGTTGGTTTTCATTGGTGCTTTTTTTTACGTGGCGGGTCCCAAACCCAGCGCACAACCCTAAGTAGGGGATATTTCGCCTTCTCACTGTAGCTCGCCTTCAAACGGATGTTCTTAGGCTACCCAGAGGATACTTGGTCAGAGACCGGAAGTCGTGAGCTGCTTGAGTCATATGTAAAAGAATCGTTTCTGGCCACTCCCAAGTGAATGGCGATCAGAGAACTTTCCTCACTTGCGTGAACTTCTACACATGACTCCATCCTTCAATTGATCTGTAATCATTGCTTTCGTTTCTTCAAATTGGTCTAAGCAATTTTCATTTCTTCAAATTTTCTGGTAGATCTGAGTCATGAGATTCTACTATTGCGTCATAAGAAGCTTGGAGACATATCCAAAAATTGTCCAGATTTTTTTGTTTTTGATTTCTAATGCCGATTCAGATTATCTTGAATCGGCGAAGATGAAAATCGAGTGCAGTATTTTATAAAACTGTCACTCTCAGCAATAAATTTACTGTATATAATGTCTTTCCCCCTTTTTTGTTTCGTAACACCTTGCTTTGAGCGTGTAGCTTCTGCAAGTGTACATGGACTTTTTTCGTCCGAAATCATTTTTGGAACTTTCAGTAGTTGAGAAGATTTAGATTTTTTGGAATCTGCGTTCATTTAGAACAAATCAATTAATCGAAAAAAAAATTTTTTCTCCTCAGTGTAAGCTGATTGAGTTTGAATGGAATTGCTGATTGCAAAGCCAAGTTTTTTTTGTAAATATAATTGATAAAATTGTAAAATGTTTTGTTTTATTTTATTTTGTTGATCGGATTAAATTAAATAACGCGTTTCGTTTTAATTAAACTCGAAAAAGCATAAGAGTATTAACGCATTTATTTATTATTAATTAATTGTTAAAAATGCAATATTTATTTTATTAATTTGTTTAGTGTTTGTATGTCTTATAGGGTATACATATAGACGAATCCGTTTGTATGTATTTACTTGCAACTGAGTGCTCGTATAAGAGATCAGTGTTTTTTGTACATACATATATACGCAATCCTGCTTGTTTTTGCTTATAAAGCACAAGGGGTATTGCCGAAAATGTGCCAATTTGGACTTTGAAAATGTAAGTTAAGTTGTTCGTAATATTTAATTATTTGTTTATTTATGTAAATATATTTTTTAATACTTTATACTTTTTCTACCGAACTGTTTTATAAGTATATAATATTTTTAGGTACCCTCGTATTGTACTATTGACGTTACGTATGTACGTATGGGGAAGTGTATATGCAAACGTGCATATATTGTTTCCTAGTGGAACGAGCGCGAATAAGCGGAATTGAAAAACGAAATAAAAGTATGTGCACTTCGGCTTGTAAATGTGCACTCTCTGTATATCCCGTAAATATGTATATGTACGTATGTATGCGAGTACAGTCTATTGGCATGTACTCAAATGCTCTCAAAGGGTTGAGTATATAATATATAAGTGTACGTATGTTCAAATTGGTGCATATGTATATGTATGTAAATATTAATTTTTTCCTGTTCGGTTTTCTTTACCTTTTTCTTGTTTTTCTGTATATATACATATATATGTATGTATATATAATTGTTTTTTGTTCTTTGCCTTTCGTTTTGCTTACTTATTTGAGGCAATCCTGCTTATGCTTTATCGAGCATAAGGGGTATCACCGGACATATGTATGTGCAAGTAAAAACTTGAATTTTTCTTTTTTTATGTTTGTGGATATTTTGTGTTTTGAAACACGAAGGTAAGCATTAGTGGCCAATAAACAATCTTTATATATTATATTTGGATATATATATACAGTATATAAATATATATGTGTATAAATATATATGTACATATATAAAATTTCTATATACATATATTATCTGTTATGCCAAACCGTTTTATTTTCAGTATTCCGTTTTAAACAAAAGCTACTTATAACAGCTTGGCAACCGGTGTTTTTGCAAAAACAATAAAATAAAATGAGAATAACTTTATGAGTTATTCTACGCAAAGTAATTTTTTCCAAATTAAATAATCGAAATGAGAATAACTTGATGAGTTATTCTATGCAAATATATTAAATTTGACGCAAAAGTTTTTCATTGTAATGATACATATGTATATGTACGTGTATGCAAAAATTTAAATAAAATATGCAATACTAAAGGAAATCGATACGACTCACTTTGTTATCCGTCATGGGATTTTGGGGATTACATCAAGCCAATGGATAGTAGTTCCTATTCCAAATCCTGCTGCGGTGGCTTCCTGGTGGTTGTTGTTTTTTGTTGGTTTTATTCGCGCCCGTTTTAAATTAATATGTATTTGGTTTTATATTCGCGCCCGCTGGTTTCTGGTTTATTGTACCGTAACTGCTTCTTTTTTTTCACCACACTGTTATGTGCATTTATGTATGTATGTGTATTCTATTTGATTGTACTTAATTTGTAATCTATTTTCCGTTTGGGCACTGTATTTTTTTTGTTTTACATACATACATATGTATGTATTATTTCAGCAATGTCACATATATTCGCACTTTCGCACTTTTGAACTTTTTTTTTTTAAATTTTATTTTCACCTTTTTTTTCTTTTTCTTCGTCACTATGTTTGTGTGTATGTAACTTCACTGTTGCACTGCACTTGCACTTGTGCATTTTTTCATTGTTTTGTCATCAATTGTAAAATTTAATATTTTTAGCTTTTTATTTTCACTATTGGGCCATTCAGGATGGCTCGAAGGACCATATATAAAATACCACTTACTTTTTCACTGACTCCGGAAAGAAGATTTTCTTAACGCAATGTTTCACTTAAAATGATCACAATTGTATTTGATAAAATGATAAATGTTATAATAAAAAATCTCCCTGGTCGAATACCAGTGGAGGAGTGAAAATTTATGTTTATAAAAAGGAATGAAATTGATGGACTCCCTGGTCGGATACCAGTGAAGACTGTATCCCTAGGATTACACAATTATAAAAAGGAGACACTCGAAAATTGTAATGTTGATTGAACTGCTGCGCCGAAGACCGCCAGATGTAAAAAGATGTTTTAGCTGCGTGTCGAAGATCGCCAGATGAATAAAAAATGATGTTTTAGATGCGTCGAAGATCGCCAGATGAATAAAAATGATCTTTTAGATGAGTCGAAGATCGCCAGATGAATAAAAATGATGTTTTAGATGCGTCGAAGATAGCCATATGAATAAAAATGATGTTTTAGATGCGTGCCGAATATGAATATAAAAAGTGTTTTAACTGCGTGCAGAATATGAAAAACTAGTATAAACGTCCGCCGATGTGAACGTATCGAAAATCGTGATCGAAAGGAGCCGTTTACTTCCAAGACGAAGCTTTTTGCTCGTTATGCGGTGGTGGATTAGCAGTTGCGTGTACTCGTATTGGTGTGTGTGTGTTTTCTGCTGCTTCCAATGGATGTGTGGTGTGTGGGAAAACAGCTGTCTTCAGGTGTGGTGTATGTGCCAGTGTTGCTTGTGAGTGGGGTGTTGTGTGGTGTAGTGGCGCGTGAGGGCGGGAAGCGCAAGTCATTTAGCCATATATATTTATTAAAATTGAGACGATCGATGGGAATATAGATTATATACAAATATTAAAATGGGTTAATTGTCGTTAAAGTTTCTATTGTCGTTTTTGTCATTTGCAAATTTAAAAGGACGTTTAATATTTGAGGTATGTACGTTTTCTAGATTTCTTTTAATAAATTTTAGTTCTTCTTTGTGTCTAACGCTTTTGTAATTTCGAATAAAATCTTCTCTACTTTTTTCTAAGTAATTTTCCTTTCTTGTGTTATGTTTAGAAATGATCTTCAATTTCGCTTCTTCTAACCGATTTTTAATTATGTTATGGTTAACTTTGTTGTTTTAAACATCTAAAGGAGTAGCTTTTACTGTGGTATGAAATGAATTGTTACAAAATTTTACGGCTTTACACATTTTAATGGTAATTGGAACTTTTTCTTCTAAATTAAGGGTTCTGATACGTTCGGTAAGAGTATTATTTATTCTTTCTACATCTGTATTTCCCGTGTGTCTATGTGGTTTAGTAGCACGAAATTCTATATTTTCTCTATTTCAAAATTCCCGGATTGGTTTTGAATTAAATTCATTATCGAAAACAAACTTTTTTATATGGCCTTTAATTGACAAAAATTCATTAATTTTATTTATGATCGTTTGACTATTTCCATTGGGTAAATGTAAAGAAATGACATGTTTTGAAAATTTATCGATTAATATTAGAAATGACTGTTTACTGTTAACGTAAGTATCTATATGAACAATTTCATTAACTGTATGTGGTGTTTCGGTAATTTGAAATTTAGCTTTGATCGGATTTCTATCATATTTTCTACCATTACATATGTCGCAATTATTTATTATTTCATGAATTTTAATTTTTAGTATTGGATGATATACTTTATGCTTCATTCCCTCGTAAGTTGGAATAATGCCTGAATGTCCTACTTCGATTTTATGGAAAAACGATATTTGTCTCTTTAGTTCGTATTCACCTTCGATGTCTTTGGCAAAGTTAGTACAATTTACAAACGAAATATTTTGATTGTTTGCGAAAGGATTCAAAAGTATTTGTTCCATTTCATTATGTTTTTTTCATTAAGTTCAAAATATATAGCGATCTTACCTTTTTCAAAATGTTTATTTACAATATTAATGACGTTGTGAGAGTTAATATCTCTTATGTATATCGATAAAAATGCGGTTGTTTTTGAAAATATTTTCTACTTCTTTTTCTTTTGTTTCGACTAAAATTAATTGCTGTTTGAAACGATTTACGACTGTATTGAGAATGTTAAGGTGATTACAGAGATCTTCTTCATGAGAATGGCTAGTTTGGACTTCTATTGAAAGCATTGTTTGGTCTTGTTGTTCACCAGCGTTTAAATCTTTTATTTGTAACATTTTGTTAAGGCTCATTTCGGAATCCACCATGCTTATTTCATCACTGTTAATTCGACTTAGGAAATCTGCTATTTTATTTTCTTTACCGGTTATATAATCGATTTTTGCATCGTATTCTCCTAATTGTATTAGCCAACGTTAAAGTGTTGGATTTATATCCTTACCAGAATTTTTCTTCTGAAACCATTTAAGGGGTTGATGATCTGTTTTTAGATCGAATTCTCTTCCATATAAGTAGGGTCTGTAGTATTTTACTGACCACACTATTGCTAATAGTTCCTTTTCGATGGTTGAGTAGTTTTTCTCGTGAGTATTTAATGTGCGTGAAGCATATGAAATTGGGTGATCGTCTTGTATGAGAACTGCACCAATAGCAAAGTTGCCAGCGTCTGTAGTTAATTTAAATCTTTTTGTAAAAATTGAATACCTTAAAAGGGGGGGATTTGTAATAATATTTTTTAAATTTTCGAAAGCGGTTATATAACTTGGGTAATTAACGTTAATTTTTGCATCTTTTTTTAGATATGCGACCATAGGATAAACTATTTTAGAATAGTCTTTTATAAATTTTCTATAGAAACCGGTAATGCCTAAGAAAGATTTTATTTGCTTTTGAGAAATTGGTAACTTTAGTTTTTGGATAACTTCAACTTATTTGGGTTTGGTTTTATTTCTAAGTATACAACGCATATCTTCTTTATAAAATCTCGAAGTACTGAGTTCATAAGACGTTGGAATGTCGATGGAGCATTTTTAAGACCGAATGGCATTCTTAAGAATTCATAATGTCCTAAGGGAGTAGAAAACGCTGTTTTCTTCCTATCGTTTTCATCTACCAAGATTTGATGAAATCCTTTCGCGAGATCGATAGAGGAAAAATATTGTGCTCTTCCCAGTTTATCCATGATACCATCGATATTAGGTATCGGGAATTTATCGCTAATAGTAATTTCATTTAATCTCCTGTAATCGACGACGATACGCCATTTTTTATTTCCGTCTGCATCCGCTTTTTGGGGGACTATCCACAAAGGGCTGTTGTAAGCAGAGTTGCTTTCTCTAATTATATTATGTTCTAACATTTCTTTTGTTTTTGTATTTTTAATTCGTGAACTTGTGGATACCTATAAATTTTCGAAAAAATGGGTCTATCGTTTGTTGTAATAATTTGATGTTTGATTTCATGCGTAAAAGAAAGTTTATCTCCTTCTTTGAAAAATAATTCGTTAAATTCTTGTAATAGATCTTTTATCGATTGGCTTTCTTCGATATTTAAATGATTCAAGTTTAAATTTTTCATATCACTGAATTCAAGTGCGCAAATTTCCGTTTTTTCATAAGGAATTCGTTGATAAATGTGTTTTCTACATCAATTTTATCTTTAAAAGGGATAAGAAAATTTTGTCCTATAATAGCTTCGTATTTGTTGCTGTTAAAATCTATTACTTTCCATGATAAAGTACCTAAGACGTTAAATTCTTTCGGAAAAGGTGTTACAATTTTATATTTTATTTCATTAATTCCGTTGATAGTTCCATAGCATAACGGTTTGGAAAGTTTTTCCTTCTGAAAATTTTCGAATAGAGCATTTGGTTTTATTATGCTAGTTGTTGATCCTGTGTCTATTAGGCATTCAATTCTGTGATTCCCTATTGTTACTGTTATTATGGGGAGTTGAGGGTTTGAGGCGGTGTTAAAAAATTTACTTCTTTTTCTTCACCATTGCCAATTTCAAATTTTAATTATTGGACAAACGACTTGTACTGGGATTGTAATCGACGCTCATATGAGAGCTTTTAGTTTGTCTCGGTAAATTTGGTTGTATTTTATTTGTAGAATTGTTATACCCGTAATGGTAATTATTCCGATTTTTGTAATTGTTAAGATTAAAATTTGTATTACGTATGTAATTTTTATTGTTCCCGCTTTGTTGTCTATTGTCGTTTGTTGGTTTGGTTTGTCTATTGTCTGAAATTTTATTATGTTCATAAGATCTTTAATTTTTTTGAAACCTTCGTAATTTGCTTTGTTTTTATCGACATATTTTCGATGTCTATAATCTATAGCTCTTTTGTTCTGATGCAATTTTAACTTTGAATATTTTACGATTATATCATTTAATGTTTCCGACTCGGTTATATGTGCCCTTATAGGCCCATCGATCTTCTCTAACATTATATCAACAAGGTCCCTATCTACATTTTCAGCTTTGTAAATGCCCGGTTTTAAAGGGTCAAATATATATATTTCATTTATGTCTGCCTTACATTTTTCGAAAATTGTAAATAATTCATCAAGATTATTTACTTTGACCGTCCTACAAAAATTGAATACCTCTGCGTATGTCTTCCTTGGACGAGATCCTTGAAGAATTTTGCCTTTAATCGCTTCCCACGATGAGTTGTCCTCCAGCTCGCTCGTTCTTTTTCCAGCTGTACCCAGTATTTTTTCGTTTGCTATAATGTTGATACAATGTTGGATGAGTTCCTGGTCTGTGCCGCAGAGAGAAATGTTTGTTTTGACCGCTTTAATAAACGCATTTGGATTGTAATGGTCGTCTAGTGGCTTCATTCTCCGGAATTGGTCCATGATGTCCCTTGGTGACATGTGAAATCTGTAGAATTGTGGTTGTTGGTTCATTTGTAGTTGTAGTAGATGTTGAGCATGTTGTTGTTGCATTTCTTGTTGTTGGGTTTGTAGCAATTCTTCTTGCCTTGAGATAATCCTCTCCAGCTCGGCGATGGTTTGGTTTAAATTCTCCATTGTTGTAGTAGTAGTAATTAAGTCGTTTTAATTGTAGTTTGAAGATGTGGTCCGCGAAGTATTTCTTTTTGGACCAGTTGTGAGAAAGTAAAAACGTATTCTCCTTTTATTTATAAAACTTTTAAACGTTCTAGAACCTTTCTTATTTATATTTTGTTTCTTTTCTGTGTGCACATTAACTTAGTTAATTGTATGCCACTGTCTTTATTATTTTCCGCGTAACTGTATGTCGTCTTGCTTTTAGAAATTTTTCTTTAGCTTTTTATTTTTATTAGCTTCTGGTAACACATAATTTTTATTTTTATGTTTTCAATATTTCACTATAACCAGTATTACTTGGCTTGTTTTGTTTGATTTTAATGATTAAATTCGATTGTCCGTAACTGTATATATTTTTATGTTTTAGAATTATTTTTTTTCAATACTTGTTAAATTGTTTAATTTTCACAAAAATACTTTAACTCTTTTTTTTAATATGTTTTTCGTTTTCATTTTATTTCATTTGTTTTATTTTTTTTTTCAATACATAAATATGTACAGATATGTTTTTTAAAACATTAATAATATTTCAATTCTTTTTCTTTTTAATATTTCCCGCTTTTTTTTATTTCATTTGTTTTATTTAATTTTTTTCAATATATACATATTTTTAGACACATGTGAAAAGGACGTTTTTTTTCCGAGAAAAAATAATTGATGACGGATAAGATAGGTAGCACGCTTTACTACTTTATGTTGAAATGCTTTAATTTTGTTGCCATGTGAAATTTTTTTTGTTTAAACTGTGAATTCGTTTTGTTGGTTCCGAAAAAATATTTGGTTTTAACTTGTTTTTTTTTCACAAAACGGTTGTAAAAATGTAGTTGCTTTTTTCGAAACTGTGCTTTATATACATATATATGTATATTAGTCGGTACTGTACTTTTTAAACAATTTTGTTTATATTAAACCGTATTATTTTACTGTTTGTTTTTCCGAAACTGTGCCTTATATATACATATATGTATGTATATATGTATATACCGCAAGTTCAGTTGTAACTGTATTATTGTACTGTTTTTTTTTAAACTGTGTTTTATATATATGTATACGAATATTGTACTTTTTTTTGTGATAGGTGATACTAGCACTTTTTAGCACGACTTGCAACTTTTTGTATATTTTTTATCGCTTTTAGCACTTATTTCACTTCTTGTTTCTTTTAAGATTTTAGTGCTTTTTGTATAACGCTTTATTTTCACTGAATATTTTTCATGTGATTTTTTATAAATTTGGATTTGATTTTCACCAAAAAATTTTCTGAATTTTTCCCACTGTAGCTTGCGTTTTTTTTTTGTTTTTTAGAAATTTGAGTTCGGTTTTCACCAAAAAAAAATTTTTTTTTTGATTTTTCACTGTAGCTTTCGTTTTTTTTTTGTTTTTTAGAAATTTGAATTCGATTTTCAACAAAAAAAAAATTTTTTTTTATTTTTCACTGTAGCTTTCGCTTTTTTTCTTTCTAGATTTTTGTACTATTTTCGCACTTTCTTTTTTCTTAAAATGTATATTTTAGTATTTATTTTAAACTTCTTGCACTTTTGTTTCGTTTTTTATAGAAATTTATACTATTTTCGCACTTTTCTTTTTTTTGTAAAATGTACACTTAAGTATTTATTTTAAACTTTTTCCATTTTTGTTTGTTCTATATATCTCACTAATTTCACTTATTTATGCATCGTTCAATTTTTTGTAATATTAATGTTGATTCTATTTTCCTTTCCGGCAAAAACTTTCGATTCGTTTTTTAATTAAACTTTTTAAATATTTTCGGTAATGCGTCTATTCGATTTCTTTGATCTTTTGATCAAAGTTTACCCGACTGCGCCAGTTATGGTTTAGGAAAAAATAAAAAAAGAGCTTCGGCCTTTTCTTTCACACAACCGTATTTATTAAAGTGAGTCTTAAGACTAACTAACTTTACATTTCCTATTAGTTTTCTTACCACTTATTCTAATGCTAACTGTACTAACATTCCTTATTAGTTCTCTTTTAATATTAGGATTAACCGTTTTATGGTTCCATATTAGCTTATTTATATATATTTATGTATATGTATATGTATTTATATATATATATTTATGTTTTTAGTAGAGTTGGCTTTAGCATACCCGAAATGCGCTCACTCTCTTATTCCACAACTAAGCCTAATGTGGAACCCAATTCTATGTTATACCATGTTCGGACCGACATTGAAAACATTTTGAAAACACATTTGTATGTTGTGGAACGTAAGTCGTTCGGACCGACAATTTGTGTTTTCGCTGAGTTTTCACTGAAAACTATCAATACGGGGATTCTCTTATTCTTTCAAGATGACACAAAATGCAAAAATCCTATACCGAAATATGCAAGGCTAAGAGAGCACCCATTGCGAATCTAGTGATATATGACGGCACGAAAATAAACATGGGTTTTGGTCTGACATATTTTACAGCCATTGCAAATAAATTTTTGCGTGTGTTTGTTGTGCCGTTGCACCAAGAAGAAAATTCTGCAATTGGTGCATCGTGCAAGGGTTTTGCAAGAACAAGAGAATCCCCGTAACAGTGAGCAGCTGTATTTGTATATGGAATGTAAACGAATATCAAATGACAATTTAGGGCCGGCAAAATATGTCTTCCAAAAAAATCGATTAAACTAGAGCAGGCACCGATTATTATGAGTGGAATGTAAGTTTTCAAGCAGTTTTCAGCGAAAACTGTGTGTTCATTTGACAGATTTTACATGGACGAAAACACAAGTTTTCGTGCTAAAACCACTTTTTCCCACGAAAACATGTTTTCGCTGTCGGTCCGAACATAGCATTAGCACGACATTAGGCATTTACTATATACACACATTATATATTATTACAGCATGTTTAGAGTATCGGAATGTAACTCGCGTGCCGGATGTTGATTTGTTAATTGCTTATCCAGCATTATCGCAGTTAACTTTAATGTTGCTAACTTATACTTAATATTTGCTTTGGTCAATAAACTTTTGGATATCATGTTAAAAGACCAAGCAGTCGCACATTTGCCAATATATAATTATGTTTGCATGTAAACAAATATAAAAGAACCCTACGCATAATGTTTGCAAATTTGTCTACATGCAACAAATGTATGTAAATATGTGCATTCAATGCTTCATGCGAAATTTCCGTGGACGCGGACAACCAATGGCGAAGCTCACATTTTTTTCTTTCATGTCAAAAAGTCAATGTGTCGAAAGACTGACGCGTCACAACATTGTGTTGTTGGTAGAAAATCCGAGTTGTGCTGAAAACACAAACGAACGATCGCCAATTGCCATGCTTCCCTTGCCGCTGTATCAGCTTCGTCTACAAACCAGCCTAAATATATTTTTGCAAGCTGCGTAAAAATATTTTTTACATTCCTTGAGAAGTACAGTCAATCGCGTTTATGTGCCACAATCAAAGATACAGATTTTTGTGGTTAAAAATAAAAATATAATATGGTACATAAGCGACTACGGATACTTATCCGAGTTGTGCTTAAAACAATAGTTTGAGTGTATTTCAAAAAACAAACCGTGGGATGCAGCAAGATATAGGCAGTTAAGAGGGATAATTTTCATTTAAGCGGAGTACTACTTAAACGGGATTCACTGTACACATAAATCAGAGGAATATTAAATATTTTCTTTGACGCATTTCTTGACGTGAAAATCGACAAATTAACTATGTTGTCAATTTTATTCTATACTTATATTTGCGGGGTTGTCGCTTTTTCCTTATTATACAAATATCAGAAATTGTTCAATTTATGATTTTTAGCTTTTGCCATCGTCGCGAAAAGACGCTTGTAAGCAAAGGCATGCTCGGGGAGATGTAATGGTATTTGTTTTTATGAATGAAGCAAGTTTGCCTGTTGAAAGTGCGCTTGTGTTCATGAATGAAAATATTGTTGTTGTATGTTTTTCTACAAATTTCGGCATCGACTGTTTGGCTGCCATATTGACTTGTGATGCTGCTGACGCTATTTGAAACCATTGTTGTTTTTGTAGAACAATATTCGTAATTTTTCCGGGTGACATATCTACATGTGAACGCACATATGTACGTACATATGTATGTTGTGTATGCATTATTTGTGTGGGAATGTCATACGCACATATTTACATGTGTAAGTTAATACCACCAGTTCATATTACATGAACATATTATATATCTGTTATAAATATGTAACCCATATGGTAATACTGTCCACCTTAGGTGGTCCAAAAATGTAACTCATAGATTGTAAGATGAGTCTTTCCACTTGTAACATATGTCCTATCTCAAGTGGATTGTAGATATACTTCCTAGAATGTAAGATTAATATTTGTATCTAGGCTTAAACAAAATATTGTATTTAAGAAAATGTAATAAAGAAAACGGGCCAGTTGCCCGTAGTTGCTCAAACTCGACAGAGTTATTAATTTGTACGCATATTTGTATGTTGGTTTGTGTATACATTATTTGTTCGGCAATGTCGTACACATATGCATGTACATACATATACATACATAGAGCAGTACGCGCACACTTTTCACTGATAAATGATAATATCACGATTTGAATTTGAATTGCACTTACATACATATGTATGTATGTAATTATGTGCTAATATGTAGATGCGTATGAAAATTTAAATGAAGAAATGTAATTTACATACAATATTATTGTAATATATTAAGTTTTTTAGGATATTATGATAGTATTGCATATACATATGTATATCGCATATAAGTTAAGAAATTTTATATAAATTTCTTTTAAAAAAAATTTTATTTATTAATTTACGGTTCGGGTACAGAACTAAGACTAAAGCTTAAAAATTAATTTATTTAAAAGCTAAGCTACGTTGCACCGGCCAACTGCTGACTTGATGTTGTCAATTCTCCGAATTGACTTATTTCGGTTGCGCGTGTTGGATTTCCGCTTCGCTTTACTGTGGGAAATATTGTGCAACCAAAGATGCATTTCCGCTATGCTTTGCTGATTACGCATTATTATTATTTAGCAGTTGTTAACATTTGCCATGTTAACACTTCCCCTCTTAAAAGCGATCGTCCCGAGAGCCTATCCAAAATAGGGGAGGTTGATAAAATTGATGTAAGTATTTTGATCACTGGAAAGATCTTTGATCTCCTTAGGATCAATATTCGCTGGGGGCATCTGGTTAAGGTCCAGGCTTGAAGATATGATTATTCTGTTTTGGTGCTTTCTCCAGAATTTCCGAAAAAATATTATACCGAGAATGATAGTTGCAACGACTCCAAGTGAAAGGGAGCTATTGGATATCGTTGCTGCCTTCAGAAGATTTATTCTTCGTATGTTATCAATATGAAACTCCTTTAAGGCCTGGAAAGAAAGTAATTCAATTCGATTTCTTTCGATCGGTGCTGGTTGCAGGACTGCTGGGATTGCCGGCAGTGGAACCAAATCGTAATTAATGTAAAATTGATGATTTATTTTTAACGTTGAGTTATGAAAATTAATAAGGTGTGTCCCTGATAAATTTTTCTGCATTCCGTCAGCATCTATTACTCCTTGGAAGCCATTAAGTAATATGGTGCCAGGTTTTACTTCTTCAATTTGTTGAATATGTTGGCCGTTTGTTACAGTGCAAGATGAATTTAGGCTATTTACTACTCTAGGTATACAACTACTATTACTTATATTTATTAGTTGAGTTTGCTTACAAATCTCAATTTTCTTATAATTATTACATTTTTCTTTAATTCCATAGGTATCTTTTGTACCCTTTAATATTTTATCAAATTCGACATTAATTATAATTTTGTTTTGTTTTACAACTGGTCTTATAATCATTTTTTGAAAATTTTCCTTAATAGTTAATGGTATTTTTACCATGTAAAATATTGTCATATTTTGACTAATTACATTTATATTTGGTATTTCTAGTGCTTCTTCAGCATTTTTGAAAGGTATTTCGTCATTTTCTAAATTTTCTAATGCAATTTCGATTTCATTTTTATTTAACAATAATGTGTTTAAAATGTCTTTCTTTGCCCACTGTATGGCGTATTTAATGTTAATCAACTCTTCTTTTATTAATCTAATTCTATTTTGTAAGTTTATAATAGTCTCGTTTTCTATATAAGTATCTTTCCTTTTGTTATTAAGAAGATTATTTACTATCATGCTAATGTTATTAATTTTTTCGTTAAAAATATTGTTAATTAGTACTTGTTTATTATTGTTATTATTAATTTCATTAAGATTTTTGGTTATTACATCCAGATCCTCGTGATCGGGGCTTCCGGCTATGAATTTCCAAGCCGTTCCTAAACTATTTATGGATCTTTTCTGTCTTCTTTCGACAGGTTTTATTGTATCTAAAATTTGAAGAGATTGGGTTAATTCGTGTTTTAGGATGGGATAAAGGATTGTGTCCTTGGGTATGTCCGAAGAGGTGAATCTGTACATGTCCGTCAGAAATTGTTCGTACTTGTTGAGGTCGATTATGTGTATTAGCCTGAAGTCTCCATTCTGGATTTTTACTAGTCCGTCATTTATCGTGACTATTTGTGCCGCGGAGTAGTCATAAATGTCTATTGATGCGAATACTGGGTAAATAAGGAGCAGTCTGGAAACAAAAATTTTAATTTTGATTTTTTATATTGCGTTTATGAACTACTTTTCCTGATTCTGTCAAGACGGTGGAATTTTTGTCTTCCTTTACTACCTCTTTTTTAAATTTTGGAGTTATTTTGGTTCCTAGTCGTGTGTTTATCCTAACGTAAATTGTTTCTCCAGGGTCATATGTTTTAATTGGATGACGGGCTTTATTATGGTAGGAAAGATCTTTTAGTTGTCTATTTCTTAGTTCCGAGATAATTTCTTCCCTAGCTCTTTCAAATTGGCTTGGGTCTGTGGAGATTCTTCTCCCGAAAAATACCTCTATTGGTTTTTTCTTTGTGGAGGAGTGGACTGAAAAATTGTACTCGTAGACGGAGTTATCGAGGAGTTCGGCGAATGAGGTGAAACTTCGCTCTGCTTTTAAACAGCGCATTATTTCTGTGAGGGTCGAGTGAAATCGCTCTACTTGACCATTTACGGAACTTGCGTAAGGTGGTGTTCTAAAAATTTGTATATTTAGGGTATCTTCCAATAAAAATCGAATAGAAGCTGAATTCAAGGACGTTTCATTGTCTATAACTACCGTTTCTGGTACGCCAAATTGAAACAATAGTTCGCGGAGAGGTTCCTTAACGTGTTCTACGGCTCTGGAGCGGAGGATTTTGGTTTGGGCATACTTTGAGAATTTGTCTATGGCTGTAAGGACGAAATTTCGTTCAGTTATGTAAATATCAATATGCAAGATTTGTCCTGGAAATTGTGGAATAGGGGTTTCTCCTAATTTTGGTTTGGTAGGGTGCCGGTCGTACTTATTTTCCTTGCAAACCGAGCATTGCTGGATAATTCTTTTTATTGTTTTGGTCATGGCGGGAAAATAGTAATTTTCTAGAATTTGAAGTTTGTTTTCACGAGAATTCCTATGTGCTCTTTTATGGGTATTTATGACTATTTCTTCTTGTTGCTGTTCGTCTGTCACATCCTGGACTTGGAGTTGAGAAAACCTGGTTTTATAGTTACTAAAGTGGATCGGGTATATTACTTGAATTTTACCCATAGTTATTTCGTCGGTTTTGATGCAATTTATTATGGAGGGGTTTAGGTACCTTTTTAGGAGATTTATTAATATTTCTGAGTTATATTCCGGTTCTTCAATGACGTGTCTATGGTATGTGGGGAATACTATCTTGAATTGATAGGTGGAAATTGGGCCTGAATTTAAAAGATTTGGTTTTTGAAAACGTTAATTGGGCATTCTACATGCCAAATTAAGTTATCAGATGAGCTCTCGTCACTATGCTGGGTTACTGACAAGGTGTTAATTGGTTCGGGAGGCGTTCTTGATAGTGCGTCGGCTACCACGTTAGTTGTGCCTGGTTTGTAATGTAGTTCGTGATTGTATTCTTCCAGTGTGGCTTTCCAACGTTTCATTTTGGAATTGCTATTTTTATTGCTGAGGGCCTGTGTAAGGGGTTGGTGGTCTGTATAAATTTTTACTTTGGCTGAACCGTATGGATATTTCCTGAAATTGTTTAGAGCCCAGATGATTGCTAAAAACTCTTTTTCGTTCGTAGCATAGGCTTCTTCTGTTTTGGTTAGTGTTCGGGAGATGAAGGCGATGGGGTGTTTGTCTTGCGAAAGGACTGCACCAATTGCAAAATTTGACGCATCGGTCGTTAGATGGAATTCTTTATTGAAATCAGGATAGGAAAGTATGACGTCGTCAGACATGAGTGAATTTTTAATTTTGTTGAAGGCGTCCTTTGCGTCTTCATCCAATTCGATATTGATTTTGCTGGACTTGTTTTTAGATATACGTCCTTCTTCCCCTCTTAAGAGTATGGTTAGAGGTTTAGCCAGCATGGCGTAATCTTTAATAAAGCGACGATAGTAGCCGAAAAGGCCTAAAAATGAGCGAAGTTGCTTAATATTTGTGGGGTAAGGTATTTTAGCTATTGCTTCTACCTTTGAGGGATTCTTTGTTATTCCTTTTGAGGAAATGATAAATCCTAGAAACTCTACTGAGTCCCTGAAAAAATGGCATTTGTCTATTTGTATTTTCATGTTTGCGTCTTCAAGGGTTTTGAAAATTTGGTTTAAGTGGAGAATGTGCTCTTCTTCAGAGTTGCTGAAAACGACTATATCATCGATATAGACATAGCAAATTTTTCCAATGTGATGACGAAGAATGTCATCTAAGGCTCGCTGGAAAATTGAAGGAGCATTCTTGAGTCCGAATGGCAGTCTTGTGAACTCGTATTTGCCATTATTTATTGAGAAAGCTGTTTTCTCAATATCGGATTCTTTGAGAGGGATTTGATGGAATCCACTCTTTAAATCCAAAACGGAAAAGTATTTGTTTTTTCCAAGCTGGGATAGTACCTCATTAATTTGGGGTATTGGGTAACGGTCTGCTACAGTAATCGAGTTAAGCTTCCTGTAGTCAATAACGATTCGGTATTGCTTATTGCCTTGGGGATCGGGCTTTTTAGCTACAACCCAAACGGGTGAATTATAAGGGGATCTTGATGGTCGAATGATGCCATCGTCTAACATTTTGTTGATTTGTTTTTCGACTTCACCTTTTAATGACATTGGGTAAGGGTAATACCTTGTATAAACAGGAGTGTCCTTGTGCGTTCTGATTTCTCCTATGACTTTAGTGGTATAGGTAAGTTTATCATTTGGTTCCGTAAAGAGATTAGAAAAATTTTCGACTAAATTATTAATTTCCTTCTGATGTTTTTGTGACAAGTTATCTTCCTTAGTATCAATTTTGTTAACAGATCTTGAAGCTAGCTGCTTGATTTTAATTTTGGTATTGCCTTCTAACTGCATGAAGTTATTCTTTACGTGGATGACTGCGTCAAGCTCTTTAAGGCTATCGTTCCCAATAATACCATGGAATGATGTCAGAGTTGGGAGGAGGTAGAATTTCAGTTTTTTGTCTGAGTTAAATAGGTTTAGAAAGGTATGCTGTTTGATTTCTATGTCTCCTGCTATGGATTTCGCAAAAAAAATGCTTTCGTTATTTATTGGATTGGGCACAATAGAGGATCGTATATAGTTTTTCGTAGATCCTGTATCTACTAAAATTTTCACAATATCTCCACTCTTCAGCCTGCATTCAACATAGGGCAGCGAAGAGTGACTCATTCTAAAAAATGTAGGTCAGTCGTGTCTATGTAGCTATCGTCCTGATCTCTATCATTTCTGTCGCTGTAACATTCGTCATCGTAATGGCTAGAGTTGTCGTTCGTCTGCTCGTCAATTGTCGTGGTAGGATAGTAAGTTTGGGGTTGTCCGGAATCTATATGGAAATTCCTTTGGATTTTATTAGGGGGCACTGGAGCTGGAGGGTTGCCAGGAGGAGGTCTTTTGTTAATAGGGTCATTATTACGTGGCCTATTCATATAATTAATATTCCTAGTTCGCAGTGATGGGTCAATGTCCATTGGTTCTGGACGTAGCTGTGGTTTATTCAAAGGACGTGGTGGTGGATTGTAATGCTGTTGTGCATATTGGGGCGCCTGTTGCTGGCGTTGAACTTGATAGTTCATTTGCGGTGGTCTATGTGGAGTGGCTGCGTACAACCTTGGTTGGGGCATGTATGCCAATTCGGGGTAAAACTCATTGTTCATCCTTCTAGGAGGTAGTGGTGGACGAAACTCTTGTGGTTTCCTGCTGATATTGTTATTATTGCTCAAGGCATAATGTGACCTGAAGGTTTGATTTTCTAGTTTGAGACACAAGTGGAGTGCCTGAGGGAGATCTGCTGGTTCCCTCATTCCAAGGAGTCTCGGTAGATCACCTTTGAGTCCGCGAACGAACGTGTCTAAGGCTTTATCCCTATACGTACGGGTTAGAAGGTGCATGGCTTCTGCGCCGACTTCCATGCATCCCAGTTTGTTCAGAATTAGTGAGAGATGAGAATATACCTTTTGGTAAAATTCTCGAATTGTATTGCTACCCTGTACGAGAGAGGTCATTTGGTACTCAAGGGTACCAAGGTCGCGTTTATCCGCGTAATGCAATGTTAGGCAACTGGAGATCGCCCTCCAATCCAGTGGAGTGTTATAGGACTCTAAGGCAATGTCGGCATTGCCCACAATTTTGTTTCTAACGACATTGAGGATGCCATAATATTTTGGGGTACCTCTTAGAGGCTCGTATATCTGGAGGATCCTGTCCACGCTTTTTCTCCAAGATGTAAATTCTCCCGGATTTCCGGAGAACTCCCGAAGACATCGTACCACATCTGGTATTTTGTCTAATTCAGAGACATTCCCGGGTAGTCTTGAGTCTATGGTAATGTCCGTGAAATTTGAAAAGTTGGAATTTGGGTTAAGGGCGGCTTGAACCATGTTTCGCCCTTCAGTCCTTAAGACATTGTTCACAATTCCTGTGATTACGGTAGTTAACTCATCCATAGAGAATGAATTAGAAGAGGCAAGAGGCTGACCAGAAGGTGCTGGTGGCCCTTGGGGTGCGTTAAGTATTGGTGGCCGAACGAGGTTGGCAGGATTAACTGGCATGGTTGATATATCTCTATTATTCACTTTTTTATTTTAAAAATTTAATTTATCCCTAGCTTATTTTGTTTTAAGTTAAAACTTTCCTTTCTAAATTTTTCACTTTTAGTTAGCTTATTTTCGATATATTTATTTATTTATTTATTTTTGATATAATATTATCTCGTCTAGTTCAATTAATTTTTTCTGAATTACGCTCTCTTTCTTAAATTATGTCACTATTCTTAGATTGTGTTCACATTTGCATTAAAGATTTCTTAAACATAGTTTGGTTTACATTAAAGAGTTTCACTTTTTATATTAAAAAAATTTCGCATTAAACAGTTTCACTTTTTATATTATAAAAAAAATTTCCTTTACATATATAAAAATGTTAATATAGATTCTTAAGATTAGTTCTTACGCTGGTAACAGGAACATAGTCCTGGGCAGGCGGCTAACGACTCGCGTTTCCCGTTTGCAGTTTTGCGACTAGGGGGCCTCTTTTCCCGCACTTCTGTTGTGATGGGTCTTAGCCCAAGCCTTCGCCGTCTAGGTGATAGGTATTATCCGGATACACCCGCGAAATGTATTTATCGATTTAAGCGACTAGCGAAGGCCCCACGTTGGGCGCCAGTTAAGAAATTTTATATAAATTTCTTTTAAAAAAAATTTTATTTATTAATTTACGGTTCGGATACAGAACTAAGACTAAAGCTTAAAAATTAATTTACTTAAAAGCTAAGCTACGTTGCACCGGCCAACTGCTGACTTGATGTTGTCAATTCTCCGAATTGACTTATTTCGGTTGCGCGTGTTGGATTTCCGCTTCGCTTTACTGTGGGAAATATTGTGCAACCAAAGATGCATTTCCGCTATGCTTTGCTGATTAGGCATTATTATTATTTAGCAGTTGTTAACATTTGCCATGTTAACATATATGTAGGGTAAAAGGGGGAGGTTTCGACACGTTAAGAGAAAATCCGTTTTTTTAGAGAAACCAAAGTAAGAGCAGATACTTTCTCTCATAATTATTGTTGATATGAATGTATATTACCCTTTCCTTTCATATTTAGTCTTCTCTTTCATTTGTTTTCCAACTTATAACCAAGTTACTATGAGAACCCATAAGTGACGAAACCTCCCACAGTAGGGAGGCTTCGACAACTGTTTGGGAGCCTTCGACACTGAAGGGAGGTTCCGACATTTATCGAACATATCAGTTAAATTTTTAACAAAAAACAGGTTTTTAGAAAATTATTCCGCATAGGTATCTTTAATTTATTTATATTTTTACTTCAATAAAAAGAACAGAAAAAAAACTTATAACTTAACTTAATAAAAATGAAATATTACTTTAACGCACATCTAAATTTGAAAAATCAACGTTAAAAATAAATTTGCTTTGGGAAGTTCCTGGTGGATGTTCAGGCGTAGGCAACGTACGCACTATGTCCTGCTTAGAAACCAAGCTTTTGTCTTCGATATTAGGTTCATAAAATATTTGCGTTTTGAGCTGACGTCTTAGAAATTTTACGATGCACGTAGAACTATTCACTTCTACGACTACACCAATGAAATATAAATCGGTTTTGTTCGTGAATTTAACCAGCACAAATATATTCTCTTTAATATTCATTTCGTCCTCCAAAAGTTTATGTTCATTCATGGGATTTTCGCTTTCAACGGGAATTCCATCAGTGACCTCCAAAGCTGTTTCCTCGTTGTTGAGATCGTCACCAAAATCAAAGGATTTGTCAGAATCAGCCAAGCTGTAGGAACCGTCTTCACTGGATGATGAACTTATCTTTCGCTGCTTTTTAGCTTTTGGATTGCGCAATGTTTTTGTTTTTTTACAAAGCTTTAGCTTTGGCAACTTGGATTTATTAACGCTTTGTTCTCTCAATTCCTCTAATCGTGATTTTTCTGGAGAATCTGTATATATTCTTGACTTGCCTTGGTTTTTACTTAAGATTTTCTTCTTCTTCAGTACGGGAAGCGGGCGGATAACCTCTGGAGAAAAACAATTCGGTTCAGATGGTGGCCTCCGGATAGCATCAGTTGGCAAGCAATTCTCAATACGTTCAGCTTGATTAGTTTCGATGGTAATAACAGAGCTTATTTCGGTTTCGGAATGGGAAAAGTCACACTCAGAAAAAATTAATGAATTATATGGAAATATTCCAGTGGCTGAAAATCCTTTGATAATATTGTCGGGAGAAAAAGCTCGCAAAAATGGAGTCCTTATTAGATTTGCTATATCAGAAATTCCGATTTTCTTTCCCGGATTGTTGATCATAAAATCATTAAATGATTGCTTACAAAAATTCTTGAAAGGTCCGAATACCGATACATCAAGTGGCTGAAGTTTGTGTGAGGTATGGGGTGGGAAAGATAGTAAACATATTCCGTTTTCTCGACTGTAAATGACGCTGTTTAGACTACAATGGGAAGCATGTTTGTCCATCAGAAGTAGAACAGGATCGTCTATAGTGCAACGCGCATGACCTTTAATGTGGATAAGAACATCTATAAAAAGCTCCGAGTTCATCCATCCATTGTTTGATAAAAGTGTTTTTGAGCCTGGCACTGATCCCTTTAGAAAATTAGTATTCATGCGCTTACGAGGGAAAACGTAAATCGGTGGAATATGGTTACCAGATCCGTTAACAATCCCTACCATAGTTACTAAACTTCCCCGCTCTGCAGATGCGGCTTGCGATACTGTTCGCTTTCCCTTTTCAGCTATAACCTAAAAGTGTTTGTAGAACTTGTAGGGTATTTGAAATATAAAAATGGAGTAATTCTTACTTTAGGAGAATCCAAAACAGTACTTATTCCAGTCTCATCTATGTTGTAAATTCGGTCAGAAGTAAAGTTGTTTAAATCGTATACTTTTTTTAAGTTTGAAAAAAATAAAGAAACCGCTTCCTGAGAAAATGCAAAAAGGCGTGATATGCTGGTGTTTTCAGGTTTTCGAAGACTTAAATCATTATTTCCATGCATGAAGCATTTCAACCAATCAATTCCAGCTTTCTTCTCTTTGTCCCAGCTTGAGGGATATTTTATTTTATATTTAGAAACATATTCGAAAACGAAACGTCTAGCCAAGTCATACGTTAGCCCGTGATGAAGACTAGAAGTTTTTTTTAAATATACCGTTAAATCTCTTTCTTCCGCAGCTGTAAGAACTTGGTTCGACGAGTATTTAGACTGATAATCCTTCACAACTCCCACATTCGTTTGCTCCTTTAATAGTCGCGATATAAGTGTTGTGCGCTTTAATCCATATTTGCGGGCACACACTTTTATTATAATATGTTTGGGGAAAAAACGAAAGTAATAGGTCTTAAAATGTATTTTTTACACACTAATACTTACGAACACTTTTTACATATACACACTTGAAAAATAGAAAAACACTCCGTACACCACCGTGTTCAAGAAATGACTGAATAATTCATATGAAAGCATCGCAGTCAACGTCGCCACTGTTTGTTCTTGGAACTAAACCAATAGCAGTTACAAAGCATGCCAAATTTGAGAAAGACGAAGCCTCCCACATGTCGAAGCCTCCCCCTTCTACCCTATATATGTATGTATATAAAAACATTCATATATGAAATTATATTATATTACCAAACATAAGAAATATTTAAAAATTAACTGTTATTCACACATTAACTACAAATATATATTTTGAAAATGGCATAATTTAATTAAAATGTTATCAGTTTTGCATGTATTCATAAAAATTCGCGAAATGATAATCGTATCAATTAATATGATGGCATGTAAGCATATAAAAATATAAGCAAAAGGCCAACATACGTCTGTAATAGCAATGTATGTTTCCGAGCATAATTTTCAATTAATGGTCAGCTCTGTTCACGCGCCACTGTTAAAAATTTCTCCTTCTTAGTTAGCTGTGGTGAAATGCACATCGCATTTTGTTAGTTTTTGACAGTTTACACGCTTGTCCGTTGTTGGACCTTCT
Source organism: Bactrocera zonata (assembly GCA_037783105.1). Lineage (NCBI taxonomy): Eukaryota > Metazoa > Arthropoda > Insecta > Diptera > Tephritidae > Bactrocera > Bactrocera zonata. The sequence goes on along the minus strand of JBAWJQ010005150.1, from coordinate 388,407 downwards.
CTATAAATATACGTTCTCTGTTGTTACAGTAACAAGGGAAGCGGTGACAATCGCGAATCGCTTATTTTTTCGGCACAGCTCGGATTTTCTACCAACAACACAATGTTATTACGTTTTGACGTCGCGCCAGTTGACTCTTTGACATGAAAGCAAAAACGTGAGCTTCGCCATTGGTTGTCCGTGTCAACGGAAATTTCGCATGAAGCATTGAGTGTACATATTTACATACATACATATGTATGTATATGGCATGTAGACAAAATTACCAACATTATGCGTATCGTCTGTCCTACTGTATTTGTTTACATGTACACATAATTATATACATATAAGCACAGGTGCGACCGGTTGATCTTGTAAGATGATATCAAAATTTTAATGTAAATGTAAAACCAATTACCATAATAGAAAATGAAATACATATTTGGGTAATGATAAAAACCTTACCTGATATATAAGTATGTATGTACATATCATATTGATGTGAAACATCTATAGGCGCGGGTAAACATGATTGTCGCCGTGGCGATACAGGACGTGGTTACGATCACCACGCTATATTATTATTACATATTATGGAATATATGGGCGATGCGCAGTCTATACGTAGTATATGTAAATGTACCATACAAGTTAGCAACATTAAAGTCAACTGCGATAAACAGAATAATGGTGGATAAACAATATACCAATCAACATCCGGCACGCGCAGTTAAAACTACAGCCAGGAATTAATGCTGACCAACAATAATGCAACCATTGCAACAATTGTCGAGCAATTAACAAATCAACATCCCTCACACGCGGAATAACGAGACACAAGTAAATAAATCAATAGTGCTAGCATAAGTAATTTTTAAGTTATAAATAATTGGTAATTGAAATTGTAATTTAGTCTTAGCAGAACAATTAATAGTCCAGTCATTTAAGCTTAAATTAGGTAAGAATTCGATATACCCATTTATATATCTGGTAGGTATACCCTACCATATGTAGGTTTTGAGACAACTTTAGGGTGTCAATATACAAGTATTTACAGACATATAAATGGGTATATCGAATTCCGAGGTGAACTTACTATAATGACTGGACTATAACAATAAAAGTCATCTTGACCAAAAATACAAATTTTTTTAGCCGTTTCTATATAATCGGCAATAATTTACATATATACAAGTATATTTCGTCACCTGAAATGCAAACTAACGTAACAACATTTGCGGAAAATTACAGTGGCATGAATGAAATACGAAATAAAATGGAATATGAGTGAAACAAAATTTTAATATTGGTTAAAACATGTTTATATCTAACCGCAGAACCTGAAAATGTTGAACATATGCAATTTTATGTACATACATATGTAATTTGAAGTAGTGAAGCGTAATCAATAAGACACTCAATTTCAAATTTTTTGATAATACGTTATTTTGCATTTCAGGTGACGATGTATACATATGTATATTTTTTCGCGGCTTGCAAAAATCTGTGTCGATATGTATGCAAGCTCATACATAAACATACATATTTACGCTGGTTTGTTGGAGAAGCTGTTACCGCGGCAGAGGAAGCAGTGGCAATTGGCGATCGTTCGTTTGTGTTTTCGGCACAGCTCGGATTTTCTACCAACAACACAATTTTGTGACGCTTTGTCGTCGCGTCAGTTCTTCGGCACATTGAAGTGCTGAACACAATGATGGCGGCAGACAAGGAATGTATTCTGCATACTTATTTATTTTTTTAATTCGGGCTTGTAAGCCGATGTATCTCTCTTGGCGGCATTGTAATAGCTTTGCCCACGACAATCTTTGATATTAATGCCACTCTCACTCAATAAATCTAATGAATTTGAGCGAGTTGTTCAACAGTATGACCCAGATGGCAGAACATGACTTGAGACTCTGAAACACCTTGCTCTTAAGGTTGGACTGAACGCAAAATTTTTGCCCTGTTAAGAGGTCAGCGCCTGTTAGGAAAAAGAAATAACTAGATAGAACATTTTATTTACTGTGTTTTATGATATAAAACAATCTTTCTTTTATAATGTGGAAGGTCACAAGAATATCGTTAAACAACAATTTTCAATAAAAATATTCTAAAAATTTAATATTTATACTTATTTTCTCTTGACGACCATGAAGCAAACATAATCTAGAGGTATTTATTCGATAATGATTTTCTTTTTATTTTATTAAAAAATTTATTTAATTAATAAAAATTCACAATAGCGGTATTTGGCAGAAATTTAACTTTATTTTAATGTAAAAATTAATGAATAAAAAGAATAAAAATCGGGACGCTTGAAGGGTAGAAATGTACCTAGTATAGATACTAGTCTAAATATATCTATTATAATATTTATAGTTAAACATTAGAACATTAAAGTTAAGAAGTTCGGAAAATGCTTACTTATTTTTACGATTTAACGTGACGAAATCAAGTTTTAGATATTTAGGTGGAAGTGAAGCATAGCCTAAGCGCTTCGCGTTTAAAGCATGCAAAGATATTTTATGATCCATCGAAATTGATATTTTTTTAAATTATGGTCAGTTGGAGTGCGGGACCCCCCGATTCGCGGAGCCCGTAGCATTTGCTACTCTTGCTACGTGGCTAATCCGGCAGTGACTTTATTATATATTTCCAAAGATGTTAAAGAATTCTTCATGAAATAGTTCAATTTGTACGGGCATGCTTGTGTGCTTTAATACAAAATGTAGAGAGAATATACATATGTAAGTATGTAAATTACGTTTATGCAGAGCCGTTTGCGCATTGTGAATATGCGAATCTGTAAGCGTTCATTCCTTAACATCGAAAATTGCATAATTTTTCTCATTTAACACTGAAAATGCTCAATTCTGCTATTTTCGTGTCCTCTGATGTTAAATGTGGTGAAACACGCTCATCCAAAACAGTAAATATCCCAAAAGTGAAATATCCCTAATCGCGAACCTTCTCTATTATTTTACGTTCTCTGCTACATATCGACTACGTATAGACTGCGTATCGCCCATATATTCCATAATAATAATAATATAGCGTGGTAATCATAGCCACGGTCGGTATCGCCACGGCGACAATCATATATATATGGGGATATGCCATTAATATCGTTCCTCCAAGAAGAATTTCAGTTGGAAATAAACAACAATCCGAGAGAATGTACTACAAGATATGGAACAACAACAGATACTGTATTTATTAGATATTTTGATAATGAATGTCTAATACTTTTGTAACATTTATAACAGTTATCATCGACCAATTGTCACAGTAATACCGTCAGATGCAACTTCGAATGTAACTATTACGGAAATCACTGATGAAAATAATTCAGTTGACGTGATTCTAAAGAAATATTTGAATAAAATTTTGTATGTAAAAAAAATAAATGTTTATTGAATAAACTATATGTCATCATTTTCTGGAAAAAAATCATAATATTGTATTCTTTCATTGTCTACATTGTTCCTGTCATAATCTATACTTTTTAACCTATTACTTATATAAAATAATTTCAAGCTGTCAACTGTCAACTGACGGCTAACTTTTTTTTATTATTTGGCAGCACTCATTAATTTATCTGCACCGCAGTTAGCAGAACTGTCATTATTCTTTCATTCTCATTCTTCTGCGCATTCTTACAGAGATCACACCACTTTTATTCTTTTACGCATATTCATCTAGAACACGCCATTTTCCGAATAAAAGTATTAGTGTAGACAAAAGTTGAAGCACGTGTTTTAATCAAGGCAAGGAAAAGCCAACAGAATCGGAAGCAACCATAAACTGACGACCATAAAACCCATACTGGTGACCCCGACAAAGCGGCTGAACATACTGGCTACCCCACAAGTGAGAAATGTTTCGAAAACAAAAATATTCCCAACGACGAGTAAGAGACACCGACTCCAGAGCAACAGGCACCAATGCGGGTGGACACGATGGACCAAGGGAAAGTTAAGCTCCCAGATTTCGTTGAGGAACATACGGACCTATGGTTCTGACAAGTCGAGGCGGCATTTGAAGCGGCAGGTATCGTGTGCGACAAAAAACGATACTATACCATAATTGGACAACTGCCTACGCGCGTTATGTACAAACTAGCTGATTTCCGTACCAATCCACCTGCACGCAACGAAATGTACGAAAACCTCAAGGCTCGAATCATTAACGAATTTGCCGATAGCACACACACCAAACTAACAAAACGCCTCAGCGACTTATCACTCGGTGACCGCAAACCGTCACAGTTGTTAGCCGAAATGCGGACAAGGGCCGCAGCTACACCGGTTACAGAAGAGCTCCTAAAGCAGTTATGGCTCCGGAATCTGCCTGAACAAATACCCGAAATTCTATCCGCAGACGAGCACATAATATTGGTCAACGCAGCAACGATGGCCGATCGTATCATGGAGGCTACTAAAGACAGCAACTCTTTCATACACGCTGTTCAACAAAGCCGTCAGCAGACAGTAAACACACACCCACAGCAAAGCGCTGGCAATGAACCTGCAAGTCAAGCAATTCTAGAAATGCAACGCCAGATCAATGAGCCCTAACGGGATCTCTAAGACATCAAATGGCCACACCGCGACAACCAACGAAGACCAACACCTACACGATCGGGTTCACGAAGTCGCGATCACAACGACACATGCTGGTATCACTACAAATACAGGACGAGCGCTCGTAAGTGCAGGCCACCATGCAAGTTTGACCGTACGGCCGGCGGCACACAGGAGGACCCAAAAAACTGGTACCCCGAGCTCAAGCCATGGGAGGCGCTTGCCAGCTCGGCCACGGCAACAACAACCTCCGCCTTTCCATAAAAAACGTTTACGACAATCAACATTTCCTCATCGACACCGGAGCAGATATGTATATCGGTGATCCCAGCAACAAAACTCATAAACCGACGATTACCCAGTCAATTTACGCGGCGAATGGAACGCCAATACAACTATTCGGACAGAAAACTCTGAAACTAAGTTTCGGCCTCCGTCACCCATTTGAATGGACATTTGGCATAGCCGACGTAAAACCGCCAATTATCGGCGCGGATTTCCTAACGCACTACGACTTGATAGTAGACTTAAAAAACAAATTACTAATCGATAAAATGAAGAGATTACATACATACGGTAAAACGCGAGCTACAGCTATCACTGGCATTAAACTTGTTACTGGTACAAACAAATACACAGAATTACTCTCAGAATTTAAGGAACTATTCGCACCGCCACATAATAAACGCATTGCCAAAACTGCAAGGTTCCACCATATCGTCACGAGCGGTCCACCAGTGAACGAAAAACCACGTCGCCTCACACACGAAAAACTAAAAGCCGCCCAAGCGGAATTCAAATACCTGATGGCGAAGGGTATTTGCCAGCCGTCCAAAAGTCAATGGGCTTCGCTACTTCATATGGCCCCTAAAAAGGACAATACCTGGAGACCGTGCGGAGATTATAGGGTACTAAACGCCGTCACCGAAAAGGACAGGTACCTCATTCCAAATATCCAAACATTTCATCAAATATTTGCGGGCAAAAGCATATTTTCAACTATTGACCCAGAAAGGGCGTACCACCAGATACCCGTGCATTCCGATGACATCGAAAAAACGGGCATAACAACTCCGCTCGGCTTATTCGAATTTCGATACATGACATTTGGGTTATGCAACGCGGGCCAAACATTTCAACGACACATCGACAGTGTGTTTCGAAGATTAGACTTTGTCGTCCCATACCTAGACGACATCTGCATCGCGTGCTGCACCGAAGCTCAACATAAGCAACACCTTCGAATTGTGTTCGAGCGTTTATAGCAAAACGGCTTAACCGTTAACGGCAATAAATGTGTTTTTGGTCAGTCAAACCTGAGGTATCTCGGTCATTTAGTCACACAAAACGGTATTTTGCCACTGCCAGAAAAAGTAGAGGCAATAAACGCTTACACGGAACCAACCATCGCAAAGGACCTATGACGTTTCATAGCAATTATCAACTTCTACCGAAGATTTATACCCGGCGCTGCATATACTCAAGATATCCTGCAAGCACTTATTCCGGACAACATAAAAACGACAAACGCAAAATTCAGTGGACCGAAGAGTTGCGAAAAGCATTCAACGATCTTAAACTAAAATTAGCCAATGCAACCTTGCTCGCGCATCCACAAGAAAACGCACAGCTCACACTATCAGTCGATGCATCAGACAACTGTATCGGAGGCGTGCTGCACCAAGGATTTTTTTCCCGCAAGTTAACAACATCTCAACGTAATTGGAGTACATACTCAAGAGAGCTTTTCGCCGTATATAAAAGCGTCAAATACTTCGCCGACCAACTCGAAGGTAGATGTTGCTCGATCTACACCGCCCACAAACCAATCACTTCCGCTTTTAAACAGAAACCAGAAAAGGCAGAGCCACGACACCTCCGATACTTGCATTACGTCAGCCAATTTACGACTGATATACGTTACGTAAAGGGTAAAAAAACACAGTACCCGATTTCCTTTCACGCATCAATGTAATGCAACGCGAATCTATCGACTACGAGGTCCTTGCGGCAGAACAGAATGCGGACAGTGAACTGAAATCCATTCTTCAAGGGAACGACTGCTACAGCATAATTTTGATTAAGATGCCCGTGCCCAATTCAGCACAACAGAATTATTGCCATATCTCAAACAACAAATGTAAACCTTACATTCCGAAGTCATGTCGCAAAACAATTTTTAACGCTACACATGCACATCCTGGTATTCGAGCGACTACCCGACTCATTAAACAAAGATTCGTCTTGCCCAACATTCACCAGGACGTTGCAACTTGGGCAAGGCAGTGCATACCATGCCAAAAATCGAAAATTCAGCGGCATAATAAGACCACACCCGGACGGTACGATACCACAGAGTCACGTTTCGACCATATTAACATCGACATAGTCGGCCCACTACCGCCTTCAAACAATTACCGATACCTACTAACGATCGTCCACAGACTTACGCGATGGCCAGAAGCAGCACCTATCAAAAACATAACGCCTGAAACTGTTGCCACCACTCATAGAAACATGGATACCGAACCGAAGCCGTACCAAAACGAAGCAGAGTTTGTTCAAGAATTCAGACATGCAATGGAATCGATACGACCGACGCAAACGGCACACCACAAAAAAGAAAGTCTTCGTGCGAAACGACGCAATTATACCACCACTGCAGTAGCCGTATGACGGACCATTCGCAGTAATAAAACGTCATCCGAAATATTTCACGCTGGACATCCGAAACAAAATTAGAAAAATTTCAATCGACAGGCTGAAAGCGGCATTTACCGACGACAACAACATTATCGACGAGAACGCAGGGCCTACTCCAGCTGAGATCAGCGACCCTCAAGTAAAAACCACAACTCACCTGGGAAGAAAAGTTCGATTCCCTAAACGTCTGTGTCTGTAAGCACACACAGATTGAAAGGGGGGCTGGTTGTGGCAGTGCAGTACGCGAACACACCTAACACCCAAGGGCAGCACCATCAATTCGATGGTTTAGCAGCACTCATTAATTTATCTGCACCGCAGTTAGCAGAACTATCATAATTCTTTCATTCTCATTCTTCTGCGCATTCTTACAGAGATCACACCACTTTAATTCTTTTACGCATATTCATCTAGAACACGCCACTTTCCGAATAAAAGTATTAGTTTAGACAAAAGTTGAAGCACGTGTTTTAATCAAGGCAAGGAAAAGCCAACAGAATCAGAAGCAACCATAAGCTGACGACCATAAAATCCATAATTATGTGCCGAGTCCGTTGCGCAAAGTAAATAAACGTATCTGTAGGCGTACATACCTACATTGAAATCAGCATTATTTTTCTCATTTAACACTGAAAATGCTAAATTCTACTATTTTCGAGTTCACTAATGCAAAATTCTGGTGAAACACGTTTATATTTTGTCTTGCTCTTCTCTACGGAGTACCCCTGCGAAAGTTACGATATCTAAATCGTTAACTTTTCCTATGATATACGTTCTCTTTTCACTAGGTTTTCAAACTCTCAAAACTAGTGACAAAAGTGGTCTCGTGCAGATTCTAACCACTTTTCTCCTCATACGGGCGTATGCGCTCATTCAGCAGTATCATACAAATCAGAGATAAAGAGATCCCCAACTCTCCTGTCACTGAAAATGTGAGAACCGCTCGCTCACCGAACTTTGACAGTTGACTGGATTGGATAGGTTTTGACGTTTTGCAATTCGAATGATTGGAACGGCCAGATTGAAATTATACCAAAAATATATGTAAACGGAGGAATTTGTTGCCGCCGTTCCAGATCGCTAATAAAAATTTAAAACAATGAAAATCAAAGAAAATGCGAAATTTAAATATATTTCATGAAACGTTTTGTATTTTCAATTATTATTATATTTATATATTTCAATTACAAATGATTAAGAACATTTATTAATTGAGAACTAACAGGCTTAATTCACCTTAATAAGTATTGAAAGATCGAAAGTCGGTTGTTTTAATAAACCATAAAATCATTAGAAAGGATTTAAGTAGTTTTGCCATATATTGAAAGTCCAATATATAATAATTTGCAATCGTTCGCAAAAGTTCTTATTTTGTTTAATCTGGGCCTAATGGAAAATGTTATAAAAAGCGCTTATTTTAAGGCGCTCTCACACTGGAATAAGTTGGGCATCCCATTATTCCTGATACAAATGTTATATAATACATACTTATGTAAAAATATAGCTCAATTGCTCTAATCGTATAACTATATTAGGTCTACCTACGCGTAAATAAAAATAATATTAAAAACAAAAAAACATTGTCAATACCTGAAAATAAAAGACAAATATCTGAAAAAATATTATAATACGATAAAGATTATTCATAACGGAAAATTTTCTCATAATTTTAGCAAACACACATTGTATCTTGTACGTCAAGGTTTGTTATGGAATAAAAAATAAATCCATATGTCCCGCAATCACCAGACATTAATCTTAATCAAAATATTTGGAACTGTGTTGAAAACCAAATTCGAAAACATCGAATTTTATCAAAATAAAGCCAAAAAACTGGATCATCGGCTTAGTAAGTCAAAATATCCGGAAATAATATTAGAAATTGAGTGGGGAGCATGCGTCGACATCTGGGGTAATAATTCCAACAAAATTAATGCCAAAAAAATAATAAATGCATCTAAAACTATTGTAATTACTTTTGATTTATACAATTTATCATTAGTGTACGTAAACTTTCTTGATACAAATTAGACGCATTTTAAGCTTTAGCATTATTTATGTAAAAAAAAAATATATTTTGATATGCTCTATTTAATGCTAAGTATACATATGTAAGTAAACTTGTCGTAATTTAATAGAACTAAATGGATGTAAACTTTATTGATTCACTGTATATTACATGGTCCGACACTCGAAGTGACCATCTTCAGACTGTTCCCGCAGTTGTCGCACTGGAATCAGCTGTTTATAAATTTGCTGAATGACAGTTCACAAGTGTACAAAAACGTTTTGCCAGAAGTAAACGCAAAAAAGTCATCAGCGATGGAACTCAAACGTAATAGTGTGATTGCTTTATATTTAGCTGGAAAATCACAGCCAGCAATTGTTCGTGAGCTCAAACACCTTAATATGATTAAAGTTTCTGTTTATTGCACCATCACTCGTTACAATGATACTGGTAGCTTCGCAAAACGCCATGGAGGTGGGCATCAAATGACTGCAACGTCACGTGAGATGGTTCGGAAAGTGAAGAAGCGACTTGAGCGAAATCCACGACGAAGTGCCAAACAAATGGCTAAAGAACTGAAAGTATCGGACCACAGCATCCGACGCATATTGAAAAAAGAGCTCAAGGTCAAGCTTTCTTCTTCTTTTTCTTTACTGGCGTAGACACCGCTTATGCGATTATAGCCGAGTCAACAACAGCGCGCCAGTCGTTTCTTCTCTTCGCTACGTGGCGCCAATTGGATATTCGAAGCGAAGCCAGGTCCCTCTCCACTTGGTCCTTCCAACGGAGTGGAGGTCTTCCTCTTCCTCTGCTTCCCGCGACGGGTACTGCGTCGAATACTTTCAGAGCTGGAGTGTTTTCTTCCATCCGGACAACATGACCTAGCCAGCGTAGCCGCTGTCTTTTAATTCGCTGAACTATGTCAATGTCGTCGTATATCTCGTACAGCTCATCGTTCCATCGAATGCGATATTCGCCGTGGCCAACGCGCAAAGGACCATAAATCTTTCGCAGAACTTTTCTCTCGAAAACTCGCAACGTCGACTCATCGGTTGTTGTCATCGTCCAAGCCTCTGCACCATATAGCAGGACGGGAATAATGAGCGACTTATAGTGTTTGGTTTTTGTTCGTCGAGAGAGGACTTTACATTTCAATTGCCTACTCAGTCCGAAGTAGCACCTGTTGGCAAGAGTAATCCTGCGTTGGATTTCCAGGCTGACATTGTTGGTGGTGCTAATGCTGGTTCCTAAATAGACGAAATTATCTACAACTTCAAAGTTATGACTGTCAACAGTGACGTGGGAGCCAAGTCGCGAGTGCGACGACTGTTTGTTTGATGACAGGAGATATTTCGTCTTGCCCTCGTTCACTGCCACACCCATTTCAGTTGCTTCCTTGTTCAGTCTGGAGAAAGCAGAACTAACGGCGCGGGTGTTGAGGCCGATGATATCAATATCATCGGCATACGCCAGCAGCTGTACACTCTTGTAAAAGATTGTACCTGCTCGATTAAGTTCTGCAGCTCGGATAATTTTCTCCAACAGCAGATTGAAAAAATCACACGATAGGGAATCGCCTGGTCATAAATCTCGTTTGGTATCGAACGGCTCGGAGAGGTCCTTCCCGATTCTGGCGGAGCTTTTCGTGTTGCTCAACGTAAGCTTACACAGCCGTATTAGTTTTGCGGGGATACCAAATTCAGACATCGCGGCATAAAGGCAGCTCCTTTTCGTGCTGTCGAAAGCAGCTTTGAAATCGACGAATAGGTGGTGTGTGTCGATTCTCCTTTCACAGGTCTTTTCCAAGATTTGGCATCGTGAATATCTGGTCGGTTATTGATTTACCAGGTCTAAAGCCACACTGATAAGGTCCAATCAGTTTGTTGACGGTGGGCTTTAATCTTTCACACAATACGCTCGACAAAACCTTATATGCGATGTTGAGGAGGCTAATCCCACGGTAGTTGGCGTAGATTGTGGGGTCTCCTTTTTTATGGATTGGGCATAGCACACTTAAATTCCAATCGTTGGGCATACTTTCGTCTGACCATATTTTACAAAGAAGCTGATCCATGCACCTTATCAGCTCTTCGCCGCCGTGTTTGAATAGCTCGGCCGGCAATCCATCGGCCCCTGCCGCTTTGTTGTTTTTCAGGCGGGCAATTGCTTTTCGAACTTCTTCATGGTCGGGCAATGGAACGTCTGCTCCATCGTCATCGATTGGGGTATCGGGTTCGCTTTCTCCTGGTGTTGTGTGTTCACTGCCATTCAGCAGGCTGGAGAAGTGTTCCCTCCATAATTTAAGTATGTTCTGGGCATCGGTGGCTAGATCACCTTGGGGGGTTCTACAAGAGTATGCTCCGGTCTTGAAACCTTCTGTAAGCCGCCGCATCTTTTCGCAGAATTTTCGAGCATTACCCCTGTCGGCCAGCTTATCAAGCTCTTCGTACTCACGTATTTCGGCTTCTTTCTTTTTCTGTCTACAAACGCTCTCTCTCTCGCTTCCCTCTTCAACTCTCGGTATCTATCCCATCCCGCACGTGTTGTGGTCGATCGTAACGTTGCGAGGTAGGCAGCCTGTTTTCTCTCCGCTGCGACACGGCACTCCTCGTCCTACCAGCTGTTCCTTTGCACTTTCCGAAAACCAATGGTTTCGGTTGCAGCTGTACGTAAGGAGTTTGAAATGCCGTCCCACAGTTCCCTTATACCGAGTTGTTGACGAGTGCTCTCAGAGAGCAGGAGTGCAAGCCGAGCCGGGCGGGGGCATCTCTCATAAGTGCGCTCCAAGCACTCATAAAAGGCATCTTTGGTCACATCGTTCTTCTCTTACGTCGGGGCGTGGGGGCAAATCAGCGATATGTTGAAGAACCTCGCTTTGATGCGGATTGTGGCTAGACGTTCATTCTCCGGAGTGAATGATAGTACTCGGCGACGGAGTCTCTCTCCCACCACGAATCCAACACCAAACTTGCGCTCTTTTATATGGCCACTGTAGTAAATGTCACAAGGACCTACTCGTCTCTGTCCTTGTCCCGTCCATCGCATTTCTTGGACGGCGGTGATGTCAGCCTTTATTTTCACGAGAACATCTACCAGCTGGGGAGCGGCACCATTCCAATTAAGGGACCGGACATTCCAGGTGCATGCCCTCAAATCATAGTCCTTATTTCGTTTGCCGTGGTCGTCATCAAAAGGGGGGTCTCTCATCCGAGGCTGTTTACGCTTTTTCATTGGGGGTGTTTTTTTACGTGGCGGGTCCCAAACCCAGCGCACAACCCTATGCAGGGGATGTTTCGCCTTCTCACTTCAGCTCGCCTTCAAACGGATGTTCTTAGGCTACCCAGAGGATACTTGGTCAAAGACCGGAAGTCGTGAGCTGCTTGAGTCATATGTAAAAGAATCGTTTCTGGCCACTCCCAAGTGAATGGCGATCAGAGGACTTTCCTCACTTGCGTGAACTTCTACACATGACTCAAGCTTTACAAGTTCCAAAAGGCCCATGATCTCACACCGAAGCAGCAACAAGTAAGACTTGAGAGAGCGAAACAGTTGCTTCTTTTCATACGAGAATCTAAGACATCGGTTGGCCTCCAGGAAGCAGCACCCGCCACAAATAATGATTTGGGCCGCTGTCACCGCAGATGGGCGCTTTCCAATTGTTTTTATCGAGCCTGGCGTCAAAGTAAATGCGACATATTTTCGGGAAAGTGTTCTGGAGGCTGCGTTGAAGCGGTCGCAAACCATGGACGTTTCAACAAGATTCAGCATCATCTCATGAAGCGCTAGTTAACCAAGAATGGCTGAAAAACAACGTTCCGAACTTCATTACGACCACACAATGGCTCTCGAGTTCACCAGATGCGAATCCAGTGGATTATTCTCTCTGGACCATTTTGAAGAGCAAGATCCGAAGTAAGAAATACATCAGTCTTGAGATGCTGAAAAAAGCCATTGTACGTGAGTGGGCCAAAATACCGGTAAGTCACATTCGGGCAGCTGGCGATTCGTTTTTTGTCCGTCTCAAAGCCATAGTTAAGGCAAAAGGTGGTCATATCGAGCAAAAGTGAATTGGTCCTGAATTTATGATTATTTTTACACATTTTGTACTTTGAAATAAATAAAAACAATTTTCCAAACCGAATTTATGGTTTTTTTAATCGGTAACACTTCGAGTGCCAGACCCTGTATAAACATATCATAAATTAGTAATTTAATTTCATTACAGCATTTAATATCTAGAGTGAAAAATGGAAAGGAAAATTTAAAAAATATTTTTAAATATATTAAACTAATTTCTATATCTCTCACTTTAGAAATCTTCAATTACATCATCGTTAGCAGGAGAAGCAGGAGCACAATTTTCTTTGGAGAGTTTTGTCAAATTAGAATTATTCTGTATATATAGTAGTTAATTAATTAAATGACCAGTGCGGGCGGCAAACAAATGTTTGTTTTATGTCCTTTCGGCCTGCGCAAGCAAATGTTATGTAAAAACAAATGTGTGTTTTATATATTTTTAAAGCAGCCTGCGCAGTGCTAAAATTATGAGAAAATTTTCTGGTATTAATATTCTTTTTTTATTATAATACTAGCTGACCCTGCAGCCGTTGTCCTGCGTGAAAATATGTGTTTTGAAATGAAAAGAAAGTTAAATTTATCATTTAATTTTTTTTTTTTTTCAATGCAACACAGCTTGATAAACAACATTTTTTGGTTTCTGTTCCGGTGTACAGAAAAGATGGTTTTCCAACTCGTGAGCATCTGACCGTGTGAAAAACATAGCATTTCCAAATTTATGCCACACACTATGCAAATAGCTTTGTGTCCTGTCATCTCAAATGCAATTTTCACTGGAAACGGAATACGTTTGAACTGAAATGGGAAATCGAATTCGTAGAATCAAGCATTCTCCCCCTTGCATTCGAAAGGTGCGTCACAATCAGTCGGGTTCCATTACGCAGTTTCGGCGCATGAAGATTGCGAATCATAATAACGACGGATCCTTCTTTCAGACGCAAATGATGCGGTGGCATACCAAGCCTGTCCAATGAATTTAGAAATACCACTGGATAATTCACGGCGTCCTCTTCATTGTCAAGACGATCGATCGATTTGTATAAGCGCAAGTCTCCCGAAATTTGACTTTGAATCTTCCAATTTAAGTCAACAACATCGGTATTTTCGGCAGCTAACATTGAGAGTGCACTTAAGGAATCGTAGTTACGATAATTTGGCCAATGTCCGAATTTGTGATGAGTTCATCTTTTGTGAATTGATAAGGATGGATGGATTGATATCGAACCACCGGAGGTATCAACCGAAATTGTACCATTTCCAATTATTAGCGAAGACGATGTAAAATGTCTTTGGCAATGTCGATGTTTATATCGAAAAGTTCGCGAACTTTATTTTCATTCCAGTAATTAACGTGTTCCAGCAATTGTAGTTGTTGGCTTACTTCTCCAAAACTTACACACATCGAACCATTCACAGTAAGCAATGACTCAAATAAAGTCGAACCGCTTTCGTCGTTTTTCGGGTGGATTGTGTAAATTCGTCCCAATGCATTAGTTGATAAGACACCTGGATGTCAATATACTGGTTGGCCTTGCTTTCTGCGTAACTATTTCTTCGACGATGCATTCCATGCATAATATCAAGGTATTTCCGAATAGAGCAATGTTCTCACAAACGGATCACTGACGAAAATTGAGAGAAAACTCGTCAACGTTAATTTTGTTGCTGGCGATGTTTCCACTGGCTATACTGTATTCTCTGGGTTGAAATACACTCTTTGGCCATTCTCCAAATTAACTGCGAGACGCGCAACAGTCGGAAAACGTTCATGAATTGCAGAAGTAAATGTCTTACAAAGCGCTTTATTGCAGTTAATGTATCAACCGTATCGTTCAAGTCCAATAACCCCCATGTTGCTTCCTTTGGTGATGTACTTTCAAACGTATTTTATCGATTTCACCAAACTGCAATACTAAACACTGATATGAGTTTTGAATATGATTTAGACAATGATGGTGAATATAGTACGATTCATGTGTTGTTAACTTCGATATTCACCCTTCTAAGTTGAATGCTGAATGCTCTGTTGCATTTGTTATCTGGTGAGCGACGCCGATAGAGTTGATATCCATCATTTCCAGTTTGTGCTTCCGAAAGAAAAGCACATGAATAGTGTTTCGTGCATTTATTGTCAGACATACAAAACGAAAAGGGATTGTGGTGTCCGCAAGGTCCATGAACCATATTGGTTTCCACCACTTCATATAATACTGCACCTTTCTCTGCATCAGGAATTTCTGCGTGACTGAATGATTTCATCAACTTGATCTGGTGTAAACACCATCCACCATCCAAAGAAGAATGTATGCGTGCGGAAAACCTCTCTTCTGCCACACAACAGAGTACATCTAGCATCTAACAGCACCATATATACGTTGCTTCAAGATAAAGTCCATCGAAGCTGTTGCTTCAAAAGTCTTGCTGTGACATCGGGACGATCGCTTGCTGATTGACCGCGATCCATAATACCGCATGTATGTCATCGCATCCTGGGAGTACTCGGTCATGTGCCTTGGGCTGCTAATGTATATTGATGCCAAACAGAACGCCGACCGATATTAGCACGACCTCTTCGTGGCATCGTAACAAATTTCAATCTGTAATTGATCACTTTGTGTGCAACACACATAACGTTTTCACTGAATAATTTTCAAAAATTTTTGAAGCAAACGACAAATTAGAACCATTCAAATAATTGAAAAAATTTGTATGGAAAAAATTAACTTTTTGGCATTTTCCAATTTTCGAATTTCCCTCACGAAAAACATAAAGGTTTTTTATTTCTTAACCTTCCTTGATCCACAACGAACAACTTCTTAAAATTTCATCAATATTGGTTCAGCCGTTCTCTTAGCGTTACTAACGAACAAACATTCATTCGTTTGTGTGAGAAAAAAAGGGCTACTTTTAGGGGTTTTCCGGCATTTATACGAATTTTTTTCTCCACAGAAACCATCCCTGAACCTCAACGAACATTTAAAAAATAGAATTATCAAATTTGGTTCAGTCGTATGAAAGTTATGAGCGTACATACATTTTGACGATTCATTTTTATATGTATAGATTTTTTCAGATATTTGTCTTTTTTCAGGTATTGACGATGTTTTTCTTAAAATTTTTATTTTATTCAGAGGTTAATTATTTTTTTTTATGAAATATATTTTTATTTAGTTAGATCTAATATATATACATAATTATAATATTTTTTTAAATATGTGGTAAAAAAATATAATTATTAATTTTAAAACTAAATAGGTATTGTTTGAAATTTTAAGAATATTTGAAAGTAGGAATCAAGAAATGCAACTCTGCATCAGCTGACGATTAGGGCAGTGCTGGATTAAACTAGCGTGGGCCTGTGGCAAATTCTATCAAGGGGCCCTTGGTTTGCTATAGGATAATGCATTCAAAATCAACTTCTTTAAGCAAGTCATGCTCTATATTCAACAAAGTGAATGATTAAAACGTTTTCTGCCATCGCGTTCCTTAATTCATTTTTAATACGTTTTAATGTTGAAAAAGAACGTTCGCACTTAGTGATCATGAGAGATAAGTAAATTCGCAAACCAATTTCTAAGTTTGGGAAACACGATTCTAAAGAATTATTTAATAAGAGTTCATAATATTGCTGTTCCAGAGGCTCCTGTTTCTTGCTGTCAATAACAGTAGCCACATCTGTTTTCAGCGGCTTTACGAGCTGCACTAATTCGCCGCCTAGGCTGTTCTCCAAATCTTCTTCGTAAGCACTGACCATACTAGAGTAGAGCCGCTGAAATGGTCGTACTTTGTATTTCGCTTGATTCGTCGTGATGTCTGTTGCTGGTATTCTTCACAGTGGGTCAGATCTTTGGCTCTTGCCGCAATATCTGAAAAAGTGGATCGCGTTGCTTGGACGTAGCCACATAATGATTCATTAAGGGCGTATTATCCCGCATTAAGGTCTTGATCAGACGACTGCAGCGAAGCAATAGTCGCTTGCAAGCGATCTAATTTCGTTCCATGTAATTGTCATTATTCCCGTTTCTAACTTATTCATCGTTGAAGGTAGTCCGAAAATGTCTTCCAATACTTGTTTAATAGTTATAAAACCACATAAAAGTGCCTTCGAAGCACTGACCACCTAGTGTCCGATAACCGTTTCAAAATCAGAATTTTTGAAGTAGAATTGTGCGTTCGTAAGACGACCCCATCGATAGGTAGAAGCAGAAAAAATGTATAGAGGTTTTCAATGAAATCGAAGGAAAATAATGCTTCTGTACAGCAGTCTGCAGCGCACTTAGCAAAAAAATTTAATGAATGTGCATACATTCCCTATTCTGTTTCAGCATACTTATTTATTTTCTTAATTCGGGCTTGTAAGCCGATGTATTTCCCACTCAAGTTGCTGGCATTGTAATAGCTTTGCCCATGGCAATCTTTGATATTAATGCCACTCTCATTCAAGAAATTTAGTAAGCTTTGAGCGAGTTGTTCAGCAATATGACCTACCATATCCAAGAACTTAACAAATCTTTCCACTGGTCCAGATGGCAGAACATAACGTATTATCAGAGTGAGTCGGTCTACATGCGATATATCTGGAGTAGAATCCAATGAAACGGAGTAGTATTTATTTGCATCTCTTCATTTCGCATATAATTTGATCCAGTAAGCTTGATGCAATTAGATTAATAAATTCCTCACAATTTGTTTTTGATAAATATGACGTATGTCCCTTTCCTTTATTAGCATGACTTTGAATATGTTGTGCCATAAAAGGGTAAAGTTGGGCTATTATGTAATTAACGTGACGAAGTCGGGTTTTAGATTTTCAGTTGGAAGGTGGAAATGAAGCATAGCCTAAGCGTTTCGCGTTTAAAGCATGCAAGGATATTTTACGCTCCATCTAAATTGATATTTTTTTAATTACGGTCAGTGGGAGCGTGGGGCCCGTAGCATTTGTTACTCTTTCTACGTGGCTAATCCGGCACTGAATTAGAGCAGTTGAGCTATATTTTTACATATGTAATATAAATCAATTGAATGATACTGCCGTTTGAGCGCAAACGTGCGTGTGAGGGGAAAAGTGGTTAGAATCTGCACGAGCCCACTTTTGTCACTAGTTTTAAGATTTTGAAAACCTAGTGCAGAGGTCGTATATCATAGAGAAGGTTCACGATTTAGATATCGTAACTTCTTGCAGGGGTACTCGGCAGAGATGAGGGAGTTTCACTACAGACAAATTATAAGCGTCTTTCACCAGAGTTTTGCATCACGGGACTCGAAAATAGCCGAATTCAGCATTTTCAGTGTTAAACAAGAAAAATAATGCTAATTTTAATGTAAAGTTATGTACGCCTACATATTAGTTTATTTACTATGCCCAACCGATTCGACGTATAATTTATACATGATCGGTATATATTTGGTATCAAAGCATATACTTAGTACATAAATGTGTATGTAAATTAATTACTATGCCATGTTCTCGTGGGCAACTGCCTCGCTTTGTTTATTTTGTCTAAATACAATATTTTGCTTAAGCCTAAACACAAATATTAATCTTACTTTCTAAGAAGTATATCTACAATCCATTTAAGATAGACCATATGTTATAAGTGGAAAGGTTCATCTTAGAATCTGTGAATTACATCTTGGTGCCACTTAAGACGGATCGTATTGACAAAATACAATATTTCATCTTACGTTCTAAAAACTAGGTATCCAATCCACTTAGGACGGACCACATGGGTCGTAAGTGTCATGTTATATATTTATGACAAACTAATAGATATGTTCATATTACATACCAGTGGTGGTATTAACTGCCCCACCTCTAAAGGCTATAGACAAATTTTTAAATTTGAACAGTACTATTTTCAAATCTTCATTTATATTTACAATTTATTTTAATTTGACTCTAACTCGATATCTTCGACTTCTAATTATTTTTTGATGGAAGTCTTTTTATATTTGACAACTTTAAACAAAAAATTTATTTTTCGTTTGTTGCGGAATTTTGTTGAGTAGAGTTTAGTGTTTTTGAAATAAACGTAATTGGTCTTCCTTCTAGGATAAAACTGGCACTACAGCAACGTTAGATGCATCAGTAGTTAAAATTAAGTTTTTCTCAAAGTTTAATTGAACCAATTCAATTTATTCTTGTAACGCTCTTTTTGAGGTTTCACAAGCAACTATTCTTTCTTGATCAAGATAAACAATTGCTTATTTGGACTTACACTGCGATATTTAACCATTTTCTCATTTTAAGTGTTTTGTTAGTGGTTTATCTATTGTTGCATAATTTAATTCTAAAAAACCTCTAAGTTGTCGTAACGTCTTTGGATATGGGTAATTTTTTATTGTTTCTCCTTTTTTGGTATCAGTTTTTATAACCTTATGGAATACAACGTATCCTTAAAATTCAACATCGGTTTCTATAAATTTTGATTTTTCTATAGATATTTTCCTATGGGCTTCTTCGAGGGTTTGTGCTATATACATATTTCAAATTAAACATATGTTCTTAAAAGAGTTTCTTAATATATTATTATGTCGTCAACATACACGTGACAAAATTTTAATATACTATAATCATATTTTCCGTTATTTACAGTAAAAGCTGTGTTTTCTATATTGTTTTCTTCCATCAATATCTGATGAAATCCAGTCTCTAAATCTAATGTGGAAAAGTATTTTGATTCTCCCAAATTAAAAACTATATCCTCGGGATTAGGCATTGGGTGACTGTCGGTTAATGTTTTTTCATTTATTTTTTTAAAGTCAATGACCATTTTCAATTTCGGACTACCATCTTCATTTATTCCTTTTTTAAGAACGACCAAAATGGGAGAATCATACGACCTTTTACTAAGTCGTATAATCCCTATTTCTAGTAAACTTTCGATTTCCTTACTAACAAAATTATTTGCCGATATAGAATAAGGATATTGTTTGGACCACATCGGCTTGTCATCCACAGTTCTAATTTCTGCTTTAATATCTGTTCTAAAAAGTAAATCTATGTTCACGTTTTAATGAGCTTTAATTATTATATTAACTACATCCTCTCTTAGCAATGGAATGTTGATATCTCTTGTTTAATTATTATTATATATGTATATACATATCAGCTAGTTCGTTAGAAATTTCAACATTATTTATTTCTATCCGCAGTATCATTTTTTATTTTATTTTTGCTTTTTAAACAGTTTTCAATTATTTTGCTAGTATTATCTTTGAGGGGTGCCTCAGGATTTTTTTGTCCCAAGGGGTGATTTGTCTTCGTTATTCCCACTGTTTGGCTTACGTTTGGTGCTCACCCGAAAAAGAACTATTATACAAGTGCACTCTACTCAAGGAGTATGCCATCCTCGAAAGTCACCAACTAGTTGGGCCGGATATCCTTCTTCAACAGAACAACGCTTCATTTCATACTGCAAAAATCATCATAGAACATCTACAAAATGAAAATGTGGGGTATTAAAATGGCTTCCTGAAAAAGCTTGGGCAATCCTTAAGATGCGTATAACTGAAGAGAACCCCTAAAACCTGGTGAATTTGAAGATCTTTATCTATAACATTTGGAATAATTTTCCTCAAAATTATTGTTTGAAGCTTGTCAACTTCATGGAATCGATTCATGGGTCAATTAACAAGATGTCAGAGACAGGTGTAAAACAAAATGGCGCATCCTGGTGACATTGATCCTGACACTCCTGGTGGTCTGAAAAAAGATCAAAAGAAATTATTAATCAGTAAGGATGCTGTTATAGTCCGGGAACACGAAAAATTTTTTTTTGAAAAATGGCGACTGCCTGAAAAAAAAACATTTTTTACGCTTTTTTTTAAATTCCTGAATTTTTTTTTAAATATTAAAAACAAAAATTTTGACACGATGCTGATAGAAACGATAAAGGATTATATAAAGAAGGTTCACGCAAAATTTCAAGTAAATCGGTTGTATAGAACTTGAGATAATGCCGGTAACGTGAGGAAAAAATTAGTTTCGAGAAAAACGCGTTTAAAGTTTAGGAGACAGTTCGAGTGAACACGGACGCTACCTCACAAAATCAGCTGTATCTCCGAAAATAAGTCGAATTTTGAAAAATCCTTCCAAGGTCATATTTTTGAAAGTCTAAACTTTAAATATATGAAAAAAATCGAATTTTTAAAAATTCTAGAGTAGAATACCTCCTTAATGAATATACATATGTAAGAGTTACTTACAACTATTTTGTTGTTGTTGTTACCTTTTATGCTACTGTTGCAGGTGTTGTTGTTGTTGCTGTTACTATGATCGGTTGTCACTGTGAACAGACGTATTTTTTCTTTGCTCCGTGTTCTGTTATTTATTCTATATTAATTCCGCGTGTTTGCGGCCATAGAATTGATCATGCTCAGCCCCAGATCAGCTGCCATAAATGTAATCAATGCTTCCACTAGTCACGTGTGGATTTATCATAGGCTGATGTGGATTTTTTGCTGAAATCCAAAAACGTGTATTATTGTAAAGAGTGCGCGGTGGTTCGGAGAAATTCCATTCGTTCGCCGCTTGCGTCGCCATCAGTGCGCAATGCTCAGTGTTCTCATATTTTAAAATTCGCAATAACAAAATGCTGAATATAATGTGAAGTGCTGAATACAATGCTCGCGACACGACATGGCAGCACGACAGGATGCGTTGTGCATCCTACTACATGAACGCATGCACCCAAGACAACACAGCTCTCCATTTTGCATGTACACAATTTCGTTGTGGCCATACTAATACCTTTCTTCTTCTTCTTCTTTACTGGCGTAGACACCGCTTACGCGATTATAGCCGAGTCAACAACAGCGCGCCAGTCGTTTCTTCTCTTCGCTACGTGGCGCCAATTGGATATTCCAAGCGAAGCCAGGTCATTCTCCACTTGGTCCTTCCAATGGAGGGGAGGTCTTCCTCTTCCTCTGCTTCCCGCGGCGGGTACTGCGTCGAATACTTTCAGAGCTGGAGCGTTTTCATCCATCCGGACAACATGACCTAGCCAGCGTAGCCGCTGACTTTTAATTCGCTGAACTATGTCAATGTCGTCGTATATCTCGTACAGCTCATCGTTCCATCGAATGCGATATTCACCGTGGCCAACGCGCAAAGGACCATAAATCTTTCGCAGAACCTTTCTCTCGAAAACTCGCAAAGTCGACTCATCCGTTGTTGACATCGTCCAAGCCTCTGCACCATATAGCAGGACGGGAATAATGAGCGACTTATAGTGTTTGGTTTTTGTTTGTCGAGAGAGAACTTTGCTTCTCAATTGCCTACTTAGTCCAAAGTAGCACCTGTTGGCAAGAGTTATCCTGCGTTGGATTTCTAGGCTGACATTGTTGGTGGTGTTTACGCTGGTTCCAAGATAGACGAAATTATCTACAACTTCAAAGTTATGACTGTCAACAGTGACGTGAGTGCCAAGTCGCGAGTGCGACGACTGTTTGATGACAGGAGATATTTCGTCTTGCCCTCGTTCACTGCCAGACCCATTTCTTTTGCTTCCTTGTCCAGTCTGGAGAAAGCAGAACTAACGGCGCGGGTGTTGAGGCCGATTATATCAATATCATCGGCATACGCCAGCAGTTGTACACTCTTATAGGAGATGGTACCTTCTCTGTTGAGTTCTGCAGCTCGAATAATTTTCTCCAGAAGCAGGTTGAAAAAGTCGCACGATAGGGAATCGCCTTGTCATAAACCTCGTTTGGTATCGAACGGCTCGGAGAGGTCCTTCCCGATTCTGGCGGAGCTTTTCGTGTTGCTCAACGTAAGCTTACACAGCCGTATTAGTTTTGCGGGGATACCAAATTCAGACATCGCGGCATAAAGGCAGCTCCTTTTCGTGCTGTCGAAAGCAGCTTTGAAATCGACGAATAGGTGGTGTGTGTCGATTCTCCTTTCACAGGTCTTTTCCAAGATTTGGCATCGTGAATATCTGGTCGGTTATTGATTTACCAGGTCTAAAGCCACACTGATAAGGTCCAATCAGTTTGTTGACGGTGGGCTTTAATCTTTCACACAATACGCTCGACAAAACCTTATATGCGATGTTGAGGAGGCTAATCCCACGGTAGTTGGCGCAGATTGTGGGGTCTCCTTTTTTATGGATTGGGCATAGCACACTTAAATTCCAATCGTTGGGCATACTTTCGTCTGACCATATTTTGCAAAGAAGCTGATGCATGCACCTTATCAGCTCTTCGCCGCCGTGTTTGAATAGCTCGGCCGGCAATCCATCGGCCCCTGCCGCTTTGTTGTTTTTCAGACGGGCAATTGCTATTCGAACTTCTTCATGGTCGGGCAATGGAACGTCTGCTCCATCGTCATCGATTGGGGTATCGGGTTCGCTTTCTCCTGGTGTTGTGTGTTCACTGCCATTCAGCAGGCTGGAGAAGTGTTCCCTCCATAATTTAAGTATGTTCTGGGCATCGGTGGCTAGATCACCTTGGGGGGGTCTACAAGAGTATGCTCCGGTCTTGAAACCTTCTGTAAGCCGCCGCATCTTTTCGCAGAATTTTCGAGCATTACCCCTGTCGGCCAGCTTATCAAGCTCTTCGTACTCACGTATTTCGGCCTCTTTCTTTTTCTGTCTACAAACGCTCTCTCTCTCGCTTCCCTCTTCAACTCTCGGTATCTATCCCATCCCGCACGTGTTGTGGTCGATCGTAACGTTGCGAGGTAGGCAGCCTGTTTTCTCTCCGCTGCGACACGGCACTCCTCGTCCTACCAGCTGTTCCTTGCACTTTCCGAAAACCAATGGTTTCGGTTGCAGCTGTACGTAAGGAGTTTGAAATGCCGTCCCACAGTTCCCTTATACCGAGTTGTTGACGAGTGCTCTCAGAGAGCAGGAGTGCAAGCCGAGTAGAAAATCGTTCGGCTGTCTGTTGTGATTGCAGCTTCTCGACGTCGAACCTTCCTTGTGTTTGTTGGCGTGCGTTTTTTGCTGCACAGAGGCGGGTGCGAATTTTGGCTGCAACAATATAGTGGTCCGAGTCGATGTTAGGACCTCGGAGCGCACGCACATCTAAAACACTGGAGACGTGTCTTCCGTCTATCACAACATGATCGATCTGGTTGGTGGTTTTTCGATCCGGAGACAGCCAGGTAGCTTGATGTATCTTCTTATGCTGGAATCTAGTACTACAGATAACCATATTTAGGGTCCCGGCGAAGTCGATCAGCCTCAACCCATTTGGGGATGTTTCCTCGTGGAGGCTGAATTTACCGACCGTAGTGCCAAAGATACCTTCTTTGCCCACCCTGGCATTGAAGTCGCCAAGCACGATTTTGACATCGTGGCGGGGGCATCTCTCATAAGTGCGCTTCGAGCACTCATAAAAGGCATCTTTGGTCACATCGTCCTTCTCTTCCGTCGGGGCGTGGGCGCAAATCAGCGATATGTTGAAGAACCTCGCTTTGATGCGGATTGTGGCTAGACGTTCATTCTCCGGAGTGAATGAAAGTACTCGGCGACGGGGTCTCTCTCCCACCACGAATCCAACACCAAACTTGCGCTCCTTTATATGGCCACTGTAGTAAATGTCACAAGGACCTACTCGTCTCTGTCCTTGTCCCGTCCATCGCATTTCTTGGACGGCGGTGATGTCAGCCTTTATTTTCACGAGGACATCTACCAGCTGGGCAGCGGCACCTTCCCAATTAAGGGACCGGACATTCCAGGTGCATGCCCTCAAATCATAGTCCTTATTTCGTTTGCCGTGGTCGTCATCAAAAGGGGGGTCTCTCATCCGAGGCTGTTTACGCTTTTTCATTGGGGGTGTTTTTCTACGTGGCGGGTCCCGAAACCAGCGCACAACCCTATGCAGGGGATGTTTCGCCTTTTCACTTTAGCTCGCCTTCAAACGGATATTCCCAGAAGATACTTGGTCAGAGACCGGAAGTCGTGAGCAGCTTGAGTCATAGTAAAAGAATCGTTTCTGGCCACTCCCAAGTGAATGGCGGTCAGAGAACTTTCCTCACTTGCGTGAACTTCTACCCATGACTCCATCCTCCCTTGCACTTCAATGAAATTTTAATATTTTGTTCAAAGTGAAATCTTTTATGCAAAAAATAATTAAATTGGTAAATGTTTTTGTTTTAAATTATCACTTGTTATTACAAATCATATAATAGAACTATAATAGAGCTATTTTATGCTTTTAATTGTAAAATAACGTCAAGTTTGTTAGAACTGTGAATAATTTAGATTTTACGTATTAGTGGCATCACCACTCTTCCTCATCTCTCTATCTTCCATTCTACTGTCAACTCTTTTGTCATTGTACTGTCAAATAAAGGAAAATATTGAAGTTAGCGAGAGCGACAACCGTTGGCCTGGAGTCGTGTAGTCGTGCAGCTGTCAAAATAACAGTGTCCATTAGAACGTGTGTATTTTAATATTTGACAGATGTCGTTTGCGATCTGTCGCGAGCATTGTGTTCAGCATATGAAAGTGAATTATCTCGCTCCCGCTATACAGAAAGCATTCTCTGCAGCTTAATGTGAGTATGGATTATCTCGCTCCCGCTATACCGAAAGAAATCTCTGCCGCTCCATATTCTGCTGGCTCCAATCTCTCTTCTTCTTCTTTACTGCCGTAGACACCGCTTACGCGATTATAGCCGAGTCAACAACAGCGCGCCAGTCGTTTCTTCTCTTCGCTACGTGGCGCCAATTGGATATTCCAGCGAGGCCAGGTCCTTCTCCACTTGGTCCTTCCAACGGAGTGGAGGTCTTCCTCTTCCTCTGCTTCCCGCGGCGGGTACCGCGTCGAATACTTTCAGAGCTGGAGTGTTTTCTTCCATCCGGACAACATGACCTAGCCAGCATAGCCGCTGTCTTTTAATTCGCTGAACTATGTCAATGTCGTCGTATATCTCGTACAGCTCATCGTTCCATCGATGCGATATTCGCCGTGGCCAACGCGCAAAGGACCATAAATCTTTCGCAGAACTTTTCTCTCGTAAACTCGCAACGTCGACTCATCGGTTTTTGTCATCGTCTAAGCCTCTGCACCACATAGCAGGACGGGAATTATGAGCGACTTATAGAGTTTGGTTTTTGTTCGTCGAGAGAGGAATTTACTTTTCAATTGCCTACTCAGTCCGAAGTAGCACCTGTTGGCAAGAGTAATCCTGCGTTGGATTTCCAGGCTGACATTGTTGGTGGTGCTAATGCTGGTTCCTAAATAGACGAAATTATCTACAACTTCAAAGTTATGACTGTCAACAGTGACGTGGGAGCCAAGTCGCGAGTGCGACGACTGTTTGTTTGATGACAGGAGATATTTCGTCTTGCCCTCGTTCACTGCCACACCCATTTCAGTTGCTTCCTTGTTCAGTCTGGAGAAAGCAGAACTAACGGCGCGGGTGTTGAGGCCGATGATATCAATATCACTGTCACAAGGACCTACTCGTCTCTGTCCTTGTCCCGTCCATAGCATTTCTTGGACGGCGGTGATGTCAGCCTTTATTTTCACGAGGACATCTACCAGCTGGGCAGCGGCACCTTCCCAATTAAGGGACCGGACATTCCAGGTGCATGCCCTCAAATCATAGTCCTTATTTCGTTTGCCGTGGTCGTCATCAAAAGGGGGGTCTCTCATCCGAGGCTGTTTACGCTTTTTCATTGGGGGTGTTTTTCTACGTGGCGGGTCCCAAAACCAGCGCACAGCCCTATGCAGGGGATGTTTCGCCTTTTCACTTTAGCTCGCCTTCAAACGGATATTCCCAGAAGATACTTGGTCAGAGACCGGAAGTCGTGAGCAGCTTGAGTCATAGTAAAAGAATCGTTTCTGGCCACTCCCAAGTGAATGGCGGTCAGAGAACTTTCCTCACTTGCGTGAACTTCTACACATGACTCCATCCTCCACTGCTGCTGATAATGGTACAAATACAGTTCCGTCCAACGTTGCTGTTTCAATTTTTTCTGGTAATGCCAGTGTGGATTATTGTGCTCCTGCGGCTCGACCCAATGCTGTTAATTATGCTAATACTTATGCTGACGCTGTTGCTAGGAATATCAAGACTCGAAAGCCAAAAACAATCCAACAGTTGCTGCTAAACCAGTTCGCCCCTCTGTCGCTGTTGATGCCGCTCAATTAGCTGCCGTTGATGATTCTGTTAATTTGAACTCTTCTACTTCAATTACTGCTAATGGAAATTTGAAGTTAAAAGTGAACACTACGAACAAAAAATCCTCAGCTGCTTGAACTGTTGTTGGTGTTAATGCCAATTGTGATCTCGATGTCATCATGCCCAAGAAATGGATTCACTTGTCTGATATTATATATTTTGTTGTTAAATGCTAATGTTGATAGAGGGCATCTTTTATGTTATAAATTAATTAAGAAAAATACTGATATTTATAATCTTAAGTGGATGAACCTTAAGTTGGGTGTGTCCTCATCTTTTTTAATGCCGTTTTCTCCTCTTCAGTGTGGCCTTCTGGCATTAAGTTGCGTCCCTTTAAGTTTTTTCCTAAGGGAGGGGAAAACAGTGCTACAGATTAGTTGATGCGCCTGTTAATCACGATTCTATTCATGCATTTTCTGCACTTTCCTCAACTGGCTCTTGTCTTAAGGTGTACTACCAAAATTTATTGGGTATTAGGTGTAAATCAAATATTATTCACAATTTTTCTTCACATTTGGATTTCGATATTATCGTTATTGTTGAGACTTGGCTGAATTCTAGTTACTTTGATAGTGAATATTTTGACTCAAATCTCTATTATGTCTTCCGTAAGGACAGAGATCACGAAAAAACTGGTTGTCGAAGAAAGGGTGGTGTTCTCCTAGCAGTTCATCGCAAATACCGACCTCGTTTAATTATGCTTGATAATGATGATTCTATTCTGGTCCAACTATTCTATATATTTGGTTCAATGACGCTCTGTTCATTGTAGTCTCATACCTTCCTCCTAATAGTCCTCTAGAGTTGTATAAAATGCATGCAAATAATATTTCCTCGCTGCTATTAAATAAAGTGAAAGAGAATAGTATTTGTGTTCTGGGTGGTTTTAACAGTATCGTCTGGTCTGGTTGTTCCTATAGTCCTGCTCTCATTCCCTCCAATTTTTTGTTTTCTCAGGAGTTATTTCTCTTTTTTAGCTTGCTTAGTCTCAACCCGATTCAAATCAACTCATATTCAAATATTCTTGATCGATTTCTTGACTTATTCTTTCTCAGTGATAATTTAAAATTTAGGTTTCTTAATGGATTATGTTCAATTACTCCAGCTACCACTCATCATTCTCCGTTAGCGTTTGAGGTGAATATTTATCTTTTCACTCCTGTTAAACCATGTTGAGATTTTGAACGACTCAACAATCTGCTCATTTAGATTAAATGGGACTAGAAACAGCTAATAGTTTTTCCATTTTTTAGAAATCAATTCAGGAATTTTGTCATTATAATATCCCACTTAAACATATCCAACCATATAAGTTGCCTTGGTATACTAAGGACCTCAAACGTTTAAAAAATCTTAGAAATAAATACTACAGAAAATTCTCTTCAACTAAATCTCATGTTTCCTTTGTTCAATATCAGCACTACACAAAACTGTTTAATGATTTGGATAAGTTTCTCTATAAAAAGTTTATTTACAGTATGGAGTCTAACATTAAGTCGAACCCTAAGTTCTTTTGGAACTTTGTAAAATATAGAAGAGCGTGTTCGGCCATTCCTTCTGCTTTACGCTGGGATGATAAGTCAGCATGCACTCCTGGCGAATTTTCCAACTTGTTTGCTGAATTTTTCAAATCGAATTATGTACACGATAATCCTGGTACTAGTTCCACTTTTTCGGCTAATAATTTCCCATCCATAAATTTTGGCACCCTTTGTCTCTCGCAGGATGATATTGCGAAAGCTATTTGTGATATTAAGTCTCCTTCCAAATAGGATCTGGATGAGCTTCCGCCTGTACTTATAAAAAATTGTACTGCTTTGGTATATCCTCTCATGCTTATCTTCAATAAGTCTCTCTTTTCTGGGAATTTTATTAAAGATTAGGAATTGGTATGTATTACCCCTATTCGTAAAGAGGGTAGAAAGGATGTAGTCTCCAATTACAGAACTATGTATTTCTAAACTTTCTACTATTTCAAAAATTTTTGAGTGTTCTGTAAAAAATAAGTTATTTTTTGCAGTAAAATCAATAATTAACGTCAATACGCATGGGTTTGTCTCTGGGCGCTCCACTGTGTCAAATTCAGCGGTTTTTAGCGATTATTGCATGTCTGCATTGTTCGCTGGTTCAGGTAGATTGTGTCTACACAGATTTCTCTAAAACTTTTGATAAAGTTTCACACAATATTCTAATTAAAAAATTATTATCTTTAGGGTTTCACTCTGTCTTCTTGCAGTGGATTAAATCATATCTGCACAATAGACGATGTGTTGTCATCTGATTCATTCATTGCGTCTTGGGCCCACTTCTCTTTGTGCTGTTTATCAATGACATTTCCTGTTGCTTCTCTTTCGTTCAGTAATCACATCAACTATATCACTTCTAAATCATTCGCTGTGCTCGGCTTTGTCCGTCGAAATGCTTTAAATTTTTTCGACCCCTACAATTTAAAATTATTGTACACATGTTTTGTTCGGTCCATTTTAGAGTACGCAGTGTTCATTTGGAGACCTCAGCGTTGCTTCAGATCTATTTCCCCATTTTATTGTAAAAAGAAAAGTTCTAAATTTGCTGAATATGCCCCTCTCAAGCGTGCAATGCGTGAGTTTAACTCGATTTCCGACAAAGTTCTGCTTGATTTCTCTCACTCTAGGATATCCTTCATTAATACCCTTAATTCTGTTTTTCTGTTTAAGTTATCTACTTGTGTAACTGTAATTTAATTATTTTGGAATTCGTATTTGAATCGTAATTCTCCATTAAATAAATAAATACTATGTTGATATTACTTTCTTTTCTTAAAAAATTTAAAAGTTTTTCAATTAATCAATTTTTTCATTACATTTTGCTTTTATTCTTTTTCTAATCTGCGCAGAGAAGACGTTTATATTTATTTTTACTTTGCTCTTTCTACCCCGTAATTTTATATTTATAATTTTACGCAAATGTTTCCTTCGTATTGCTTTTGCTTATTTTTTGTTTCACTTTTCTCACGATACTTGTTCGGGATTCTTTATGGTAACACGGAGATTTTTTGTCCCTTTATGTGGTTACCACATAAATTTATTTACACGTTTTGGTCCACCAGAGATTATTTCCACTCCTGGCAGGATCACCAATTAATATTCACGCGAGATTCTCGAGAACAACTGGCTCGTTTTCTTAATTTTGTCTTTTACAATATATACAATATTTTGCTTAAGATACAAACATTAATTTTACATTCTAATAAGTATATCACAATCCAGTAAAGACGGACCATATGGATCGTAAGTGTCATGTTACTATACATATTTATGGTAAATAATAGATATGTTCATATTTCAGATCTTTGCGAGCCACGGGAAAATTTTGAATTGAGAAATATTACAAATCGAGTTATGTTACCACATTTGTTACTCGTTTCTGTGTTTTGTGAATTTGCGGGGTTATCAATTTCCAATGTAGAAGAAACATCAGAAATTGTTCAGTTTATAATTTTAGCTCGGGTAGATATGACAGTGGCTGCTTTAATGAATGAAGCAAGTTTGCTTGTTGAAAGTGCGCTTGCGTTCGTGAATGAAAATGTTTTGTGTGATTTGCTATAAATTTGGACTTCGGCTATTTGTCTGCCATATTGACTTATGGCGATGCTGATGCTATTTGAAACAATTGTTGTCTTTGTAGAACAATGTATGTAGTTTTTGTGGCTGACATATTTCCATGTGCACGCATATGTGTATGAAGGTTTGTGTATGCATTGTTTGTGTGCCAATGCCATACGCACATATTTATGTATGTACTTATGAGAAGCGCGAACATGTTATTACTGATAATATGATTTAAGTTCGCGAAAGCGAACACAAAAATGTGTATATGATACATGTTGTTTACATGTATAGTTATATTTCATTTGTTTTAATAATTCGCCCACTGTGGCACTTAGTACCTTTGATTAACAAAAAATGCACATGAGAATCAAGTTTAAGATAAATTTAATTTTCAATAGAAATTATTTGTGTTTCACAATGAACATGTAAAAAGAAAATATAAGTCCACTCGTATGTATAACCATATGTATAAAAAATCGATGACAAGATCAACGGCGATCAGATTGCGATCCAATTTAAGTATAGTTGCGGTAGCGAAGTGGACCGGGTAATGACTACGGGGCGCAGTGTGTCAGCAAAAGTTTGTAGCGAATTTTAATGCGCGAATGTAGATGTTCGGCTTGTGTAGATCGAATTGTATTAGCTTCCCCGTTGTCCTTTCCTTTTTTTGGTTGGGTTGGTGTATAGGTCTGGTGAGTTATATTGGTGTTGTGTTGCAGGAGCATCCTGTGGTGAATTGGGCTGTTTTATTTGGATACGCCAGTTTTACCGGATAGAGTAAACACATCGCTCATTTGCTGCAAGACCCGCATAAGTCAAAAAAATCGATTTTCCAGAAAACGCGTTAAAAGTTTTCAACTGACTCCAACCTTACACGGAAAACAGGAAATATATTCTCTTCTCAAGCGGAGCATATAAGAGGTATTCATATTTCAATTTTTTAATATATTATGATAGTTATATGCATATGTATGTAATAAAGTATATGTATAGTACACATAAGAATGTACATATGTATCAATCATAAGAAATAATTGAAAGAGTAGGCCTTCTTTTCACATTGTCTACAAATATTGCTTTGAAAAAGTAAATTAATTAAAATGTCACCAGTGTTCATAAATATGCACAAAACGAATTCATATGAATACACATATTTGCATATAAACGCATAAAAATATAAGCAAAAGAGCCTACATACGTTTATAATGGCAATTTATAATTCTGAGCATAATTTTTACTCCATGCTCAGTCAGCCCTGTTTAAGCGCAATAGTTAAGATTTCTCCTGCCCAGCTGGCAGTGTTGAAACTCCCTCATCTCGACCGAGTTAGCCAAAAATATGATATACCTTCTCTGCAGAAGGTTTACGTAATCGTAAATATCGTAACTTATCGCATGGTTACTCGGCAGAGATGAGGGAGTTTCACCACAGACAAATTATAAGCGTGTTTCACCAGAGGTGTCTCCAAAATAGCAGAATTGAGCATTTTCAGTTTTAAATGAGAAAAATAATAATGAAAAGAAATGTACGCTAACAGATTTGCTTATTTACTATGCGTAAACGACTCTACCATGATTTCTAGATAATTTGTATACATGCATGTGATATCAAATCACATAAATGTACAAATTGACCTGTTTTATAATGAATTTCATAAAACATTTTGAAATATATATGTATATGTTACTACGGATAACTGATAATATGATTTGAATATGCGGTTTGATCAGGATAGATATTAATGTAAGTAATGTATTGTAATATATTTAATAAAGTATACATATATGTATGTAAGCTAACGACAGCCTCCGCATAGCTACATTTTTATAACAGTAAATAAATTGAATTCTTGCATTTTTCCGTTATACGGTCTCATAAATTAAAAATTTTAGTTAGTAAAAAAAAATTGCTGCGCCTTACAGGAAGGCATAATAAAAATACTTGTAAACAAAACAGAATGCTTATTAACGTTAAGATAACGTAAATAAGAACAAAATGTATAAATACTAGTATGATGGAAATAAAGATTTGATTTGTATCTTGCAATCCAACCAAGAACCACACGTGTTCTTATTTCATCCCGCGTAAATCACTTTATTGGAATTCAGTTGCAACAGAGAACTTTTTTCTTAACTTTTAACATATGAGCGAATGCTCATGCTGGCCACTGAGTTGGAATTTATTCATATACCCAACCTTCAGCAGCTGGCTGCCATGAAACCAGCTCTTTCTCATTGAACCAAAGAGCGATTTCCTTATTTGCTGATTCTACAGCTTCCAAGCCATGGATAATATTACGACCGACTTGGATATAGAAATCACCACGGATGGTACCAGGCAAGGAGTCAGCTTGGTTAGTAGCTCCCAACATTTGACGACCAGTCTTCACAACATTCAAACCCTCCAAACCATGGAAACCACTGGGCCGGAGCTCATGTAGTTGACCAAACCGGGGAAGAAAGGACGAGGCATAGTGCTTCTCCAAAAGATCCTTTGATGCCCATGTGAATTTCATGGCCACCAATTTCAAGCCCTTCTGCTCAAAGCGCTCGATGATATTGTCGACGAGTCCAAGTTGAACTCCATTGGGTTTCCTGTTCCCATTCTCTTCAGAGATGGTTCGATTTCATTTCGTGTCAGCAAAGAATTGTCCATTAAATTTTTCACAGACAATTCAAATGATACCCAAACATCGATCTTCTTTTTGTAGCCAGCCTTTTTCAATCGTTCGAAACCGTTTGATGATGAGTGTGAAGTTCTGAGCGATGTTTTTCAAAGATAGTTCGATCAGAACGAGGTGCATTTTTCACATCGAAATTTCAAGAATGGGAACGAGCGAAACATTGTTATGCCATGTATGTAAATGATCAGGATGATCAGAAAAGTTGAAATCCGGGTGACTGTCTGTCTGTCCAACCGCATTTATAAATATCATTATATTTACAATAAATATGTAAATTTACTAGCATAAACACTAACAAACCCTCACTTAACTTTTCCTTTTTAAGAACTATACACACGTCGTACATTGTCAAAAAATTAAAAATCTTACTCTAATGAAAAAAATCATAAAGACTAATTACAAACAGTAATTCATGACGTTAATATCAAAAATAAACAAGTAAGAAAGGGCTGAGTTCGGGTGCAAGCGAACATTTAATACTCTTACAACTTGCAAAATCAAAGCCAGGGAAATACCTAAAGGTGTAAAACGTCAACCAGAACATCGGAATCTAAGAAATTTTATACATACATAACTCTATATAACTCATACACTGACCGACAAATTGAGCATAAAGTTAGATTAGAAAACCGAAAATCATATGTGAAGTATATGGGAGTTGCGCAAGAGTTCACCCGACTTTTAATAAAATGCTCCCTGGGTTTCATTAAGATACTTCACATACAATCACCAATCTATATGGAATACATTCTGCCGGATGTTCGAAAATCTTTATATTAGTTTTATAGGGGAAGGGTAAGTTTTGCTCAATATTCTCTAGTTAAGGCACAAAGATATGCCGTTTTAAGCAAAATACGCTTTTTTATTATACACTGAACAGGGTATAGTTATTTAGTTTGTCACGAAGTTTGTAAAACCCAGAAGGAAGCGTCGGAGACCGTGTATATAAATGAACAGTATGTTTAGCTGAGTCGATTTAGCCATGTCCGTTTGTCTGTCTGTCCGTCCGTCTGTCCTTCTATCTGTCTGTATATATACGAACTAGCCCCTCAGTTTTTAAGATATCGTTTTAAAATTTTGCAAACGTCATTTTCTTTTCAAGAAGCTGCTCGTTTGTCGGAACTGCCGATATCGGACCACTATAACATATGTCTGCCATACAAACTGAACGATCGGAATCAAGTTCTTGTATGGAAATCTTACACATTTGACAATGTATCTTTACAAAAGTTGGCACAGGTTATTTTTTAAGATAATAGCATATAGCTTCCATGAAGAGTATATTAGCTTCGGTGCAGCCGTTTTTTCTTGTTTTCATTGATATAACTCACATATTGGCCGATATATGCCGTATAAAGTCACCCGGAAGTTCCAAATTTTTTTTTGGTAGTTGAGGGCTCAAAAAGTATTGACTCGATTCAACCCACTCTTGAAATACAGGGAGATTATTATCAGGAAGAAATTCTGTCTGGATTTCTGTAAATGTTCAGGAGAGCGGCTGTTCCGAAAATGTGCACCAATTTTCACGGGAAATGTCTTAAAATTCGTGTTTTAATTCCAATTTACTAATATGTACACATGGCGCGTGACCATTTTTATGTTTTTTTGTAATAAAAACTATAAAAAATATTATGATTTTGCACGATATTTACGCTATATATGGCACCACTGTTCGAAATTCAATTGGGCACTAGTGATACAAGCAGTGACCAGTTTCGAAATATCTATACTCTCGATATTCGAAGCTAAATAGGAATTGATAAAAATGAGAGATACATAATAGAAAAATAATAATAATTGGAAAAATAAAAAGAAATTCGAGCACTCGAAAAAAAAATAACCCTGGTCGGTCCAAAACTCCGGTGTTCATAACTCTTCTGTGTCCAACTTCTTCTTCTTTCTGCAATAATAATGAATTATAAATTTTCCTATTATGTATTTCTCATTTTTACCAATTCTCTTTCAGACTCGACTATTGAGAATATCGATAATTCGAAAACGATCAGTGCAAATTAATTCCCGCGACGAGGGAATTTAAAAAAAAATACCTGTTTTACATCCGCGAACGCGCGGATAAATGAAAACACGTGTGGTTCTCGTGGATTGCAGAATAAGAAGCAAATCTTTATTTCTCAAATAGTAATATTTATACATTTTGGGTTTATTATCTTAAAGCTAAAGCTGAAGTGTAAGCATCAGCTTAATTGAATCCAGAACAAAGAGTTAATTACAATATTAGCTGTTGCAGCATATTCCAGCAGAACGTTAAGCGTTCTGTTTTATTTACAATTGTTATTGTTATGCCTTCTTGTGAGCGAGCGATATTGTCTTGATAACAATGGATTATAGGATTCAGAACGGAAGAGGCATATCGAATTCTTAAATAATCAAAACGTTAATTAAGATTTTTAATTAATGAGACAGTGTAATTGCAAAGTGCAAAGATTCAATTTTATTTATATTTACGGTAAGGTTGTTATGCGGAGGCTGTCGTTAACTTGCATGAATCAATAGTGGGAATTCGAATTTACAACAGTGGTGACATAATTTCGAACATAACCTTGCTATTTTCGTTGTAGTGAAGTGATTGGGAAGTTTTTCGTATTTTTATAAAAATAACATAAAAACAAATTTCTCTTTTTGATTAACTAAACAACATCAATAAACAACAACAATATAATTGATAGAAAATATATTTGTAACATCTAAAGACGTTTTAAGTGTAAAAGTGAATTTTTAATTTTGGGAAATACGATGTTTTTTATTAAAACAAAGAAAATATTGTTTTTAATGGCACGCCATACATATTCGTAAAGTATAATTAAAAACGAGTATTTTAAGACATTTTCTGTGAAAATTGGTGCACTTTTTCGGAAAAGCCGCTCTTCTGAACATTTACCCGGATTTCATTCGTATATCTCATACAACGACCGAAATTTTTGATCAAAAGTCAACGCATATTATATTCACATATTGGTACCTAGGGGCCTGAACTGTGGCAGACATACTTTAAAGAAATTATTAGTGCCTAAAGTTTAGCCTATTATATCAATTATTTGTGTACTAGATAGTCAAATAGAATTTAAAATTGTGTAATATTGGAAGTAGGCGTTGTTGTATTCCGAATTTGCCCGGTTTTTGTGGGATTATCTTCTGAGTTCATCCGTTTTCACACTGTCCGTAGGAGTTCTAGTAATATTTGCTGTCAGCGAATTTGGTTGTTGTAGCCTTAGTGGTTTAGAAGATATGTACACTAAACTTATTTATCGGCACGGTCTCGCCAAACTTTTAAAAACTTTTTGCCCACATGTGTGCTCATTTCTGGTTCGATTATCCCCATTTCTTTCAAGTTACAGCTTACATGGACGGACAGACAGACAGCCAACCGGATTTAAAAATTTCTCGTCATACTGATCATTTATATACGTAATATTTATATGCGCTAATCAATGGATAATTCGTTCTTACCATTGTAAAACCCAGGCTTAATGTAGGTCGAGGTTGCTCCGTATCGACTAGAGCTTTTAAATTTTTTATTTAATTTAAGTCACAGAGTTTGGGAAAGGGGAGTTCACTGGCTCTCATTTATATTATTAACTCTTTGATTTTTTCCTGCGGGCGAAAGCTATAATTACTTTCTCTTGGCCGCTTTCTTCCTTGATTGTTATTAAGGTGGTCTGTATTTTTTATTAGAAAAATCTCTATTTGTATTTTCCATATTGGCTTGAGTGTTTTAGTTTTCAACATATTGATATCCAAAGCCACCATCTTGTTGAGGCTTTGAATCTCGTCGGTATGTTCTAGACACAGATGGGAATATGTCCCTTGGTTTTGGTTTGGGTATATTAATTCTTTGAGGAAATCTATTGTTAGTGTTAGGTTTTTGTTAACTAAATTGTAGTACTCAATCAAAATCCGTGATCACCGGAAATTCTAGCGAAACTCTGCGTGAATTCATCAAAAATCAGCCAAAATAATCATTGAAATTCATGGAAATGGAATTGAACATCTCCAATACATCGACTTATCGACCGAACATTTGGGAACATTTGGGATGACGAAAGGTGCGTGCACGGTTTTTTCCGCACAAATTGACTGACGACTAAAAATTATCTCATCGATCGACGCTTGTGGCCGATTATTTGACGAAAAATCACATTTTAACCATTAACCACTCCCCGAATTCACCTGATATGGCACCGTACGACTTCTTCCGTTTCGGAAAAATGCATTTGCCCATGAAAAGAAAGCGTTATGCAGAAGTAGAGGACATTCAAAAGGCTTGCACCGGCATACTGGTGGCCAACGAGCTAAAACACTCGTTCGACCTGCTTTTGGATCGTGAAAAAATCTGTATTGAAGCAGAAAGAGACTATTTTGAATAAAATATATTGGTTTTGCCGAAAAAAACCGTAAGGTCCTGTTTACTTTGGAACACACCTTATATATTTACTTTCGTTGGTTTAAATTAAAAGATTTTGGCTTTTTGCACTTTATTTTTATGAAATAGATTTTGGATTTCTTTAAAAAACTAAACATTAACAATGACCGAAAATAAATTGCTTCTCACTGCCCTGAGAGGTAACGATCGTTTTTTTTTAATGTTAATTTGTTGACGGTTATAACCTGGCTAAACATTCTCTCTAGCTCCGTAAAATTAAAATTAACTAATGTGATATTAGTCAATGTGCATTGTAGGTAGTCTATATATGTATGAGTATGTATACGGATTGTGAAATTCGCTCACGACAGAATGTTTACATAACATGTTTCAGTATAAAAATTTTAGTTTTCAAAATCTGGAGTAGTAAATAAAATTGATGTTTATTTACAATTATTATATTTCTATGTTTTTTAATTCCTATTCAAATACTGGTAAACCAGAGGTAACGTGCTACCGGCATTTCAGAACATTAGAATTCCTTACCTTATTGTTAGTACTTCAGCAATATTCTTTCTAACCTACATATTTAACTTCCTTCAGAGCTGTAGTGTTTCCGTCCGTCCTTCCTCAGTTCTCGGTATCTATCCCATCCCGCACGTGTAGTGGTCGATCGTAACGTTGCGAGGTAGGCAGCCTGTTTTCTCTCCGTTGTAACACGGCACTCCTCGTCGTACCAGCTGTGCTTTTGCACTTTCCGAAAACCAACGGTTTCGGTTGCAGCTGTTCGTAAGGAGTTTGAAATGCCGTCCCACAGTCCCTTATACCGAGTTGCTGATGAGTGCTCTCAGAGAGCAGGAGTGCAAGCCGAGTAGAAAATATTTCGGCTGTCTGTTGTTACTGCAGCTACTCAACGTCGAACCGTCCTTGTGTTTGTTGACGTGCGTTTGGCGTTTGTTGGCGTGCGTATTTTACAAGTACAAGTTATGACCTCGGAGCGTATGCACGTCTAAATCACTGGAGACGTGTCTATCATAACATGGTCAATTTGGTTGGTGGTGTTTAGGTTCGAAAACAGCCACGTAGCTTGGTGAATTTTTCTATGCTGGAATCTAGTACTACAGATAACGATATTTCGCACTTCGGCAAAGTCGATCAGCCGCAGTTTCCCACACCGAATTTACGCTCCTTTATCTGACCACTGTAGCAAATGCCACAAAGACCAACTAGTTCAAGTCCCTGTCCCGTAAATCGCACTTCTTGGACTGCGGTGATCTCAGCCTTTATTTTTACGAGGAAATCAACCAGCTGATTGGAGACGTTTTTTACACGGCCCCAAATCTAGCGCACAACCCTGAGGAGGGATGGTTTGCCTTCTCTCTTGGACTCGCCTTCAAACGGATGTTCTTTGACCACCCAGAGTATACTTGATGTAAGACTAGAAATCGTGAGCTGCTTGAGTCAAATTTAAAAAAAATCATTTCTGGTCACTCCCAAGTGAATGGCAATCAGAGAACTTTTTTCACTTACGAGAACTTCTGCACATGACTCCATCTTCCAATGCATTTAACATATAATTAAAATGTAGAAAATAATTAAATTTAATATTTCAAAATACTATTTCGTAAAAAATCTGTACTAATTTAAACCACATGCGCGTAATCAAGCCAAGAATAAAAATATGATTTTGAGGCTACCATCTCTGCAAGCCATTTATCGGTTAAATCACCGTTTAATTACCCAACAGTACTATCAAAGATTGCTGACAAAGTTTCTAGGATATTCTCAATGCCCAATTGATAATTTTTGCCTTCTGCACTTTTGGGTTGAACACGTTCTGGCTAACCAGTTGATGCAATTCTAATACTTAGTTGCTTCGTCAAACTTTTCGTCAACTTTGATGTTTTTATTTCTGGAAAATGTCATCAATCGGTGATCGGTCGGTAGAGAGTGGTATGATGAGCGATCGCAAAAAAAAAAAATAAATAAAATAAATATAAAATATATAAATCGCAAGTACTTCTTTTAATAGTTACTCGTATAATATAATATATGTGTGGAATGGTCCGTGGTTGCCGGTGGTCTTGCGTGGTCGGTCTGTTTGTCTGTCCTTAATTTGTCTTCGTACCTACTGTTTCGTTGTCATTCCAGTCCGTTCGCTGCTGTCACATCTGTTCCCTACACAGTTTTGCATTTCTGTTTCAGTCTTATTGTCCGTTTACACAGTCCTACATTCGGCTATCCTAACTGTTCCTTCGGCCCCGAATGATGGGTTCCACTTCTTCATAAATTCAGCAATTGTTATCGTGCGTCTTGGTCCTTCGTGATCACCGATCTTCTCGACTTCATATCTTCCGTATGCCATCCTCTTAACAATTCTATATGGCCCGAAGAATTTTGCGATTGTCTGGTACTTCTTGGCGGCGTGCTGTTGATTATTTGTTGCACACGATCCACGTGCTTGTACCAGTTTCCAGAATTATCGTTTATCAACTTAGCTGTCATCGGAATAATAATCTAGTGCATGCGCTCTACTTGCCCGTTTGCTCGGGGCACTTCCGTAGCTATTAGTAAATGCTGGATTTCCTCATCCTCGCAGTACTGTTTAAACAAATTCGACGTTAAGGCCGCGCCTCTGTCTGTTAAGACAAGTCAGCCGAAAACAGCTGCTCTTTCCTTTAAGCATTCGACGACTGCATCACCTCCAGTGTTCTTAGTTGGATATAGCCAAACGAACTTGGAGAATGCGTCCACCATCACAAGGATGATGTTATATGTCTTCTTTGTCGACTCCAGCGGCCCAACGTGATCGAGATGTAGTGTTCCCAAAGGCTTGTCCTCTTTCCTAATGGAATTTAGGAATCCTTCTTTCTTTCCTGACTTCGTATCGTTGACAATACACTCTATGCAACTTCTTACAACCTTTGTTGCCTTCCTATTTAAATTTGGTATATAAAATGTTTTTCCTACTGCTTCTTCCGTTTTCTTGATGGGAAAGTGTCCTTGCCTATGTGCTATGTTGATGATTTCCTTTTTCATAACTGATGGACAGAAGTTGTCTTGTTGAATCCTTATAGTACTCCATGTTTGATATAAAAGTCTTCGTAGTCGCTGTTCTCCAGAAATTTAAACACAGTCCTCTTCCTATGCTTGCTTCAGCCGGTGGATTAGGGAATCTTCTATTATGAGACAAGATCCCCTACTCAACGCATCTACATGTCGCATTTTTGAACCGCTTCTATATTATATCTCGTAGCAAAAGTCTTGTAGGAACATTGCCCAACGAGATACTCTTAATGGCATATCTCGTTTCCGCATCGTCATTGCGAATGCATTACAATCTCTTACTATCTTAAAACTTATCCCCAACAAATATACTCTCCACTTCTTAAGTACTTCTATAATCGCTAGTACCTTGAGTTCGTACGAGTGGTACTTTTCCTCTGCTGATTTTGTCTTCCGACTCATGTATTGAACTGGAAGGAACGCCTGATCGTCGAAATCCTTCTGAAGTAGCACTGCTCCGTACCGTATTTATCTCAGTCACTGCTTTCGGATTGTATAACATTAGGACTGGTGGGCTGATCAATGCTGACTTCAATTTCTGGAATGCCTCCATCTGCTTGTCGCACAACTCGAACTTAGCCTCTTTCCTGAGTAGATCCGACAGCGGTTTGGCTATTACAGCATATCCATCGACAAATCTTCTAAAGCATGATGTCAATCCCAGGAATCTCTGCAAAGCCTTCTGGTCACGTGGCAATGGGAAATTCGTAATCGCTTTCGTTTTTGCATTGGATGGTTTTATCGAACCATCTTCTGTAACATAGCCTAGAAATTCTGCTATACTTATAAGAAACTGACATTTGTCCCATTTCATCCGCAAACCATATTCTTTAGTTCTTCGTAGAACTCGTTTTAAACTGTGTACATCTTCAGTGTAATCCTTGGAGGGAATAACTTAATCGTCCATGTAAGCCACCATAGTATCGTCTTGTATAAGGTCTCTAAATACTGCTGAAATAAATCTTAAAAAAACTGCCGGCGAATTCGATATACCAAAAGGCACGTATTGGAATTCATATTGCCCGTTGTATGTAACGAATGCCGTGTACTTCCTTGAGGAAGGCTCCACTGGGACATGGAAAAATCCATTCCTAAGATCCAACGTCGTAAAAACATTAGCACTCTGTAACTTTTCGATAACATCGTCGATATTTGGCATCGGGAAGTTATCGCAAACTATCTTTGTGTTTAATCGCCGATAATCGCACACAAACGTTTTTTTCCATCTTTCTTCGAAACTAACACCACTGATGATACATAATTTGAATTACTGGGTTTAATGATCCCATCCTTCAACCGCTCCTTAACTTGTTCATCCACTTCCTGTCTATCGGTGTATGACATCCGTCTGGGATTTTCATATACTGGGGTGTCATTTGAAAGTAAGATCTTTATCTCTACTGACGAATTCGAATTGCTTTTAGGCTTAAAATTCGCTACCATTCTTCTTACTATAGTTGCTTACTCCTTGTTGAGGTGTAAAAGATCGACTTCGTCCACAGGTACCTTCTCCATTCCTGCGACCACACACAGGGTTCCAAACTCTTCGCTCAGTTCAGCAATTTTGTTATCACCTTCATAAATTGGGTTGTTCCTATCATCCGTGTCTCATGAACCAACTTCGAACTCGCTTCTGAAATCCTGAACCCTCTCGACTCCTTAGCCACAACAGCGCTTCTTTATACTGCCCCTAATTTTCATGCACCCCTGTGCGCACGTTTAATTTCACATCAAACTTCTTAGGCTTCGCTGACCCAACACTGATATCTTTCCTTACTGCTCCAGTATTCACCTCCTCCTTGCTCTGTGGTTTTTCCTCCACCTTCTTCTGCCTGAACTCGGCGCCATCTTCCGTAACGAATTAATCGACTTGTCTCAAAACGTCGTTACCAATCGCGAGCGCATATTTGATGTCTCGCTCTCTCACATTTTACTTCCAGCTTTATGTTGTCTATCTCGATGGATATGGTAAAGCTACCTATTTTTGTAAGTTTGCTGGTAACGATACCTATCAACTGTCGCTGTTCACTGCATAAGTCAACATCCAGACTAAGTATGTTTAACGTATCGTAACGTATAATACATAAGTCGCTACCTGTGTCGATTAATGCCGACGCAGATTTTCCATTGAAACTTACACCCTTAAAAATCAATCCACTCCGCTTCTCCGATTTTACTTTCCCTTTCATCCGTCATATTATTGACGCTGCTTCGTTCCGATTTAGGAGTTTTCCTTCCAGCCTTGGGTCGGATTTATTATACCGTCCCAGGATTTCGGGAATAAAACGGGTATGGTCGGATAGAGGAGATTCTCCAGATCACGAATATATATGGTTATAGCCACAGGAAGCTTATAGTCTCCGAGTTATTAGCGTTTAAAGTTTAAAATTTGCAATATTTTATTTACATATTTTCGATACATAAAATAAATTTTGCACTTATATTTTTA
This sequence comes from Bactrocera zonata, assembly GCA_037783105.1. Classification (NCBI taxonomy): domain Eukaryota; kingdom Metazoa; phylum Arthropoda; class Insecta; order Diptera; family Tephritidae; genus Bactrocera; species Bactrocera zonata. The sequence continues at coordinate 344,743 of JBAWJQ010005150.1, read as the reverse complement.
AATTTTATATACACAAACACATCACTTATTCATTTGCACACATTTATTTTATATACTATAGTGCAAAAATTGCTTTTAATATACATTTAAATTATTGTTGAATTATTATTATTTTAGAATAACAAATCAATTACAAACTGTAAAATAATCAGTGTTACGATACTAAAATGTTTTACAAACTAAAAAACAAAAAAAATATAAGGAAATATTATACCCTAAATACAGGAAACATAATCGTTGATAAATAATAAAACATATATTAAAAATTTAAGCGGCCCGAAGGCCGCGAATGTAAAAATGAGTTCTACGGGAGAAAAAAAAAATGTATACACCCGTTGTTGGACCGACCAGGGTTATTTTTTTTTTTGAAGCGCGGCCGAAGGCCGGCAACCCAAAAGGAGTTCAACGCGAAAAAAATCTGATACACCCCGGTGTTGGACCGACTAAGGTTATTTTTTTTGAAGCGCGGCCGAAGGCCGCCCACGCAAAAAGGAGTTCTACGCGAAAAGAATTTGATACATCCCCGGTGTTGGACCAACCAGGGTTATTTTTATTTTAAGCGCAGCCGAAGGCCGCCCACGCAAAAAGGAGTTCTACGCGAAGAAGTAGCAATGTCATAGAGGGTATGTTATTTAGGTTAGGTTAGTATGGTAGCAGTGATTATTTGACAAATTTGCAAATTTATTTTTCCAAATGATGTCGATAAGGTAACACTGATTATTTGACAGTTTGTAATTCATTTGTTGTTGTAAAATAATAATAATTCAACAATAATTGAAATGTATATTAAAAGCAATTTTTTGCACTAGAGTATATAAAATAAATGTGTGCAAATGAATAAGTGATGTGTTAGTGTATATAAAATTAAAAATGTAAGTGCAAAATTAATTTTATATATCGAAAATATGTAAATAAAATATTGCAAATTTTAAACTTTAAACGCGAATAACTCGGAAACTATAAGCTTCCTTCATCAGGATAATCTCCTCTATCCGACCATATCCTTATTATCCTTGATATCCTGGGACGGTATACTAAGTTCTTCCCCCCGCCTTACAGTTAGCTGCACGATGACCCTCTTTACCGCAGTTGCAACACGATGTCTTATTGCGTGGACAGCTTCTAGCGAGATGTGATGAATCCCCGCAACAAAACATTCGCCTGCTAAATGGAACTGCTTTCTGGAAATCCTTGTTTGACAACGATGCCTTCTCTTGGTTCCCATTCACGGGTTGTGACTGGCTGTAACGAATCTTCTCGTATACCTTGATCTGCTCCTTCAAATCCTGTATAGTTTTCCCCTGGTATAGATTACTTTTGTTCGACCTTGAGTCCGGTATGCCTTCGATGAAATATTCTATTAGGCTTGAGTGATATAGCCCTATCGGTTTCCCCAACTCCACTTAAACATATAAATATTCTCGAAGATCTTCTTCCTGTCGCTTCCGACGACTACGTAAAGTACGGTGTACTTCAATCGATGATAAGCTATACAAAATTCCTACCGCAGCGCTAGTTCAAGTGAACTCCAACTGCTTATTCCTCTCTGGCTTCCTATAAAAATCCTTGCCGCACCCTTCAACAGTTGCTTTGCGTAGATGAATTTCTGCAGCTCGTTCCAATCCACTGCTGATGCGTTTGCCTCAAAATCCTCAAGCCAATGTTCGAAACTTAAACGACCTGTTCCTTTAAGCGAATTCATTGAGTCCTCAACATCACGGAGAGTAAAGTTGTGGTATTCGACTCTAACCTCACGTAGACTTCGTTGGCTTTCTACCTTTTCCACATCAGTTTCGGAACCGTCACTCACAGTCAGGCCGAAATGCTCCATCAGTCTGTCTTATAATGTCGCTCTCCGTTCAATAGTCGATAGCCCTAAATCGCCTAACCTTTCCTTCAGACCGTCAACAGTCAGCTCAAGAATTTCTTCGCGGTTCATAAAAGATCGATAATGTTCTAAAAATCTTAATTTCAGTAATAATGTTTCCTTTTAGCTTGCGTTACAATATTCGCTTTTTCCGCATACAATTCTGATAACTTTTACGTTATTCAATTCGATTGCAATATCCGTGTTTACAATTCCCGTTTACAATTTTAATAACTTGTTCGTTAAACGAATTTTATTACAATATCCGCATTTAACTTTCTTATATATTTATATATCTCACGTAAGAGTTTTTAAAAACGTATTTTCATAAATAAAAGTTTGTTGCGATACTCCCCATAAAGTTTCACAAAATTTTCACAAAAATATTCAATAACTTAATTTACGTTATTCAAAAACTGTACAATTGTGTTATATTTCAAAAGACTTAGCTGTTTCTGCAATGAAATGTAACGGCACCTCCAACTATGAACTGTACTTTACCGTACGCACTGTATATACGCGCCGTTACTGCTGCTGCTGTTACTGACGCTGGTGCTGCTGCTACTGCTGATGCTGCTGCTGCTGCTGCTGCTACTACTTCTACTACTGCAGGTGCTGTTACTGCTACTACGTCTTCGCCGACGCTGCGCCTTGTTGCTAGCGCTCCTTTCGACTGCTAGGCTTTCCCACTCGTCCATTATACGGTTGGGTACCGCAATTTTCGCACAACACGGACCACTTGTATGAACGCGTTTAGAATGTCAAAAATTTCACTTTAAATCGCACTTTAATCCCTTCAATCCCGCTTCTGACACCACTTGTGGGATTGATTCAAAAATTGTTGTTTTCCTAACTACTTATAGTATTTATTTTAAATATATAAATCGCAAGTACTTCTTTTAATAGTTACTCGTATAATATACATATGTAATATATGCGTGGAATGGTCAATGGTTGCCGGTGGTCTTGCGTGGTCTGTCTGTTTTTCTGTCCTTAATTTGGCTTCATACCTACTGTTTCGCTGTCATTCCAGTCCGTTCGCTGCTGTCACATCTGTTCCCTACACAGTGTTGCATTTCTGTTTCAGTCTTATTGTCCATTTACGCAGTCCTACATGCATATAGAAATTGGATTAGTGATTGAGTATCTTAAGCGTTTGCCATGTCTATATAATACTTAGATGTGTATCTTTTAAGTTGGTTTAGTAAAAGGGTTCCTATTGAAAAAGAGCTTGGAAATATGAATTATGGAAATTTTAATTAAAGGTTGTAAGTTCCTTGGGTCTTCACTTAGTGAACTTAAAAGGAGAGAATTCAAGCAGCTCTGTCTGGAACACTTTTTAAATGGCTCTTTGAACTTTTCACCCCTGCTTCCCAGAGTTAACCTATTAAAGTGTCAGCTTATACGCTCCAAGGAAATTAGTATCATTTCCTGAATAGGGATCGCCGGGACATCCGCTTCTTCAAAAGAAAAGTGTGAATGCGGCCAAAAATTTTGAGGTAGTGCGTTATTGGCTCCAGGTGTATTACTTTGTATCTTTTATGGTCAAGCATGCTCTGCCGGTTTAATTTTTATGCCGTAAGGACCGGCTAAATCAATTCCTGTAATAGTAAAATTAGCGAATTCTGCTCTGCCCTTCCTTAGTTGCCACCCGTAGTAAACAAAATTTGTCATAAGTTAAGCTCGAAATCAGCCGTTCTCATTCGTTTTCATTTGAACAATGTTGCCATTTCTCTTTACGCATATATAGGTTTGAACACATCTAACTTTTCAATTATGATTTTTTATAATATAAAATATTATAACTGAAATCAAACTATAAAAAAATGTAAATATTTATAAATAATAGCAGTCGACTCTGATTTTGAGTTAGTTTAAGAAAATTTCAAATATATTGAAAACAATCTTTATAATTACTACAGCAATCTTTATAATTATATAGCAATGACCTGACTCGTTTATACGGGGAAAATCCAACTCGAGAAATTCTACGCTAACATACGGTAAGGCGGTTAAGGTTAGTTTGTTAAGGACAAAATTCTAATTTTTACTGGATATGTTTTTGGGTCAAAACTTCATAATCCGCCTGGAAGTGATTTCTTTGGCCGTTGCAATATATACGTATGTATGCATTGGAAGACTCATTAGAGCAGAACCTGCATAAATGTGCCATGACTGGAATAGCTTTTGGTAATAATGAAAATCTATCTAGGCTATTCTCTTGTGTTGTTTTGAAGAAAGACTTGATTAGCTGGAGTAACGTGATGTATTAATTAATATTCGCTTAACTGGCCAATCCTTCGGGTCGAGTTTTAGCCATTTGGATCCGTTCCACCAGAGGTTATTATTAACCATTTCCAGAATTATGCAGCCGCAATAAGCTACATCTGTCGGATTGTCCCATCTTTCAGCGTGACTCTAATTCTCGATTTTAGCATTTTCAGTATTTCTGGAAACTGGATGGTACACAAATGTTCGGCCAAATAAGTCTTGAATACCAAAAGAGTTGTCAAACTGTTTGTATTTATAGAAACACTGATGTATAGGGTAAGCTTTTGCAGATGCGTCAGAGAATCCTTGAAAATTGATTTTCGTTGGTGTCGAGCAGTGAGTCAATCGAGGAAGTTGGTCGACTACTAGAAAAATTGGTTAAAGTCTATTTCCGGAATATCCTTCAATGCACGTAATGCTTTACATGTAATGTCTTCAATTGACTCAAGATATAGTATCCCGTGTTGACAGTTTGGCCAGTCGGAAAGAATTCGGAGTATTGATATTTGACCTACTTCGGCGTGGGTTTTTCGGCTTCGGCCGTTTGATGGTCTGTTTCCAGTCCGTTACTAAATACGCAAGAGACATTAATTTTTAAGGTTAAGCAAGCTTTATAGAAGCCGGTGCCAAAGTAGAACAATGGGCGTGACACCACCCACATATTTCAAACAAATTAAATACATAACATCTTTTTAAAATTCACATGTCACAGTCCGTAAATGGGTGAAATCGAACAACATTTGATTCTTTTTCTTTCTGGTATACTAATTAAGAGATAAAACTTTGCACGAATAGTGCCATGTCACATTAAGGCCGAAATTGTTCGAATGGAACCAAAACTGTTCGAGCCCCCAAATACTGAATATGTGGACCCCAGTATATATAATTTCCTTTATAATTGAAATTCAGCGATAAAAGGTTTGCCTGTCTGTCCAAAATGGGTTGAGCACATTGGGTGATTTTGTAACGCATATGTGAGTTTGATTTCATCTAACAATGGACTTTTAATTCCTTCGCAACATTTTTCATGGTTTTGGATATTTACAAGTTGCAAGAGTATAAACTTTTCGGAAACACTTGAACTTAGCCATTCATTAGCCAATAAGGAATATTAATATTACATACACATATTTATGTATACAAAAGAAGGTATATTGTGACTATATATTCTTCTTTACTGGCGTAACACCGCTTAAGCGATTATAACTGAGTTAACAACAGCGTACCACTCGTTTCTTCTTTTCTATACGTGGCGCTAATTGGAGATTCCAAGCAAAGCCAGGTCCTTTTCCACCTGGTCTTTCCAACAGGGGAACAGGTACTGCGTCGAATACTTTCGGAGCAGGAGTATTTTCTTCCATGCGGACAACATGATTTAGTCGGCGAAACCGTTGTTTTTTAATTCGCTAAACTATGTCAACTTCGTCGTATATCTGATACAGCTCATCGTTCCATCGAATGCGATATTCGGCGTGCACAACGCGCAAAGGACCATAAATCTTTCGCAGAACCTTTCTCTCGAAAACTTGTAACGTCGACACAACAGATGTTGTCATCGTCCATCCCTTTGCACCATATAGCAGGACGGGAATAATGATTGACTTATTGAGTTTGGTTTGTGTACGTCGAAAGAAGACATTCGGCCCTGTCGTAGAATCCGATTTTCTCGGTATCGCATTTCAATCCGACAGTTATTTTCGAAGGGTGTCGCACAATCCGACTTATCGATTTTTATGTTCGAAACGCATTTTTATAGGTTTAAGGTGTCGTGAATTCCGGGTTTGTAGGTTTTCTTATCGGAAACAAAACGGTCAGACGATCGCTATCGTTTTTATTTTATGTGCCATATTTACACGATGTAGCTACTATTTCTTATAAAATGTAAGTACATACATATATTTTTTCCAAAGTGTACAATGTAATTCACATTTCAATATTAACATACCATTGATACTATTTAAACATTTCCAGGGGAAAACATAAAAATAGAGGACAAAATGATGTACTGTTGCAGTTTATGGAGAAGTATCCCGACATCGCCAGGGGGTTTACCAAACGAGAAAAAGCGCTTGTGGACTCCCTTTGGCAACAATTAGCAGAGTCGCTTAACAGCGCAGGCCCGCCAATAAAGGATGTGAACGGTTGGAAGAAGGTAATCAACAATGCTTTCATACTCATGCTAGTGGAAATCCTATTCCATTTTCTAATTCTTTTCTTTTATTTTTAGATATGGACGGACTGGAAAAGCGAAGTGAAAAAGAAGTTGGCGCAGAATAAAATCGAAGCCCGAGACACTGGTGGAGGACCATTTCTAAGTATACATTGAACCAAACGGAGGAAACCATTGTACGCATTTGTGGAATGGCTCAGAGTGTTGGAGGGGTTTCGGGTCTATCATTTGGTCTCGAGGAAGAATATTTAATATCAAGCGATGACGATATCCCTTCAACTTCTGCGAAACGTCCTCATCTTGACACCTCTATCGCTCAAAAACCTACGCCAAAAGAAACAACAAATGAGCGGCTAAAAAAGTTTCTTGAGTACGACAAAGAATGGAAGCAGGACATATCTAACAAAATGGATGCTTTCCTCGAATTTCAAAAAATTAGGAGGGAGACAGACAAGGCTTTAGTCAGCGCGGTTAATAACCTAACACAGGAATTCAAAAAATCCAGCAAAAAAATGCTTGAAGTATTACGCAAACATGAGGAGGAGGAGTATGATCCCTTGGAAGAGTATGACTGATTTAAAATACGTTAAAATAAAACTATTTACATATGTACAATGAATTCTATAATTTAATTAATTTAAGGATTTACGTATTTAAATAAACAATTTCATGTTGTGTGCCTTAACAAAAGAACAATAGATTTAAAGAGCGTTTGCTATTTCGTTTCGGATCCGTTGGCCCTCATTTTGCATTCTACCATGTGATAAAATTTCAGAATTTTCCTCGTAAACTTCTGTGGAAACGGTGATAGTTTCTATATTGGGGCATTCAATGTTATAGCACCGACAGATGTTGTGCAGTGCGCAACAAACATTGACAATTTTAACCACCTTTTGTGGGTTATATTGCAATGTACCTTGTAAGCATCGAAAGCGACTTTTTAAAAGGCCTATCGTTCTTTCAATCACATTGTGTGCCGAAGAATGAGCCCTGTTAAAAGTATTTTGCAGTGAGCCGTACTCAGGATCTCTGTATGGAGTTAACAAGAACGGTTTAATACCATATCCACTGTCTCCTAGTAACCTGGAAGTTCGATCGCCAATTTCGTACTCCCTAAGAAAGTGCTGTCGAACGGTGCTTATGCTCCAAACAAACGCATCATGACTGGATCCAGAATACCTTGCATCTACTGCACAAATCGTCATATTAATGTCACAAACCTTTAAAAGTAAACAGATATACATTTAATAGCAACTTGGTGCATAAACTTGTTCTATTTCTTACAATCATAGCGTTCATACTGAAGAATCCTTTTCTATTAAAGTAGAGGTGTTCATCAGTGGAAGGCTTTATAACTTTAATATGTGTTCCATCGATGCAGCCAATGATGCCAGGAATTCTATATTTGTTATAAAAATAGTCTTTGGAGTGTTGTTTTTCACTGGCTCCCATTGCAAGTTGTATCCATTGATGACATATGAAATGTTCTAATGTTTTTATCACTCGTGTTAGCACTTCAGATATAGTGCTTCTTGCCATACTTATGTTTGCATCATTTCCCTCTGATCGCTGATATGGGCCTTCGGCCACAAAACGAAGCGTTGCAGCAAGTTGAAGCACTGCGGGAATCGTCGATGAACGTAAGCGTGGCTGAATTTTGTCCAATACCATAACAAAAGCTTCTTTGTTTAAGCGATATTGAGCAATAAATCTGCAAATAAGTGAGTTATAAACACATAGCCATTTTAGTAAAGTTTTGTATACGTTGACTCCGGCAGCTCGAGAGGGTTACTCTTATCTCGTAATATTCGCCACTTTAAACTGTGTTGCTGCTCCTCCTCCATCATAAGTAATATGGCAATTGCAGCTGCCATAATATATTTCAGTTAGTTTCTTCGAATTTTCACAAAACAGTTCAAATATTATAAAAATGCCCTATTGTTTACAAATAAGCGTAAATTTAATTTAACATATCAAAGGAACAGCTGATTCGAATATCGGTTTTGCTCATGTTCCGATGGAATTTCGCGACACCAAATGAAACCGATATCGGTTTTCATTTCCGGCAAAAACCAATTCCAAGTCGGATTCTACGACAGGGCCGATTACTTCTTAATTGCCTACTCAATCCGAAGTAGGACATGTTGGCAAGAGTTATTCTGCGTTGGATTTCCAAGCTGACATTGTAGGTGGTGTTTATACGGGTTAAAAGATAGACGAAATTAGCTACAACTTCAAAGTTATGACTCTCAACAGTGATGTGAGAGCCTAGTCACGAGTGCGTCGGTTGTTTGTTTGATGGCAGGAGATAATTCCACATGACCTCGATCGCTACCAGGCTCATTTGCCTTCTTCCTTGTAAAATCAAATTTTAATTTTTTGGAATTGAAATATTTTTTATTAATTTTTATTTTTCTTTTAACAAACTGTCTCAATTGATATATGTAAAGTTTTGCCAACCCTTTAAATTTTTCCCCCGCCTTAGTCCTTCAAATTGCGATAGTATTAAATGCTCGGTTGCACTCGAACTTAGCTATTCCTTACTTATTATAACTGATCTTTATCAAAAACCTGGTTTTATGGAATTTAAAACTTTTTTCTTTCAGTTCTAAATCACCGCACCGAATTTGTTTTTTCTCCTTTTTTGTCACTTAGTATGATAGTAAGCATTGCTATTTGCATAGCAATTTTGGCAATACTATTTTCTCTACGTACAACGTGTAAAAACTCAAGGCAAATAATAAAGGAATTTTCGCATGACCACAATTTATGGGAGGTTTCGAGTCGAAGTTCAGCAAGCAAGGAAGTGGACATAAATGAAAGTGATGAAAGAAACCCAGATGTTATCCCTGAGCTACTCGATATCGAAAAACAGGTATTTTCAAAACTATTTTATGTGATTAAGTGAGTCTTTCAAATACACTTTTTTACAGACACCTAATTACTGATAAAATCAAAAATTTTAAATATTTTTTTAAACTAAACCTATTTTATCTAACGATTGTTCATAATACATGAACCTAAACGAGATAGTTATATAAACATATATGTATATCATAATGATCAGGTTGATCAGGAGAGTTGAGTTCCGAAAGACTGCAAAGATAATAAAGCAATGATAAGGTGTAGATTCGACAGCGAATATTTCATTAATTTCAACCGGAAAATTTAGTTCAGGCTGAGGCAACCCACCTAGTAATATATTGACACTGATTTCATTTTTAGCAGAAAGGAATATGTAGAATTACAGTTTTCTTAACATGACCAACTGGATAATATCATTGATCCCCCTGGACTTACTCTATATGAGATTTCTGAGTATGCTTTAGTCTAATAAATACAATTCTTATGGCACGGTTTTTGCTGCCAAACTCCTCCGAAACGACTGGACCTATTTTGATGAAATTTGCTGTGCTTATCAGGTAGGTCTGAGAATCGGCCAACATATATTTTTCGTATCCCAAAATGTAGTAATTTTTTGTAAAAAGAGTTTAATAAAAGGTGTTCCAATATTAACGCACTTAAATTTGGCGCCAATTATGTAGTAAAGTGTTAACAACCCTAAAATCAAGTATGAAAGTCAAAGATCGGAGCACACCGGCGAGGTAGTATGAAGCTCTAAACCTGATTTTTCCAATGTATAACTTCGTATCGGCCCATATCTCGTTAATTTACTTTCATGCACAGTGTGCAAATACCATGTCACAAATTTGCGAAATATCTTGGCCTGACCCGGGATACAAAATTTAGACGAAATGCACAAGTAAAAAGAAAAAAAGAAGAATTGGAAATAAAATTAAGAAATAAGTATTGGCTTTTGGACAGAAACCTTACTCCATCCACATTTTGCAAAATTCTTCAGACCAATCTGGCTGCTCAATTCGTAGCACTGATGGACAAATACAGAGATGTCAAAATAAATTTTAACGTGTGGTATATTCGACTGATCTTGAACGCAATCTCGGAATACAGTTGTCACATCACAATATTTTGAACACTGAAGTTTTAATTCTTGTCGATCAAAATAAATGGATGAGAGGCTTAAACGAAAAACTATGTCCCTTCAGCAATTTACATGCAGAGCGTGGTCATTTTTACTGTACAATAAACAAAAAAATCCATGTAAAATCTGTCAAACGAAAACACAGTTTTCGCTGAAAACTACTTGAAAACTTACGTTCCACTCATTATAATCGGTGCCTGCTCTAGTTTAACCGATTTTTTGGACGACATATTTTGCCGGCCCTAAATTGTCACTTGATATTTGTTTGCATTTCATATACAAATACAGCTGCTCACAGTTAAGGGGATTCTTGCAAAACCCTTGCACGGTGCACCAATTACAGAATTTTCTTCTTGGTGCAACGGCACAACAAACACACGCAAAAATTTATTTGCAATGGCTGTAAAATATGTCAGACCAAAACCCATGTTTATTTTCGTGCCGTCATATATCACTAGATTCGCAATGGGTGCTCTCTTGGCCTTGCATATTTCGGTATAGGATTTTTGCATTTTGTGTCATCTTGAAAGAGCAAGAGAATCCCCATATTGATAGTTGTCAGTGAAAACTCATCGAAAACACAGATTGTCGGTCCGAACGACTTACATTCCACAACATACAAATGTGTTTTCAAAATGTTTTCAATGTCGGTCCGAACATAGTAAATATAAAGATAATCGAACTTCCAGGTGACTTTGTACTGCATATATCGACCAATATGTGATTTATGTCAATGAAAATGAGTGAGCATGCCTTACTCTTAGCAGTGTATCTCTGTACCTAAAATAGATAAACGACAACTTGATTTGCCCTCCATATAACTAATATCGGGATTTTCGAACATCCGGCTGACTTTGATCTAAATGATTGGTTTTTTAATATGTGGTATATTAACCCCTTGTTGTCTGACGGTACTCTCCAGTACTACTTCGAATTTTTCTGTTTTAAACAGAATCGATGAACTTCTTGGTGCAAGCAGACCAACGGTACTTTAAAGTACAAAATTAAGCACACATATAACAGTACTTTTTGTAATATTCGTGAATTTTTCGCTCTCTATGCTCATTTGAAGTTAGTGTTTTCCATAGTTCGGTCATTAAAAGAAGTGTTGTGTTATTTTACTTATATATTGCAAAATTATTAAAATTTCTCCAGGAAATAAAGAGAAACTTAAAGTTTTGTTAATTTGGCATTTATTATTGAAGACGCAAAGGAGTCTAACTTTTTTGTTTACCAGTGATATTTAATTTTCTGAAGGAGACTTGTAAGTACCGTCGGGCTCTGTTGGTCCTTGTTTTTTACACACAACACTGATTTCCTTATATACAGATAATATAATATAATGGCTGGAGTTCACGGCAGATTTTTGACAGAAATTGCTTCCACTTTGGAAGTAATTCCAATTGATAATGCACAAGATACGGATATTGAGAGTGAGAACGATGAAGATCAGGTTTTGATTGAAGTTCAAAATCAAACTCAGGAAGAAGAAAATGAAGAGAAAAATATTTTGTCGGAAAATTTCCGAAGCACAGCTTTTGAAGAACCGTTGTGAAAATGGAAAAAAGTTGAGAAACCCACCGTGGTTTCACAATTTGACTCAGTAGAGGGACCAGTAACTGGTTTTTTTGAGGATATGGAAACGCCAACACAATTTTTCGTATCTTATATGGAAGCCATTATGGAAAGAATCATATTTCAATCAAATTTATATGCGGTACAAAAAAATAAAACTTTAAATCTACAAAAAAGTGAACTATTGGCATTTATCGGCATAAACTTTTGTATGAGCTACCATCAGCTGCCAAGTTAGCGTCATTATTAGAGTATCAGTGAAGATCTGGCAGTCCCCGTAGTATCAAAAGCCATGTCCCGAAAAAGATTTGATTTGATTTTACGTTTTTTGCATGTAAATGATAATTCTAAAATTCCGGATAACAATAAGGATCGGCTATTCAAAATTCGCCCTATGATTGAAGCTCTAAATCAACGTTTTCAGCAGGTATACCACGGAACGAAGAAGCTATCAGTTGACGAATCCATGATTCTTTTCATGGGTAGAAGTGCCATAAAACAATATTGCAATATGAAACCAATTAAGCGTGGTTATAAATTATGGTGCTTGGCGGATCAACGGGGTTTTATCAAAAAGCTCTCTGTATACCAAGGAAAGGATGAAGCTGACGAAGAAAAATACGAAGGATATGGTCTCGGGGAAAGGGTAGTTTTATCTCTCCCAGAAGAGGAATGGGGCAAGAACAAGTACGTGTTCTTTGATAATTATTTTACGTCAGTTAGGTTAATCGAATTTCTCCAATTGCGGAAAGTGTTTGCATGCGGAACAGTTAGAGGAAATCGGAACAGACTTCATTCAAACATGAAATCGGACAAGAAAATGAAAAGAGGAGAATTCGATTCACGAACAACTATGAACGGTGTAACTTTCTTCAAATGGATCGATAAAAAGCCGATACTATTGGCATCCAATTTCCATGGCACTGAAAAAAGGAGTGTACAGAGAAGAGATCGTAAAGGATGTTGGTGCCAACAAACGCAGGTTGAGTCTTGCACCAACACACGCTAGCAAAATACGTCGTGGTAAAAGTGAGTCAGGACCGAAAGATGTCCGATTAGGTAATTTGGGGATACATTGGCCAACATTTGGTGAAAGTCGAGGAAGATGTGAAATGTGCAGTTTAAAAAAAATCCAGTCAAAACCGCATTCGAAATGTCAACACTGCGGAATATTTTTGTGCTGCAATGAAAAAAAGAACTGTTTCTCCGAGTATCAAGGCATTAATGTATGAAAAATATGAGCTCCTCAAGCCCGACGGTACTTCTAAGTACCATATCCTTTTTTATACTAAGATGTACTTTTCATTTTTTTATTGTTTTTATTGCTTAATAATACATGCCTACGAATGGAAATATGTGAAAACTTATTAGATAATTGTCTTTATTCTTGGTTTGGTCAACAAGGGGTTAACGGTGTTTAGTATTATGAATAATAGATAAAACCGGATAGACCACTACTGCGATATACTACATAAAATGATTTTCGTTTTTCTAACCAACCTTATATGTCTGTCAGTGTATGAGTTATTCATACATACATAGTATACAAGTACGTATATATAAAATTGCTTAGATTTCTATCGTAAGGCTGAAGTTTGGCACTATGCCTGGCTTTGAATCCAGAAAGTTGCAAAAGTATTTGGCTGGATCCGAACTTAGCCCTTCCATACATTTTTTTTCTTTTATTTAGTAGTTACTTTTGATGTCAAACACATAGAATACCATATACGAGGCTTGACAGTAGTGAGACTGATTTTATTGCCGCGCTTGTGGTAAACCTGTGACCTTTAAATTCCCTTTCTCTTTTTCCGGCATCCCTCCCTTCTCCACTGATATATAGGCTATAGCTCTAGCTTTTGTAGATCGCCTGCTGCGTCAAGTTGAGTAGGCGTGTGTTTGTATTGCTCGTCAAGAAAATGAAAAAACGAAATCAAGAGCAAAGCGTCGCGATATAATTTTGAGCCAGATTGGGCGAAACAGCTCCGGAAACGTACGCTAAAATTGTAAGAGTGTATGGTGATATTGCTTTTAGTCGTGCCCAGGTGTTTCGGTGGAACAAAGAGTTTAAGGAGTGGCGTGAAAGCGTGGAAGACGAGGCGCGGAGTGGGAAACCAGTCGAGGTGATTACTGCCCTTTTTGATAGCCGTGGAATCGTCCACAAAGAATTCGTTCCACCGGGGAAAACTGTGAATCAAGTCTACTATTGCCAAGTACTCGAAAAATTGCGAAAACGAGTCAACAGGGTGTGCCCAGACATCGCTCGTAACTGGATCCTTCATCACGAAAACGCGGCGTGCCGTATTGTAACAGCCGCCATATTCGCCCGACATATCACCCTGTGACTTTTTTTGTTTCTTAAAGCAAAATCGGTGGTCAAAGGAACCCATTTTGAGTCGATTATGGACATTCAGGCGGCCGTGACGAGGGTACTCGCGGACATCCAAGTCGAAGCGTTACAGAAATGTTACGAAGCATGGAAAACACGCTGCAATCGCTGTATAGCTGCCCAAGGGGACTACTTTGAAGGAGATGGCAGAGTTGTAGAATAATTTTCAAATATACGGTTTTTATGGAATCAGTCTCATTACTTAATTGTCATACCTCGCAGATATGTGTCACTATGCTGGCACATGAGTTCCAGAGCTTTTTTCGTAGTGCACAGTGTAATAAGGAAACCATAATATCCGTATGTATGTTTTTAGCAATATACCATTATGTAGCTATCAAATGACATTTTGAAATTTTATGAAAATAGTTAAAGCATAAAGCAGATATTGGGACAAAAATAAAACTATAGATACTATATACATATTTAGTACTCCCATGAATTGTTATACACCTCGATCTCACTGGGCCATTATCATTTCAAGATTCGCATACGTAAAGCAAATGGGCAACAGTATACAACAAATAAAGGCAAATAAATTCCCGCGACGAGGGTATTAAAAATATAAATATATATTACATCCGCGAACGTGCGGATGAAATAAGAACACTGAGTTGTCAGATACAAATCAATCTTTATGTTTAACTTAATATTATTATTCTTCTTTACTGGCGTAGATACCGCTTCCGTTATAATAGTAGAGTTAACAACAGCGCGCCAGTCGTTTTTTCTTTTCGCTACGTGGCGCCAATTGGATATTCCAAACGAAGTCAGATCCTTCTTCACCAGGTCCTTCCACCGGAGTGGAGGTCTTTCTCTTGTTCTGCTTTCCCCGGCGGGTACTGCGTCGAATACTTTCAGAGCAAGAGTGTCCATTCTGACAACATGATCTAGCCATCGTAGCCGCTGTCTTTTAATTCTCCGAACTATGCCAATGTCGTCGTATAACTCATACAGAGGTCATCGTTCTATCAAATGCGATATTCGGCGTGGCCAACGCGCAAAGAACCATAAATCTTTCACAGAACCTTTCTCTAAAAAGCTCGCAACGTCGACAACAACTGATGGTTGTCATCGTCCAAGCCTCTGCACCATATAACAGGACGGGAATAATGAGTGAACAATTGAGTTTGGTTTTTGTTCGTAGAGAGAGGACTTTACTTCTTAATTGCCTACTCAGTCCGAAGTAGCACCTGCTGGCAAGAGATATCCTGCGTTGAATTTCTAGGCTGACATTGTAGGCGGTGCTTATACGGGTTCCAAGATAGACGAAATTATCTACAACTTCAAAGTTATGACTGTCAACAGTGACGTGAGAGCCAAGTCGAGAGTGCGTCGACTGTTTGTTTGATGACATTAGATATTTCGTCTTACCGTCGTTCACCACCAGACTCATTCGCTTTGCTTCCTTATCCAGTCTGGAGAAACCGCAAGTAATGTCGCGGGTATTGAGGCATACGCCACCAGCTGTTCACTCTTATAAAATATTGTACCTGCTCGATTAAGTTCTGCAGCTCGAATTATTTTCTCCAGCAGGAGGTTGAAAAAGTCGCACGATAGGGAACCGCCTTGTCTGAAACCTCGTTTGGTATCGAACGGCTCGGAGAGGTCTTTCCCGTTTCTGACGGGGCTTTTGGTGTTGCTCAGCGTCAGTTAACACAGCAGTATTAGTTTTGCGGGGATACCAAATTCAGACATCGCGGCAAAAGCAGCTTTGAAATCGATGAAGAGGTAGTGTGTGGCGATTCTCTTTTCGCGGGTACCTTCCAAAATTTGGCGAATGGTTAATATCTGATCGGTTGTTTAATTGCCAGGTCTAAGGCCACACTGATAAGGTCCAATCAGTTTGTTGACGGTGGGCTTCACACAATACTCTCGATAGAACCTTATACGTGATGTTTAGGAGGCTTTTCCCACGGTATTTGGCGTAGATTGTGTGGTCTCCCTTTGTGAGGATTAGGCAGAGCGTACTTCAATTTCCATTCCCGAGCATATTTTACTAAGAAGATAATGCATGCTCCTTATCAATTCTTCGCCGGCTGGTCCATCGTCATCGATTGGGGAATCTGGTTTACTTTCTCCTGGCGTTAAACTTTCAGTGCCATTCAGCAGGCTGGAAAAGTGTTCCCTCCATAATTTAAGTATGCTCTGGGTACCGGTTACCAGATCACCTTTGGAGGTTCTACGAGAGTATGCTCCGGTATTGAATTCTTCAGTCGCCGCATTTTTTCATAGAATTTACTTCTGTCGGCCAGCTTGTCAAGCTCTTCATACTCATGCATTTCAGGCTCTTTGTTTTTTTGTCTGCAAATGGATCTCGCTCCCCTCTTTAATTCTCGGTATCTATCCCATCCCGCACGCGTTTTGTTCGATCTTAACGTTGTGAGGTAGTCAGTCTGTTTTCTCTCCACTGCGGCACGGCACTCCTCGTTGTACCAGCTGTCCTTTTCCATTGTTTGAAATACCGCCCCCAAGTTCCCTTATACCGAGTAGTTGACGGGTGTTCTCAGATAGCAGGATTGCAAGTCGAGTAAAAAATCGTTCGACTGTCTGTTGTGATTGCCGCAGTTCGACGTCGAACCTTCCTTGTGTTTGTTGACGTGCGTTTCTTGCTGCACAGAGGCGGGTGCGGATTTTGGCTGCAACAAGATAGTGGTCAGAGTCGATGTTAAAACACTGGAGACGTGCCTTCCCGCTATCACAACATGGTCGATCTGGCTTGAAGGATTTTCCTATGCTGGAATCTAGTACTACCGTGGAGGCTGAATTTACCGACCGTTGTACGAAATATACCTTGTTTGCCCATCCTGGCGTTAAAGTCGCCAAGCACGATTTTGGTATCGTGGCGTTGGCAGCTCTCATAGGTGCACTCCAAGCGCTCATAGAAGGCATCTTTGGTCATATCACGGACGAGGATATCAACCAGTGGCTGGACATTCATCCTTCGGGGTGAATGATAGTACTCGGCAACGGAGTCTCTCTCCCACTACGAATCCCACACCAAACTTGAGCTCCTTTAAATGGCCGCAAATACCTACCCGTCACCTTCACTGTAACGAGGACATCAACCATCGGGGCAGCGGCACCTTCCCAAATAAGGTACCGAACATTCCAGGTGCATTCCCTCAAATCGTAGTCCTTATTTTGTTTGCCATGGTCGTCATCAAAAAAGGGGTCTCTCATCCGAGGTCGATTAATTTTCATTGGAGTGTTTTTTACGTGGCGGGTCCCAAACCCAGCGCACAACCCTGTGGAGGTGGTGTTTCGCCTTCTCACTTTAGCTCGCTTTCAAATGGATGTTCTCAGGCTTCCCAGAGGATACTTGGTCAAAGACCGGAAGTCGAGCGTTGCTTGAGCCATATGTAAAAGAACCGTTTCTGGCCACTGCTAAGTGAATGGCGAACAGAGAACTTTCCTCACTTGCGTGAACTTCTCCACATGATTCCATCCTCTAACTATTACTTACTATTATATTAGTGATTGAATCCACAACAAAAGAAGTGTCAATTACAATATTAGTTGTTTCAGCATATTCCGATAGAAATTTAAGTGTTGCGGTTTGTTTTAAATTTTTTTTATTATGCCTTGTTGTGAAGGCAGCGATATTGTTTTGATTATAATGAATTATTGCATTCAGAACGGAAAAAGCATAAGTTCCTAAATAACCAAAAATGATAATTATGATTTTTAATTTATGAGACTGTATAATGGCAAAATGCAAATATTCAATTTTATTTACAGTCATGCTAAAGTTGCTATTCGGAGGCTGTCGTTAACTCCCTCCTTCCTAAGATGAGTCGTTTTCAATTAATGATTATTTTGAGTTAATTTATATATTTGATCTTAGAGAGCATTATATGTGACTTCTTATAATTGCACATTTTCTATTGATTTAGAAATTTCGTGAGATTTTTTTAATTCTAATATTGCGTAAGTTATGAAAAGTATTCCCAAGGTTAAAATTATGGATAAAAAAATTAACGAACTGTGATGTCCTTGTTCCGTTTTGCTAAAATATTTATATTATCGAATTATAGCCGTTTATTAGTTGTTTTAATATATTCTATATTTCAAAATTGTTGATATGATTATTTTTAAGATAATTCCAATTTTTTTTTTTAATATTTTCATATGTTTGGTTTTTTCTTGCTGTATTATTTTCAAATGTTCCAATTAACTCATTACTACCTGCCTATAGATCCCGCCGTACGTTTTAAAATTTATGGGGAAGTTTATATAGTCGTAGATCATAGATATTGCTCTGCGAAATATGAGGTTTGTAACTTTCTGCATACCTGAGACATGCGATTGGATATAAAATACCCAATGGGCTAATAAGGGTTCTAAGTGCACCTGAAATTTAGTATACTTGTATGTGACAACCTGTTGATTGTCCATACGTCATGTGTTGATCAAAATCAACTGCGTTACGAAGTAGATGCAAGTGAAACAGCAATTGTAAAATAGTGCGGGTGTTGAAATTGTGAATCATTTTCTGGTTTTTGAAAATGTCTCAGCGTTTCGGGATCATATTGGAAACACCACGTTTCGTCACCAGTTACAAAATTGTAAAGGAAGTTTTTGTCATTTTTGATCTCTTTAATTTTTCGAATATTGGATTCTGAGCAATTTTTGATCGTCAGTCAATTTGTGCGGAACAAACCGTGCATACACCTTTCGTAAGCCCAAATGTTTGGTCAAAATGCGATAAATCGATGTTTTGGAGATGTTAAATTCCATTTCAATGAACTTCAATGATGATTTCCGCTGATTTTTGAGTAATTCACGCACAGTTTCGAAAGAATTTGATTTGTTGATTGTCATTTATGTCCTCACGACCACTTGGAAAACGTTGAAACCACTCGTGCACTCTGCTACGGAATGGGCAACGATCGCCATAAATTTATTTCATCAATTGAAACGTTTCGGAAAAAGTTTTACCAATTTTAAAACAAAATTTAATGTTGGCTCTTGGTTCGAAGCTCATTTTGCACCGATAACACAAACATACTTGAATCACAATAACTTCACTTCCAATCCATGAAATGTCATGAAACTTACAATAAACATAGTAGATTCTAACGCACCAGTCGACGTATAGATGGCGCCACCAAGGGGTGCTAGATTCAAAAAGTCCTCTTTACTTTGGAACGCACCTTGTAGATACATTCTATTTGTTTTAAGATAATGTTGTTGTGGTATTCAAACTCAAGGTTATTTTGTATGTTTTTTGTAGTGAAAGTGCATTTCTATTGGTTCAAATCTAGGTTGTTTTGATGCATTTTCTTTAATCTTATTTTGATACATTAAGGGGATTCTCTTGCTCTTGCAAGATTGCAGATTGCAAAAATCCTATGCCGAAATATACAAGAGCACGAGAGCACCCATTGCAGAATCTAGTGATATATGAACGGCTGATTCGGTCAATTTCTTGTAAATGACTATTGTGAATTGGCACACCTTCTGCATTCATTCTTAACAGAAAAACTGTAACAAATCTTTATAATTTGAATAGAAATTATAAAACCTATTTAAAACTTACCTTCCTCAACAATTTAACGACGTAATATGTTTTTATGTAAAATGATAGCTAAAACAGGGTTGCAACAATATATTTGGGTGTCATTGCACGCAAATATACATGGGTTTTGTCTGACATATTTTACAGCCATTGCAAATAATTTTCTGCGTGTGTTTGTTCTTGTACCGGTGCACCAAGAGGAAATATCTGCAATTCGTGCACCGTGCGAGTGTTTTGCAAGAGCAAGAAAATACACATATTCTGTTTATATCATAAGGAATACGTTTCTTAACTCGCGCACATGTTATTACTGATAAGTGATAATATAATTTGAATTCTCGAAAGCGAATAAAGACGCATATGGTCATGATACATGTGAATGTAGCAACCCTCACAATTCTGAGGTTTGTGAGTTGTGATGTGATGGAGATTTCAAAAGCACAAATTCTCACAATTACCTCACAAATTTGTGATGTCTGAAAGCAAGCCCCACAATGCAAAACCGGTTGTGTTTTTTTTGCTAATTTCAATGTTTTTAAAGAAATTTGTAATTATTTTATGTAAATAGAATGAAGGAAGTATTTCCAAGGCGTTATCTATTATAAATATACTGACGGTCTTTATACATTTTACTTCCTTCTGAGTATGAATAAAGAAGAATACATACAGATTTATGTTTAAATAATTTGGACAAGATTTTATTTTTAATTATGTATGTATGTATGTATTATTTAATACATGTACGAATAAAAAAAATATTAATGTTTAAATAATATGCTGTAATGCTTCAGCTGCTCCTAAGTTGTTCTTTCACATTTTGAAATCCTAAAAATAAATTAAATTATTAAATATGCATCAATTTAGTGAATATGCGAAATTACAACAAACAACAACAAACCAGTTGTGAGGTTTTCTCAGAATAGGGCTATAAGTTTTGAATGATAAAATGTAGGTTTTATGTAAATTTATCACTATTGTAATATATTTAATTTTTTAATATATTAAAATATTTTGTTATATACTATATATACGTACATATGTAATAAAATATGTATGTATATATCAAATATAAGAAATAATTAAAACAGTAGGCTTTATTTTCACATTAACTACAAATATTGCTTTGAAAATGTAAATTAAGTAAATGTATTCAATTGAACCTGCATTCATAAATATGCACAAAGCGAATTCAAACGTTGCATATAAACGTATAAAAATATAAACAATTACGTCTGTAATAGCAACATATATGTAGCTCTGAGTTCATAGTTTCATAAGTTTGATTATTCATTACTATTTATTTTCAAATATTATTAAATATGTTGCATTTAATGTTTGATAGCCTTCAATATTTTTTCCTGAACCTCATGTCGCTCCTGGTTTAATTTATTCTATTTGCAATTTTTTACTCTTGTTTTTATTTAAAATTTCTGACAAACATGCACTTTTTTTATTTAATTTGCAAAGTGTACAATTTTGAATATTAAAAAATTATTATTACAATATTTTACGTTCTGGTCAATTATAAGTTAATCATATAATTGAGCTATGGCTCTTACATCATAGTACTTACATGTAGTTCTATTTTAGGGTATTTTATATAAATTATAACTATGTCCCCTTTTTGAGCTATTTTAAATTTATAAATGTCCATTAAGTCATTTATGGTCATTATACCGTGTTGGTTATATGTTATATTTTTTAGTTAATCAAAAAGTAAAATTGGTGGATTTAAATTTCCAATTTTACCAAAAGTTATTGCATTTATTAAATTTTGCAATTCATGTATAACTTATTTATTTCGTTTTCTTTTAATTTTTTTAGTTGTTGAATCACCTTTAATAACTAGTATTTACTATGCCAGTTTATTTTAAAAATTTAGGAATTTGTAGTAAATTGTTCATTATTATTAGTTCATTTAATACATCATTAATTTTTATGAAATCATCGTGGTCTGGAGTTCCCGCTATCCATTTCTAAGGGATCCCTAATGTAGTTATTCCTCGTTCTTGTCTAACATGGTTTTGTTTTAACTGTCCTAATAACATTTCAAATAATAATATTTCTGATTCAGATTCTTAATTGGTAATTTCTAGATTATTGGAATTATTTAACTCCTATTTGATACGTTTCCATTTTCAATAAGTACGTAATCTTGTCAGGTATAATCTATGATATCGACTTCCGTCAAGCAAATTAATAATGCAAAAATTGAAAGGCTCATATTGAAAACCTATAAGTATTTATGATTTTATGTTATCTTTATGATAATTTATTATTATTGTTTATTATTATCTTATTTGCTAAGTTTTCCTTGACATGCTGTTTTTCATACCTAGGTTGCAATTTATTTCTCTCTCCTATTGCTTATCTGCTCTGTGTTTATTATGAAACGTTAGCATTTTCTCCTGTTCTTGCTTTAAAGTTGTTGGCAAATTTTCATGATTTATTTTTTAATGAATTACTTCATTTGGTTTAAAGTTCTTTACTGAATGTATTGTTGTACTGTATTTTTGCACTGCTTATACATAAAGCATTACTGACAATATTATTTTCTTCTTTTGTACATCTGACTATTTCAATTATTGTTGAATGGACTTTTCAACTTGTAAATTAGTTTTGCTGTGACTTGGATTATAAGAGTAAATTTCAATATTTAACCTATACATTAAGGTCTTAAATGTTGATGTGGTACAGCTTGGTTGACTGTCTAATTTTAGTTTATGTGCGTAGAAAATGTCTAAATGGGATTTTTTAGGATTGGTGCCTTACCTATTGGTATTTTCTTGGAATGGCGATCATATTTAGTTTTATTGCATATCATACAATTTCGAACATATGTTATTATTTTATCCTTTTTCTCATTTCTGACCAATAATACAGTTTTTCTATTGGTTTAATATTTTCATTATAGTTTCGATAAGCTCTATGGGTTGTTCGTTTAATCCAGACTGATCTTCTCTGTTAATAATATTCACTGAAAAAAGTCTTGTAAATACGAAAGTATTTTGAAAAGTTTCTTTGAGAACTTTTTGGACTTCATGCAAATCTTTAACAGTGCAGTGAAACGCCATCATTAACTTTGGCTGAATATATTCCTTCAAAATAGTTAAACATTTTCTACTGTATCGAATTCTTTTAAATGCCTTTTATTTCCAAAAGTTTCAATTAGCTCATGGATAGTAACTGTGTTCTTACATAATATTATTTGCTGTTTAAATTGATATACAGGTTTTTGTGTTTCTTGCATTTGAACGCTTTCACTACTCTGTTAGATGCATCGGTGGTTAATACAAATGTTTTTGAGTAGTCAGGCTGTATCAATTACAATTCTGAAGCCAAAATTTTTTTTAAATTTATTCAATGCATATATTCCTTCCTAATTAGCCATTTTTAATTAGGTTTTTGTCTTTTTACCTATATATATTAAACATATTTCTTATTTTTTCATTTGTTTCTGTTTTTTAGTTATTTGGCTAGTCGAGCCCTACTTTTTTGTTTTATCGGTATAGGCTCTTTGAAACCTGAACCATTCTCTTCTTCTAATGTATCCCTATTGTAATAGTCCTTTAATATGGCTATTTTTTATGTAATTAAATATTGCGTTCATCCAGTTTAATTTACTATCTTTGTCATGAAAGAACTTTAAGAGATATTTCTTTGAATTCACTTTTTTATTGTTAGTATTGCAGACATTTTCTACCATTTTTTACTATATTCTCTTCTTCTAATGTATCCCTATTTTAATAGTCCTTTAATATGGCTATTTTTTATGTAATTAAATATTGCGTTCATCCAGTTTAATTAACTATCTTTGTCATGGAAGAACTTTAAGAGATATTTCTTTGAATTCACTTTTTTATTGTTAGTATTGCAGACATTTTCTACTATTTCGTCTATTGTTTCATAGTAAAAGTTATTAGTTGGGGCGTCCGAGTCTGTAATTTTATTATTATTAAAACAAAATTATATAATTGGCCGTATAGGCTTTATAATTCTCTGGAGGGTCCCCCGAGGGTGGTGAGACTCAGTTTTTTATTATAATTTTTATTGGTTGTACAATCCATTAGTTATATTCTTATTAATTTTTATGAATTTATATATATTTTTTTGTTTTTTCGTTTTTTTGTGGGCACTTTGTATCACTGTGATTTTCTCTACAATTTTCACAATAATACAAACATTCGTACCCTAAATTGCTGGGTTTATTTCCCATTGAAAATTCAAAAAATTGACTTATACCTAATATTATATACGAGTATAACATATATATTTCTAATTTTGGTATTAGTCAAAATAGTTTTATATAACTTAACTTACGGCTGTACGCCTTCCATTGAAATTCGTCTGGTCTTCACACTGGTCTTCTTTCCACCTTTTGGTTCAGCTTTACCGCATTGGTTCCTGCTGTCTTCGTACGTTGTTCGGTTGTCTTGTTGTTTCTGTCGTTGGTTATATTATCACTTTTCATTTACTTTTACACTTGCAGTTTTTTATTATTATTTTTTTATGCTGTTTGATTAATGTATTTAGTTTTTTCACGCAACTTCACCTTTTGGTGATTTTTATGAAAAAGACGAAAACACTCCAACTCGCAAAGTACTCATAGCAATACCCGCCGTGTTAAGCAGAGTAAGACCTCCTCTCCATTGAAAATACCAGGTTGAAAGAAGAAAGATAATTACTCGGGAGTTCTAAAATCTTTATATTAGGTATAGGAAGTATTGAACCGATGCATCCCGTTTTTGATACACAGAATTACAATTGTCAGGAAATGATTCTGCCTGAATTTCATTTTTATATCTCACACAGTGACCGATTTTTGCGGTAAAAAGTCAATTATAGAAACTGGGGTCCAAATTTTCGACACTTAGGGACGTGAATAATTTCGGTTGGATTTGTACAACTTTTGTAAGGTGGCACACTGCAAAACCATTATTCGTGCGAAGATTTATTGCGTTATGTGAATAACTTTTTGATTTGCCCACTCGAAGGTGAAAGAATGAAATGAAGTCTAAAATAGTTCGATTTCCTCCGTTTTCGGACTGAAGCATAGGAATATCAAATCAATGATACGCACCGAATTCGTTGGAATAATTCTGAAGATACGGGTTTTCACCTAAATATGGGTGGTGCCACGCCCGTTGTCCAATTTTGACAACGGCTCCTTTAAAGTCTTCTTGGGGTTATGTTTTGATCTTTGTTGAAGAGGTTTGTTCTTAACGGTTTTGGTTAATGTAGATTAAGTGGGTTGGAGATATACATATACAGTAAACCAATTGAAGGGAAAAGCCACACCAATTTTTCTAAATTTTCCAATGGTTACTGTGATCCTCTGTGCCATATTATAGTTATATATCTTAATTTATGACAACAGCCGTTAGGTGAACAAAACTATTATGCCTTTGACTGACACGTGGTGAAAATATCCTTTTTTTTACGTAGGAGGAAGCATCGAAAGCCGGAGTGCGGGACTTTAATCCGCTAAACCTAACCTACTCCCACCTCATGTCTCTCCCACGGGACCACTGGACAAAGTATTACTTCATGGGAGAGAAAAAGACGTTTAAGTCTCCTCTATTGCACGGACTGACTGACGCCTAATCTGTTCTAAATGTCTCAACTTTGTCATACATAGATTTGCCGCTCTGCTGACAGCTTTCCACTTTACAAAGGACTCACACATATGTGCAGTCAAATTTTCCACCGTGATACTACCTCCCAGGGTGGTTTTCAATATTTCCCTTATAACTGAAAACCGTAGGCAATAAAACACCACGTGTTCAGAGTCTTCTATACACTCTGTACACGTCGGACAGTATTGACTAAAGTCATGACGATATTTGAATAAATAGCTTCTGAAGCAACCATGCCCACTGAGTATTTGGGTAAGGTGGAAATCCAGGTCTCCATGTTTCCTACCTATCCACGAGTGTATGTCCGAAATCAGTCGGTAGGTCCACCGTCCTTTGCATGAAGTTTACCACCGCTGCTGCTACATTGCTTTTTAATCTCTCTTCTCTTTTTGCTGTGGTAGACGTCTCTGCTAAGTTATATATTCGCGCGAATTCGTCACCCTGGATGTCAATCGGGGCCATACTGGCTAATACCTCAGCAGCATCATTTGAAATGGTTCGGAAAGCACTTATCACTCGTATTGCTGAAAGCCCATGCACAGTGTTAATTGGTTTAGCATATGATTTTGTTTCTAGTGCCTATATCCATATTGGAGCCACATACAGGATCACTGAACTTATTGCCTTAGCTATTAAACATCGTCGGCTGAACGCACACAGCCTTTATTTGCCATCATTCTAGGCAGCGCAATATATATTTTATTTGCTTTACTTGCCGCATTTTTCAAGTGTTCTTTGAACTTGAGTCTTGAGTCCACTATTACCCCAAGATACTTCAACTGCGGCTGTGAAGTAATCTCACATTCTCCGATGGTCATCGATATTTTCTAATAAATTTTCCTTGAGCTTATGAGCAGGACTTCTGTTTTCTGCTCAGCTCATGGTAGTAAACCATCGGCGAAGACCATTTATGCTGTCATTGCATTTGATCCGGAGGTCATCCAGATGTTTAGCTACAGCTACCACTATGAGATCATCCGCATAAGCGATTGTTTTCACATTTTTTGATTGCGGTATTCTTAACACCCCATCGTACATCAGGTTCCATAGCAGCGGGCCTAAAACCGAGCCTTGCGGTACTCCACTGGAGATAGTGTAGCTCTTAGTTCCCTCGTCCGTCTCGTATAACAATCTCCTATTTTGAAAATAACTCATTATAATATTTATCAGATACTGAAGAGCGTGTATAACGTGTAGAGCTTTTATTATATTTGCCCACTTTGCGGAGTTGAACGCATTCTTCACATCCAGGGTTATTAGCGCACAGTATTTTTTCCCACCACCTTTCCATCTTTTTCCGCTTATTGCACATTTTGCAGTATCAACTATTTCTCTTAGTGCGTCAGTAGTGGACCTCTTTTTTATTAAGCCATATTGTCTCTCTGATAATCCGCTGGCTTTCTGGATTGCTAACTCCAAGCGGTTTCTTACAATGCTTTCGTACACTTTCCCAATTGTGTCGAGCATGCAAAGAGGTCGATAAGATGAAGGTTCTTCTGGTGGCTTTTTTGGCTTTGGGAGTAGAACCAGACGCTGTATCTTCCACGGATCAGGGAACACCTCTTCTAATATACACGCATTGTACATGTTAACAAATAGCTGGGTCTTAGAGTTATGGCTTCCTTAAGGGCTCTATTTGGTATACCATCTATTCCGGGCGCTTTAGAGTTTTTGATTTTTTTTCGCAATAGCCAAAAGTTCGTCTTCTGTGACTAATAGGGGTGGCTCCGTAGCTTCGTTTCGTTTAGTATAGGAAATGGAGGCATGTGTCGGGAATAACGCTATCCTAATACAAATACAATGATATGTTGTTTAATACCGTGACGACACACATTGAAACATGTAAGGAAGGGCTAAGTTCGGGTACAATCGAATATTTTATACTCTTGCAACTTGCTGGAATCAGCGCCAGGGAAATATTTTATAACGCAAAATGTCAACCGGAGGATCGGAATCTAAGGAGTTTTATATATATTTGCACATGCAACATATTGTATATAACTCATACACCGACCTACATATATAGTATATTCGGCATAAGATTTGATAGAAAAACCAAAATCATTATACGTAGTAATTATATAAAACCAGTAGGACTTTCAAAAATCCTGGTAATGGTCATATGGGGGCTAGGTGAAGTTTTCGCCCAATTGTATCCATTTTAGGCCCAATAATATACTATTACGAGTCAAATACGTTCATTGAGATAACTCAAATATTAGCTGATATATCCAGCATAAAGTATTGAGCCGATTGTACCCATTTTGCATGCTCAGAATTACTACTGCAGGAAAATAATTCTGTCCGAATTTCTATTGCGTGTTTCACATATTGGCCGATATTTTCGAATAAAAGTCAACTATAGGTACTGGGGTCCATATATTCGGTACCTAGGATCTTGAAAAGTTTTGATTGGATTTGAACAATTTTTTGTCACAAAGTGGCATACACTAAAGGCATTATTCCTGTAAAGTTTAATCCCATTATATAAAATGCTTCTTGATTTCTGTACTGAAAAGAAAAAAAATGTAAAATTGTGCTATATGGGAAGTAGGCGTGGTTATTGTCGGATTTTGCTTATTTTCGCAACATGATATAAGAATATAAAAGGAATGTCACATACCCAACTTTGTAGAAATCGGTGGGTCGGGTTCCGAGATATGAGATTTCCCCAAAAAGTCGGCGGTGCCACGCCCATCGTACAATTTTTACCACGGTCCCTATATTGCCTTATGATACCATTCCGACGGCATATTTTTACGTTTCTGGCGCATTTAGTTATCGATTTGATTTATCGCGCTTTTAGTAGTTTTGAACAGTACTCGTATATGGGGAGTGGGCGAAGTTCTCATCCGATTTTTTCACAATATCGGTAACAGTTATTGTAATATTTGTGCTTGGTGAATTTGGCTGTTTTATCTTTACTGGTTTAGGAGATATACATAGATACATAAGACTTATTAGAGGGCAAGGCCACGTCCATTTTTTCAAATTTTTTTCCAACAGATGCTCTTTACTACTGCGATCTCCTGTGCCAAATTACAGTTTTAAATATTAATTTATTACTAAGTTATGGCACTTTATAGGTTTTCGGTTAATGGCGATTTGTGGCGTGGCAGTGGTCCGATTACGGACATCTACAAAGATGTTTTTTTTTTGTACTAAGGAACCTACATACCAAATTTCATCAAGATATCTCAATTTTACTCAAGTTACAGCTTGCACGGACTGACAGACAGACAGTCAACCGGATTTCAACTTCTCTCATCACACTGATCATTTATATACATATATGTACATATATAACTCTATATCTGTTATTTCGGGTGGTGGAGCACGGTGTGGCTTATTCCGTAGTTGTGGTTGGCCGTGGGGAAACGGTCGGTGCAAATTATTCAACACAAATATTAATAAAAGCAAAAGGTTTCTTATAATACATGTATTTTATTATAACAAATTGGAAAAACACTTACCACATCTGGATCGGTGCTGGAGCTGTCGCAAAAGAAGAGAGAGCGCAACTTTTTCCCAACTAATGTTTGGTTGCGTTCGAATTAAAACTTCGAAAAAACTTCGAAGAAGTAATTGCTCCGCCGATACATGATACATGCTGTGAGTTATTTCCGCATGCTGTGACAATTGTATCTGGTCACTTGTGATGGTGGTACTTTGTTTGCTCGTTGACGACGCTGTGGATTTGGGTTTTCTCCTGTTTCATCGGTGTTTTTTTCTGGTATTTTTTGTGCACCTGTATGAGTTCGCCATTCGGGCACACGCTTGATCTCCTCGTAGAGTGAAAGCAAGAAGAGCTTATCGGGATCACGATTCTTCCTTTTTTTTCTTTTTTGGGAAAAGCATCTTGCATGAACAGATGCGAGTGTAGACCGTCGTGGAATGCTTGCAGGTGTGGCATCAAATTGTGTTGTTATGACGAACTACTGCCAGATGCGTGGTCACCGTTGTGCGATTGCAACCCAACGCTGGGTGCTCGAAATGCGCCACCATGCATATCGGTGCTGTTACTGCTGAACTTTGTCCGTCGCCTTTGCCATTTATCTTCGTTTCTTCGGAGCGAACGGAACCTGTTAAAATCCAACCGGACACTGTACGTTGTGCAATAAGGGAAACGAAGATTTTCGATTTTACCACATTTAATATGATTTTCGAGTAGAGATCCGCTCCGATCAACAAGTCAACCTTTTGACTTGTATAGAAATTATTATCCGCTAAGGGGATATTGGGTAACCTGTTTGCAATTGAAGAGTTAATTGATGTCCAGTCAATTTTGGAGGTACCAACGCTTTCGCTTCTAGTTTTAAACTTTTGTTACGGGGCGAGTCGATTGTGATCGAGCATACTGATTGAACTCGTCCTAACACGGTATTATTCAATCCTGAAACACGCACGCTGACCTTTCTGCTTGTCAGATTTAAGCTTATTCGCAGACTGTTGGTTACGAAGGTCCCTTCAGGTCACGAAACTATCAGGGCTCTGACAGGGAAGGTGCTCTCGTTGTGACATATGCTCACCATGGCTGTACCTAAGAGCATGCTTCGACTGGTAGACATATTTGATACATTGGCCTTAATAGAGACCACATGAGATTTAGTGGAAATCTCAGTAGTATCTGTGCTGTCAGATATCTGAGCTATTTCCGTTCAGGTTGAAACACTGTAGAATTTCAAGTTGGGCTTTGGTTGAACGCCGTGCGGTTGTGCACATAAGCAAGGTAACAGTTTGAATATTTAAGATTAATGTCGTCAATTGAGCTTGTGTCAGAAGGATCCACCTTTGACAAACATAACTTGTATTCTGACTTTACCTCTGCCCACTGAGATTTCAGTTGTACTTCAAGAGAGTAGGAATTTTGGTTGTTTGCTGTTGGAGCAAAAGACTCCTCAAACTCCAGTAGAGCGTCTGCAGAAGTGTCCAGTGAAGCGTGAATTTTCGAAGGAACAATAAAAATTAATAAATTTAGTAAATTATTTTCTTCGTTCAAATTTAATTTGAATGTGCTTGCTGGGTAATTGTCCCACTGCACTTACACGTCTAGTTTTCGACTTGATTTGTGCTTGGATGCTTTATTTAAATCCAAATACACATACAAATAAAAATTCACAAGCACTTATTGATTTATTTCAACTATTCACTTTCACTTTTGTTCATGGAGTTATTTTCGAACTATTGCTAATTCACCACTACACTCTGTTCTGTTCTGTTTGTTGGTGTCCTTCTAGGATGGCTGCTAAGTTGCTTTGCCTTTGCTGCTTTGTCTTCGCTGCTCTTCCTTTGCTGGCTTGCCTTAGCTGTTTGCCTTTCTTGTCGTCACTTGTTCTAAGTTTTGGTGTCGCTCACTTCACTTGTTTTATTGGTTTTGTATATATATATTTTTTTATACACTCGCGTAACTACAGCTGTGTTACTGCTGCTTGCCTTTATTGCTATTCGAGCAATATATGGAAAGGCAGAGTTGAGCGACGAGACTAGAATTAACCACAAGAAAAACAAAAAAACCGAGAGAAATTGCTGACGCTCCAGACGATGTTTGTGCATCCGAGAAATTTATAATTTACATTCGGATAACAGTGTGTGTTTTTTCGCTATATATAAAAGGGGTATTCGCTTGCTCTTGCAAAATCCTTGCACGGTGCAAGAATTGCATACATTTCCTCTTGGTGCACCGGTACAACAACAAACACACGCAGAAAATTATTTGCAATGGCTGTAAAATATGTCAGACCAAACCCCATGTATATTTGCGTGCAATGACACCCAAAAATATTGTTGCAACCCTGTTTTAGCTGTCACTTTACATAAAGACATATTGTGTCGTTAAATTGTGGAGGAAGGTAAGTTTTAAGTAGGTTTTATAATTTCTGCTTAAATTATAAAGATTTGTTACAGTTTTTTTGTTAAAAATGTATGCAGAAGGTGCGCCACAATAGCCATGCACAATAGTCATTCACAATAAATTGACCGAATCAGAGGTTCATATATCACTAGATTCTGCAATGGGTGCTCTCGTGCCCTTGTATATTTCGGTATAGTATTTTTGCAATCTTCAATCTTGCAAGAGCAAGCGAATACCCCTAAAGTGAAATGATCAGAGCATTTGCAAAGTGTATTTATTGTTGTACTTAAATGAAGTACAATACTACCTACAGTGTGCGTTGATTTTGTGAGTAGAGTGCCAAAAATAAGTTTGGGTCTCCACTTCACACAGCACAATAGGTTTTGTACATAACTTATGCCATAACCAATTTATTGCCTTATACTCGTAACTTGCAGAGCACAAGTCCAAAATATGTTTGGCTGTAACTTTCGTGTTGCTAAATCGGGCAAATCAATGAACTTTCACTTTAAATAAAATCAACTTGTTATCTGTTATCCGGCTCGAAGGACCAATGATACTTCGGGTGGTGGAGCACAGTGTGGCTCGTTTCGTGGTTGTGTTCGAATTAAAACTTCGAAAAAACTTCGAAGAAGAGATTGCTCTGTCGACATGGCAAAAGAAATTGGGCGGGGGCGGCGGCAACAGTATCTGTCTCGCTTAGTTTTAGGTGATACGTGCAACTGTTAAGTAAACAGAGCTATAATACTCTGTTGCAACTGGTTGCAAGAATGTAACTATCATATGTGTCTTGGGCAATAAATATTTCGTAAAATTGTAAATAATAAAACATATGTAGTTCGAAGAATTTTGGTGGATATTTTGATTACGACACGCTTTCTTGCTCGATTCGTTCGAAAAACAGAAACTGCCGCTCCATAGTCGATCGAAGAGATAAAAAAAATTTGCTGAAGGAGTTGAATTATTAACATTTTTTCCTAAAATAGTATATAAGTAATGAAAATACAAAATAAAAATTATAATGAATAAGTTCTCCCTCGATACAAGTCTATCATTTCTCCCATCAGCGGTAAGGTTTGTTAAAAACTACTTTCATTGAGGTAATAAAATGTTTCGGGGACTAGAAAATCGTTAGCATAAATGTATTACATCTGATTGGAATTGCTTTGAAGGCGACACAACTAATATTATTGAATAATTAAATTGTTTGCGTTTTGTTGAAAATTTTTAGGTATTTTTTTGTGACATACATTATATAAGACATCTGGGTATGCATACCGAGTTGAAATTTTTTTAGTATTAGATTTTAGCATTTTCAATAAAAAACTGATTTTGCAACCTGGACTTCCCTTACATTACAAATTGTTTCGTAATCTTACAGACTTAGGCCTTATTTTCTGAAGCAATATCTTGCTTGA
Source organism: Bactrocera zonata (assembly GCA_037783105.1). Classification (NCBI taxonomy): domain Eukaryota; kingdom Metazoa; phylum Arthropoda; class Insecta; order Diptera; family Tephritidae; genus Bactrocera; species Bactrocera zonata. The sequence continues at coordinate 312,045 of JBAWJQ010005150.1, read as the reverse complement.
ACAAATAGATAACCATTCAATATATACCTCATCCAAATAATCAGCGTGGAGACCTAAATACACAAAATTGCTGAAACTTGTGGAATAAGTGAGATGTCTGAGTAATTTGTAATCGATAACAAGTATTTTCGTCTCAGATATTGAATTATTTTCGCCTGGTGACGATCAAATTAGGCCCATCAGCAAAAATTTCATGAACATATTGACCAAAAGCTGACCTTGGAATTTATTCAATTTAATTTTGTTAAAAAATATTATAGCATTATGTTCCCTCAACTATTAGAATATGTCATGAAATTAAACTCTGTCAAAAGATCTTGGCTGTCAAAATAAACGAATGTCCTCACAGCCACCAATTTTTAGATTTAGCTACCGAGATCTCAGGCAGAAGCACTGTCGCTAGCACTGTAGTCAGAACTTTTTTTTCAATATTATTTTATTTATTGGATCTGCTTTTTTTAAAGCCTAACAATAACTTATAAAATCTGAAATCTATTTAAAAACTAGACGGGCTCAAGCAAGTTATTGAGCTGTTTTGGTGATACGTTGCTCTTTATTATGCAGGCATATCTCTTATTTTAAGGCGTGTTTGATGGCAGGAATATACCAAAGCATTAGCTAAAGGGTTTGGGTAATCTCGGAGTTTAGACATACATTTCTTTCTGCTATCTTCTACTTCTTTCTTCACCATAGGAATACCAAGGTTTTTATGGATATTTTCGTTACGCATGTACCATGGTTAACACGTAAGTGTTCGAAGCATTTTCGATTGGAACCTTTGTATTATGTCATATTAGTTGCACAGGTCGTACGATATTGATATCATCGGCCTCAACACACGCGCTGTTAGTTCTGCTTTCTCCAGACTGGACAAGGAAGCAAAGCGAATGAGTCTGGTGATGAACAAGGGCAAGACGAAATATCTCCTGTCATCAAACAAACAGTCGTCGCATTTGCGACTTGGCTCTGACGTCACTGTTGACAGTCATAACTTTGAAGTCGTATATAATTTCGTCTATCTTGGAACTAGCGTAAACACCACTAACAATGTCAGCCTAGAAATCCAACGCAGGATATCTCTTACCAACAGGTGCTACTTCAGACTGAGTAGGCAATTGAGAAGCAAAGTTCTCTCTCGACAAACAAAAACCAAACTCTATAAGTCGCTCATAATTCCCGTCCTGCTATATAGTGCAGAGATTTGGACGATGTCAACAACGGATGAGTCAACGTTGGGAGTTTTCGAGAGAAAAGTTCTGCGAAATATTTATGGTCCTTTGCGCGTTGGCCACGGCGAATATCGCATTCAATGGAACGATGAGATGAACGAGATATACGACGACATTGACATAGTTCAGCGAATTAAAAGACAGCGGCTATGCTGGCTAGGTCATGTTGTCCGGATAGACGAAAACACTCCAGCTCTGAAAGTATTAGACGCAGTATCCGCCGGGGGAAGCAGAGGAAGAGGAAGACCTCCACATCGTTGGAAGGACCAAGTGGAGAAGGACCTGGCTTCGCTTGGAATATCCAATTGGCGCCACGTAGCGAGAAGAAGAAACGACTGGCGCGCGGTTGTTAACTCGGCCATAATCGCATAAGCGATGTCTACGCCAATTAAGAAGAGGAAGTTTTCAAAAAAAGTCTTTAAATTGGAGGTCTGTCATTTTAAACCGAGGTCAACGCTTCCATTTGGATCATTTTGGGGCAATTGCATTTATGCAGTATTGTCTTTCACCACATTTGCATAGCTCCCTTGTGTAGCATTGTCTTTAAGATTTACTGGTTTTGAAATATGGACGGCGATTTCAATATTTTCATTAGGAGGAATATTCAACATGTGATAACTTCGATTTCAAATCTTTATATACAGCTCAACCCCTGTGGTTAGCAGTGTGATTGCTACATTTTTTATTTAAATCCTCCTTTTTAAGAAAACATTTTGAAGTAGGATGTAGATCACCACACACCACTCAGACACTGTGTAGAGTGCAATATGATTTCGTGTGTTCATACTCTTGGCAATTTGTACATTGTACTGAGCCATTTTTCTTATGTGGTTCCTCAACGGTGATTCTGCGATGGAGCAAATATTTCAAATTATACATATATTGGATGTGTTTCATTTTTTTAAGTTGATTTGAGTTCCGCATTCTTCCAAGGCTTCTTCACAAGAGTCTACTGCGGCCTCTATACCCTTGATTATAAAAACTAGACCCTTAGAGCTCTTCAGTTGATACGAATAATAATTCTTGTTTTTTTTTTGACAAAATCTTAACTATTTCCATAAAATTTTTTTCAGTGTAGGACTGAATTTTTGTTTCATCTATATTGCCTTTTTTTCAAAGGCACTATATGAAAATTGTTAGTACCTACAAACATGCAACAATAGCATTACTGCTACGACCGCGTAAATATATTGCAGGTGGTTTTGCATTAACGTCTATGGTGGTATCCTTCGCATCGTCGTATGATCCATTGCTTAGTAAGGCAAATCTGTTGGCATTTAAAACTTCGGGTTTATTCTTTTTTGGTGTACCGTCTTGAAATTTTTTATGATTGACCGCTGACTTTCAGGGACGTAACTTTCCTTTTTATGTTAATGTAGCGGTCAATGCCAGTTTCTACAGACTGGTCTTGTTTATTAGTACATTCTCACCTTGCTTTATTTTATTCTTCGCTGCCTGCGTACTTGCTAGTACCTGCTTAGTTGTCGGTGTGATCACGTTAGCTGCTGGCCGTTGTTGACTGCCGGTTTCTTCTGCTTTTGTTTTTTGTAAGCCCAGTTTGTCGCTGCGATGACGCATCCTTCTCACCGTTGCCTTGTTTGGTGGTAGGACTGAATTCGCAGGCTCGACAAAGCTGAAGTAGGCGCTGCGCTCATGCTTTTGTTTTATTTCTCACTTATCATTTGGTATTTTATTACGTTTATTGTTTATAAATAGTTTGATTCTTTTGTATTTTTTATGTTTAATGCACTTATGCTTAATGCACTTTTTTGAATGTTTGGTTATTTTCATTTTTTTTTTTTTGTTTTTTTAGAAAGTTTCTACGGAGCACATCATGACACGTCCGTTTAGGTTGAAAGCTCGCTAATGATTTTTGATCTGAACTTTTAACGGTTGTCTGTAAAAAAGCGGTGAGCGAAACGTTTTATACCACCCAGAAGAGGCATGCCAAAATAAAAGACGGTTTATTGACAGTTAATAAGGGAAGACCAGCGAACATACAAAAATGAGAAGATTCGATAACGAACGTTTGTAAAATTTCAATCGGGGAATTCTCCTCACGACGAATAAACTAATACCATTATTCAACTTTCTCTGATTTGATTCGGGTACCATTATCTTAGAATATAGAGCTAATAGTGATTCTATCATATATTATTTGAGAACTAGATCATTTTAAAATTTTGGTAGACTGAGGCTACGGGTCACGTAAACTCTATAGAAATATGTTTCATAATATTTCGTAATATTCTTAACAGTAAAGTCTATATAAATTATTGATTATTTGTCTAAAGGATGGTAGTATGGTCAAATAAATACAAATAACTATTTTCATCCAGGTCTGAGATATGCAAAATTACGAGTAGCTGTTCAAGAAACATGGAGCAGAGTAATAGAGAAAATAAGCATTATTGTACTATTTCAAATAGTGCAAAGTTAATGTATTTTTATGGCAAAAAATCAATTTGGTTAAAGTCTCCGTAAGAACTCTCCATAAAATAAGGTAACTTATGTTTTACTCAAACACAAAAATTGTGAAAGATGTTTTGCTTTCCATTTAATTTATTATTTTTTAAATAAATTTTACAGAGTCTTTCAACGAGCCTTTAACTAAGTTCGTTTCCCTTTTTATCCATGTTTCTGGAAGTATCGCAATGAAGCATGGTAGGTAGTATTGTTCTTAGGTAAGTGAACCGCAATCGAATCCGCACGCGTTTTCTTTTCTCGCTTATCTCGCCGTCACAATTTTCCGCAAATCAAGTGTCCGGTACAGGCAATAGGTAAAGTGTCATAAAGTGAACATTCTAAAAATATTGAACAACACGCATCCCGGAACAATTCTAATTCTCAAAAACGCTTGAGAAATTTCCTTCTGCGCCTTCCCTGCCTCATGAAAATTCTCAAGCGTTTTTGAGAAGCGATAATGAAACTTGGGAATGCGCGAATAAAATTAATAAGCCTAATTGTCTGTCACGATAATTAATTGCGATAAAAAATGAAAACGCGTGCGCACGGTTCGATGGTTCAATTACAAGAGAACATTTTATTTAATTTTATGCAATCGCTTAGCCTACATCTTAAACTAACGGCTTAATCTAGTGGTAATATAAGTATATGTTACAAAAAGGGGCAAGTACTTATCTTTCGTTAAACATCGTACTAGCTTATGTTAAGATAAGTATTAAGGTAACTAATATATTAAAATTAAGAATGCATCATTAAGGTAAGTAATTTACGTAATAGAATTTCATAACTTAAATTTTATAATTCAATATTCTTAATTTTAGGTTTAAATATATATATATATATTGTCGCTTGACGCAACACCGGCCACCTTGAAAGGATCAGATTCCTTCATTATCCAGTGGAAGCACGGCCAGTTTGTATATGGGACGCTTAATTGTGCCCGTCTTGGTTGCTACGTCTGCGACGCGCACCTTGCCGTCTTGCCCTTCGACGGTTGCGACGACGCGCCCTAGTACCCACTGCTGCGGTGGCACGTTGTCCTCGTGGACGAGAACGAGGTCGTTGAGCTGCATGTTGCGTTTGGGGTGCAGCCACTTGTTGCGCTCCTGAAGACCCGTCAGGTATACTTTGGACCACTGTCGCCAGAACTGTTGCTTGAGACAGCAAACAAGTTGCCATCTCTCGCAACAACGAACTGGGTCCACTGGCACCTTCTCTGGGGGTAAAGCCCGCAGGGAGCATCCTATTAGTAGGTGCGCTGGGATTAGTGCCTCGCCGTCGTTGGGGTCCTGGCTCAACGGTGTTAGGGGCCGAGAATTGTGGATGGCCTCCACTTCTGCCAGTAGTGTTGACAGTTCCTCTGCGGTCAGTAGCGCGTTGCCGATTATGCGAACGACGTGATGCTTGGCGGACTTCACCGCGGCTTCCCATATCCCGCCGAAGTGCGGCGCCCGCGGTGGTATAAAGGTGAAGCTGCACCCTTCGTCTGCTGCGAATCTCTGCAGTTCTGGGCCCATTGCTAGAAACGCCTCCTTCAATTCGCGCAGCTTGCGATCGGCGCCGACGAAATTGGTTGCGTTGTCGCTGAATATCGTCGTCGGCATTCCTCGGCGTCCAATGAACCTTTTTAGGGCGAGAATAAATGAATTAGAAGATAGGTCCGAAACTAATTCTAAATGTACTGCTTTTGAAGTGAAGCAAACGAAAACTGCAATATATGTTTTTACGGGTGGTCGACCGCGTATTTTTAGAGTTGTGTATATTGGACCACAAAAATCTACGCCAAATGTAAGAAAGAGCCGTAGTGCTCGAAGTCTTTCGACTGGCAAATTTCCCATTATTTGGTTTTGCAACTTCGGTTTGTAATGAAAACAATGTATACAGTTTCTTACGGTTCTACTGCAAGCTTCTCGGGCATTAATTAGGCATATGCGTTCTCGAAGAAGCGCAACCAACGCTTTGGCCCCAGCGTGGTTATTTCGAATGTGCAGGAACCGTAAATACGTTATAACGAAGTGCGAACTTTTATTCAATAAAAGAGGAAATTTGGCATCGTATGGGAGAGGTGCATTTAATAAGCGACCTCCTACTCGGATTAATTTGAACGACAGCGACTTATCCGAGTACTCATGCAAAAACGGGTTGAGTTTTTGCAAGTTTGCGGGTAGGGTGGTGCCTTTATGCAATTTTTGAATAACATCCGAAAATTCTGAATGTTGGACCACCTGTGCAATTTTTAGAAAGCTCAAGTTTAGCTCTTCTGAAGTCAGATCTTGGCCCCTGGAGGAATTTGGTGGTCGCTTGATCCATCGTAATATTTATGCGACCACACGAAGCAATTTTTTATGAGAAGAGAATTTTTCAATGAGGTCCAATATTGAATTTTTCTCAGCAGTGGAAATTAATGTAAATGTGGTTTTCTTCTTCTCTAATGCTTCATCTTCTGGTGAGAGCTGGAAGTGGTTATTAATTGGCCATAATGCATAATGCTTGTCTTCTAGGAGGAACTGTGGACCGCCAAACCATATTGAACTATTCAATTCGTCCACGTTACAACCCCGAGACACTTGATCCGCAGGATTTTGTTTCATTGGCACATGTCGCCAATGTACTTTGTCAGTCAACTCTTGGATTTCGGACACTCTGTTTGCGACGAAGGTTTTTAGTGAAGATGGATGTGTTTTAATCCAATGTAAAACGATTTCAGAGTCTAACCAAAATGTAATATTTTCGAAATGTCGACTCAACATAGGCGCTACTCTTGACCATAATTTCGAAAGAAGATGTGCTGCCGAGAGCTCGAGACGCGGAAGAGATTTGGTCTTCAGCGGAGCCACTCTAGACTTTGCAGTAAGCAGCATGCATTTAATACCACTAGCAGATTGGCTTCGTATGTATATGCAGCATCCGTACGCCCTTATTGAGGCGTCAGAGAAGCCATGTATTTGGCAGATGGCACTGGACTCAACGTTTACGTAACGAGGAATGCTTATCGATGAGAGCTACATTAGGTTGGCTTTAAAGTTCTGCCACCTAGTGTCAAGGCGCAATGGAATCGACTCATCCCAATCTAGTTTTTGGATCCAAAGCTCTTGCAATAAGATTTTTGCTTTGGTAACTAGTGGGGCTAGTAATCCAAGAGGATCAAAAAGCCGAGCAGAAACTGACAATATGTTTCGTTTAGTGGCTCGCAGATCATTAAAATTGTCATCTAAAACAAATCGAAACAAATCCTCTTTCGGCAACCAATGGATTCCTAACGTTTTAGTGGACCTTTTGTCATTGAAGCTTAATGACTTTTCAGTGCATTCACTGTCGAAAAATTTAGGGCGGTTTGAAAACCACTTCGTTAAGGTGAATCCTGCCGAGTTTAATATTTTAATTACCTCACTTCTCAAAAGATCTAGAGACTCAAAACTTTTGGACCCTGTTAATAAATCATCAACATAAAAGTCTCCTTTGATGGCCATTGAACCGAGTGGGTATTTCATTGTATTGGCATCACTGAGCATTTGCAAACACCGTGTTGCGAGAAATGGAGCAGGCGCAGTGCCGTATGTTACGGTGTTAAGACGAAAAATTTGAATTTGCTCAGAAGGATGCTCTCTCCACACAATAAGTTGACAATTTCTGTCTTCTTCATGCATAATTATTTGACGGTACATTTTAGTAATGTCCGCTGTTAGTGCATACTTATGTAAGCGAAAACGCCGAAGAGTTGAATATAATTCTTCTTGGATGGTTGGACCTACCATCAAAAGTTCATTCAACGCTATTTGAGTTGAAGATCGACTTGAAGCATCAAAGACAACACGTAATTTGGTTGTTGTGCTCTCGGGCCTTAAAACGCATTAATGCGGAATGAAGTAGTGTGGCTCACTCGGAATCTTATTGTTCGTTGGGCCCAATGCTCTATATTCATTCATAAAGTCCAGATACATTTTACGAAGTTCTGGATCTTTTAATGTCCTTCTCTCCAGGGCCTGAAACCGCCGAAGTGCGGTTTCATAGGAGTGACCGAGTAACTTACGGTCAGCTTTAAATGGCATTCTGACTTGAAGCCGTCCTGAAGGCAATACTTGAGTAGTATTAACGAAAAAATTTTCACACTCTTGTTGTTCTGGTGTGAATTTGATGCCATTTGATTCTGAAAGTAATTCTTCTAGAGCCCAAAATTTTTGGACTACTGAATCGATTGACGTTAAGCCTTCTTCAGCTTGGCATAATGTGCTATGTAATTTGGGAGGAGAACTTAGATTGCTGACGTATTTGCCAGATACAATCCATCCTAACAGAGTTTTCTGTAGTGTTGGTTGGTTAGGACCATTTTTAATTTGGCCAACAGCTAAAAGGTCGAAAAATGTTTCAGTATCCAATAGGATATCCACTTTTTTAGATTTGTGGAATTCTGGATCCGCCAATTCAATATTGTGCGGGATTTTCCAGCCACTAACGATTCTAATTCTCAAAAACGCTTGAGAAATTTCATGGCGCCCGAGCAGGGACAAATGCGTGTTTAAAAAAATAATAAAAAAGTTAACTTAAGATTTACACTCAGTGAAATAATAATAGTGCAAAAATTCTTTTCGAAACCAATTGCCAATTGTACCCTTTTCGGTGTTCGGTTTTCGGAATCGGTGTTCACGGTTGTGAAGGTGAAAAAACAACAAGTTCTAAAACAAAAAATAACACAAAAAAAGAATTATAAAAAGGATAAGAAAATCCAAATATATGTACACATAAATAGAAGTACATATCGATATATAAAGTGCGTGCAGTGAAACCTGAAAAAAAGAATAAATACATATATATATATACAAATTGTGACCAGTAAAAATCTGTAAAAAATAATGTACATATTTACATACATACAGTGTAAGTGCAGTGCTGAAATACTTACCAGTATACTTACCTCAGTGTAAAAAATCAAAAAAAGAGGAAAAGGGAAGTATCGTGGAGTGTGTGCGTATACGTATACAAAGCGTAAAGCGAAAAGTGCGAAAAGTGATCTATTGTGCGGTACAGTGGTGGAAACAAATAAAGGCACAAAACGTTTTTGGCCTACTCAAAAAAAAAATTAAGTTACAGTTTCAAAAAAAAGAAAAAAATCCCGTTCGCTTAAAGTGCCGCAAAATTGAACAACCGGTAGAATCCAAAGTGCCGGTAGAAAAGACAACCCGTTTTCACCGCTACCCGTTGAAATCATCGCATCGCTGCCGCCATCGCTCTTGATATTCAGCCGCTGCTATTATCACTCCGCTGCTGCCATCACGTCGTTGCTGCCATCTTGTCGCTGCTGTCATCCCGTCGCTGCTGCTGTCGTCGCTCCGCTGCTGCCATCCCAATCTGCTATTGTCAACATCCTACCCGCTGCTGCTTAAGTCATCGTGGGAATGAGCTGCCGCTGTATCCTGTGCCAGAGGGACGTAAGCGCCGGCAAACAGCCGACGCACCAGGTAACGAGTGCGAATTATTGAAAGTGGTGCAAACAAAAAAAAAAAACAAACAATAATAATAAAACTGCAAACGCACACTTTCAGTTTTTGGCTCTCCCTTTTCACATTACACACTTATTTATACATATATATATATATATCGTTTTCTACATATATTATATATTATACATATACGTATTATATACTATACATATATTGAAGTGAATGTGATGGGATTTGGTGATTGCGGATTCGACTACATTAAGGTGCGACCTTTTTGTAAATCGCATATTTTTAAAATTTTAATTCGGTCAGTTTTTTCGCACATTATCTCGGGTTTTCGCAAATTTCATTATTGGACAATATATTTTCGCGTTAAATTTTCAATTGTGCTTGCTCTTGCTCATTTGCATAACTCATTGCTTTGGCTTTCGTATACTTGGAAATCGATATTATTCTTTCTCGTTTTCGTAACCGATTCTAAATATATTTGTTGCCAACCTTTATTGCTATTGGTTTGGCTTTCGTGTATTTCGGAATCGATATATATATATTTTTTCGTTTTCTTTTTTGGATTCTTAATATATCTGTTGCCAACCTTTGTAGTTATTTTTTCGGAAATTCAATTTAAACACGCAAAATGAGCAAGCCAAAGCCAACTATCGCCAACCTCTCTTAAAGTAAGGAGTTAATCGACTTAAAGTCATTAAAGCGTCAAAGGACGGTGGCAAAAAATAGTATTTTGCGAATAAAAACGGGCCTTTTTTAAAAAACCATGTCGTTAGATCCAATTGAATTGAAATGTCGGCTCGACATATTAAATTCACATAGCGAAAAGCTAATGAAATGCCAATATAAAATTGAAGAGATTGATGAAGACGACATGTCCCGAGGGGAGTTAGAGGACATAATTGTTGAAACGAAATCAATAATTAAAAACATTTTAGCCAAAAATAGAACGTCAATTGCTGAAACATCTTTGGTAGCTTCTCACAGCTCAAGGCTCCCTAAAATGAATTTGACGAAATTCAAGGGAGAATATTCAGAATTTAAAAACCTTACGAGTTTGTTTGAGAGCTTGGTTCATAATGATCTAAATATCCCAGATATAAAAAAATTTAACCATTTGGTAAATTGTCTATCTGGAGAGGCTCTGGGAACATTGAAAGCGTTTCAGATGACGGATGAAAATTATCTGAAAGCGTTGGCAAGTCTCAAGAAAGTTTATGGTAATAAATGTTTGATATTTTTCAATACAATATCTAAACTTTTTGAGCTGCCAACCATCCCAAAGCCATCCGCGCCTTCACTGCGATCAATGATTGATGAAGTGTCTGCTGTTTATGACTCTTTGCTACCTCTGGGCGATGAGAAGCAAATAACAAACGCCATTGTAATACATATAGTTATGACAAAGGTTGACTCAGCTACCCGATCCAAGTGGGAAGAGCAACTTGACTACGATCACTTACCATTATGGAAGGATTGCGAAGCACCTTTGAATAGAAGATTTCAGCAGTTAGCAGCGGAAGGAGCATCCTGTTCGAGGACGAAATCCAGATCCACAACCAGCATGAGCCACATGAAGCAGTAACACATGGACAGGACAAAATCTGCTTCAGTTGCTACAGATGCAAAGCAGCCGACTTGTCAAAAATGCAAGTCAAAGGAGCACCATTTAACTGCAAGCGCTTCCTGTACAACAGAGGTTCGAGTTTGTGAAATCGGTGCCCTTATGCATAAATTGCTTGCGTAAGGGGCATACGGTATCCAAGTGCAGAGCGGATCGATGTCGTGTATGCAATCGATCGCATCACACATTGTTGCGCCAGTACCCGGTTTCCTTCCCCGCTGCATGTCATCCGCAACCATCAACCACACATGCCATGCATACAGCGAGTATGCCGGAGCGGGTAATAATGGCGACAGCTGTTATTCAAGTGAGGACCAGTTATGGTGAATACCTGCCTGCGAGAGCGTTACTGGACTCAGGCTCCCAAGTCAATTTTATGACGAAGGACTTGGCACAAAAGTTGCGGATTCGTCGCCAACACAAAACGGTAAACATAATAGGAATTGGAAATTCCAACACGAAGGTGGGGACAAAACTAAGCGCGTTTGTTAAGTCGTGGGTAAATAATTACGAAGTTTCGGCGGAATTCTGGATAATGCGTTGTGTTTCGGCTAATCATCCAGACCATAACATGAATGTTAACGGCTGGAAAATTCCGCACAATATTAAATTGGCGGATCCAGAATTCCATAAATCAAAAAAAATTGATATCTTATTGGGTGCAGAAACCGTTTTCGATTTGTTAGCGGTTGGTCAAATTAAAAGTGGCCCTAATCAACCAACGCTACAGAAAACCCTTTTAGGGTGGGTTGTGTCTGGCAAATATGCCAGCAATCTAAGTCCTCCTCCTTCTGCAACTAGCACATTATGCCAATCTGAAGATGACTTAACGTCAATTAATTCGGTGGTCCGAAAGTTCTGGGCTTTAGAAGAATTACCTTCAGAAACAAATGGCATAAAATTCACACAAGAGCAAAAAGAATGTGAAAATTTTTTCGTGAAAACAACTCAAGTATTGCCTTCAGGACGGCTTCAAGTCAGAATGCCATTTAAAGCTGACCGTAAGTTACTCGGTCACTCTTATGAAACCGCAGTTCGGCGGTTTCAGGCCCTGGAGAGAAGAACACTGAAAGATCCAGAACTTCGTAAAATGTATCTGGACTTTATGAATGAATACAGAGCGCTGGGTCACATAAGCCCAACAAACAATAAGATCCAGAGTGAGCCACACTATTTCATTCCGCATCAATGCGTTTTAAGACCCGAAAGTACAACAACCAAATTACGTGTTGTTTTTGACGCTTCGAGTCGTACTTCATCTCAAATTTCATTGAATGAACTTTTGATGGTAGGCCCAACCATCCAAGAAGAACTGTACTCAACTCTTCTTCGTTTTCGTCTACAAAAGTACGCTTTAACGGCAGACATTACTAAAATGTACCGCCAAATAATGGTGCACGAAGAAGACAGAAATTGTCAGCTTATTGTGTGGAGAGAGCATCCCTCAGAGCATATTCAAATTTTTCGACTTAACACCATCACTTACGGTACTGCGCCTGCACCATTTCTCGCAATACGGTGTTTACAAATGCTCAGCGATGCTAATACAACTTAATACCCACTCGGTTCACTGGCCATTAAAAGAGACTTTTATGTTGATGATTTATTAACAGGGTCCGAAAATTTTGAGTCTCTAGATCTTTTGAGAAGTGAGGTAATTAAAATATTAAACTCGGCAGGATTCACCTTAACGAAGTGGTTTTCGAACCACCCAAAATTTTTCGACAGTGATTGCACTGAAAAGTCATTAAGTTTCAATGACAAAAATTCAACTAAAACACTAGGCATCCACTGTTTGCCGAAAGAGGATTTGTTTCGATTTATTTTGGATGTTAACTTTAATGATCTGCGAGCCACTAAACGGAACATATTGTCAGTCTCCGCTCGCCTTTTCGATCCTCTTGGATTATTAGCCCCATTAGTTACCAAAGCAAAAATCTTATTGCAAGAGCTTTGGATTCAAAAACTAGATTGGGATGAGTCGATTCCATTGCGCCCCGACACTAGCTGGCAGAATTTCAAAGCCAACCTACTGCAGCTCTGGTCAATTAGCATTTCTCGGTATGTAAACCTAGAGTCGACTGCTACATGCCAAGTCCATGGCTTCTCCGATGCTTCAATAAGAGCGTACGGATGCTGCATATACATACGAAGCCAATCTGCGAGTGGTGTCAAATGCATGCTGCTTACTGCAAAGTCTAGAGTGGCTCCGCTGAAGACCAAGTCTCTTCCGCGTCTCGAGCTCTCGGCAGCACATCTTCTTGCCAAATTATGGTCACGAGTTGCGCCAATGTTGAGTCGACGATTCGAGAAAATTAAATTTTGGACAGACTCTGAAATTGTATTACACTGGGTAAAAACGCATCCATCTTCATTACAAACCTTTGTCGCAAATAGAGTGTGTAAAATCCAAGAATAGACTGACAATATACAGGGCGACATGTGCCAACGAATCAAAATCCCGCGGATCAAGTGTCTCATGGTTGTAACGTGGACGAATTTAATAATTCTATATGGTTTGGCGGTCCACAGTTCCTCCTAGAAGACCCCGCTTTATGGTCAATTAACGCTCACTTCCAGCTCTCCCCAGAAAACAAAGCCTTAGAGAAGAAGAAAAACGCTGTCACATTTTCTGCAAATGTGAAAGATAACACTATAATGGAGCTGATTGAAAAATTCTCTTCTCATCAAAAGTTGCTTCGCGTGGTCGCATACTTATTACGATGGATCAGACGACCAAAGATGCCAACTGTGGGAAGAGCTCTGACTGCAGATGAATTAAACTTGAGTTTTTTGAAAATTGTCCAGGTGATTCACATTCTGAGTTTGCGAGCGAAATCCAAAAACTGACTAAAGGCACGACGCTACCCGCTAACTTGCAAAAACTTAACCCGTTCTTGTATGAGTACTCGGATACGTCGCTTTCCTTTAAATTAAAGCTAGTAGGAGGTCGCCTATTAAATGCACCTCTCCCATACGATGCCAAATTCCCATTATTACATAATAAAAATTCGCATTTCGTAATCACTTATTTCCGGTTCCTGCACTTTCGAAATCACAACGCTGGGGCAAAAGCGTTGGTTGCGCTTCTTCGAGAACGTATATGGCTAATTAATGCCAGAGAAGCTTGCAGTAGAACTGTAAGAAATTGTACACACTGCTTTCATTACAAGCCGAAGTTGCAAACCCAAATAATGGGAAATTTGCCAGTTGAAAGATTTCGAGCGTTACGACCCTTTCTGATATGTGGCGTAGATTTTTGTGGTCCCATATATACAACGTTAAAAATACGTGGTCGACCACCCGTAATGACTTATATAGCAGTTTTCGTTTGCTTCACTTCAAAAGCAGTACATGTAGAACTCGTCTCGGACCTATCTACTAATTCTTTTATTTTCGCTTTCAAAAGGTTAATTGGTCGCCGAAGGATGCCACAGAAAGTATTCAGCGACAACGCAACCAACTTTGTCGGCGCCGACCGCAAGCTGCGCGAGCTGAAGGAAGGCTTTCTAATGGGATTCGCAGCCGAAGAAGGATTCAGCTTCGGCTTTATATAACCCAGGGCTGCGCACTTCGGCGGATTATGAGAGGCGGCGGTGAAGTCCGCCAAGCATCTGGTCGTTCGCGCACTTGGCAACGCTTTACTAACGACGGAAGAGCTATCAACGCTATTGGCCGAAGTGGAGGCCATCCTCAACTCTCGCCCCCTAGTACCTCTGAGCCAAGATTCCAACGACGGCGAGGCGTTAACACCAGCGCATCTATTAATAGGATGCTCTCTGCGGGCATTACCCCCAGAGAAGGTGCCAGTTAACCCAGTTCGTTGTTGCGAGAGATGGCAACTTGTTTGCTGTCTCAAGCAAAAGTTCTGGCGACAGTGGTCCAAAGTATACCTGACGGGCCTTCAGGAGCGCAACAAGTGGCTGCACCCCAAAAGCAATATGCAGCTCAACGACCTCGTTCTCGTCCACGAGGACAACGTGCCGCCGCAGCAGTGGGTACTAGGGCGCGTCGTCGCAACCGTCGAAGGGCAAGACGGCAAGGTGCGAGTCGCAGAAGTAGCAACCAAGACGGGCACGATTAAGCGCCCTATCCACAAACTGGCCATCCTTCCATTGGATATTGAAGGAATCTGATCCTGTCAAGGTGGCCGGTGTTGCGTCAAGCGACAAAATATATATTTAAACCTAAAACTAAATTTAAGTAAATTGAATTAGAAAAAATTATACCCTAATAATGTTAAACATACTCACCTTAATCTATTACCATAAGTTAACGAAATGAATTATACTTACCTCCTTTTTGTACATACATACTAACATTCCAACTGTTTTTTCCCGTTAGCTTTAAGATTTAGGCTAAGCCATCTAGTTGCTAAAATAAAGAAATGAAATGTAATTGAACCGCAATCGAATCCGCACGCGTTTTCTTTTCTCGCTAATCTCGCCGTCACAATTTTCCGCAAATCAAGTGTCCGGTACAGGCAATTGGTAAAGTGTCATAAAGTGAACATTCTAAAAATATTGAACAACACGCATCCCGGAACAATTCTAATTTTCAAAAACGCTTGAGAAATTTCAGTTCACATTGTATAGTGTTTTCATTTAGTGACACATATCTGGTATTTTTTCATAGTATGGCATTGTTACTAAATGTCAGTTGCAGGCATAATACTCTCTGTAACAATATGTTGCAAGGGTATAAAAAAGTTATCGAAGCAACCATTTTGAATGGCAAATCCTGCAACGAAAATGTATTTCTGCTCACGGAGGCAGCAAAGTTTAACATAATGCAAGGTGAGAATAAAAAAGGCCAGTATGTACAAACTGACATTGACCGCTACGTTAATATAAAAAGGAAATTAAGTCCTTCAAAGTCAGCGGTCATTCCTAAAAAATTTCATGGGGGCACACCAAATAAGAACGAACCGGAAGTTTAAAATGGCAACAGATTTGCCTCACTAAGCAATAGCTCAGACGACGACGCGAAGGGTAAATTTTTCTTAAGTAAAAACAGGACGTATCAACTGAAGAACTATAAGGGCCTAGTTGTTGTAATTAAGGGTATAGAGAGAAGACTCTAGTGAAGTCACAGAAGCATTGGAGGAATGCGAATTTGGTATTAATATAGAAACAAGGTACCACAGCCAATGTTTAAAATTGAATTGCTGCCGAACTCTAATCAACTTAAAAAAATGAATCACATCCTATATATAATATGAAATATTTGCTACATCGTAGAGTAACTGTTGAAGAACCACTTAAAAGGAACTTTCCGGTACAATGTACTAACTGCCAAGAAAATGAGCATACCAAATCATATTGCGCCCTACACAGTGTTTCTGTGATATGCGATGATTTACATCCCACTTCTAAATGCACACTTAGTAAAAACGATTTAAATAAAAAATACAGTAATTGTGGAGGAAATCACACTGCTAACTACAGGGGTTGTCCTGTACATAAAGATTTAAAAACACCCCGTAATGAAATTATACCAATCTCAGACAAAAAATGCATATCCTATTACTTTTAAGAGTAATACTATGCAACGGAGCTATGCAAATGCAGTGAAAGGCAACGCTGTACAAATTCAACTTCCTCAAAATTTTTCAAATGGAGGTATTGAAACTTTAATTTTAAATCTTACACAGTGTATGACACAAGTTATGTCTATCATGCAAAGCATGATCAAAGATTTAATAAAATTACAAAATCGAATGCTGCAAAATTGATCAAGTAAGAAATGAGCGTACTAAATATCATATAATGCTAACGGTATTAACCAACTTAAATTAGAGATTATTAGATTTCTGTCTGAAAAAAATAGAGATGTAATATTTATATCAGAAACTCATCTTACAAATAAAAATAATTTCAATATACAGGGATTTAGACTATAAGTTACAAATCATTTAGATAGAAAATCGCATATTGGCACGAAAGTGTTGGTTAGAAATCGGTTAAACCACAAAATCACTAAAACTTCGGGGTTCTGACTTAAACCTTACGGCTGTGTACTGTCCTCCTCGTTTTAAAATTACAGATAGCAAATTTAAAGACTTTTTTGGAACACAAGGTCAAAGATTTCTAGCAGATGGAGATTACACTGCAAAACACACGTACTGGGGCTCACGTCTTATTAATCCGAAAGGACGACAGTTGCACTACACTATGAATAAGCATAATAAGCTGGATATAATATCTCCTGGTAAGCCGACATACTGGCCCAGTGATAGAAGAAAAATACCAGACTTAATAGATTTTGCTGTAGTCAAAAATATAGATAGATCGCTTATGACAGCTGATACATGTACAGACTTATCATCTGATCATTCTCCTGTACTAATTAAGTTATACGAACAGCCCATGATATTTGAGCCAAAAGTTTCTCTAACATCTCATAAAACTAACTGATTGAAGTATAGAAGATATACCAGCAGCCCCATCAATGTTGATTGCAAAATAAATACAGGAAGAGACATTGTTAAAAATATAAGATAATTTAATGATGTAATAAAGAAAGAAAAAAGAAACCAGTTGGTTTTAGAAAGATCACCAATAATGAAAAAGAGAAACGTATAAATGAGCTCGCTTTAGGCTAGACGTGAATGGCTGTTAAGTCGCTCCCCTTCAACTCTGCTTCAACTGAAATTTGCTTTAAGAAAGTTAAAAAAAAAAAGTTGTTAAAAAAGTCTTGCGGTATTTTTATTGAATTTTTAATTGTTCATAAAATTGGTTACATCAATGCGATTCAAGTCAAATATGCGCCGTTTTGTTCGATGACGCGTTCCCAACGAGATGCCAACTTCATAATGCCCCTCTCATAGAAGCTCGCTTCTCTATTGGCAAAAAACTCGGAGAGCCAATTTTCACAGGACTCTCTTGTGGACAACTTCAGACTACCAAGCGCGTTCGCCATGGACAGAAACAGGTGGTAATTACTTGGAGCGAGATCCGGACTATACGGGGGATGCAAAGAGCCTCCCATACGAGCTCCCGGAGCTTCTGGCGCGTCACTAAAGATGTGTGTGGCCTGGCGTTGTCCTGATGGAAGACAATTTGGCCTCTCTTGATCAAAGATGGCGTCTTCTGCATGAGTGCTGCCTTCAAGCGCCTCATTTTATCGTAAGTGATCCATCATCACCAGTCACCATACGCTTCAAAAACGGGTCGATTTTGTTGCGATTCAGAATCGATTCGCGTGCGTCGATACGGTCAAAGATGTTTTTTTGCGTCAATTCGTGTGGCACCCATACATCGAGCTTCTCAGTGACTCCAAGCTTCTTCAAATGGTTTATAACGGTTTGATGACTCATGCCCAGCTCTTGACTGATGCTACGGCTGCTACTATGCCGGTCTCTTTCGACCAATTCAGCGATTTTATCGCAATTTTCGACGACAGGCCTTCGGGAGCGTGGCGCATCTTCGACCACCTCTACACCAGAACGAAAACGTTGAAATCATCGTTGTGCGGTGGAAATGGAAACTGTATCGGGTCCATAAACTGCACAAATTTTATTGGCGGCTTGAGATGCATTTTTGCCTTTATCGTAGCAGTACTGTAAAATATGCCGTATTTTCTCTTTATTTTGTTTATTTTTGCGACGCTATAACTCACGAACGACTTAAAAGAAACGACAATCAATCAAACACGTGTTAGCGCGTGAAATGAGTTTTCCAAAAAGGTATAGCATAACCCGATGCGACGAATAAAACTAGAACTACGCGCTCTCAGCGCACAACTAGCGAAAATTCCGCAATATTTTTTTGACAACCTGCTATTACTATCAAAAATACTATCCTCCGCGAAAATAATGTAATACCAACGCATGTTGAATATGACACTGTAGAGCAAGTAAATAGAATAACGAATGAAATCAGGAAAGCATTCGAGCACAGTGAGTACTGTTCAGCTATTTTTCTAGATGTAGCTCAGGCGTTCGGTAAGGTCTGGCATGAAGGTCTTTTATGGAAAATCAAAAACGTTTTACCTTACGAATTGCATAAAACTTTGGAGGCATATTTAAGTAACAGGGAATTTACAGTTAAAGTAGCAGACTATCAGAAAAACGAGTAATAGGGGCTGGTTTATCTCAAGGTAGTGTGCTAGGCCCAACTCTATACATAATGTATACAGCCGATATTCCAACAGCTACTAACGTTTTGACATCCACTTTCGCGGATGACACAACTGTAGTAAGTCGTAACAAATGCCCCATCAGAGCGTCAAGAGTATTAGAGCAGCACTTAACTTTGATCGAAGAATGGCTAACCAACTGGCGTATAAATATTAATGAGCAAAGTGCAAGTACGTTACGTTCTCGCTAAGACCACAAACGTGTCGTACAGTTAAAATAAACAATGTATACCTCAAGCGAATGAAGTAACTTATCTTGTAATTCACCTAGGTCGAAAATCCACGCGGCGAAAACATATAGCGTGTAAAATAACTTACATGAAGTTGAGAGTAGAAAATTTAAATTGGCTTTAAAACAAAAATTGTAAACTTAGCATAGACAAAAGAGCCCTGTTTTAGAATGCAATCAAAAAACCAATTTGGATGTATTCAACTGTGGGGTACGACCTGTGCAACCCACATTGATATAATACAAAGATTCCAATCTAAAATGATTAGAACAATCACGGGTGCACCATGGTACATGCGTAATGAAAACATTTATAAAAATCTTGATATTCCTATGATAAAAAAGGAGATAGAGGACAGCAGAACGAGATATATCTCTAAACTTCGCGACCATCCAAACCCATTGGCAAATGCCTTGGCAAATTCCCACAATCAAACACGTTCAAAAAGAAGTGATTCTCAGCTTAAAAACAACATTTTACCAAAAAAAGCTCAACCACATTTTTGAGCTTTACTTTCAAATATATTCCAATAAATTAAGAAATACTGAAAAAAACGTTAATAAAGTAAACTTTGATTAACGTCCCACTCAAAAATACAACGAAGCAATCGTAAGACAATGTAATTCTAACAGTGCCACTTTAACTTTCATAATCCAGCAGATGACGTTTCGAATTAAATATGGAGGCATTGTACTATTGAACTAAACCAAAAGATTTACATTCCATTAAACTAAACATTAAATAAATTCTTTTTAAAAATAAAAAATTTTCTTAGCAAAAAATAATTCTTATTCGAGTACTTTATGATACCCAATATTTTTCGTTTTTTGTTCCGGTGCCAACACAAACAAAGCAGATGACTTACCAGCACGTGAACAGGCTATATTGCACTTGTAAAAAACATTCATTTTCTAATTTTAGACCACAAACATCCAATAATTGGCCTTGAGCCTTGTTAATTGTCATGGTAAACGCAAGACGAACCGGGAATTGAATGCGTTTGAATTCAAAATACATCTCTGTCGGTTTCAAAGGAATACGCGGAATGAGAACTTGTTCTCTTTTAAACTTGCCTTTGAGAATTGTTGCGTAACACCAGGCAAATTCAAAAATTCAGTGGGGTAATTCGTAGCTTCATCTTCATTTACCACACAATCAACAGATTTGAATGAATGCATTGAACCACCAATCTGATTTTGAATTTTAAAGTTAATCTCATTCACATCATTCATATCCGGAAACACTTTACGAATTAGTTCATCTTTCGATGTAACGAAATTACAAAAATTCGACGAAAATGAAATCAAACCGGTTGTGACATCACCATTACCGATGGCTATCAGTTGTTTCAAAGACGATGACTTCACGGAAGCGTTAACTGCATTAGCAGTTGTTGATTTTGGAATGACATGTAACGTTTGATGGAAATCACCAGGCAATAGAATCATAGCGCCTCCGAAACGTCTTGAATCATTGCGTAAATCATTCATGGTCCGATTAACTGCTTTCAATGCACGTTTATGCGCCATTATGCATTCAGCCCAAATGATGATTTTACAACGCTTTTCCCTTATTAGAATTTCTACAGCAAAGAAATGAGAAATGTTTTCCCAGTACCACCGGGAGCATTGATAAAAAATATTCCCCCATTTCCGTCATCAATGTTTCTTACATGATTTTCTGCTCAGGATTTATCAATGGAACATTATCACGAACCATTCGGCTCTATGCGTCTCGATCATATTCACTTTTATCGTTCTAATTCTTGATTGAAAGCATCGTAGATTCAACAACAAATTGCCGCTAATAAGCAAACAGATACCCTCAATCGCAATACGGGGTGTGTTTAAAAAGTATCGCGAATTTTGTGTTTTTTCAAAAATTTTGTCCCCTTCAAAGTAATCCCCATGAGATTTTATACACTTATGCCAACGGTTTTTCCAATCTTCGAAGCACTTCAAAAATTCATTTTTTTTATCTTCTTCAGTTCCTCCTTCGATGCCGTCTTTATCTCGTCAAGAGAAGCGTAACGTCGTCCTTTCATGGGCCTCTTCAGTTTAGGGAACAAGAAAAAGTCACAGGGGGCCAGATGTGTGTGAGCAGGGGCGTTATCGTGGTGCAAAAGCCAATTTGTGTTCTTCCACAAATCCAGGCGTTTCTGGCGGATTGCTTCCCGCAAATTGCGCATAACTTGCAGGTAATATTCCTTATTGACCGTTCTTCCCTGTGGCAAGAACTCATGATGCACCACGCCCATGTAATCGAAGAAAACTGTCAGTTACGATTCGCGATACTTTTTGAACACACCCCGTAAACGATTTATTATGAAACTCATCAATTTTTCCCAAATTGAAATCTCCGGTTGCAGCACGAACTCGATGCAAAAAATCATCTGACATCATATCCTTGTATTTATTCCACAAATGTTTCGGATTTGATGGATTACACGTAGAAATTATGGTTGCAAACAATGAACGTATTTAATTTACAGGTGCGCACATAATTGCATCAGCAAGAGTCATATCCCAACGTGTATAATTCTCCAGCGATTGCTAACGTTGACAGGCATCACGATGTGTAGAACAGAGTATTCCATCGACGGTTCGAAATGATTCGAATAAAGTTGGCTTAAGAACATTTACCAACAGTAATCGCAAATAGAAACATTCTGCATTTCTAGATGGATGCACTGTGTAATTACGACTGATGGCATCTGTTGAGAATACATCTTGATAATTCGGAACTCGCTCGCCTTTCTTTCGATGTTGAAACTTTTTTGATGAAGCATTTCAAGTGTAATAACGTGGCATCTGAGAGTAGAGCAATATTCGTTTGAATGGATAACTTTCACATGTTGAAAAGAAAGTGGTCAATGTTGTAGCTGGTGGTCTTTCAGCACGTTAAAGGCAGTGTATTCAGTGAAATAAACACGTTGCCCATGTCATTCTCCACATGCATTGCCCAGTGATCTACAGCTGGATGACGGTCATGGATTGGAAATGAAAAAAATTGCCAAAGAGCCTCATTGCAACTAATATAGCCATAGCACTACCTTTTGTAATATACGTACTTGCAAACGTATTTGATTGCTTTTATCGAATTACAGATCTCCACGTTGATATACGCATGCAAATGTTTTGCAAAGTAGTGGTGAAAATGGAACAATCCAACTGTTATTGACTACAACATCAGTGTGATTCACTTTCAATGTAACTGTTCTGCCATTATCATCAGGTGAACGACGTCGATAAAGTGGATGTCCGTCGTTGCCGGTAATGATTTCCGCAGTGAGAATACGTGGGTAGCGTTTAGAAAACTTACCGTTAGCTATTGTTATTGTTGCTACACGGTCCGAGAATCATATTCTTGACGACGATATCATACAATTTTTGATCAATTTCTGGATCCAGTATCTCTGCGCAAATGACAGCGTCGATTTCGTCTGGTCGATTTTTTTCAACGAGCCAAAGGAGAATATGCGCGAACGGTAGACCTCTCTTCTGCCATTCAACAGAATACGTCCAGTATCGAGCATCACCAAATACACGTTGTTTAATAATGGAATCCATTAGAACCTGCAGCTTCTGTCTGAATACACGTCCGGTAATATCCCGTCGTTCACTCGATGTTTGGCCGGGAATTAAATTGCGCTGAATATCAATCCATCTTGAGTTGCAAGTGAAAGTGACAAATAAATCAAGACGACCGTACTATCAAACAAACACCATCGCATCTTGAGCATACTCGTGCATGTGGCCAACATACGTTGCTGACAAGATTGTTAGTCGACCGAGATTCCTCGCATCACCTTCAGTTCTTATTGCATCCCGCAAATAAATGTAATCTTCTGATCGCAATTTCGTTTGATTAAAACAAATGTAATTGAGTCGTTCAGTCTCAATTTTGACATACATATCCACGCAGAATAGTTGAAGCAATCGCCGTTATCGCAACAGATAGTTATTCTCATTTTGAAGAATCATTAAAATATATGCATATTAGTTCATCGAATTTACTTACTTCCCCTAATAACAAATGAATCCAAAGCAACAAATGCAAAGTTTGAAAACAAAATTAAGATTCCATTTAATTGATTGATTTGGTGACATGATTGAAGGAAGAAGTCTATTAACCAGTAACTGGTTTTAACAATTTGATGTTAAAGTGGTGGCTATCATCACCTTTCTAAAACATGAGCGGATACTGACGTGCATCGTACGACCGTCTCACTAATACGTTGCAATTGTTTATGGTTTCGGAGCGTCAGTTCAATATCCCGTGACACAATTTGTTCACCGACTACAATAATGGCAACCTTATCAATTGTACTTTTATCCGCTTTAATCACGATTTGATGGTCATCTATTAGCATTCTGTCTAACGCATTCTTAAATATTTCAATCAATTCGTTATGGTCATGAAACGTTTGTTGCAATTCTCTGATGACGTCTTCTTTCGTTCTGTTGTAGAATGTACTATGACAGTTTATTTGATCATAGAAATTGCATTCGCCATCAGGAAGCTGCAATAATGATCCCGCACGAAAAAGCACCTGAATGTGGTTACCAAGAGACAAACTCAAAATTAATAAAATGCGATCATTCAAAGGAAACGGAGGAGTTCTTCTTCTGTTTCTTTCTATCCTCTTGACTCATTTTCGCACGATGGGTCGACACTGCTCGTGCACCAGCTGAATGTCGGCCTAAATCAGATCTTCTTGTTGGTGGCATTATGAAGAACAACTGCAATACAACGAAATACCGAATAAAAAACAATGAAACAACAACAGAAACATGCCACTTCTTACAGACAAATAGCCAATCAACACACACACAAAAGATCCGATTTCAATGAATGTTTTGTATGATTTTCAGACATAGAAATAGGTTATCTCATTTAGCAAATCATAATTTGTTGATTTTCAATCCACTGCATTGAAAAAAGCATTTGAAAATTTGAGGAACTAGTCTCTAAAATGTTCAAAAATATTTTTTAATTCACAAAAACTTACCAAATCGCAGAGAAAAAATCCGAGTATGTAATGCGCATTGGCCGGCAAACATTATTCGATCGAATAAAACACGAATTGGGAAAGTGCAATATGGACGGCAAAACAGCAACGAATGAAGAGACTGCGCAACTGAATTAAATGCCACAGTAGAGGTATGAATAAAATAGAGGGGAAACGAAATGTCAAGTCCATGTAAAATGAAAAATAACGTCAACGTCAACAGTTTTTTAGTCAACGTGGACAGCGCCACCCCACATGAAACAAAATTTTCTTCTCCATTGATCGATAACAGATGGCGTTAGTTTGCGTGTATATCTCACAGTGATACGATATGTAACATTCAAATTTGAGTCTTTTTTTCGTTGTTGCCAAAATAAATAAATACAAAATAAAAAAAACCTAAAAAAAAAATGTCGTAACACGCTGGGTGGTCAAAATAAGATAAAATACCTTTCCATCAAAGTATAAGTCATCAGAATCGGTTTGGCCACTCGGGAGTAATGGGATTACATCGCTTCGGACACTCTCTTTTGTATACATAGATGTCATACACATTTACAGTGTGAGATGTTTTTAAAATTACTTTTTAACAAGTAAACAAGGCTAAGTTCGGGGGAAATCGAAAATTTTATACTCTTCCAGCTTGGAAGAAGCAAGGTTAGGCAATAATTTTCAAGAGGGACGCTACAAAAGTAGACAGACAGGGACAGCCAGCGACGCCATATTTTTTTCCCGCTCTTTTGACTATTCTCTTCAGTCAGTTTTGCCATTTCATCATGGAAAGATATACTATCCAACAATGAGTCACAGTTATTGAAATTTTCAACCTAACTTCGGGGTCAGTGGCCTCAATTTTAAGAGCGCTACATCCTTTTATGGCCGTCATAATAATAAACAACTTTGAATCCGTTGGCACAGTACTAGTTCCCATGCCAATGAGACAAAGAAGTGCTCGTAGTGTCGACAATATTGCTGTAGATAGCGCATGAATTAAGGAAGACCCAAATCAGTTTCTCACACGTCGCTCTCCAGCGTTGGACATCTCTGTGACGTCGCTGTGGCGAATTCAAAAAAAAAAAATTTGGGCTACATCCAGCAGGACTTGAAGCCGTTTGATCACTAGAATCATCGTGTAGTATGTTCGTTAATTGGGCTGGGCAACAACTTGAAAATCATCCCGATTTTCATCGAGAAATCATCTTCTGTGATGAGGCTCATTTCTTGCTGAATGGCTTCGTCAATAAGTTTTATTACTCCATGAGTCAACTTATTATTAAAAACCCCGTTACTTTAAGATGCAAAACGTCAACCAGAGGAACGGAATTCAAGCAATTAGATTAACATTTATATATACATATACACTGTGACAAAAACATACCCGGAAATTGTATATAAAACGCAAAATATTTAATTAAACATCTTTTGTCGCCTTCAAAGTAATCCCCACCAGATGTAATTCACTAATGCTAACTATTTTTCCAGTTTTGTCTTATCTCTTCTATCGACTGAAAACGGGTTCCACAGATCTTCTATTTCAGTTTGAGGAACAAGAAAAAATCATCAGCTAAACCTGGAGAATATTGTGGTTGATCGATGTTCATTGCATTTTTATACTCTCGCAACAAAGTTGCTAAAGAGAGTATTATAGTTTTGTTCACATAACGGTTGTTTGTAAGTCCTAAAACTAAATGAGTCAGATATAGGGTTATATATACCAAAGTGATCAGGGTGACGAGTAGAGTTGAAATCCGGATGTCTGTCTGTCCGTCCGTCCGTCCGTCTGTCCGTCCGTCCGTGCAAGCTGTAACTTGAGTAAAAATTGAGATATCATGATGAAACTTGGAACACGTATTTCTTGGCTCCATAAGAGGGTTAAGTTCGAAGATGGGCAAAATCGGCCCACTGCCACGCCCACAAAATGGCGGAAACCGCAAAACCTATAAAGTGTCATAACTAAGCCATAAATAAAGATATTAAAGTGAAATTTATTACAAAGGATTGCATTAGGAAGGGGCATATTTTGAGGTAATTTTTTTGGAAAAGTGGGCGTGGCCCCGCCCCCTAAAAAGTTTTTTGTACATATCTCGGAAACTACTATAGCTATGTCAACCAAACTCTACAGAAACGTTTCCTTCAGGCATTTACATATACAGTTCAAAAATGGAAGAAATCGGATAATAACCACACCCACCTCCCATACAAAGGTTATGTTGAAAATCACTAAAAGTGCGTCAACCGACTAACAAAAAACGTCAGAAACACAAAATTTTACGGAAGAAATGGCAGAAGGAAGCTGCATCCAGGCTTTTTTTCAAAATTGAAAATGGGCGTGGCGTCGCCCACTTATGGACCAAAAGCCATATCTCAGGAACTACTCTACCAATTTCAATGAAATTCGGTATATAATATTTTCTTAACACCATGATGACATGTACGAAATATAGGTGAAATCGGTTCACAACCATGCCTTCTTGCAATATAACGCTATTTTGAATTCCATCTGATGCCTTCTCTGTATAATACATATGTACATATAAATGAAAATACAATGCAATACTGAAAGTACACAAATTGATCTAATCTGATTAATTTTACGGCAAAGTAAAAAAATATGTAAATGACGGATAATGAAATCTCCATTATCACTTTATCATGCGAGAGTATAAAATGTTCGGTGAAACCCGAACTTAGCCCTTCCTTACTTGTTAGCTTTAAATTCGGTCACAATCGAAGTACTTAAAAAAAAAATCAGCTTTATCAGGACGAGTCGAACAAGAACGCGTTTCATACCCAAAGTATTCACCACAATCATTCAAACACTTACCTGACGAATCTCAAACACCATATCCCTCACTTTTTTCATATTTTAATCGGTATAAGAGGTCGAAGGTCGTCCAGAACGAGGCATGTTTTCGACGATCTCTCGAACGTCTTTGAAGGCTCTGTATCCCTCGTTGTCTTGTGTTTTTGAAACACCTTTTCCAACATTCGCATGGACTCCGCACACGAAATTTGGTTAGAAATACAAAATTAATTGTTCGGTATTTTATCCATTGCAATAATCGTAACGTAACGTCCTACTGTAAACAAGCTGGTTAACAGATCGCGCACCTATTTGGTTTAGCAACTCAACGTCTTTTTCTACGCAGATGTGTAATAACTCTCCACAGAAATTTGCTATACCACTTAAGCTACAACTACCAAATTTATAAGAACATCTACTGACAGTGTAATGTGTAATGAAACGTATATACCATATAAACGTACTGTTAAAAACTAATAAACGCGCGATACATCAAGAACTAAATTTGCCGGAAACATTAAATCTTACCACCGAGATGGTATGAGGGAGTTTCATAGGAGCTGATATTAAAATTGGGCGTGGCATCGCCCACTTTTTGGTGAAATCCCATATCTCAGAACCCGACTAACCAATTTCGACAAAATTTAATCCGTGGCTCTCTTTTTACATTCTTATGTCATATTGTGAAAATGAACGAAATCGAACAAGAACCATTTGTTTTCGTTCTGATTCGTTTAGTTTCCAATACACAAATCAAAAAGCAATTAATATGACGGGATAAAACTTTGCACGAATAATATCTTTGGTGTGTGCCACCGTGGGACCAAAATTACATAAATCCAACAAAAACTGTTCAAGCCCCTAGGTACCGAATATTTAGATTTCGGTACCTTTAGTCCTTTAGTTGACTTCTGATGGAAAATGCTAGTCAATGTGTAATATATATTAAGGGATAATCCTTCTCTTAGAATGGTATGTTCCCTCAGCCCCCATATACCTAACATAAAAATTTTTGAGCTTCGGGGTGACTTTGTACCGCATATATCGGCCAATATGTGAGTTATCTCAATGAAAATAAAAGAACGTGTTTTACTTATAACAGTGTATATTTGTGCCAAAATAGAAAAATTTGAGCGAAAACTTGGCGTATCTCTATATAACCAATATCAAGTTTTTCTATCATCCAGCTGACTTTACCCTATATGATTGGTTTTATGCCTTAATACCATGTTCAGACCGACACTTAATCACAAGATTTCGGCTGTTGAGTAGCTTATCCCACTAATCTGATAAATTTAACAAGATTTCGCCATACAATATTCTTAATCGGGTGTCCGAGGTGATTTGAATCTAATCAACGCGAAATCTCTCTGTGCGACTCTGATTAAGCTCTACTTGTCAACATTGGAAATCTATTACATAATCACAGCTTATTTAGACACTACTAAGAGAAACAAATGCAAACAAGCAAATGAAGTAAACTCAAAAAATCTCAATTCACCTGAAAATCGACTTCCCAAATAAAAAACCGCGTCCATTTTTTCCATTATATGCTAAATATTTAAAAGAAGACGGCTTTTATAACAAAGTACCATTTACTTATCTAACAATGTTTTCTTTTAATAAATATTAAGAGTTGTGAATTCTTGAATGGCAAAAATGTTTGTTTTATCATCTGTTTCACGATAGTGAGAACGGGATTGATAACATAGCTTCCCTGGCTTTGATTTTTGCAAGTTACAAGAGTATAAATTGTTCCGTTGCACCCGATATTATTTTAAAGTTTTTTATTAATTTATCTCCATTATGAGTTAAAAATATTGTAGATGAAAAATACGTTTATATATTTGTCCTTAAATATTTCATGAAATGATGACATCATGTAGACATTAAATTCATTTATTCAAACAAAAAAAATGTTTTTTTAATTGTTAGATATTTTAAAACTTAATTCTAATTGTTTGAAATGGCATACCCGTATCAGTTGGAATAGGGATACGCGGTATCAAGAAATTTCTCCCTTTGATTAAATAGTTAAGATCATAACTTCAATCAAATTTAGCAACAACTTTTTCACTGCCGACAGAAACAGTTGCAACCTGAGTTAATAATTTTTGTATCGCCAAAAGATGCCAGTTGAAATGTCGAATTGTATTGTTGAACATGACGCAAAAAAGTTTCGACCTTTGAGTGGTCCCAAAAATTAATGAATACAATGGTTTGGACGAGTTTTTAACGCTGGTGATCTCACTTGTTGTGGGTGTGTGTGCTGCCGCATCTCGAGAGGTAACTATCGCTCACCACTTGGTTTGCTGCGGTAACTCGTTGGACTTGTTTCCTTCACATAAAAGGTGGCGTAAATTTTTTTTTTTTTTTTGGTTTGGAGATTTGTTTAATAAATTCATATATTTTATTTAAACCACTAAAGAACAAAGAAGCGAATATCATTATCATTAATCACTTACGTAACTTGAAAACATTAGTCAACCATTTGACTGGATATTTCCACCAGTCGCGAGACCGAGCCTCGACTTCAACCGCCTAATCCGAAAGCATTCGACTAAATGGAAGCTGTATAGCATTCTAACAGAAGTTACAAAATATTGCAAAGTCTTGCTTCCGAATAAATAAGCCCGGCAGAAGACACCAAACAACTTATTATTAGGGGTATTCAGACCAGCCTTGTCAATTCGTTAGTCGTTATTCGGTAGTTTTTTACATGTATTTTGTTTTTGTAAAATTAACAGACTATCGTTCTACCGAGTAACGAACTATCCATTTGGCAAGCTTGATAATTGTTTCGTTACTCGGTAATATCACATCAGCTGTTTGTTTGTTGTTCGTTGCTTTATTCATTTTTAACGGAAAAATAAGTCTGGCGTTCGTTGCTTATTTTTAAAGGGGAAAAATAAATTTGGTGCACACTTCGTGAGTTTGGAAAAATTTTGCAAAAGTAAGTACATATATCTTTAACAAATAGTTGCTTTTTATTTCATTATATACTTATTTTCAGTGGAACCTCAAAAGAGAATACGCAAGAGGGCAAAGCTTAAAAAAAATGGAGTGAGGAGGAAAACCATTTGATTCTAGAATATTTACTAGGAAATGTGGAAATTGAGGTAGTTCTTTATATTATACAATTAGCTTTAACTAAACACTTTAATACGTTTTTTTATTGAAATCAAACCCCCAATTGTGCTACAGAAAATTAGTTGAAACAACAAATATCGATGCGACTACGGATATGTTGCGCTGCAAGGTCCGGTACTGGAAGCAGATGTATAATAAAGCTGAGGAGTGGCGCAAATCGACTAGTGCTGGAATAGACGTTGGCGATGATGTTTCCACAATAAAAGGTAAATGCGGCTTTAATGTTAAGTGAAACTTTTTTGGTTTTTTAATAATTCTCCGTTCTTTTTGCAAAACTTTCACAAATGTGTTCGAATTATGAACGGTTTTCGGTTCTATTTGGGAGTAAATCCGAAGCCAATTGTGTTGTAGAGACGTACAACCCTGAAGTGTCACAATACTGCAGCGATTTTGCAAACCTTGTAGAGGTAGTGGAAATTCCAGCCGAATCATCACAATCATCTGCGGAACAATAGGAGCAGAGGTAGCAACAGTTCCTCCTACCACTCCGTCGTTCCTCGAAAAAGTGAAAAAACGTGCTCCAAAGAATATTCTTAGTGAACTTAAAGATATTTGTATATCTTTAAGAAAAGAGAACAGTTTTTTGATCAACGTATAGAAATTGAAAAAGAAATGTTAAATTTTGAAAAGTTAAAGCTAGAATTGGACAGAGAAAAGTTAAATAAAGATTTTGAAATAAAAAAATTGGAGTTAGAGCATAAAGAAAGACTTGCAATGATTGAACTAAAGCACAAATATAATATATAACAATTTATATGTTTTTTATAATAATTTTTAAAAATATTTATGTAATAAGAATTAATTTTATATGCTATTGTTATGTTTAATAATATTTAAGAATTTACAAATGTATCTAAATGTGATATCTTGAAAGGATACAACTTTTTTTTGTACATACTAGGCCGGGTCGATTTGTGGGGAGGCAAAAAAATGGCCCATTACTCTATGAAAATCATATTCTAGGGATCAAAATAAGATACTTTGCCGAAGGAACCAACCAATTTGGGTCGAACTTTTGGGTAGGGACAAATTTTGAAAAATCCTACTTTGACCCATTTAGAGTGCTCCAATCGAGTCCAAATGTATGACCGACCCCCACTAACTTTGGACGGCCGATCCACCCATGCCAGTGGCACACCCCTGGAACTCCCCGGGGTTTCCCCATACAATCATTTCAAAAAATCACCATTTTTGGTGATTTATATGAAAAAATCAGCTAAATTGCTATGTTTTTCTTTATTTTTATTTATTTACTTATAATAATATCTATTTTTTCTCTTAAGAAATTTATTTAGTCAGAACATATGTAAATGAAAAAAATTAATTTAAGTGAATTATAGAAAAGAAATTAATTAATTTCAAAGAAGATATTTTTGTAAGGATACAAATATCATAGTTCAAATATTTATGTTCATTATCGCCAGCGCATACGAATCTAGTCTTAAACGTAGATATGTATTTACAAATACCCATTTCTATCAACAATGTAATAAATGTTCATTTCGGGTATATTGATTAGTGACCTTAGTATTTAATGTATGCAATGTAAAGGATTGTGTGCCCTTGAGATCGCAAATGATCCTAAACTAACAATAGACAAGAAACAATTATGTTTGCCCTGAAGATCGCAAATGATCTTAAACTAATAATAGACAATTGTGTTTGCCCTTGAGATCGCAAATGATCCTAAACTAACAATAGACAAGAAACAATTATGTTTGCCCTGAAGATCGCAAATGATCTTAAACTAACAATAGACAATTGTGTTTGCCCTTGAAAACACTTATGCTTAAGATTTGTGTACATACTGTCGGTATGTACAGTAGATTAGTGTTAAGATGTGTGTATGCACTCAGCATGTGGTGCATACATAAATTAGGATAAGGAATGCTATAAATAAAGGAGCTCTGGGCAACCAGAGCTGAGTTCTATTTAACAACCGAAACCCTACGCGTCTTACTTTACAATTACCATTTCATTCTTATTACCTCAAAAAGTTTACAATGAATCCACTATCCTCTACACCGCAAGATGAAGCAACTACATCAACAACTATCGAAAACCCAATGAATCATATACCCAAGCATGATGTTACTGTTTTTGGTGTGTCTACTGATTTGACTGATCTTAATTTACCAACCCATCTGGATATCTTGAGATATTATTTTTACTTAAGCGAACGTGCTAAAACAGAACAAAAAAGTTTTCCCATAAATCATTCACTATTCAAGTACAAGATAAGTTGATTGGAATTTGGGAAAAACTTGGTATGGAAATAATGCTGAAAAAAAGTGTAAGTGAAAAGTATCAAGAGCAAATCAAGAGAAGAAACAACACCCAACAATTTACAGAGTATGTAAAATCTCTGGAAACAATTTTTTACATTGGAACATGTAAATGCGATTTGAAGGCAGCTCCATGTGCATGCGGCTGGGTTCTCGAACGCCTCAAAGAGTTCATTCACGATCAACATAATCAGATAAGACTAACAATGAATGCCTTTAGGATGGAAACTGAAGAGCAAGGAGCAACGTCTATGTCATCAATGCCAACATACCAAGATCCCGATGATTCAACATACGCACCGCCACAAGTTCAAGAAGATATGGATAGAAGCACAAGTTAACTTTGCCTTGGTATGTGACAGATTTGGTGTGCCTGACAGAGTAGCATCAGCATTGGGAACCGCTCTTCATGGATAAATCGAAAGTTCGCAGAGAAAAAGAGAAATGCAGACAAGAAGTGCTTCGCAAACGGTTAGATGATACCAAATTGTTAGCGTTTTCATTCGATGGCAGAAAAGATGATACTTTAACGATAGATAAAATTGATGAGACGTATCATACTAGGATGGTAAAAGAACCTCATCTTGTTATTTTGAGAGAACCCAATTCTGAATTGATTGGTTACGTAAGACTGGAACATGAAACCGCTGAATACAAAACAACCAAATTAAATGGTTTTTTCAACGATAAAAATATATCTCTGGACACATTAATTGGAATATGCACTGACGGTTAGCCAACAAACACTGGCCCACACGGTGGAATTATACGACGATTCGAATTGCTGTTAAAAAGACCATTGCATTGGTTTGTTTGCCTTCTACACTTCAACAAAATTCCGTTTCGGCATTTGTTTGAAGCTTTGGATAAATCAACCAGCACTGGACCAAGATCAGCAACCGGAAAACTGAGCCGTCAAATCGAAACTTGTGAAACTCTTCCGGTAAGTTATTGCTATCACTCATATATTATAATTGTCAACCATTTTTAATTATCTTATTATTATATATTTTGGTGGTGGACGGCTTCCAGAAAATTGAGTTGCAAAATATGCCCCCTGCTCCAGAAAAAAGAATTTTCAACCGATTCGAAGTACTTATACGACATGGCCCATGCAATTTCTAGCGGCGTGGTTCCGGTGGATCTGGCTAACATCAAACCAGGGAAAATTGTACATTCTCGGTGGCTAACCAAGGCCGCTAGATTATTGCGATTATATGTGACAACGGAAAATCCAGATGCAAATTTAAGAATTCTGGTTGAATTTATAATTAAATGTTATGTGCCAATGTACTTCAATATCAGGTATTACAGTTCTGTCGTGTACGGCAGTGCATTATTTTTCAAGTCCATTGGTTGGTCACGATTTCTAGAACCTCGCTTACGCAAAATTGTCAATCAAGTAATTAATGATAATTCATATTATGCGCATTCGGAAAATATCTTGTTATCAATGTTGTTTGATGATAGGAAAGAAAAGCGCGACTGTGCCATCAAGAAAATTCTACGCTATCGAACCTATGTTGACGAGCCAATGGAACTTAGAGTTTATAAAAAACCAGATATAAACTTTAATTGCATAAGTTATACGGAAATCATCAATTTGAATAATATAAATATTGTATTTGAACCACCATTCACGCGAAGCATTCCGTACGATACATTGAAAGAATATTTAAATCAAGAAGATCCACCGTTTAATGATCCAAAAATTCCATCACACATACAAGGAACGGAACGACATGTTCAATTGCTAGCTAGCGTTTCCAAACGGGTTATACCGGAAAATGTTGAGGCTGTTATGGCGACGACATTAGAGAGCCGTGCGAAATTGCCCAGACTTGAAAGTAAAAAAGACTTCAAACAATAATGTTTTTAAATTTCTGTTCCATAACTCACTTAAATTAATTTTTTTCATTTACATATGTTCTGACTAAATAAATTACTTAAGAGAAAAAATAGATATTATTATAAATAAATAAATAAAAATAAAGAAAAAACATAGCAATTTAGCTGATTTTTTCATGTAAATCACCAAAAATGGTGATTTTCTGAAATGATTGTATGGGGAAGCCCCCGGGGAGTTCCAGGGGGTGTGCCACTGGCAGGGGTGGATCGGCTGTCCAAAGTTAGTGGGGGTCGGTCATACATTTGGACTCACTCTAAATGGGTCAAAGTGGGATTTTTCAAAATTTGCCTCTACCCAAAAGTTCGACCCAAATTAGGGGACATCAAAATTCGTTTTAGAGGTATGGTTCCTTCGGCAAAGTATCTTATTTTGATCCCTAGAATATGATTTTCATAGAGCAATGGGCGATTTTTAAATCGACCCGCCCTAGTACATATACATATAAAAATGAAAAATGAATTTTTGATTTAGTTATAATTTTTAATTTAATTAAACAGTATTTGGAAACATAAGATGATATAACGATTGTCTTTTTAATTCAAAGCTATTTGAGATCGTTTCTTCCACTTTTTCTTCATAAATGTCTTCATTTGTACTCTCGTTGAAATTCTTATTTTCACTTTTTTCAAGTAATATATTGTGAAGAATGCAGCATACTAGTATCCATTCGTTTCAGTATTTTTGACTACTTTTATTCCGAATTCGAATCCTGAGCTCTTAAACTGCAAAATCGCTCTTTTAATAAGCCGAAACAGTGTTCAATTCTTACACGGTATTTACTAGGCTGTTTGTTGAATTTTTTTCTTTTAGGTAGTTCAAATTGTTGAGAGTTGCTTCTGTAGGACGTTATAAAAATGTTACTGAGGGGGTAAGCAGAGTCTCCAGCAATCCACTCCTGTCCTGAAAAAAATCTTGGCTGATATTTGTTTAGTGAACAGTTTTTAAATATTTTTGCATCGTGAGTAGAGCCACTGTAGCCAACGACAACATCGCGAATTTTGAGCTTGTAGTCGCAAACCATTTGAGCTTTAATTGCACATATATGATTTCTGGAAAAGAACTCTTCATGATTTTTTATTGGGGTGTCGGCGAGTTTTATTTCAGTGCCATCCACGTAATCTACACAAAATGGTAGTTCGTTGAACGTTTCTCGTACTATTAAAGAGCGCTCAGTATTATCTGGCCAATATATATATAAATGGAATTGTTTTAAAAATGGCTTGAATACTCTGCGAGTAATATTTGTTAACGTTCCTCCGTCACCAATCCCAAAAGTTTACGGAAGTTGTATATCAATCGGGAATTGCTTGCCACTACATTGTTTAAGAACTTCGTCACTTGATATGAGGGTCAATGAGTGAGTAAATTGAGTTCGGTCTACACGCAGCATTTGACGGAACCGATTGTCAGCCATTGTGGTTAAAATATAATCGCACCAGTGAATTGACTTTGGAACAATATTTTCTATACCTCTACGACAGTTTAGTGTAATGAGCAAATCCTCATACACCTCGTCAATGGTACCCTCTACCAAATCTTCATCTTCACTACATATGTCTTGAAATAATTTGAAAGTTAGTCCCATGCTCCTCTGTACATCAATTTGAAGTCAATTTTTGATTTTGCACTTTGTTGAGGCATATTAACTCTTTAATAAAATTGAATCAGCTGTTTCGGAATTAAATTTACCATTCTACAGAGGTAGAGCAAAAAATATGTTCACAGTTAAGCCTTTTAACGAAGTATCAACTAACGAATTACCAAATTAACAGGTTTCGGTCTGAATACCCCTATTGTGACAATTGTCTCGACAAGCCGACCATGCATTTCGGCAGTTATTATCTCAAATAACTTACAATGCAAAATTACAGTTTGTAAAAATATCAACTTAAATAAGTAAAGATACATTTAATATTAAAATATAAAAGTTTTATGTGTTACTTTATGTGTGTAATCATTTTAAGTTAGATATTAAATTAGAGGTAAGAAATTCACCATTACGCAAAGGAACGCTTCACGCTACCGGTGCGTCGCGCGAAAAATGTTCCGAGTGGAAAGGGTTAAAAACAGAACGCATCATTTCAAAATAACGCGACGTATTCGTGATCGCCGTGCAAGATTCAGTACAGGTACAGGGTCAGCAAATCTTTTTCGTGCATTACTTTTACGCTGCGATGTATTTTTTTTTTGTACAGTCTGTGATCATCTTAGTAATGCCACAGTATTTGTATTATGTGTTCGCCGACCTATATTTGCTCGTCTGGCTCGTGGCATTTTTCCTTCATATAAAAAAGAATAAACCAAATGAAAAACAAATAGCATCTACTACTACTTCACTTCAACTGTTCAAAACTTACCGCTTTTTGACAATTTGTTTATAGACAGATATGCAACACCGACGATACGCTAAAGAACTGAGAAAAGTACATGCACACATATGTATATATTAGGGTGTGTCATTCTGAGGCAACCTTTTTTTTCAACTGAAAAACAGGCTAAAAACTTTCGAAAATGTGAAAAAATCACTCAAAAGATGAGCTCTTAATATTAATATCCAGAGGTGCCTGTTTCAAATTCTCTTTTTTCCATTTAAATAACATGGAAAAAAATAATATTTTTTTGTGGTGGTTACTGTGCGGAGGTTATTATATGTGCACGCGATGGCTGCCAGTAGGGATGGTAAACTCGATTACGATTTACTCGAGAATCGAGTTTTCTCGTAAAATAATCGATTCTTCGGAATCGATCTTAAGTAGTCGAAGTCGATTAAGAATAAAAAGAAAAACATTGAGTGAAAAAGAGAGTGACGATGAAATAATCAGTGTCTCATAACCTAAAAAGGTAAATATATAGGTTTATATTTATAAAGGGATAATCCTTCTCTTAGAATGGTATGTTCCCTCAGCCCCCATATACCTAACATAAAAATTTTTGAGCTTCGGGGTGACTTTGTACCGCATATATCGGCCAATATGTGAGTTATCTCAATGAAAATAAAAGAACGTGTTTTA
The DNA here is from genome assembly GCA_037783105.1 of Bactrocera zonata. NCBI lineage: Eukaryota > Metazoa > Arthropoda > Insecta > Diptera > Tephritidae > Bactrocera > Bactrocera zonata. The sequence continues at coordinate 274,744 of JBAWJQ010005150.1, read as the reverse complement.
CTTATAACAGTGTATATTTGTGCCAAAATAGAAAAATTTGAGCGAAAACTTGGCGTATCTCTATATAACCAATATCAAGTTTTTCTATCATCCAGCTGACTTTACCCTATATGATTGGTTTTATGCCTTAATACCATGTTCAGACCGACACTTAATCACAAGATTTCGGCTGTTGAGTAGCTTATCCCACTAATCTGATAAATTTAACAAGATTTCGCCATACAATATTCTTAATCGGGTGTCCGAGGTGATTTGAATCTAATCAACGCGAAATCTCTCTGTGCGACTCTGATTAAGCTCTACTTGTCAACATTGGAAATCTATTACATAATCACAGCTTATTTAGACACTACTAAGAGAAACAAATGCAAACAAGCAAATGAAGTAAACTCAAAAAATCTCAATTCACCTGAAAATCGACTTCCCAAATAAAAAACCGCGTCCATTTTTTCCATTATATGCTAAATATTTAAAAGAAGACGGCTTTTATAACAAAGTACCATTTACTTATCTAACAATGTTTTCTTTTAATAAATATTAAGAGTTGTGAATTCTTGAATGGCAAAAATGTTTGTTTTATCATCTGTTTCACGATAGTGAGAACGGGATTGATAACATAGCTTCCCTGGCTTTGATTTTTGCAAGTTACAAGAGTATAAATTGTTCCGTTGCACCCGATATTATTTTAAAGTTTTTTATTAATTTATCTCCATTATGAGTTAAAAATATTGTAGATGAAAAATACGTTTATATATTTGTCCTTAAATATTTCATGAAATGATGACATCATGTAGACATTAAATTCATTTATTCAAACAAAAAAAATGTTTTTTTAATTGTTAGATATTTTAAAACTTAATTCTAATTGTTTGAAATGGCATACCCGTATCAGTTGGAATAGGGATACGCGGTATCAAGAAATTTCTCCCTTTGATTAAATAGTTAAGATCATAACTTCAATCAAATTTAGCAACAACTTTTTCACTGCCGACAGAAACAGTTGCAACCTGAGTTAATAATTTTTGTATCGCCAAAAGATGCCAGTTGAAATGTCGAATTGTATTGTTGAACATGACGCAAAAAAGTTTCGACCTTTGAGTGGTCCCAAAAATTAATGAATACAATGGTTTGGACGAGTTTTTAACGCTGGTGATCTCACTTGTTGTGGGTGTGTGTGCTGCCGCATCTCGAGAGGTAACTATCGCTCACCACTTGGTTTGCTGCGGTAACTCGTTGGACTTGTTTCCTTCACATAAAAGGTGGCGTAAATTTTTTTTTTTTTTTGGTTTGGAGATTTGTTTAATAAATTCATATATTTTATTTAAACCACTAAAGAACAAAGAAGCGAATATCATTATCATTAATCACTTACGTAACTTGAAAACATTAGTCAACCATTTGACTGGATATTTCCACCAGTCGCGAGACCGAGCCTCGACTTCAACCGCCTAATCCGAAAGCATTCGACTAAATGGAAGCTGTATAGCATTCTAACAGAAGTTACAAAATATTGCAAAGTCTTGCTTCCGAATAAATAAGCCCGGCAGAAGACACCAAACAACTTATTATTAGGGGTATTCAGACCAGCCTTGTCAATTCGTTAGTCGTTATTCGGTAGTTTTTTACATGTATTTTGTTTTTGTAAAATTAACAGACTATCGTTCTACCGAGTAACGAACTATCCATTTGGCAAGCTTGATAATTGTTTCGTTACTCGGTAATATCACATCAGCTGTTTGTTTGTTGTTCGTTGCTTTATTCATTTTTAACGGAAAAATAAGTCTGGCGTTCGTTGCTTATTTTTAAAGGGGAAAAATAAATTTGGTGCACACTTCGTGAGTTTGGAAAAATTTTGCAAAAGTAAGTACATATATCTTTAACAAATAGTTGCTTTTTATTTCATTATATACTTATTTTCAGTGGAACCTCAAAAGAGAATACGCAAGAGGGCAAAGCTTAAAAAAAATGGAGTGAGGAGGAAAACCATTTGATTCTAGAATATTTACTAGGAAATGTGGAAATTGAGGTAGTTCTTTATATTATACAATTAGCTTTAACTAAACACTTTAATACGTTTTTTTATTGAAATCAAACCCCCAATTGTGCTACAGAAAATTAGTTGAAACAACAAATATCGATGCGACTACGGATATGTTGCGCTGCAAGGTCCGGTACTGGAAGCAGATGTATAATAAAGCTGAGGAGTGGCGCAAATCGACTAGTGCTGGAATAGACGTTGGCGATGATGTTTCCACAATAAAAGGTAAATGCGGCTTTAATGTTAAGTGAAACTTTTTTGGTTTTTTAATAATTCTCCGTTCTTTTTGCAAAACTTTCACAAATGTGTTCGAATTATGAACGGTTTTCGGTTCTATTTGGGAGTAAATCCGAAGCCAATTGTGTTGTAGAGACGTACAACCCTGAAGTGTCACAATACTGCAGCGATTTTGCAAACCTTGTAGAGGTAGTGGAAATTCCAGCCGAATCATCACAATCATCTGCGGAACAATAGGAGCAGAGGTAGCAACAGTTCCTCCTACCACTCCGTCGTTCCTCGAAAAAGTGAAAAAACGTGCTCCAAAGAATATTCTTAGTGAACTTAAAGATATTTGTATATCTTTAAGAAAAGAGAACAGTTTTTTGATCAACGTATAGAAATTGAAAAAGAAATGTTAAATTTTGAAAAGTTAAAGCTAGAATTGGACAGAGAAAAGTTAAATAAAGATTTTGAAATAAAAAAATTGGAGTTAGAGCATAAAGAAAGACTTGCAATGATTGAACTAAAGCACAAATATAATATATAACAATTTATATGTTTTTTATAATAATTTTTAAAAATATTTATGTAATAAGAATTAATTTTATATGCTATTGTTATGTTTAATAATATTTAAGAATTTACAAATGTATCTAAATGTGATATCTTGAAAGGATACAACTTTTTTTTGTACATACTAGGCCGGGTCGATTTGTGGGGAGGCAAAAAAATGGCCCATTACTCTATGAAAATCATATTCTAGGGATCAAAATAAGATACTTTGCCGAAGGAACCAACCAATTTGGGTCGAACTTTTGGGTAGGGACAAATTTTGAAAAATCCTACTTTGACCCATTTAGAGTGCTCCAATCGAGTCCAAATGTATGACCGACCCCCACTAACTTTGGACGGCCGATCCACCCATGCCAGTGGCACACCCCCTGGAACTCCCCGGGGGTTTCCCCATACAATCATTTCAAAAAATCACCATTTTTGGTGATTTATATGAAAAAATCAGCTAAATTGCTATGTTTTTCTTTATTTTTATTTATTTACTTATAATAATATCTATTTTTTCTCTTAAGAAATTTATTTAGTCAGAACATATGTAAATGAAAAAAATTAATTTAAGTGAATTATAGAAAAGAAATTAATTAATTTCAAAGAAGATATTTTTGTAAGGATACAAATATCATAGTTCAAATATTTATGTTCATTATCGCCAGCGCATACGAATCTAGTCTTAAACGTAGATATGTATTTACAAATACCCATTTCTATCAACAATGTAATAAATGTTCATTTCGGGTATATTGATTAGTGACCTTAGTATTTAATGTATGCAGTGTAAAGGATTGTGTGCCCTTGAGATCGCAAATGATCCTAAACTAACAATAGACAAGAAACAATTATGTTTGCCCTGAAGATCGCAAATGATCTTAAACTAATAATAGACAATTGTGTTTGCCCTTGAGATCGCAAATGATCCTAAACTAACAATAGACAAGAAACAATTATGTTTGCCCTGAAGATCGCAAATGATCTTAAACTAACAATAGACAATTGTGTTTGCCCTTGAAAACACTTATGCTTAAGATTTGTGTACATACTGTCGGTATGTACAGTAGATTAGTGTTAAGATGTGTGTATGCACTCAGCATGTGGTGCATACATAAATTAGGATAAGGAATGCTATAAATAAAGGAGCTCTGGGCAACCAGAGCTGAGTTCTATTTAACAACCGAAACCCTACGCGTCTTACTTTACAATTACCATTTCATTCTTATTACCTCAAAAAGTTTACAATGAATCCACTATCCTCTACACCGCAAGATGAAGCAACTACATCAACAACTATCGAAAACCCAATGAATCATATACCCAAGCATGATGTTACTGTTTTTGGTGTGTCTACTGATTTGACTGATCTTAATTTACCAACCCATCTGGATATCTTGAGATATTATTTTTACTTAAGCGAACGTGCTAAAACAGAACAAAAAAAGTTTTCCCATAAATCATTCACTATTCAAGTACAAGATAAGTTGATTGGAATTTGGGAAAAACTTGGTATGGAAATAATGCTGAAAAAAAGTGTAAGTGAAAAGTATCAAGAGCAAATCAAGAGAAGAAACAACACCCAACAATTTACAGAGTATGTAAAATCTCTGGAAACAATTTTTTACATTGGAACATGTAAATGCGATTTGAAGGCAGCTCCATGTGCATGCGGCTGGGTTCTCGAACGCCTCAAAGAGTTCATTCACGATCAACATAATCAGATAAGACTAACAATGAATGCCTTTAGGATGGAAACTGAAGAGCAAGGAGCAACGTCTATGTCATCAATGCCAACATACCAAGATCCCGATGATTCAACATACGCACCGCCACAAGTTCAAGAAGATATGGATAGAAGCACAAGTTAACTTTGCCTTGGTATGTGACAGATTTGGTGTGCCTGACAGAGTAGCATCAGCATTGGGAACCGCTCTTCATGGATAAATCGAAAGTTCGCAGAGAAAAAGAGAAATGCAGACAAGAAGTGCTTCGCAAACGGTTAGATGATACCAAATTGTTAGCGTTTTCATTCGATGGCAGAAAAGATGATACTTTAACGATAGATAAAATTGATGAGACGTATCATACTAGGATGGTAAAAGAACCTCATCTTGTTATTTTGAGAGAACCCAATTCTGAATTGATTGGTTACGTAAGACTGGAACATGAAACCGCTGAATACAAAACAACCAAATTAAATGGTTTTTTCAACGATAAAAATATATCTCTGGACACATTAATTGGAATATGCACTGACGGTTAGCCAACAAACACTGGCCCACACGGTGGAATTATACGACGATTCGAATTGCTGTTAAAAAGACCATTGCATTGGTTTGTTTGCCTTCTACACTTCAACAAAATTCCGTTTCGGCATTTGTTTGAAGCTTTGGATAAATCAACCAGCACTGGACCAAGATCAGCAACCGGAAAACTGAGCCGTCAAATCGAAACTTGTGAAACTCTTCCGGTAAGTTATTGCTATCACTCATATATTATAATTGTCAACCATTTTTAATTATCTTATTATTATATATTTTGGTGGTGGACGGCTTCCAGAAAATTGAGTTGCAAAATATGCCCCCTGCTCCAGAAAAAAAAGAATTTTCAACCGATTCGAAGTACTTATACGACATGGCCCATGCAATTTCTAGCGGCGTGGTTCCGGTGGATCTGGCTAACATCAAACCAGGGAAAATTGTACATTCTCGGTGGCTAACCAAGGCCGCTAGATTATTGCGATTATATGTGACAACGGAAAATCCAGATGCAAATTTAAGAATTCTGGTTGAATTTATAATTAAATGTTATGTGCCAATGTACTTCAATATCAGGTATTACAGTTCTGTCGTGTACGGCAGTGCATTATTTTTCAAGTCCATTGGTTGGTCACGATTTCTAGAACCTCGCTTACGCAAAATTGTCAATCAAGTAATTAATGATAATTCATATTATGCGCATTCGGAAAATATCTTGTTATCAATGTTGTTTGATGATAGGAAAGAAAAGCGCGACTGTGCCATCAAGAAAATTCTACGCTATCGAACCTATGTTGACGAGCCAATGGAACTTAGAGTTTATAAAAAACCAGATATAAACTTTAATTGCATAAGTTATACGGAAATCATCAATTTGAATAATATAAATATTGTATTTGAACCACCATTCACGCGAAGCATTCCGTACGATACATTGAAAGAATATTTAAATCAAGAAGATCCACCGTTTAATGATCCAAAAATTCCATCACACATACAAGGAACGGAACGACATGTTCAATTGCTAGCTAGCGTTTCCAAACGGGTTATACCGGAAAATGTTGAGGCTGTTATGGCGACGACATTAGAGAGCCGTGCGAAATTGCCCAGACTTGAAAGTAAAAAAGACTTCAAACAATAATGTTTTTAAATTTCTGTTCCATAACTCACTTAAATTAATTTTTTTCATTTACATATGTTCTGACTAAATAAATTACTTAAGAGAAAAAATAGATATTATTATAAATAAATAAATAAAAATAAAGAAAAAACATAGCAATTTAGCTGATTTTTTCATGTAAATCACCAAAAATGGTGATTTTCTGAAATGATTGTATGGGGAAGCCCCCGGGGAGTTCCAGGGGGTGTGCCACTGGCAGGGGTGGATCGGCTGTCCAAAGTTAGTGGGGGTCGGTCATACATTTGGACTCACTCTAAATGGGTCAAAGTGGGATTTTTCAAAATTTGCCTCTACCCAAAAGTTCGACCCAAATTAGGGGACATCAAAATTCGTTTTAGAGGTATGGTTCCTTCGGCAAAGTATCTTATTTTGATCCCTAGAATATGATTTTCATAGAGCAATGGGCGATTTTTAAATCGACCCGCCCTAGTACATATACATATAAAAATGAAAAATGAATTTTTGATTTAGTTATAATTTTTAATTTAATTAAACAGTATTTGGAAACATAAGATGATATAACGATTGTCTTTTTAATTCAAAGCTATTTGAGATCGTTTCTTCCACTTTTTCTTCATAAATGTCTTCATTTGTACTCTCGTTGAAATTCTTATTTTCACTTTTTTCAAGTAATATATTGTGAAGAATGCAGCATACTAGTATCCATTCGTTTCAGTATTTTTGACTACTTTTATTCCGAATTCGAATCCTGAGCTCTTAAACTGCAAAATCGCTCTTTTAATAAGCCGAAACAGTGTTCAATTCTTACACGGTATTTACTAGGCTGTTTGTTGAATTTTTTTCTTTTAGGTAGTTCAAATTGTTGAGAGTTGCTTCTGTAGGACGTTATAAAAATGTTACTGAGGGGGTAAGCAGAGTCTCCAGCAATCCACTCCTGTCCTGAAAAAAATCTTGGCTGATATTTGTTTAGTGAACAGTTTTTAAATATTTTTGCATCGTGAGTAGAGCCACTGTAGCCAACGACAACATCGCGAATTTTGAGCTTGTAGTCGCAAACCATTTGAGCTTTAATTGCACATATATGATTTCTGGAAAAGAACTCTTCATGATTTTTTATTGGGGTGTCGGCGAGTTTTATTTCAGTGCCATCCACGTAATCTACACAAAATGGTAGTTCGTTGAACGTTTCTCGTACTATTAAAGAGCGCTCAGTATTATCTGGCCAATATATATATAAATGGAATTGTTTTAAAAATGGCTTGAATACTCTGCGAGTAATATTTGTTAACGTTCCTCCGTCACCAATCCCAAAAGTTTACGGAAGTTGTATATCAATCGGGAATTGCTTGCCACTACATTGTTTAAGAACTTCGTCACTTGATATGAGGGTCAATGAGTGAGTAAATTGAGTTCGGTCTACACGCAGCATTTGACGGAACCGATTGTCAGCCATTGTGGTTAAAATATAATCGCACCAGTGAATTGACTTTGGAACAATATTTTCTATACCTCTACGACAGTTTAGTGTAATGAGCAAATCCTCATACACCTCGTCAATGGTACCCTCTACCAAATCTTCATCTTCACTACATATGTCTTGAAATAATTTGAAAGTTAGTCCCATGCTCCTCTGTACATCAATTTGAAGTCAATTTTTGATTTTGCACTTTGTTGAGGCATATTAACTCTTTAATAAAATTGAATCAGCTGTTTCGGAATTAAATTTACCATTCTACAGAGGTAGAGCAAAAAATATGTTCACAGTTAAGCCTTTTAACGAAGTATCAACTAACGAATTACCAAATTAACAGGTTTCGGTCTGAATACCCCTATTGTGACAATTGTCTCGACAAGCCGACCATGCATTTCGGCAGTTATTATCTCAAATAACTTACAATGCAAAATTACAGTTTGTAAAAATATCAACTTAAATAAGTAAAGATACATTTAATATTAAAATATAAAAGTTTTATGTGTTACTTTATGTGTGTAATCATTTTAAGTTAGATATTAAATTAGAGGTAAGAAATTCACCATTACGCAAAGAAACGCTTCACGCTACCGGTGCGTCGCGCGAAAAATGTTCCGAGTGGAAAGGGTTAAAAACAGAACGCATCATTTCAAAATAACGCGACGTATTCGTGATCGCCGTGCAAGATTCAGTACAGGTACAGGGTCAGCAAATCTTTTTCGTGCATTACTTTTACGCTGCGATGTATTTTTTTTTTGTACAGTCTGTGATCATCTTAGTAATGCCACAGTATTTGTATTATGTGTTCGCCGACCTATATTTGCTCGTCTGGCTCGTGGCATTTTTCCTTCATATAAAAAAGAATAAACCAAATGAAAAACAAATAGCATCTACTACTACTTCACTTCAACTGTTCAAAACTTACCGCTTTTTGACAATTTGTTTATAGACAGATATGCAACACCGACGATACGCTAAAGAACTGAGAAAAGTACATGCACACATATGTATATATTAGGGTGTGTCATTCTGAGGCAACCTTTTTTTCAACTGAAAAACAGGCTAAAAACTTTCGAAAATGTGAAAAAATCACTCAAAAGATGAGCTCTTAATATTAATATCCAGAGGTGCCTGTTTCAAATTCTCTTTTTTCCATTTAAATAACATGGAAAAAAATAATATTTTTTTGTGGTGGTTACTGTGCGGAGGTTATTATATGTGCACGCGATGGCTGCCAGTAGGGATGGTAAACTCGATTACGATTTACTCGAGAATCGAGTTTTCTCGTAAAATAATCGATTCTTCGGAATCGATCTTAAGTAGTCGAAGTCGATTAAGAATAAAAAGAAAAACATTGAGTGAAAAAGAGAGTGACGATGAAATAATCAGTGTCTCATAACCTAAAAAGGTAAATATATAGGTTTATATTTATAACCTTCAAATCTATACTGTTTTTCTTCTATTTTTCTATATATATGTAAGAATCGATTTTTAATTAGCTATTTGACCATCATCAGCTAATAGCTAAATCATGGACGAATAAAACGCATTTAGCTTATTTCATATTTTCGCTTAAAAACAAAGTGTGTTGGCAATGCGGGCGGGAACAGTGATATTTAATTTGTTTCAAAATGCCTGAAGTGGAGAAAAGGCTTATTTGAATACTTCAATTTGTAAACGGGATATTAAATTACTATATTAATATATTTACTTTGTTCATTTGATGATATTAATACAAAAAAATTATAACAAATGTTCATATTTGAATTAATTTTAACTTAAACAAAAGACAAAATTTTGTAAGTTTGGTTTGTTTACATTTTCGTCCGTCAAAATGAACTCTATCGTTGTTGCCAACTACTTTTTTTTTAGATTTGCTATTGTGAAAAAAGGCCTGGCAATGCTTCTAGTTCAATATACAAGCTATGGTAGCTTATGACAAGCCAACATAATTATGTTGGCTAAGTCTTCCACGCAAAATAAGCTAATAGCTTAATTTGCTGGTCAAATAACACCCGTTTTTTTACTCGCTATGTAGTCCGATCAATTTGGTCAACTGAAATAAATAAAATTCCGGTAAAGCTGAATCCTCATTGATCCCATTCGGGGTCAAAAGTCAAAATTTTAGGCTTTTGGATTTTTCATTTCATCGATCACATGGGTGCTAACGAAGTTATTCGGGGTCAAAAGTCAAAATTTTAGGTTTTTTGGATTTTTCTGAAAAACTGTTAGTTCTATCGAAAAAGTACCCCAGAGCTGTTGTAGATATTAAAATTCTCTATAAAAATGGTATCTATTATTTTTTTTCTAAGACCTACTGTTTTAATGGTTGCCTGCTTCACTTACCACTTTTGTCCAATTGTGTGTTTAAAATAAAAGACCGCGGGATTTTGGTTTTAACAATACCGACTTGTATTTTGGCTTTAACAATAAACCGACTTGTATTTGGTTTAAGTTGTATTAGCACTTGATTTCTCGGGATTTTGGCTGTACAATAAAACTTCGCGGGATATGTATAAGTAATAAAATTGAATATGCTGCGTAGCGTTGGCGGAAAGCGACGTGGTTTCGCAAGCGGTCGAATAAGAGGTGATGTCGAGGTGAGTGTGGTGAGTGTGCGTGTTAGTGATGGGTGTAGGTGTGGTGTGGGGCAGGTGACTAAGGCTCATTTAGCCATCCCGGCCCCCCTAGGCCAATATTTCAGCCTAGAATGCTTTGAAGCTGCTGGAGAGTGGCTACGACGCTGCTAAGGCCTGAGGCGCGGCGTGGACGCGTCGTTGTTGCTGGCGTCGTGTTGACGCCCCATTATGTGGCCGTCGGGCACGGGATGATGATGGCCCACTTGTTCGACGGGGAAGCGCATCCCGGCTTACTGGAGGTCGTCGTAGTGCGCCGCGGTTGCGGCCGGAAGGTTGTTGACGAATGTCGTTCCGAGTGGTTCGGTGCAACATGGTGTGAAGCGGAAGCATACAAATTTGGCACAGATTGCCCGACGTACACTCGTGAGTTTGGTGGACAGGCGTCAGGCAATTCAGACAATGGCCGTGCGCCTGCACGACCAACTGGCGTCGTTGAGGTGGCAATCCCTTAAAGATGACGCATTGTGGCAGCCGGTGGGGTCGACGACATAGGGGACATCTACGGCGTTGTGGGTCGACGACAAGCGCGGGTGTTGGCGGCAATGCTACCCTTCCATTCCGAGGCGCCGTTGGTGTGGTTGTTCGGGGCGCTGCAACTGGGGCAGCCGCTTGGCGTGGCACATTGACAGCCGAACGAGTGATTGGTGTCGGGGCTGCTGGCATGTCTGCATCCATATTGACCTGTTTGAAAGAGTGTTATTTCAATTAGGAATTGGTTGCATATAGGACATATGAGCATGGCTGCCACGTTATGCGGCATGAGTGGGTCGTTAGATTAATCGACTACATTTGTGTGGTATTTAAAGTATATATATGTATACGTATTTATATAAATTTTTATTTTATTTTGTTTTTATATTCGGTTTATTTAAGCGGTTTATCGGTTTTTGTTTCGCGGTTTTCGGCGATCGGTAAGAAGCATAGTTTGACGAGCGGTCTTGTTAGCTTTCCGGATTGCGTACGGAGATCGACCACGCGAATATGACCGTCGGAGCCTGGATAAAGCTTCTCTATGCGGCCCAGCCGCCATTCGGTAGGTGGCAGGCAATCGTCGTGATTCAGGACACAATCTCCAACTTTTGGCGCATTTTCTGTATTTTTCCACCGGTACCTCTTGTGGAGGTCCTTTATATAGTCTTCTTTCCATCGGCTACTGAAATTATGATGGAGATTTTTAATTCTTTCCCATCTATTTAATAAGGATACCGACTCCACGCCTGGCTCAGGTGTGGCCAGAATGGGTGCTCCTTTGAGGAAACGCCCTGGAGTCAGGGCTGTGAAGTCGGAGGGATCTTGCGATAGGGCTGTGAGCGGCCGTGAGTTGAGAACGGCTTCTATTTTAGCTAATAATGTCGTGAATTCTTCATAATTAAATTTATAGCTGCCGGCTAGCTTCTTGAAATGAGGTTTGAAGCTCTTTACAGCTGATTCCCATAAACCACCCATATGAGGAGCGCTTGGAGGTATAAATTGCCAATTGATACCTTGAGGGGCGTACTTTTGTACGATATCCGGGGACACTTGTCTTAAGAAAGCCACAAACTGTTTTTCTGTGGCTCGTTGGGCTCCTATGAATGTTTTGCCATTATCGCTCATGATTTTGGATGGGAAGCCACGTCGAGCGACGAAGCGAGCAAATGCCGCGAGAAAAGCCTCCGTCGTCAGATTAGTACACAGCTCAAGGTGTACTGCCTTTGTCGTGAAACATACAAAGACAGCCACATAGCCTTTCATGAGAGTGGGAGATCTTAGCATAGACGCCTTTATTTGAAAAGGCCCAGCAAAATCGACACCTGTGGTCGTGAAAGGCAGAGCGAAATTGCAGCGTTCAGGTGGAAGTGCTGCAATAATCTGCGTTCGCATTTTTTGCTTATGCATAGTGCAGGTCTTGCACATGAAAATGCATTTTTTGATCTGGGGCTTAAGACGGGGAATATAATATTCTTGGCGTACCATATGTTGCATGAGGCGCTGTTCGGCGTGCAACATTAATATATGGATGTAATTCAGGAGTAATGTGGCAAAAGGAGACTTCTCAGGTATTATGATGGGGTGGCGTTCGTTGCAAGTCAGGCTTGAATTAGCGAGCCGACCATTGGCACGAAGCAGACCTTTCGTGTCTAAAAATGGGTTTAGTACTAAGAGTGAGCTCTTTTTGTCAATTGGCTTCGATTCTCTTAGTAACGATATGTCGCGACTAAAGTAGCGCGTTAGGGTTAAGGCGATAAGAGCGACCTTTGCTTTTTGTAAGTCCTGGTGCGTCAATGTATCGCAATGGGTGTAAGATACGCCTTTTACTTTAAGTTTAAGCTGCTCAATGAATTTGAGCATATATGCGACTACTCTGAGGGCTCGGGGGAACGATGAAAATCGTTCAAGGATTTCATTATCATCCACTATTGTATGATAGGTGTCAATTTTTCGACTTTCTGGGGCGGTTATGTTGCGCATTGTCGATTGTGGCCAAGAATCTGTGGATTCGATTAACCATCGGGGGCCATTCCACTAGACGTGGAGGTGGCAAGATCCAGGGGTTTGCACCCTCTTATACCTAGATCAGCAGGATTGTCGGCACTGGCTACGTGTCGCCATGTGGCTGCTCCTACTAGGTCAAGTATTTGAGAGGTTCGATTAGAAATATATGTTTTCCACGAGTGGGGTAGCTTTTCTAACCAGGCTAGACCGATTTCGGAATCGGACCATAGAAATAATTTGCATTTGGTCATGTTCACGTGGGTCTGCACTATGGAAACCAGCTTTGCTAGTAGCAGAGCGCCACAGAGCTCAAGTCGTGGTAGACTTATCGTTTTTAAAGGTGCTACTTTTGCTTTTGCAGCAAGTAGGTGGCTTGTGGTTGCGGTGTCGCTTTTCAGAGGCATCGCAGAAGCCGTGTAGTTCCACTTTGTATTCGGGGGAATAGTTTACCCACCGTGGAATTTGTATCTGCGAGATGTCTTTTAGATTATTAGCAAACTGGGACCACTTTTCTAAGCGAAGAGGTTTCACTTATTCGTCCCAGTCTGTTCCGTCTAGCCATAATTCTTGAATCAGGATTTTCGCTTGTATCACAATTGGCGCAAGCCATCCTGCGGGGTCAAAAAGTTTTGGCATTGAGGATAAAATTTGCCTCTTTGTTATGGCGGATAATGCGGTTATGGACTCTGTCGTGTATGAGAACTGGTCCGATATCGCATTCCATTGGATGCCCAGTGTTTTTGTTATACTTTCCTTTTCAAATATAAGGAAATTAGTATCCAATTTGTTATCGTTTGGTTTATTTTTTTATATACTTGGGTGATTAGCTGTGACCTTTTTTAGAGGAAACCCTGCGGTGTTGAGGGCCTTTGCCCTTTGCTGTATGCCTGTGAGAGGCTGTGGCTCCCAGACAGGATGTCGTCTACATACGTACGTGTTTTTAAGACTTGTGTTGCCAGAGGAAATTCTGATTTTGTGTCTTCTGCCAGTTCGTGGAGTGTACGAATGGCGAGGTATGGGGCACAGTTTACGCCAAAGGTAACTGTTTTTAATTTAAAGTCGCGTAATGGACTATTGGGAGACTTTCGGAAAATAATTCGTTGAAAATCTTAATCGTCTTTATGTACGATTATTTGTCGATACATTTTTTCAACATCCCCATTGAAAACGTATTTGTATATACGCCAATTTAGTATGAGGAGTATTAAATCTGGTTGGAGTGTGGGGCCCGTGAATAGAATATCATTGAGCGAATTCCCCGAGCTAGTGCATCTGGAGGCATTAAAGACAACTCTAACTTTTGTTGTTTTTTTTTGTCAGGCTTTACTACTGCATGGTGTGGCAAGTAGAATGAGTGATATTTGCCTTTTATGATTTTTTCGCATGGGCTTACTTCCTCCATGTGATCTAAATGGAGGTATTCTTCTAAGACATCATCATAATGTTGTTTGTGCTCACCTTTTCTAAGTAGGTATTTTTCCACACTTAGAAACTGCTGTATTGCAGAGGTGCGAGAGTGACCTATGGCGAGTGTATCTGGAAATTGTTGTTTAAATGGTAGTCGTACGACATACCGACCATTTCCTGATCTAGTAGTTGTGGCTTTGTAAAAGTCTTCACAATATTGATCTTCTGGCGTTGTAATTCTAATGGGGGGGAGTTCTTCTAACTCCCAAAATTTCCTTAATTGTGAATTAAGGAATTCATTGGATATCTCTTCCACTTGAGTTGTCATGGTGGTGACTGGTTCTGATACTAGTCCACTTAGTATCCAACCGAATATTGTATTTTGAGCTAAAAGGGTGTTTGAAATCTTTTCAACCCCTTCTAGAATAATAGAAGATCTATTTGAGCGGGAGTGTTGCAGTTAGGATCTGCTAACTTTAGGTGTGTAACCTTTTGCCAATGCTTGCTATTTATATGATAGCTTGGAAGCATGTTTGTAAGTTGCGGTGAGACTATAGCTTCCGCTTGAATGCGCTTATCCGCTTGGGGGGAAATTAGGGTGATGGGGCAGATTTTATTTGAGTTTTGTACTACTCTTCCGCCCATTCCCGTAATTTCATAATTGGCATGTTTTGTTGGTAGTTTTAGCCTATTTTGTGCCCTAGACGCTATGAATGATCGTTGTGATACTTGGTCTATTAGGGCTCTCAATTTGAAAAGTTCTCCTCGGTGTTCGATGGAGATAACTGCTGTGGGTAGCAGTACCCTACTTTGATTATCGCTGTGAAGCGTTTGTGTTTTTAAAGCCTTTGAGCAGCTGGTGTCTCTTGGCAAATTTCGGGATTTTGTGTTTCGGGAGTTGCGGTTGCAACTAAACCCGTGGCTCTTTTGGAGAAAGCGCTACTTTGGGGTGTGCTAGGAAAATTATTGAAATGCAACATTGAATGATGCCTCTTGTGGCAATATACGCAATTGAATTTGCTTTCGCAATTATTGAGATTATGTGAGTGGGACAAGCAGTTTGTACAGAGTCTTTTTGCTCTGACAAAGTTGTTCCTTTCATTGATATTAAGTTTTTTAAACTTTTCGCAAGCTTTCAGCTTGTGCCCTCCTTTACACAGTTCGCAGGACGCTTGTTTATATTGTTCGGATGTGAACGATTGATTTTTAAAGAAGCTTCTGTTTAAATTGTGGTTGTTACTAGCTTGGGGTCTAATAAAACTTCGATTTAGGTCTTGTTGAACGTTTTTAGTTCTGACCGTTTTTTTATCTACCCTTTCCGCAATTTCATTTTGGCCAGTTAAGAAATCTTTTATTTGTTGCCACGTTGGGCATTTTCTTCGTGATGAGAGCAATTGATCCCACAGAAGCAAAGATTTTTCCGGTAATGCCGCGGAGCATATATTTACTAGTATGGGGTCCCAAATGTGTTTGGGAATATTCTGTGTCGCTAGAACCGACAAGCAATTTGAAACAGTGGATTGAAGTTTTATAAATTCTTCACTTGTTTCTTTCTGAATTTTTGGTAAATTCATTAATATTGTGACTTGTTTGTCGACTAATATTCTTTCGTTTTCGTAACGAGCTTTTAGAGCTTCCCAAGCATAATTGAAATTTTCGTCATTAAGAGCGAACTGTTTGACTATTACGCTTGCTTGACCTTTTGATTTGTATCGGAGGTGATACAAGTTTTGCGCTTGTGATAACTTAGGATGGTTTATGTACACTGCCGTAAACATGTCCCGGAAGGACGGCCATTGTTCATAACCTCTGTGAAATATTTCTGTATCGCAAGCTGGCACTTTAAGGTGAATGCCGGAACTCGCCTCTTGGCTTTGAATTGGAGGCAGCTCTACTCTCGGTTGTGGAGTAGGTGCAATTGCTTTTATTGATCTCAATTGATCGGAGATCAAAGCTCTCGTTTCCTCGTGCTGGTCTAAGCAGTTTTCGTATTTGGAGCAAGCCGAGGATTTAAAATTTTCCGGAAGATCTGATTAGTCAGATTCTAGAATTGCGTCATACGCAGCTTGGAGACGTGTCCAGAAATTGCCTAGATTTTCTTTTTTGATTTCTAGTGCCGATTCAGAATTGTCCTGAATCGGTGAAGATGAAAATCGAGTGC
This sequence comes from Bactrocera zonata, assembly GCA_037783105.1. Classification (NCBI taxonomy): domain Eukaryota; kingdom Metazoa; phylum Arthropoda; class Insecta; order Diptera; family Tephritidae; genus Bactrocera; species Bactrocera zonata. Next base: position 258,374 of record JBAWJQ010005150.1, on the reverse strand, counting down.
AGTATCGAATTAAACGGTCACTCTCAGCAATAAACTTAGTATATGAAATGTCTTTAATTTTTTTTTGCTTTGTAGCACCTTGCTTTGAGCGTGTAGCTTCAGCCGGTGTACATGGGCTCTTTTCTTCAGTAATAATTTTTTGTACTTTCAGATATTGAATCGATTTAGATTCCTTAGAATCTCCGTTCATTTAGTCAGTGAGTGAAAATTGAAAATATGAGGAAGAAAAACTTCTCTCAGTGTATATCTGTTAACAATAAATGCGTTTGAATCTTTAAGATAAACAATGTTTTAATGGTTTGTATGTTTGTTGTATACACATGGGCAATTATATAATTTGCATGCTCACGTGTGGGAAAACCATCGAATCTATTTGTGTTAGCTCGACAGGTTAACCAAAAATATTGGGCACCGATTAGTGCTAAGTTAAATTAAAATGTTTATAATTCAAAAAAATAAATACTACTATTAAAAATTAAGAAATATCTATCCTAAGATTATAAAATTAAATGTTACATGTTATCAACTAACAATTTTGTAATTAACTTATTTGTTAAAAACTTGAATATAAAATAAAAAATGAACTATTTTATGAAAATTTGTGCTTATTATCAACTCTACGAAAATTTTCATCAATAATTTTAAAAATTTTGACCCCAAGTTCAAATCTCAATCCCGTGGATTTTTATACCAGATATATACTAAGGTAGGAGAATGGAGTCATGTGTAGAAGTTCACGCAAGTGAGGAAAGTTCTCTGATCGCCATTCACTTGGGAGTGGCCAGAAACGATTCTTTTACATATGACTCAAGCAGCTCACGACTTCCGGCCTTTGACCAAGTATCCTCTGGGTAGACTAAGAGCTTCCGTTTGAAGGCGAGTTAAAGTGAGAAGGCGAAACATCCCCTGCATAGGGTTGTGCGCTGGGTTTGGGACCCGCCACGTAAAAAACACACCCAATGAAAAAGCGTAAACAGCCTCGGATGGGAGACCCCCCTTGACGTCCTTGATGACGACCACGGCAAACGAAATAAGGACTATGATTTGAGGGCATGCACCTGGAATGTCCGGTCCCTTAATTGGAATGGTGCCGCTCCCCAGCTGGTAGATGTTCTCGTGAAAATAAAGGCTGACATCACCGCCGTCCAAGAAATGCGATGGACGGGACAAGGACAGAGACGAGTAGGTCCTTGTGACATTTACTACAGTGGCCATATAAAGGAGCGCAAGTTTGGTGTTGGATTCGTGGTGGGAGAGAGACTCCGTCGCCGAGTACTATCATTCACTCCGGAGAATTAACGTCTAGCCACAATCCGCATCAAAGCGAGGTTTTTCAACATATCGCTGATTTGCGCCCACGCCCCGACGGAAGAGAAGGACGATGTGACCAAAGATGCCTTTTATGAGTGCTTGGAGCGCACTTATGAGAGAAGCCCCCGCCACGATGTCAAAATCGTGCTTGGTGACTTCAACGCCAGGGTGGGCAAAGAAGGTATCTTTGGCACTACGATCGGTAAATTCAGCCTCCACGAGGAAACATCTCCAAATGGGTTGAGGCTGATCGACTTCGCCGGGACCCTAAATATGGTTATCTGTAGTACTAGATTCCAGCATAAGAAGATACATCAAGCTACCTGGCTGTCTCCGGATCGAAAAACCACCAACCAGATCGATCATGTTGTGATAGACGGAAGACACGTCTCCAGTGTTTTAGATGTGCGTGCGCTCCGAGGTCCTAACATCGACTCGGACCACTATATTGTTGCAGCCGAAATTCGCACCCGCCTCTGTGCAGCAAAAAACGCACGCCAACAAACACAAGGAAGGTTAGACGTCGAGAAGCTGCAATCACAACAGACAGCCGAACTATTTTGTACTCGGCTTGCACTCCTGCTCTCTGAGAGCACTCGTCAACAACTCGGTATAAGGGAACTGTGGGACGGCATTTCAAACCCCTTACGTACAGCTGTAACCGAAACCATTGGTTTTCGGAAAGTGCAAAGGAACAGCTGGTACGACGAGGAGTGGCGTGTCGCAGCGGAGAGAAAACAGGCTGCCTACCTCGCAACGTTACGATCGACCACAACACGTGCGGGATGGGATAGATACCGAGAGTTGAAGAGGGAAGCGAGACGCATTTGTAGACACAAAAAGAAAGAGGTCGAAATGCGTGAGTACGAAAAGCTTGATAAGCTGGCCGACAGGGGCAATGCTTGAAAATTCTACGAAAAGATGCGGCGGCTTCCAGAAGGTTTCAAGACCGGAGCATACTCTTGTAGAACCCCCCAAGGTGATCTAGCCACCGATGCTTAGAGCATACTTAAATTATGGAGGGAACACTTCTCCAGCCTGCTGAATGGCAGTGAACGCACAACACCAGGAGAAAACGAACCCGATACCCCAATCGATGACGATGGAGCAGACGTCCCATTGCCCGACCATGAAGAAGTTCGAATAGCAATTGCCCGCCTGAAAAACAACAAAGCGGCAGGGGTCGACGGATTGCCGGCCGAGCTATTCAAACACGGCGGCGAAGAGCTGATAAGGTGCATGCATCAGCTTCTTTGTAAAATATGGTCGGACGAAAGTATGCCCAACGATTGGAATTTGAGTGTACTATGCCCAATCCATAAAAAAGGAGACCCCACAATCTGCGCCAACTACCGTGGGATTAGCCTCCTCAACATCGTATATAAGGTTCTGTCTAGCGTATTGTGTGAAAGATTAAAGCCCACCGTCAACAAACTGATTGGACCTTATCAGTGTAGCTTCAGACCCGGTAAATCAACAACCGACCAAATATTCACCATGCGCCAAATCTTGGAAAAGACCCGTGAAAGAGGAATCGACACTCACCACCTATTCGTCGATTTCAAAGCTGCTTTCGACAGCACGAAAAGGAGCTGCCTTTATGCCGCGATGTCTGAATTTGGTATCCCCGCAAAACTAATACGGCTGTGTAAACTGACGCTGAGCAACACTCAAAGCTCCGTTAGGATCGGGAAAGACCTCTCCGAGCCGTTCGATACCAAACGAGGTTTCAGACAAGGCGACTCCCTATCGTGTGACTTTTTCAATCTGCTGCTGGAGAAAATTATCCGAGCTGCAGAACTTAATCGAGCAGGTACAATCTTTTACAAGAGTGTACAGCTGCTGGCGTATGCTGATGATATTGATATCATCGGCCTCAACACCTGCGCCGTTAGTTCTGCTTTCTCCAGACTGAACAAGGAAGCAACTCAAATGGGTCTGGCAGTGAACGAGGGCAAGACGAAATATCTCTTGTCATCAAACAAACAGTCCTCGCACTCGTGACTTGGCTCCCACGTCACTGTTGACAGCCATAACTTTGAAGTTGTAGATAATTTCGTCTATTTAGGAACCAGCATTAGCACCACCAACAATGTCAGCCTGGAAATCCAACGCAGGATTACTCTTGCCAACAGGTGCTACTTCGGACTGAGTAGGCAATTGAAATGTAAAGTCCTCTCTCGACGATTAAAAACCAAACACTATAAGTTGCTCATTATTCCCGTCCTGCTATATGGTGCAGAGGCTTGGACGATGACAAAAACCGATGAGTCGACGTTGCGAGTTTTCGAGAGAAAAGTTCTGCGAAAGATTTATGGTCCTTTGCGCGTTGGCCACGGCGAATATCGCATTCGATGGAACGATGAGCTGTACGAGATATATGACGACATTGACATAGTTCAGCGAATTAAAAGACAGCGGCTACGCTGGCTAGGTCATGTTGTCCGGATGGATGAAAACACTCCAGCTCTGAAAGTATTCGACACAGTACCCGCCGCGGGAAGCAGAGGAAGAGGAAGACCTCAACTTCGTTGGAAGTACCAAGTGGAGAGGGACCTGGCTTCGCTTGGAATATCCAATTGACGCCACGTAGCGAAGAGAAGAAACGACTGTCGCGCTGTTGTTGACTCGGCTATAATCGCATAAGCGGTGTCTACGCCAGTAAAGAAGAAGAAGATATACTAAGGTTTCCGTTTTTATTCATAAATAATAATTTCACTGTAGTGAATAGTTTACTACAACACAGCAAATCTAAAAGTGAGGAAATGTTCATTCTGAGAATTCGAATGATTCAGACCGATTTATCGTTTAAGTTCAAAATTTTGCAGTTTCATATGTACATACATAGGTATGTATGTGGCATGTTAGCGTGTTGGAGAGCCATCTTCTTTATTTGTTTACACGCTACACAACAAAACAAAGAACGAACTTCGCCAAAAATGTTTAAATTGATCAGAGACGTTATTTCCTGAATATATTAACATTCCGTACAAATAAATGGCCTTGAACAGAATTCAAAAAGCGTTTTAACTATTTCACATAAAAATTGGACGGGGCGAAGTTCGCCGGGTCAGCTAGTATAATATAAAATCAAATGTTGATATGCACTTAGGCTACCAATTCTTGGTTTTTATTTGTTTTATTTTGTCCGTATATATCCGTATTGTAATTATTATTATTATTTTTTTTTTTAATTAACAGAATGTAATTTTTTCCTTATTAAATGGTTGCATTTCCCGCACCGAAATTTATTCCGAAATATTTAAATCGTAATTTAAAATTTAATGTATTTATGTACCCTATGTACGTTATATGTATGTATATACCGGCATAGGCAAATTGGATGCCGTGTGTATGCGTATATATTATTTTGCCGTACGAATAACGCGGGAGAAAAAAATTGGAAAATTGGTTAGATGCAGGTATGCGCTCTAAGTACACATTAGAAGATATGTAATATTGCAGAAATTTATAATTATTATTTATACATACATATGTGTGTATGTTGTTTTCCAACTTTGGTTGATACTTATATGTCAATATATGTATAAATAAATATAAAATATGAATATAAGTATTTGCATATATGTATGTTGTATTTTATTATTTTTATTTTTTCTTTTACTAATCGAGTTTGTCCAAGCTTAATATTTGCGCAATTCTGCTTATACTTTTGGAGTATAAGGGGTATTGCCGGAAAACGGGGTCAAGTGTATACTTGAATTTTTTTTTTTTTTTAATTTGTGTGTTTGGATACACAAGGATAAGCGTAAATAGGACCTTTTGTATTAGATATGTATATGCCAGTATATATATAATTATTTTATAGTATATACTGTTCATACATATATGTGGATGTACAAATATATAGCGTACCAAACTGTTTTTCGGTTTCCCGGAAATTAACCGTAAGTTGAAACAGTTTGGCAGCAACCGTTCTTTTGAAATGTTAACCGACTTGAATACAGTTTTTATGTATATAAACTGTATCTGTTAACCAACATACAAATATAAAAATATAAATTTTAAATAATAAGTGGAGTCGATACAACTCACTTTGAGCCGCTTCAAGGGGCTAAGGAATATTTCTGCAGATAAAGGTGGGGGGGATGGGCCGATGCCTGTGATCCGTTTCCTTCCGTTTTTTATGGTTTTGGTTTCCGAACTGCTTCTTGTTGTGTTGTTGCCGATGATTGTTTCCTTTCCTCTTTTTTTATGTTATTTTTTTTTTTTATTATTAAATTTTGTTTTTTTTGTATTTTTTTTTTGTTTAAATTAATATTTTATTGTTTTCGCACCCGATTATTGTACTGTCATTAAACGCGCCCGTCTTGATCTTTGTGCCGCTTTTATTTTTCGCGCCACTTTTGAGGAAGTTTTTTTTTTTTTTATTTTATTACCTTTTAACTTTTGGCTTTTGCCACACAACCTTTTATTGGTTTAGTTTTGTTGGTTTGGTAATTGCACGTTAGGTGATTTTGCACAATTTTTGGAATATTTTATATGTATGTATGTATTTATATATTTCACACTTCTTTGTTTTTTTTTTTTGTGTTTCACCCGCGATTTAAAATTTTTGTATTTTTTTTTTTTGATTTGGATATAAAACTTTTTTTTTATTTTGACGTAACAGTACGGAACCGTTTCGTGTAATCCGTTTTCAACTGTTATTTTTTTGGATGTATGTATGTATGTATTTGTCACTGCACTTTGATTTCACTTGCAATCAATTTTGTGTATATAGTGAATATTGCACTGAATTTTGTATATATGTGTATGTATATATGTATACGTCGCCTCACAGCACGAATTTTATAAGTTAACCTCCTTTTCACTTGTTTATGTCACAAATTTGATTTTATTTTTTTTTTCCAATAGTGCCGTTCTTTGCGGCTCGAAGGACCAATGTTTTAATGCAGGGATGGGCACATTTTTAGCACTCAAAGTTAGCAATGTGCGCACGGGGGCTAGAAGAGGGGAATATCAGTTTACGGAGAGAAGGGCATAACAAGTTGCGAAAAAAATCAATTACATTCCTCCGTAACTTAATGTTCATCGCAAGTGGTTGCGGCAATACTGACATTGTACAAGAATTATAGATCGGAAGTTTACTTCATATCGGAATTGTACAGTTGTGTGAACAAAAAGAGGTAAACATTATTTGCAGGGTTTAGAGTTTCGCATTAAAATTTGTTTTTATTTACTTTTGCATGGTGGGAAATTCTAATCATTGTTTGGAAAAAATATATAAGTTATACTTGTATCTAAAAACAATTTTATTTAAAACAGCACATTTTAAAATTTCACAACATCTTGTGGTTGTTCCTATTTTGTTCACACCACTATACATGAGATAGAACAGTTAATAGTGGTGATGCCAGTTGTAAAAATTCCTTTTAGCTACAATTGAGAAAACTTTTCTCAAGTTGTGGGCTTTTATACGTACACGTACATTGGTTGTTTTATCAAAATATTCAAAGAATTTAGGTTTTTTTCTATAATTGTTCTGTTAAATTTTAAAAATCTAAAATGCCTCTGGAAATGTATTAAAATAATAATACGCGCTATAGAAAGGGAACACATATTTTCAAAAATATAAGATATCATCAAATAAAAATATATTTGCGCGGTATGGCATTATTGATTGAGAGTGGCTAAGCACATAAATAGAATACAAACACTAATGGCAGAAACACCGTATTTCGATTCTCCCTCCGCTACGAGCGGAAGGCGTTTTGTTCTCGTGTTCATTCGAACAATGTTGCCATTACTCAATACGCATATGTAGTTTTGCACACATCTAACTTTTCAATTATAATTTTTCATAATTTAAAATACCAAAACTGAAATTTATAAATAATAGCATTCGATTCTGATTTTGAGTTAGTTTAAGAAAATTTCAAATATATTGAAGACAATTTTTATAATTACTACAGTATATGGAGCCTGGCAACCCTGCGTTGTGAGAGAGCAATCAGCTGAATCGTTTCATTTCGCATAAGATTCATTTATGTATATGCGTTTGAAGACAGTGGTTGAGAAACTGAAATTATTATAATTTAAATGTGCCGAAATGTCATCAGCGAGGGAAATCAGTGTAAATTATATAATATTTATGTTTGTGAACAATTTTTTTCAATAATGAAATTAAACAAATATAAAATAAGAAAAACGTTATCTGATTTAAATTTTGGTAAAATAATGCGCGTAGCTACAGCTAATGAGATTAAACCAAACATAGAATTTATTATGGCAAATAAACCAAATTAAATGCTGTTATATAGACATATTAAAAAATTATTACTAAAATAAAATATTTATTATACTTTTTTTATTTGTCTTACATTTTATAAATTTATAGTAGTTACAAAGAAACTTAAAATAGTTAGGAAATTTTACAGTTATTACCCACAGTGCAACTTCCCATATATGCGTGCGCTCTCATTTGTAAACATGGTGTGGGAAAATACTTTGCTCTCATTTCTAAATATGGAGTGGTAAAATACGTTGTTCTCACTTCCCTCTTCATGTTTGCCCGCGATGATCCCCTCACCTAGCCCTCAAAATGTGCACTCGTGCCCGCACGAGCAAAATGCTACTGAGGGCTAATATGCCCATCCCTGTTTTAATGGTTGCCTGCTTCACTTACCACTTTTGTCCAATTGTGTGTTTAAAATAAAAGACCGCGGGATTTTGGTTTTAACAATACCGACTTGTATTTTGGCTTTAACAATAAACCGACTTGTATTTGGTTTAAGTTGTATTAGCACTTGATTTCTCGGGATTTTGGCTGTACAATAAAACTTCACGGGATATGTATAAGTAATAAAATTGAATATACTGCGTAGCGTTGGCGGAAAGCGACGTGGTTTCGCAAGCGGTCGAATAAGAACTGAACTGTGTAAAGCGAACCCTTTTTCAGTGGAGTGGTGTGGTGTGTGTTTAGGGGTGTGGATCCTGCGCTCGCGCGTGAGGGTGGTGTTGATGTGGAGTGTGGTGATGTCGAGGTGAGTGTGGTTAGTGTGCGTGTTAGTGATGGGTGTAGGTGTGGTGTGGGGCAGGCGACTAAGGCTCATACAATTTAATAAGTATGACCTAAAAATCTAAAGTCGCTCTGCGCGAACAGGGAATTAATTTTAGACCAATGGTTTCTTGGCAAAACTTTCTTAGAATTTTCTGTAGTTTTCGTTTTCGTTTTTGCTAGCCGCTTTGTTGTTTTTTTTTCCACCCACACTAATCGACCCGGCCTAATACACAAATCAACATACCTATATGCGTACACATGTAAATATGTCGCCCGCAAAAACTACAAATATTGTTCTGCAGAAACAACAATCGTCTCAAATAGCATCAGCAGCGTCACAAGTCAATATGGCTGTCAAATAGTCGAGGCCCAAATTTGTAGAAAACCACACAAAAGCGATATTTTCATTCATGAAAGCAAGCGCACTTTCAACTTGTAAACTTGCTTCATTCATAAAAACAAACACCATTACATCTCCCGAGCATGCCTTCGCCTTGAAGCGTCTTTTCGCGACGATAGCAAACGCTAAAAATCATAAATTGAATATATTTCTGAAATGTATGAGAAGGAAAAAGTGACAACCTCGCAAATACATGTAAAATGTATTAGAATAAAATTGACAACATAGTTTATTGGTCGTTTTTCAAGTCCAGAAATATTTCAAAAAAAATATTCAATATTTCTCTGATTTATGTCTACAGTGAGTCCCGGTTTAGTAGTACTCCGCTTAAATGAAAATCATCCCTCTTAACTGCCTATATCTTGCTGCATTGAACTACTTAAAAATTATTGTGTTGAGTACCACTCGCTAAAGTATCCGCTCTCGCTTATGTGCCATATTATATTTTGATTTTTAACAAACCACAAAAATCTGTTACTTTGATTGTGGCACATAACCGAGATTGATTGTATTTGTCAAAGAATGTGAAAAATATTTTTACGCGGCTTGCAAAAATCTGCCTCGATATGTATGCAAGCTCACACACACAACATATCTACGCTTGTTTGTAGTCTAAGTTGTTTCAGCGGAAAGGGAAGCGGTGACAATCGGCGGTCATTCGTTAATTTTTTTCGGCACACATTGCCTTTTGGACAAAACGTGAGCTTCGACCATTGGATCAGAGAACGCAAAGCAGAGATAAAGAGATCCTCAACTCCCCTGTCACTGGAAACGTGAGAACCGCTCACCTGCCGAACTTTGACAGTTGACTGGATTGGGTAGGTTTGACGTTTTGCAATTGGAATAACTGGAACAACCAGATTGAAATTATACCAAGAATATATGTGAACGGAGGAACTTTTTTGCCGCCCTTCAAGATCGCTAATAAAAATTTTAAATAATGAAAATAAAAAAAAAATGTGAAATTTATATATATTTCATCAAACGTTTTGTAATTTGATTCATAATAGAATTAATTTTCAATTACAAATGATTAAAAACATTTATTAAATGAGAACTAACATGCTTAATTCACCTTATTAAGTATTGAAAGATCAAAAGTTAGTTGTTTTAATATACCATAAAATCATAAAAAAGGATTTAAGTTCTTTCGCCATATATTGAAAGTCCAATATATAATAATTTGCAATCGTAATAAGTGTTGGGTGTTTTAAATTAAAATGCCCAAAAATTCTTATTTTTTCGATCTTTCCATAATGGAAAATGTTACAAAAAACGCATATTTTGAGGCGCTCTCACACTGGAATAAGTTGGGCTTCCCATTTTCCCTGACGTAAAGCATAAAGTAGGTGCAAATTGAATTCTGTGTGATGTTCGATTTTACGGCTAACAGAGCTGAAAGAATTGTAGTAAGGAATTCACTATTTTCGCTGCTATTTAGCAGAAATGAGCATGTTCTCTGGCAGAAATATATATAAAACGACTGAATTCATGTGAGAATAAATAAAGAGAAATGCTTTGAAGAAACATATACAAAGTCACAGAGTGAATGTAAAAAAGCATTCTCTGAGTCACATATACGTGATTATTTTGTATTATATATTTGTCAAAATTTCAATTTTTTTACAAAATCGAGAAAAAATAGGTAAAAATAATTTTAATTTTATTGCTCTTTAATTTCATTTTTTAAGTTTAATATTTCAAATAAATTATATATATTTGGACTATTAAAAGGTGAAGATGTGCCAAATGAACTTCATTTCTTCAAAGAAAATTGTTTACTTTCATGAAATATGCATATTCGTATTATTCCGCTATCATTCCCATATTTGTATCAATAGAATTTCTAAGACATAAACATATGCGTATTATTACTTTGACACATTTGCTTGTATGTTTGCGAAAGCAAATGCGAGCTACATACATATGTACATACATTCATAATAACAAGTGTCGCACGCATCTTTCGCATCTCTGTTGGCCGAAACTGACGTTTTGTCAAAGAGTCAATCTGTCGAAGCACTGACGCGACGACAAAGCGTCACAACATTGTGTTGCTGGTAGAAAATCCAAGCTGTGCCGAAAAAAATTAACGAATGTCCGCCGATTGTCACCGGTTCTCTTGCCGCTGTAACAGCTTCACCTACATATGTGTGAGCTTGCATATATATCGACGCTGATTTTTGCGAGCCACGGAAAAATATTTTAGAGTTGACAAATATTGTAAATCGACAACAGCTATGTTGCCACTTTTCTCACTTCTTTCTTAGAACAAACACCAGAAAGATGTTCAATTTATGATTTTTAATCTTTGCCATCGTCGCGAAAAGACGCGCAAAAGGCATGCTCGAGGAGATGTTACGGCGTCTGATTTTATGAATAAAGCGAGGTCGCTTGTGGAATATGCGCCTGCGTTTATGAATGAAATCGTTTTTGTTGTAAAATTTACTACATTTGGGCTTCGCCAATTCGGCTGTCATATTGACTTGCCATGCTTATGCTATTTGAAACGATTGTTGTTTATATAGAACAATGTTTCAATTTTTTGTTGGTGGCATATGTATGTTTGTATGCTTGTGCACTATTTGTTCGTAAGTGTACACAAATATATGTACATAAAAGTATATATGAATGTATGAACATGCAGATCAATGCGCGCACATGTAATATATTTGGGGTACTCACAACGTGTCTTAAAGCATCGTAAAATCATAAAATCATAAGTTTTTATGCTAGTGTAAAAATTTGTTGTTGGATTGCATACTAAAATAAGTTTACGCAAATACAACTCTGAACGCTATGTATTCAGTTCGTCATAACTGACCAGCTGATTTCTGTTTACATCAGTTTGTTTTTGTGTTGTGGTTACATTTGTGTTTAAATTTAAATTTCTTTCAATTTTCTTTTGTCGAGGGTTTTCGGAATAATGGAGCAACATAATGTTACACAGGTAATATAAAAATGCATAATAAATACAACTTAACTAATTAAATGCGCTTTTAAACAAAAGCAAAGCGGGTGCGGTGGACTGTAAGCTGACACTCTCGAAGGTTCGTTATATGCGTACAACATACTATATAGCAAAGCAAAAGCCTGGGAAGGAAAGAAATCAGCTGATCGATAAGTGATTTACGAAAACAAATTTATAACGACGTGTTCACAACCATTGTATTTTGCCTTAATTTTTGTTTATGACTTATAACTTTATGACACGTTGTGAGTACCCCAATGGATAAGTGATAAACATGATTTGAATTTCTGAACGTATACATACATTCATATGAGCATGTGCAGATACACAAGATAGGATAGAAGATGTATGTATGTATATGAATATTGTTGTGATAAATTTAATTTCTATTAGTAAGAAAAATATATATTAGTATATTATACGACGTTAAAATGAAATAAAATGATTAAATATGCAAGTCTAAATTGACTGTAAATATTATATTACCATACACGCAAAATTTATTCTCATGGAAGAATAAAAGGCAAAAATTTAAAATAAATTCTGTCGAGGTTTGAACCTGTGTAGACATTATGTTTAACTATGGTTTGGTTATGCATGAAAGAAATATACGATGGTTCAAATAATTTTGTTTAAGTATAGAAATATGCTTTTGTATAACATTTGTTTTCGCAAACAAAAAGACAAATGAACAAAGGACATAATGTATGATTGTTTCGCATTTTGCTTCTACGCCGGTCAAATTTCTATACAAAAGTCAACTGAAATGCATGATAAAATAAAATAAGATTAAATTAACATAAAAAATTTGACAAATTATAAATAAAAGTTCTACATACATATTTCCATACATTATGGAACATATTTCCTATGGAATATCAAAGAAATTATTTATCAACATGGACATGCATACATATAATGAGTTGTCAAAAAAGTCTTGCGGTATTTTTATTGAATCAATTCGTGTGGAACCCATACATCGAGCTTCTTAGTGACTCCAAGCTTCTTCAAATGGTTTATGACGGTTTGATGACTACTATGCCGGTCTCTTTCGACCAAATTAAGCGATTTTATCGCAATTTTCGACGACAGGCCTTCCGGAGCGTGGCGCATCTTCGACCACCTCTTCGCCAGAACGGTGGAAATGGAAACTGTATCGGGTCCATAAACTGCACAAATTTTATTGGCGGATTGAGATGCATTTTTGCCATTACTTTAGTAGTACTGTAAAATATGCCGTATTTTCTCTTTATTTTGCTCCATGTTTGCGACGCTATAACTCACGAACGACTTAAAAGAAACGAATCAATCAAACACGTGTTAGCGCGTGAAATGAGCTTTCCAAAAAAGTATAGCATGACCCGATGCGACGAATAAAACTAGAACTACGCGCTCTCAGCGACAACTAGCGAAAATACCGCAAGACTTTTTTGATAACCTAATATTTATGTCTCTTCATATTCTTGGGTAAGTGAGACAGAGAACATAAAAAAATGTCTCTATATTTTCTGTGTGAGAGGTGTGTTTTGTACACATTTTTTGCTGTTAAAAGTGGAGTATCAAAGAACTTATTTTTCTTCAATATTCTCTGCTTGAGCATATATGCCACGTCATCATATGCCGTAAATACATACATACATTTATTTCTCTTTATATTCTCTGTTTGAGTATGTGAGAGAACTGTAAACAATGTTAACATTTCACAGCGTCAATTCTGTGATTGTGAGGGGAATTCCTTACTACAATTTTAACAAATGCGGCGAATTCCTTACTTTAAATGTAAAAAATGTTCGATATTGAACCTGCACCTTCTCTATGCTTTACGTTCTCTGATCGGATGTCCGGGCCAACGAAGATTTCGCGTGAAACAAAGTTGTGTGTGGACCAATTTACAAACATTTTGCGAATGTTTCTTTTTGTTTACATGCACACATAATTACAAAGTGAATATGGGCGACCGCTTGGTCTTTTAACATGTTATCAAAACCGCAAATAAATATGTAGAGTATATATCTCATCAAACCTACCTTAATTAAATATTTAGGTAACAACATAAACATGTCCATTACATATGTATGTATTTCCAAAGATTTAAGGAACTCATCATGAAAAAGTTCAATTTGTACCTACGTGTTTGTGTTCTTTGATATAAAATATATAGAACATATAAGTACATATGTATGTATGTAAGCTAATACCACCAGTTCAAATATGTAACATGATAGTTACGACCAATATGGTCTGTCGTATGTGGATTGGATATGTAGTCTAGAACGAAATATCAAACATTGTACTTTGCCAAGATGTAATTCATAGATTGTAAGATGAACCTTTCCACTTGTAACATATGATCTATCTTAACTGGATTGTTGTTTAAATGCGTTAAGCACCCACCCCCTCTACTCGGTAAAACTGGCGCATCCTAATATAACAGCTCAACTCACCACGTCCACGTAATTCGTATACACTTTCGCACGTCAATATTTGGACCATCAATAATTCAAAAAACACCTTTCGCTTCGAAATACATAGATCCTGCGCGCTAGGCTCAAGTCGATATTAACGTAATACGACAAGCCTGCGTGATAAAATCTTTTGGCAATATACAGTATACCGACATATGTAATTTACAACAAATTAAATAAAGTGTTAATATACCAAATCGAGATACAGAAGTTTTATTTTATTTATTATTTTTTAGGCAGGCACTATAAATCAACAGCCACAAAACGAACCACAAAGAATAAAATAAAACAATATCCAGTGCAGTGCGGTAGAAGTGCAGTGGCGAACAAAAAAAAAAAAATAAATAAATAAAATATAAAATAAACAAAACAAGTAAGGAAGGGCTAAGTTCGGGTGTCACCGAACATTTTATACTCTCGCATGATAGAGTAGATCAATTTGTGTACTTTGAGTATTGAATTGTATTTTCGTTTATTTTAACTGTATTGAGGACTATGTAAAAAAGAAAAACAATCGTTTTTTGAAGTTAATGCACATTTTATTTCTTACATGAATAAGATTATACAGGTTTGACTTAGAAGTAATAAGTATTATATATTTTAATAATTACATGTTATATTTTTAAATTCTAAAGATATGTTTTTAAAAATAGCAAAATATTTACTTCTACTTTATATTTGTACAAATTCTTATATATTAACAAATAATATATTTTATTTAAAACAATATTTTTTTTTTCAAAAAACTGCATTTCTCTTAATATATAATAATGTTATTTTATTATATAAAATTAAAATTTTGAAAGATTTGTTAAATTATTTTAATTCTACCTTATGTTTTACAAATTCTTATATATTAACAAATTACACAAATGATTTAAAATTTCTTAGTTTAAATATTTATTTATTAATTCATAATGTCATATTTTTAACCTATTCTAATGCCCTTATGTGTGAAAAAGATACTGTTGTACATAGCCTTAGTCCGAAATAGAGACACAAATACCATCATGATAGCTATGCACTGTCTCATAAGTGATAGCATCAATATGAGAATGATCCATGTTTGAAAATGCCCAATCAATTTGCGTCCCCACAGGTGTAGTTGAATATTCTACACTAAGCAGGGAACTAAAGTTTTTATCTTGAGGAAGATTTTTTATTGTAGACCCTGTAGACTTTAAACAAATGTTAAAATCTCCAACAATTAAGACATTTTGATTGCACAACTCTGTAGTAAGAATTTCTTGAAGTTCTGCAATTAAAAGCCTGAGGGGAAAAGCTGAGTTTCTGTAAAGAACCAGAATATTGTTGTTGAAACATTTAAACAAAACTGCTTCTAAAACTTTGCGGCCTGAATAAATTTTCTTAATAGTCTTCGGTTCTATAGAGCTGGCAACACTATGCTTTGCATAAATTATAAGGCCCCGTTTATTTCGGTTGCTTGTCTCAGTGCTATCTATCCTCAGCTCGTTTATAAGAGTAAATCCTGGTATCTCAAAATGTTCAACAGGAATGCTCCAGGTTTCTACGAAGCATAAAATATCTGAAGAAAGCAGCAGACAGTCGCCTTTTATATCGTTAATGTGAGCGTGGAGACTCTGAACATTATGAAATAAAATTTGAAGTGCTGATGATCGAGAAATCATAAAATTGAAACTTGTAATCAGGGCTTTAGATGTGCTCAATTCCATCATTTCCCTAAATACTGGATCCGATTCAGAAAATTTATTAGGAGGAATAAAATTTCCGACAATAAAGAGACCTACTGCCGTAGTAGCTCGACTGCAAGCGACATATATCGAAGCTCTAGGCATTCTGGGTCGAGTATGAACGACAACTTTATTATATGTAGCACCCTGACTTTTGTGAATAGTTATTCCCTCAGCTGGAACAACTGGAAACTGATTTCTTTCAATTATAATTTGCTCATTTATTTTATATTGAAAAGATCTAATAACTTTTTCAATTGGGGTCCAAGAACTTTCTATAGGATGAGGCTTTTTTGATCGAGCTATCAAACCAACAGAAGGTTCCAAGAATTTAATCCAAAGAATTACTGGATAATCAATTTGCATTAGTTCTCCAGTTGCCCCATAAACTAAACCATCAGATGTGTTTATATTCACTGTAATCATGTATTTTGCAGTGTTTTTTAGTGTCAACTCATAAGGAAGTCCCTATGTTTCAGAAGTTTTGAAAAGTTGAACACTTTCCAAAATATTCCCTTGTTAATCACCTATACCCATTCCTCTTACAGAGTCTTTGGCAGTTGAAGAAATAGCTTCAGTTGTAATTCGACTGAGCTTAAGGGCATTGAAATTATTTGTCTCTCCGTTTGACCAAATAAATGGATCGCATCATCGGGGACTTCTTCAGAATTAACTACCCGAGTTTGAATTAATGATATATCATCATTTGTCATAGTGCCAGATGCCATAGGGTTTAACGCAATAGCAAAAGCTTGATCGTCCCTTTGTCTCATTATTTCTGTTAATTCAAAATATCTGAACAAGTCCCACAAAGGATTAGAAGAAAATATCCACCTATCTCCAACAGGTGGGAGTTGCTTCAAATCTCCAAACACTATAATCGGTATGCCACCGAATGGGTTGTTTGTTTCAAAAATTTGGTTAAGCCTAGCATCAACATAGCTAAACATTCGAGCGCCCACCATTGATATTTCATCAATTATGATTAGTTTTAAATCAGCAAGTTTGGAATACAAAGAGTTAACTATGTCACTGCTTAGGGGCCTCAACTCTCTATTCAGCTGATTTACAGGAAGAGAAAATATTGAGTGAAGTGTCAGTCCACCTATCCCGAATGCAGCTTTACCCGTAGGTGCACAAAGGAGAACTTTTAAAGAACTTGGGTTGGATCCAGGTGTAGAATTGAAGCGATGGTTAAGAGCTTGATATATTGCAGATATCAAACGACTTTTTCCAACACCTGCTCCGCCCCCAATGAATTCATAAAATGGTCGACTTGTTTTAATCTGATGCATCAAATGAGTCAAGTATGTTCTTTGCTTAATATTTAAACCTTGAACTAGAGAAAATAATTCCTCAACCGAAATTAAAGGGGGTAGTTTAATTAGCCTAATATTGCAATCAGATTCAGTACCATTATCTGTTGTATGTTCGCCATGCAAATCCAGCAAATTAATATTAGGGCTTATTTCTGGAAGTGCTAACACCCGAAACTCATTTTCCACAACAGGTAGTTCATTTTGCACAGCTTCTTCTAAGTCTGTCTCATTATAAAGACTTTCTAAGACATTTTCCAGTTCTCTTTGATCAAAAACATCATATTTTTTTCGATTTCCCTCAATTAAAATACGGTGAGTTATACAAGTTAGCTCATTATCATTTTCAATAAGATCTTGCTGTTCATTCCGCCATGGATAGAAAAGCATTACCATTTCGCGGAAATACTCAACTTTGGTCACATCAGGACTAAACCTTCTGTACCGAATAATAATTGGTTTGGTACGTTTTTTAACAAAACCGCTACCGACTCTAAGTGCAATGGGTACCCCAATATCTGGTACGTTATTATCTTCCCTCTCTTCTTCTTCGTGATCACTGTCTTGCACTATTCTATTGGATTTCACAAATTTAAACAAAGATGCAAAATCTGCTAAGCAAACAGTTTCTAACTGATCGGGCCGCTGCACATAACGGTCTAAAATACCAGCTACAAATATTTCAGTAGAATCTGAAGGAAGGTTCTGAAGTTCCGCCCTAGGTTTTACCATTCGAACACGTTCCTCCGGTCGTGAGGTATTTATAAATATTTCTCCATTACTAGCTTCCGAAAGATGAAGCCCAATGCAGCAATAAACAGCTTCTTGTGCAGATATTTCCGTGCCTGATATAAATTTATGACCTATATGTTGAAGTTTTTGCTTTATTGTATAATTTCCGGCATTTACTTCTGATATAGCTTCATTTAAGTGCCTAGAAACTCCTCTGTTCGATTTATTAATATAATTAATTATATAGGAACAGCAAGCATATGCATCCAGTATATATTGGATATCCATATTAGCCCTATGGAGTTCCAAAATAAGAGGATTATAAGCATTTATAAATCGATCTTTCATTTTTCTTTTCAGAAAAATTTTAGGTTTCGATAAGCTTGATCTCAGAGCTAGCAAATAGTCATCAAAAGACATGTTTATTCTATTATCGCTCAAGAAATATTCAAAATTATCTAAATTCGATATATCTTCAGTAGTCAGAGTTGAATTTAAAACATTTTGAATTCTAGAAAAGTTTTCCTTATGCCTTTCCAAATCTTGGGTTGTGTCTGGAAAAGGAAGCAATATTTGTGTGCAAGGCATTGGTGGATATGGTATACCAAAACGACAAAATTGTTGTCCTCTTATTTCTCTAGTACACGACCGACTGTGATTATGCTTTTGATAATCTAAATAATGTTCCAAGTGGCTTACTGAACCATCTGTTGAAACATAAATGAAATCAATGACTTCGGAGAATGTCTCAGGATTTTGAAGGTTGATCTTGGGAGCATTATTAAGCCAATACATGCCATGTATATGCGGAGAACCTCTCTGTTGAAACTCTACTCTCCAGTAATAGTTTTTTACGAAATGTGTTTCAAAAATGCCGGTATTATCTTTAAAAAGTTTAAGGATTTGCCGGTAGCGGTAATCAAAATATCTGGCACAAGTAACCGCATCTGAGCGGATTAAGCGATATCTATCTTGGGTTGATAAAATGTTGGCTTCTTCTTGTGAAATATCTTTTGAATCAACAGTTTTCGACAGAATAACCAACAGCTCAACCCACTGAGATTCAGCAGCCGATAGAGTTATGAAAAAGGTTGGAAGCCCAAATTGGCGAATCATTGCAATTGCTTTTTTTTTCTAAGCTTCCCAGTGAGCAGGAGAGGATCTAACACCTTTCAAAACTTTGTAACCGTCATCATGTTGAATCAAGTTTTGAACAAAGTTTTCATTTAATACATTTTGCGCCGTAACGCGGTTAGGACCTGAAAATTTTCGAAGGCAAATGGATGTACTATTTTTAATTTGCAGTAATTCTAATTTTTTATAGTCGTAGAACAACTTTGGAATGGTACACGCTCTGCGGTCAAAGCGGCGAATTTCGGAACGTACTATCTTACTATATGTTTCAGAGCATGTACGTTTCTGCCCAACGTATATTGTTCCAAATGACAATTCTTCCGAATTATTATCTTGAACTATGTCAATTGGCCTTTGCCCTTCCCCTGGCGCTATAACTAAACGGTTATATTCCATGTTTTCTACAGGAATATTGTCTAAAAGAGTCTCTTGACCACCTGGGCTCAGTTCTGCAGGTACAGGTGCTATGGGAATGGCTGAGTAATTATTATGGGAAGTCTGTTCCTCATAAAGAGATTGAACCAATCTATCATCTTCAGCAGATGCAATAAAGGGAACTTCTTCTTGGTTATTAAAGCCTGAAATCCAATTCTCATTTACGTGTATATTATGCTCACGATACAGAGGAGTATTCACTAAGAATCGCAAAGCTTCCATAACCTTCGCAGGCCGTATGGTATCAGTCATATAATCATGATTGTATTCCATACGTCTTCTTAAGTGAATTTGTATCACATGAGTTTGATCAAAGTCCTCGGTAGAGATGTCACAACATTATTAACAGAAATAGGTATATTGACAACGGCACCTTTAATCGAACTTTGGCCTTGATAACCCAAAAGGCAATCGAGGCATTATTAGCCTTTCTTCAATAGGGGTTAAATTTTTTAAACAATCCGGTATATCCGGAAAGTCTAGACCATTTAACAAACATATTTTTGGTATGTTATTTTTGGCAATCCCATTTTTGCAAGTTAAGCAAAAATTGTAGTTTCCATCTTCAGAAGGAAACTTTTGCTTTAAAAAGAAAGCAGATGTAGCATCTGGGTGAACTTGAGCTATAGTTCTGAAATTTAACTTGCGAACTTGATGTGAAAACCATAATCCCCCACAGCAAATACATATTTCGGTGGGACCTTTCTTTATATTTTCAAAATAAATACTTCGAAAATCTCTTGAAATGCCACCATTTGCAAAAATATCAGAGACATTATTTTCTCTGTTTAATATATTTCGTTGGGACTGTCTTTCGTTTTGAATTTGCCTATTTGCCAAGTTTTCTCTATGAATACGGACCTGATTTTGTTGTTGACGTCTCTGATTTAAAATTTGTTCCCTTGCACCCCTCCTGATAAGCTGTCTTCCTTGCGTTTCTCTATAACGTTCCTCTCTTCTTGTTTCAGGATTTCTTCTTGAACGTTCTCTTTGCATTTGATCACGTATGCGCTCTAAATGTCTATAGTTAGGGTTTCTTCTAAGATCTCGGTGTACTCCGGTATTATAAGACTGCTCGTTTGAGCGAATAATAGGGTTTTGGCGTTGAATTCTATGTTGCCTTGAATTTCTACTTTGTTCAGCAGACCGAAGATCTGGGTTCTCCCGCCGGGTCCTATGTTCTTGGGTGTTCCTACTTGGCTCTTCAGAGCGAAATTGAGGATTTTCCCGCCGAGACCTATGCTGAACAGTATTTATACTTTGCTCAGCAGACCTAAGCTCTGGGTTTTCCCGCCGAGACCTATGCTGAACAGTATTTTTACTTTGCTCAGAAGACCGAAGCTCTGGGTTTTCCCGCCGATATCTATGTTCTCGGGTATTCCTACTTTGCTCTTCAGAGCGAAATTGAGGATTTTGTCGCCGGGTTCTATGCTGATTGGTATCTATGATTTGTTCAGCTGACCTTATTTCGGCATCTTCCCGCCGAGACCTATGCTGAACAGTATTTATACTTTGCTCAGCAGACCGAAGATCTGGGTTCTCCCGCCGGGACCTATGTTCTCGGGTATTCCTACTTTGCTCTTCAGAGCGAAATTGAGGATTTTGTCGCCGAGTTCTATGCTGATTAGTATCTATGATTTGTTCAGCTAACCTTATTTCGGGATTTTCCCGCCGAGACCTATGCTGAACAGAATTTATACTTTGCTCAGCAGACCGAACCTCTTGATTTTGTCGCCTTGTCCTATGTTGAACTGTATTGGTACTTTGTTCTGACAGGCGGACTTCTGGATCTAATCTGCGATTAGCATGGCTTTGAGTATTATGTGATTGCTCACTAACTCTATATAAGGAGTTAGCCCGAAGAATCTGCATACGTCTTCTATTTTCAAGTCGACTTTGTACAACAGATCTTTTATTTAATCTAGGCATAATTTCTTAAAATTAAATCTTACTAAAGAAAATAAATAATTTAGTCTTAATCTATTAAAAGAAGTGTGTATATACTTTTTGATTTTTCTTCCGAATGACTCCTGTGTTCTCTTTTTAGGGTAACTTGCTGGTCTTCTTTCAGTCTTCTTTTCAAGTGGATGTTGATATAGTTTCGTTGTATATTTTATTATATTGATATGATTGATGATGCACTACTATGGTAAATTTTCACTTAATTAATTAAAACTTCAGCTAAAAATGTAGACTTCACTACTCAAATTATTTAGTGTAACTGAAAGTATAAACATCTAGCATAATATATATATATTGTATTATACATATATAGTACATACAAATATATATATCTTAGAAATTAGTAATTTGCTTAATAGCCTTGAAAGTATTTACACGGAAAACTCCTACGTAAATTGCATTTTTTAATTCTTTCTGAAACAAAGGAGTTCATCTTCCGCAAATGTTCGCTCGCGAAGGCTAAACTAGGTAGAAAATTTGTGATAACAATTTTTAAGTATACCATGTATCAAGGTTGAAAGTTTGAGTTGTTATGAATAGACTTTTGTTTTAAAAATTATTTAATTACATTTGAGTAAGGGGATTTTCAGCCAAATACATTGACAACAATTTTAAAGAATAAATACTAATTCCCATTAAATATATATGCTAAATATTGTAAATTATTACGTCTATGTACAC
Organism: Bactrocera zonata; assembly: GCA_037783105.1. Taxonomy (NCBI): domain Eukaryota; kingdom Metazoa; phylum Arthropoda; class Insecta; order Diptera; family Tephritidae; genus Bactrocera; species Bactrocera zonata. The sequence goes on along the minus strand of JBAWJQ010005150.1, from coordinate 236,231 downwards.
ATCTGTGTCTTAATACCAAAACCTTCCATAAGCTATCTATAGTGCTTTGTAAATCGCTATTTTTTCCCAAAAACCAAATTAAAACAATTAATAAAAATTTCAATTTAATTTGACTGAGGTTGAAGATTAGCTCAGTTTGACATTTAAGCGTCGCATTTGGTCCATCTGAAAGGTTTTCTAATTGCATGCCTTTGATACTAGACTACTATGTATTAATTTACGTTAGTATATCTTACTGATTTTCAAATATAGTTGGATTTTACATGCGCCTAAAAAATTTAATGTATAATATATTCTTATTATATTTTAAAGATATCTTAGGAAGTACGCAATATATTCGGCGTAAAGTAAAAAGTAAAGGCAGAAATCGTGTTGTTACATATGTATATGGGGGCCAACACGTTGACTAAAGTATGAACATATTTCCATGCAAATTTATTAAGGTAATTCAAAATTTGACCAATATATTCGGCACAAAGTCCACTAGAATTGTGAAAATCAAATAAGAGGTATGTGGGGAAAGAAGAAATATTGGCACAGACGAACACTGTTGGAAGGAACACATCTCCTATGAATATGTTTAGAATATCTGAGATATTTACCGATATTTTCAATAGAACGGTCTGATTTCGGTGATTTTTATTCGGGCTATGCTACACTAGAAATACAGTATTTGTGCAAAGTTTGGGTCCGTTATCTTCACTGGTGTTGAACTCATATACTATAACGTGAACGAATCAGATGGACTTCAAAATTATGGTATATGGAAAGTAGGCGTGGTTGTGAATATATTTCGCCCAATTTCGAACCATAGATGCTACGGAAATGGTTCGAACCGAATTTCGCTGAATTTGGTACAGTAGTTTCTGAGATATGGTTTTAGACCCATAAGTGGCGGAGATACGGCTATTTTAAATTTGAATGTAACCCCTCTGTGTCATCTTTGCCATGAAATTTAAGGTTTATTGTGTTTTTCCTTACTAAATTAAAGCATTTTTAGTAGATTTCAACATAACATTGGTATGGCAGGTGGGCGTGGTTATAATCCGATTTCCTCCGTTTTAAGATAGTACCTTCAAGAAATTACTTCTGATAGTTTCGTTAATATAGCTTTAGTAGTTTACGAGATATTTGCAAAAACTTAGTAGCGGCGGGACCATGCCCACTTTTGCAAAAAAAAATACATCCAAATATGACCCTTCCTAGTGCGATCCTTTGTACCAAATTTTACTTTCATATCTTTATTTATGGCTTAGTTTTAGCTCTATTTAAGTTTTCGGTTATCGCCATTTTGTGGGCGTGGCAGTGCTCCAATTTCGCCCATTTTCGAACTTAACCTTCTTATGGTGCCACCAAATACGTGTACCAAGTTTCATCAAGATATCTCAATTTTTACTCAAGTTACAGCTTGCACGGACGGACAGACAGACATCCGGATTTCAACTCTACTCGTCACCCTGATCACTTTGGTATATGTAACCATATATCTGATGATATATACCGTTATTAGCAACTTTATTGCGAGAGTATAAAACTGATGCCCTCTGACTTACATGAAAATATCTGAGAGATTTAACCGATATTTTCGGTGAAAAATTAAGTTAGGTTAGGTTAGGCACTGAGTTCTTCGTGTTCGATATCAGGGATCTTGAAAAGTTATAGTCCGATCACGACAATTTTTCCACGAGGGATACCTCAGCTCAAATACCGTATTTGTGTAAAGTTTTATTCCGCTATCATCATTGGTTCCTAATGTATATATTATACAAAGAAGGCATCAGATGGAATTCAAAATAGCGTTATATTGGAAGAAGGCATGGTTGTGAACCGATTTCACCCATATTTCGTACATGTCATCATGGTGTTAAGAAAATATTACATACCGAATTTCATTGAAATTGGTAGAGTAGTTCCTGAGATATGGCTTTTGGTCCATAAGTGGGCGACGCCACGCCCATTTTCAATTTTGAAAAAAAGCCTGGATGCAGCTTCCTTCTGCCATTTCTTCCGTAAAATTTTCTGTTTCTGACGTTTTTTGTTAGTCGGTTGACGCACTTTTAGTGATTTTCAACATAACCTTTGTATGGGAGGTGGGTGTGGTTATTATCCGATTTCTTTAATTTTTGAACTGTATATGTAAATGCCTGAAGGAAACGTTTCTGTAGAGTTTGTTTGACATAGCTATAGTAGTTTCCGAGATATGTACAAAAAACTTTTTAGGGGGCGGGGCCACTCCCACTTTTCCAAAAAAATTACCTCAAAATATGCCCCTTCCTAATGCAATCCTTTGTACCAAATTTCACTTTAATATCTTTATTTATGGCTTAGTTATGACACTTTATAGGTTTTGCGGTTTCCGCCATTTTGTGGGCGTGGCAGTGGGCCGATTTTGCCCATCTTCGAACTTAACCCTCTTATGGAGCCAAGAAATACGTGTTCCAAGTTTCATCATGATATCTCAATTTTTACTCAAGTTACAGCTTGCACGGACGGACGGACAGACGGACGGACGGACGGACAGACAGACATCCGGATTTCAACTCTACTCGTCACCCTGATCACTTTGGTATATATAACCCTATATCTGACTCATTTAGTTTTAGGACTTACAAACAACCGTTATGTGAACAAAACTATAATACTCTCTTTAGCAACTTTGTTGCGAGAGTATAAAAAAGCTTAAAAAATAGAAGTGCAGTGCCTCAAACCAAAACAAAAAAAAATTACCTATACACCTACATATATACTATATACATTAGGTGAAAACTGCGGGAGAAAAAAGAAAGTTTTTATAATTACACAGTACAACAGCTAATCTGGGGGGTGAGAAATTCCAAGTGAGGGAGGGAGGGAGGGGAGGGATGGTACTAGGTCAGTACAGTAAAACCCTCAAAGGGTTTGGCGTTCGTATGTGCCAGTTTTTTTAATGACCTTTTAAATTTTAAATTAAACCAGTAAGGAAGGACTATGTTCGGGTGCCACCGAACATTTTACACTCTCGCATGATAAAGTGATAATCGAGATTTCATTACCCGTCATTTACATATTTTTTTATTTTGCTGTCAAATTAATTAGATTAGATCAATTTGTGTACTTTGAGTATTGAACTGTATTTTCATTTATATGTACATATGTATTATACAGAGAAGGCATCAGATGGAATTCAAAATATGAAGCGTTATATTTGAAGAAGGCGTGGTTGTGAACCGATTTCACCCATATTTCGTACATGTCATCAGGGTGTTAAGAAATATTATATACCGAATTTCATTGAAATCGGTCGGGTAGCTCCTGAGATATGGTTTTTGGTCCATAAGTGGGCGACGCCACGCCCATTTTCAATTTTTAAAAAAAGCCTGGGTGCAGCTTCCTTCTGCCATTTCTTCCGTAAAATTTAGTGTTTCTAACGTTTTTTGTTGGTCGGTTAACGCACTTTTAGTGATTTTCAACATAACCTTCGTATGGGAGGTGGGCGTGGTTATTATCCGATTTCTTCCATTTTTGAACTGTATATGGAAATGCTTGAAGTGCTTGAAGGAAACGACTCTATAGAGTTTGGTTTACATAGCTATAGTAGTTTCCGAGATATGTACAAAAAACTTATTAGGGGGCGGGGCCACTCCCACTTTTCCAAAAAAATTACGTTCAAATAAGCCCCTCCCTAATGCGATCCTTTGTGCCAAATTTCACTTTATTATCTTTATTTATGGCTTAGTTATGACACTTTATAGGTTTTCGGTTCTCGCCATTTTGTGGGCGTGGCAGTGGGCCGATTTTGCCCATCTTCGAACTTAACCTTCTTATGGAGCCAAGAAATACGTGTTCCAAGTTTCATCATTATATCTCAATTTTTACTCAAGTTACAGCTTGCACGGACGGACGGACAGACAGACAACTCTACTCGTCACCCTGATCACTTTGGTATATATAACCCTATATCTGACTCATTTAGTTTTTGGACTTACAAAACAACCGTTATGTGAACAAAACTATAATACTCTCTTTAGCAACTTTGTTGCGAGAGTATTAAAACAGAACTGACACATACGAACGCCAAACCCTTTGAGGGTTTTACTATACTGACCTAGTACCATCACCCTGACTTGGAATTTCTTACCACCCAGACAATAATCCCAAAAATGTTCCACAGTGTTATATATAGTACAACAAAAAAAACAAAAATAAAATAAGGTGCAGTGGAACGAAGAAAAAACTAAAGCTGCGGTGAAAAAAACATAAACTTACAAAAACAAAATATAGCAAACAATTTCAACAGGCAAAACAAAATAACACAGCAAATCGGTCGCGAAGCCTTAAAACAAAACTTAAATAAAAACAAAGTTAAACAAATAAACGAACGAGAAAAACTAAAGCACCAATAAAATAAAATAAAAAAACGGGCGCGATTACAACAAATGAGCAAGCAGCGGCAGAAGGAGTTGCCGCTGGGGCACAGAGAGAGGAACAAATGGCAGAAGGTAGTAATATATGCAAATACATACACCCTGCAAAGCATACCATACGAGTACAAAGTGAGAGTATTATGTTCTTTTTAATTTTTTATATATATGTACATATATATTGCTAAAAAGCCGCTTTAACGGCTTAATAAAAAAGAAAAAAATCTAAACAAGCTAAAAGCATAAAAGCAATACCCCTTAGCGCGTTAGATATATACATTTAATTATAATTTAATAAATATTAATTGAATGCCCACTGTATATACATATGTAAGTACCACCAACAATATAAAAATTCAAATATTCACTTGCTCCAATATCCAGCAAAATCCCTCATACTTGATTAAGTAATAAGAAGGATTGCTTCAAATTATTAAGCGAAGTCAAAAACTAAAATTAAAGCATAAAAAGCAACACAAAAAAACAGACATACATAGTAAAAAGTTTCTCAAGAGTTTTTGAGACGCGAAAAGTGATTATAACTGGGATGCGCGATTAGAAATTAAAAAATCACCTATTGCCTGTCTCGAAAAGAGTTAAATTAAATACCGACAAATTAAAACACGTGCGTACGGTTTCACGGTTCAATTCAAAAAGAGCGTTCTTTATTTCCTAATCTAATTGCTGAGCCCAAATCTTAAACTTACTTCTTAATATAGTGGTAATATAAGTATATGTTACAAAAGGGGTAAGTACTTATCTTTCGTTAAAGATTGTACTAGCTTATGTTAAGATAAGTATTAAGGTAAGTAATAGATTAATATTAAAAATGCATCCTTAAGGTAAGTAATTTACGTAATTGAATTTCATAATTTAATATTTATAAAGTAATATTCAGTATAGTATTTTACAATTCATTTGATTATTATTGTTTTAGGTATAAATCTGTCGCTAGACGTAACACCGGCCACCTTGACAGGATCAGACTCCTTCAATTTCCAGTGGAACCATGGCAAGTTTGGCCAGAGGTCGTTGAGTTGTATGTTGCGTTTGGGGTGCAGCCACTTGTTGCACTCCTGAAGGCCCGTCAGGTATACTTTGGATCACTGTCGCCAGAACTGTTGCTTGAGACAGCAAACAAGTTGCCATCTCTCGCAATAACGAACTGGGTCCACTGGCACCTTCTCTGGGAGTAATGAACGCAGGGAGCATCCTCGCCTCGCCGTCGTTGGGATCTTGGCTCAGAGGTACTAGGGGGCGAGAGTTGAGGATGGCCTCCACTTCGGCCTACACTGTTGCTAACTCCTCTGCTCTGAGTAACGCGTTGCCGGTTACCCGAACGATGTGGTGTTTGGCGGATTCACCGCGGCTTCCTATAATCCGTCGAAGTGCGGCGCCCGCGGTGGTATAAAGATGAAGCTGCACCCTTCGTCTTCTACGAATCTCTGCAGTTCTGGGCCCATTGCTAGAAACGCATCCTTCAATTCGCGCAGCTTGTGATCGGCGCCGACGAAATTGGTTGCGTTGTCGCTGAATATCGTCGTCGGCATTCCTCGGCGTCCAATGAACCTTTTTAGGGCGAGAATAAATGAATTAGAAGATAGGTCCGAAACTAATTCTAAATGTACTGCTTTGGAAGTAAAGCAAATGAAAACTGCAATATATGTTTTTACAGGTTGTCGACCGCGTATTTTTAGAGTCGTGTATATCAGACCACAAAAATCTACGCCAAATGTAAGAAAGAGCCGTAGTGCTCGAAGTCTTTCGACTGGCAAATTTCCCATTATTTGGTTTTGCAACTTCGGCTTGTAATGAAAACAATGTATACAGTTTCTTACAGTTCTACTGCAAGCTTCTCGGGCATTAATTAGTCATATGCGTTCTCGAAGAAGCGCAACCAACGCCTTAGCCCCAGCGTGGCGATTTCGAATATGCAGGAACCGTAATTACGTTATAACGAAGTGCGAACTTTTATTTAATAAAAGCGGAATTTTGGCGACCTCCTACTCGGATAAATTTGAATGACTGCGGCATATCCGAGTACTCATGTAAAAACGGGTTGAGTTTTTGCAAGCTTGCGGATAGCGTGGTACCTTTATGCAATTTTTGAATAAAATCCGAAAATTCTGAATGTTCGACCACCAGTGCAATTTTTTGAAAACTCAAGTTTAGTTCTTCTGAAGTCAGAAGTCCCCTGGAGGATTTTGATGGTCGCCTCATCCATCGTAATATATATGCGACCACACGAAGCAATTTGTTATGAGAAGAGAATTTTTCAATGAGGCCAATACTGAATTTTTCTCAGTTGTCGAAATTAATGTAAATGTGTTTTTCTTCTTCTCTAATGCTTCGTCTTCTGGTGAGAGCTGGAAGTGGTTTTTAAATGGCCATAATGCAGGGTCTTCTAGGAGGAACTGTGGACCGCCAAACCATATTGAATTATTCAATTCATCCACGTTACAACCCTGAGACAATTGATCCGAAGGATTTTGTTTCGTTGGCATATGTCGCCAATGTACTTTGTCAGTCAACTCTTGGATTTCGGATACTCTGTTTGCGGCGAAGGCTTTTAGTGAGGATGGATGTGTTTAACCCAATGTAAAACGATTTCAGAGCTTGTCCAAAATGTAATATTTTTGAAATGTCGACTCAACATAGGCGCTACACTTGACCATAATTTCGAAAGAAGATATGCTGCCAAGAGCTCAAGACGTGGAAGAGGTTTGGTCTTCAGCGGAGCCACTCTAGACTTTGCAGTAAGCAGCATACATTTAATACCACTAGCAGATTGGCTTCGTATGTATATGCAGCATTCGTACGCCCTTATTGAGGCGTCGGAGAAGCCATGTATTTGGCAGATGGCACTCGACTCAACGTTTACGTAACGAGGAATACTTATTGATGAGAGCTGCATTAAGTTGGCTTTAAAGTTCTGCCAGCTAGTGTCAAGGCGCAATGGTATCGACTCATCCAATCTTCTAGAGCCCAAAATTTTTGGACTACTGAATCTATTGACGTGAAGTCCTCTTCAGCTTGGCATAATGTGCTATGTAATCTGGGAAGAGAACTTATATAACTGGCGTATTTGCCAGATAAAATCCATCCTAAAAGGGTTTTCTGAAAAGTTTGCTGGTTAGGACCATTCTTAATTTGGCCAACAGCTAAAAGATCGAAAAATGTTTCAGCACCCAAAAGGATATCCATTTTTTTAGATTTGTGGAGTTCTGGGTCGGCCAATTCAGTATTGTGCGGGATATTCCAGCCACTAATATTAATGTTATGGTCTGGATAATTTGCCGAAATGCATCGCATTACCCAGAATTCCGCCGAAAATTCATAATTACTTAAACGCGACTTGAGAAACGCGCTTAGTTTTTACCCCACTTTTGTATTGGAATTGCTAATTCCAATTACGCTTAATGTTTTGTGCTGACGCCGAATCCACAACTTCTGTGCCAAGTCCTCCGTCATAAAGTTGACCTGGGAGCCTGAGTCCAGCAAAGCTCTCGCAGGCAGGTAATCTCCACAGCTGGTCCTCTCTAAAATTACTGCTGTTGCCAACATTACCCGATCCGGCATACTTGCTGTGTGGATGGCATGTGTGGTGGATGGTTGTGAATGAGGTGCAGCGGAAAAGGACACTGGATACTGGTGCAACAGTGAGTGATGGGACCGATTGCATATCCGGAAACGATCCGCTCTGCATTTCGAAACGGTATGCCCCTTACGCAATCAATTTATCCATAAGGGTACCGATTTGGCAAACTCGAACCTCTGTTGCAGCGGAAAGCCGTGAAAGTAGGGCAGGCAGTTAGATGGTGATCCCTCGTTCTGCACTGCTGACAAAGAGGCTGCCTCGTATTTGCTGCAACCAACGCCGATTTGGTCCTGTTCATATGTTCTTGTTTCCCATGACTCGCATTGCTTGTTGGCATGGGCGTCGTCCTAGGGTGTGATGCTCCTTCCGCTGATAGCTACCGGTATCTTCGATTTAGGGTGGCTTCACAGTCCTTCCACAGTCGCAGTTTTTCATACTCCAGCGCTTCTGCCCATTTGGATCGGGTGGCAGGGTCAATCTTTGTCATTACAATGTGTATGATTATTGCGTTCGTTATTTGTTTTTCATCGCCCAGCGATAGCAATGAATCATATACCGCTGACACTTCGTCAATCATTGAACGCAGGGAGGGCGCAGAAGGCTTTGGGATTGTTGGCAGCTCAAAAAGTTTAGATATTGTATTTAATAATATCAAACATTTATTACTTTTTTGAGACTTGCCAACGCTTTCGGATAATTTTCATCCGACATCTGAAACGATTTAACTGTTCACAGAGCCTCTCCAGATAGACAATTTACCAAATGGTTAAATTTTTCTATATCTGAGATATTTGGATCGTTATGAACCAAGCTCTCGAACAAACTCATTAAATTTTTGAATTCTGAATATTCTCCCTTGAATTTCGGCAAATTCATTTTAGGGAGCCTTGAGCTGTGTGAAGCTACAAAGGATGTTTCGGCAAATGAAGTTTTATTTTTCACTAAAATTTACTTTATTATGGACTTCGTTTCAACGATTATGCCCTCTAACTCGATTTGGGCCATGTCGTCTTCATCAATTTCTTCAATCTTTGATCAGCACTTCATTAATTTTTCACTGTGTGAATTTAATATATCAAGACGACATTCCAATTCGATTGGATCTAAAGACATAGTCTTTCGAGAAGGGCCGTTTTAATGCGCAAAATGCTACTTTTCGCAAGCGTTCTTTGACGTTTTAACGATTTTAAGTCCGTCAACTCCTTACTTGGATACAGGTTTGCGAGAGTTGGTTTTGGCTTGCTCATTTTTGATTGTTTAAATTTCCGAAAAAAATACTATAAAGCTTGGCAACAGATATACTAAAAATCGACAATGAAAACGAAAAAATATGTATACTTATATCGATTCCCAAATATACGAAAGCCAAACCAATGTGGTGTGTGAAATGCGCAATAGCAATAAAGGTTGGCAGCAAATATATTTGGAATCGATTACGAAAACGAGAAAAAATAATATCGATTTCCAAGTATACGAAAGCCAAGTCAAAAAATGCGCAAAATCGGCAATAGCTCAATAAAGTAATTTAATCGGAAAATGTCCGCACGAAAATCGACAAAAATTGCGAAAAAACGATTAATAATTGCAAACGCGTTTCGAAAAAATTGCGAAAAATGTGATAATTTAATTTGCAATTAATAATTTTTTCAAACCGAAGTGTGAACTTGTCTTTTTTTTAATTTTATTTGCATGTGTTTTGGTTTTATTTTTTGTTTGCACTGCTTTTAGTAATTCGCACTCGTTACCTGGTGCGTTGGCTGTTTGCCAGCGCTTACGTTCCTTTGGCAAAGATGCAGCGGCAGCTCATTCCCACGACGGCAGCGGATTGATGGCAGCAGCGTTGATAGCAGCAGCCTTGATGGCAGCAGGGTTGATGGCAGCAGCGCTTTCAGCAGTGATCGTATGGCAACAACGGGTGCTTATACCGGCACTTTGCTTTTACAGGTACTTTTAGCGCGGCACTTGAAACAGTTTTTTTTTACGGGTTGTCCACCGGCTTTTTTTTTTTAACTGTTTTTTTTTTTTTAACGTTTAGGATGGCCCTTTCGTTAATCACCAAGTTAAACACTTTGGTACGATTTTTTGTCGAATTCACTGTACCCTTTGTACCCAATTTTCTTGTGCGCCTCTTCATTTTTTATTTATTTCACTTCTTTGCATTTTAGTCACTTGCACATATGCACCTCCTGTTTTTTGTAGGTTTAAGAAGGCAGAATTGGTAAGTATTTATTATGTACACTTTAAAACTGTTATTTTTATTTATTATATTTCTTTCTTTTCTTCTTTTTTTTTGCTTTCTAGGTATCACTGCACCACATTATTTTATAATTTTTATACTCTCGCAACAAAGTTGCTAAGGAGAGTATTATAGTTTTGTTCACATAACGGTTGTTTGTAAGTCCTAAAACTAAAAGAGTCAGATATAGGGTTATGTATACCAAAGTGTACAGGGTGACGAGTAGAGTTGAAATCGGGATGTCTGTCTGTCCGTCCGTCCGTCTGTCCGCCCGATCGTGCAAGCTGTAACTTGAGTAAAAATTGAGATATCATGATGAAACTTGGTACACGTATTTCTTGGCTCTTTGCTTCAGGCATTTCCATATACAGTTCAAAAATGGAAGTAACCGGATAATAACCACGCCCACCCCTATACAAGGATTAAGTTGAAAATCACTAAAAGTGCGTTAACCGACTAACAAAAAACTACAGAAATACTAAATTTTACGTAAGAAATGAAAGAAATGAATGAATGAGAAAGCTGCACCCAGGCTTTTTTTTAAATTGAAAATGAGCGTGGCGTCGCCCACTTAAGGACCAAAAACCAAATCTCAGGAACTACTCTACCGATTTCAATGAAATTCGGTAAATAATATTTTCTTAACACCCTGATGACATATACTAAATATGGGTGAAATCGATTCACAACCACGCCTTCTTCCAATATGACGCTATTTTGAATTCCATCTGATGCCTTCTCTGTATAATACATATGTACATATAAATGAAAATACAATTCAATACTCAAAGTACACAAATTGATCTAATCTAATTAATTTCACAGCAAAATAAAAAAATATGTAAATGACGGATAATGAAATCTCGATTATCACTTTATCATGCGAGAGTATAAAATGTTCGGTGATACCCGAACTTAGCCCTTCCTTACTTGTTTTTTGTTCACTTTGCGCACTGTATTTCTTTTTTGTTGTTTCGAATTTGTTCACTGTACTTCACTTTTGCACATACATACTTATGTATATGCAGATATGTACGTACATATGTATTTTGTATACATTTTTTATAATTTTTTTTATGTTTTGTCTTATGTTTCTTTTATGTGTTTAATTTCCACTTGTCTTCACTTCACAAGACCGAAAACCGGAAAGGCATTGACCAGGTAATTAGTACCGAAAATACTACCACCGGTATGTTTTTGTTATTTTTTGTAAAAAATATTTTAATTTTATATTTAATTTTTAATTTTTAATTACACGCACAAGTCCCTGCTCGGGCGCCATGAAAAGTTTCTCAAGAGTTTTTGAGACGCGAAAAGTGATTATAACTGGGATGAGCGATTAGAAATTAAAAAATTACCAATTGCCTGTCTCGAAAAGAGTTAAATTAAATACCGACAAATTAAAACACGTGCGTACGGTTTCACGGTTCAATTCAAAAAGACCGTTCTTTATTTCTTAATCTAATTCCTTAGCCTAAATCTTAAACTAACGGCTTAATCTAGTGGTAATATAAGTATATGTTACAAAAGGGGTAAGTACTTATCTTTCGTTAAACATTGTACTAGCTTATGTTAAGATAAGTATTAAGGTAAGTAATAGATTAATATTAAAAATGCATCCTTAAGGTAAGTAATTTACGTAATAGAATTTCATAATATAATTTTTGTAATGTAATATTTAGTACAGTACGTCACAATTCATTTGATTATTATTGTTTTAGGAATAAATCTGTCGCTTGAGGCAACACATAGATTTTCATATATATTCCGAATTCTATAACAAATATATATATACATACATACATACATACATAAGTGCCTTCACATCACTCATTTCGTTTTTGCGCTCTTTTCGCAGTGCGAACATACTTATGTACATATGAACATTTATATACATATATGTAAGTAGAACGATATAAAATCCTTCTATCTCTAACCCTACACTGAGTACTAGCAAATTATTAAAAACAAAAAAACAAAACTCAATTAATGTTATAATTCCAAAACATTAATTTAAAATTCACTTACAATAGGGCGGTAAAGTGAAATAAAATTTCCTTAATTTTAATTAAAAAATATACTCAAATCACGATGAAATAAAAACTGTGGGCGCACATAATCAAATATTCAAAGTCCATATTGGCTACTATCCCGGCAATACCCCTTGTTCTTTGGCAAACAAAAACAAGCAGGATTGCAAGCAAAAAAACGAATTTAAGAATAATAATAAAAACAGAAACAATTCGTGCATACTTATGTAAATAGTATATTGATCTCTTCAGCGAGCTCTCAACTGCACAAAACATAAGTACCTTCATAAGCACATACCTACATATGTACATACAAGTCCAAGTATTAGGGTGCACCTAAATACTAACATAAGGACGTAAAAGTGTTATTAAATTAAAAGTGCGGATATTTTCAAACTTAAAACTGAAATAAGACAAATACATAATTTTATTTTGAAAAAATTGTTAACAACAACATTAAACAAAATACACCTGCAGGAGCTACACGCCAAAAACACGTTACAAATTTATTTCAGAAAGTGACAGTTTAACAAGATACTGCACTAGATTTGCCTCCTCACCGATACAAGAAAACTCTGAACCGTTACTAGAAATCAAAGTAATAAATCTCAACAATTTTTGGACACGGCTCCAAGCGGTTCATGACGCCATAGTAGAATCTGACGATTCAGATCTACCACAAAATTTTAAATCGTCGGCGTACGCAATATACGAAAACTGCTTAGACCAGTACGAAGAAACGTAAGCTTTGATCTCAGATCAATTAAAGCTAATAAAAGCAATTGCACCTACTCTACATCCGAGAGTAGAGCTGCCACAAATACAACAATATCAAGATGCAAGTTCAGGCATCCAACTCGAGGTGCCTGCATGTGACACAAAAACATTTTATGGAGGTTATGAAGAATGGCCGTCCTTCCGGGACATGTTTACAGCTGTTTACATCAACCATCCAAAATTATCACATGCGAAAAAATTGTTTCACCTCCGATACAAAAATGGGTAAAACAAAAGGTCAAGCAGGCGTCATAGTAAAAAAGTTCTCATTAAATGACTATAATTTCAATTTGGCTTGGGAAGCTTTGAAAGCAAGATATGAAAACGAAAGAACATTGGTCAATAAACAAGAAACGCCACTCATGAATTTGCCAAAAATTAAAAAAGAAACAAGTGTAGAATTCATCAAACTAGAATCCACTGTTTCAAATTGTTTGTCGGTTCTATCGACACTAAATATCCCCACAGATAGCTGGGACCCAATTGTGATAAACATTTGCACAGAAAAGCCGTAACTTCTATGGGAGCAATCGCTCTCATCACGAAAAAAGTGCCCCACGTGGCAACAAATGAAATATTTTCTCACTATCTCTTGAGAAAAAACAAAATTAATACCTTAATTCACAATTAAGGAAATTTCAAGAGATAGGGAAACTTCCCCCAATATTAAATAAAACTCTAGAAGATCAGTATTGTAAGGGCTTCTCTAAGACCACAACTACTCGATCAAACAATGGCCGGTACGTCGTGCGACTACCACTCAAGCCACCATTTCCCAGTACTCCACAAATTGGTATAAAACACAAAATCAGAGGTTCCTCTGACAGTCCTTACACATACAACTTTTCGGCCCCGCAGGATGGTTTTCGCCAAAAATGATAAAAAATCCTGATTGAAACAATCTTGAGCTATATGACGCGCTACTACTTGCCAAATTAATGCATATACACTTAATCACAATATGTAACAAACTTGTCCCAAAGGGACAGAGAATCGACACTTCTCAAAAAATATTGCTTAATAAGTAGTTTCCTAAATTCTAAAATAGAAAAAAAAACTAACAAAACCACAGATCGCTCATATTGTCCCTACATAAGCGCTCCTCATATGGATTGTTGGTGAGAATCTGTTGTACAACTGCAACATTCCGCTTAAAAAATTATAACTCTAACTCTCTCGCAAGATCCCTCATAGTAATTTCATAGCTCTAACTCCAGGGCTACGGAGTAAACATTCTGGCCATATCTGAGCCAGGCGTGGAGTTACTATCCCTCAAAAGCCGATAATAAAAAAATGCAACAATTGCCGATAATACAGAAAAGGCAAATAATTAGCGACCGTTATACCATACCGATAAAATAAGAAATTTAAATAACCTCTAATGAAATGAATAAAAGTAAACAACGCACACACTGGTTTGCCATAATAATGAGTCGTCAAAAAAGCAAAATCAAATAAACACGCAAAATAAAGTTGCTTCTCTTAAATACCTGCACGCAAATTAAAATGCATACAAAATACATGTGTTATGTTTTCAATCAAAATCCGTTCTCTGCACATCCGGATAAATGTTAGTACATTACTGACTTCTGTTGTCAGAATGTATGTTGCGCCTCGTCTTCTGCACCAGCAGTACGCCAAAATACAGACAATAACATATTCGTGGTATACTAGGCAAAATATTCGCCTAGGGGGCCCAGGATGTTTAAATGAGTTAAGCATCCACCCCCTCTACTAGGTAAAACTCATACTCATACATCACCACACAACACAACTCACCACACTTTCTACACACACACACACACACACTACAAAAAGGATGGGAAAAAGGATAGGGGCCACAATTCGTTCGTTATACACTTTCGCTCGTCAACATTTCGACCACCAACAATTCAAAAAACACCTTTCGCTTCCAAATATATCCTGCGCACTACGGTCAAGTCGATATTAACGTAATACGACGAGCCTGCGTGATAAAATCTCTTTGCAATATACTCTACCGACATATGTAATTTACAATAAATTGAATAAAGTGTTAATATACCAAATCGAGATATGGAAGTTTTATTTTAATCAACGATATTTTACGAGTGTGATATGTGCTTGCTATTACATTGGGTTCATTTATACTTCCTAGAATGTAAGATTAATATTTGTATCTACGCTTAAGAAAAATACTGTATTTAAGAAGAAACAAAATACAGAAAACCAGACAGTTGACCCAGAGAACTTAAAGCATAGAAAAAGTGCAGGTTCGGCAGCCAACATTTGTTAGAATTGTCAATTTGGACTTTCATATTTAATAATTTTATTTGATTTTTACATAACATATGTACTATACTAATAAATATTTTTGTATTATGTTTCTTAGTAATAGAAATTGAGTTTATCACAACAATATATAAACACATCGTCTATTATATTAATCTTATTATCTGCCCATATGAATATACATATGTATGTATACGCATGTGCGCGTTCAGAAATTCAAATCATGATTATATCACTTATCAATATATTATATGTTCATACATTCATATGTACTTATACATATGTACATACATATACATATTTGTATACACACCCGAACAAATAATGCACAAGCATACAAACGTACATATGCGTACACATGTCAATATGTCACCAACTAAAAATTGAAACATTGTTCTACAAAAACAACAATTGTCTCAAATAACAGAAGCATCACAAGTCAATATGGCAGCCGAATTGGCGAATTGGCTCAAATGTAGTAAATTTTACAACAAAAACGATTTCATTCATAAACGCAGGCGCATATTCCACAAGCGACCTCGCTTCATTCATAAAAACCGACGCCGTAACATCTCCCCGAGCATGCCTTTGCCTATAAGCGTCTTTTCGCGACGATGGCAAACTCTAAAAATCATAAATTGAACATCTTCTGGTGTTTGTTCTAAAGCTTAGTATCCAGCTCTCAAGAAATGTAGAAACTTCATGTAAAAAAACGCTGAAGAAACGGTCAAGTAACTTTCCTGCGGTAAATTTACTTGTGCTAGTACGCAGCTCTAAAGAAATCTAGTACTAATTTTTAATACATTTTTTCAATAAAATGCGAAAATGGCAACCCTGGTTTGCGAAGAAACATGAAATCAACAATTGTTTCTTGAAAGAAATTCAAAGTAAATCGTTAAAATCATTATTATCAACTATATTTCATTTATAAATGTTGTATAAAACTTTCCAACTATCAACAACATTCCTTAAATAGCAATGAAAATATTTATGTTACTACATAAAAGGAAGGAAGCAGAACTATTCCGACATACATAATACGCACAAAGTTTGTTTATTCTCTCTTGCTCTTCTAATGTGGATCATTCACAATGCGTAAAAAGCAGTCAAAATTACTTGAGAAATAATGTATTTTTTTTCTTGAGCAATTATTTCAGAGCTGGATACTAACCTTAAGAAAGAAGTGAAAAAAGTGGCAACATAGCTGTTGTCGATTTCCAATATTTGTCAATTCTAAAATATTTTTTCGTGACCCGAAAAAATCAGCGTCAAAATGTATGCAAGCCCATACAAAAACATACATATATACCCTAGCTGGTTGGCGAAGCTGTTACAGCGGCATGGGAAGCGGTGACAATCGTCGGCCATTCGTTTATTTTCTTCGGCACAGCTTGGATTTTCTACCAGCAACACAATGTTGTGACGCTTTGTCGTCGCGTCAGTGCTTCGACAGATTAACTCTTTGACAAAACGTCGGTTTCGGCCATTGGTTGACCGTGACAACGGAGATGCGAAAGATGCGTGCGGCACTTGTTATTATGAATGTATGTACATATGTACATATATGACTCGCATTTGCTTTCGTAAACATACAGACAAATGTACCAAAGAAATAATATATTATATAATACATACATATGTATATATCATAGAAATTCTATTGGTACAAATGTAGATATGATAAGGGAATAATGGGAGTATGCATATTTCATGAAGGTCATCAATTTTCTTTGAAGAAATGAAGTTTATTTGGCACATCTTCACTTTGTAATAGGGGGAATAAATATAATTTATTTGAAATATTAATTTATTTAAAAATTAAAAAATAAAATTAAAGAGAAATAAAATTAAAATTATGTTTACCTAATTTTTCCCGATTTTGTAAAACATTAAAATTTTTACCATTTTTCGGAAAACAATGGTTCATATAATACAAAATAACATATTTTTACCTATATTTCTGCTCATTTCTGCTAAAAAGCAGCGAAAATGGTGAATTCCTTACTACAATTCTATCAGCTCTGTTAGCCGTCAAATCGAACATCCTACCGAATTCAATTTGCACTTTCTCTATGCTTTAAGTTCTCTGGTTGACCACAGGGAGCTGCCCACGGAAGTTGCTTACGGGCAGATGCCCGTGGTTGCCCACAAACTCGAAACGAAAAATTAATAGGCAATCCTGCCAGGAGAATCGTAAAACTCCTGTTGGACCAAAATATAATAATAAGATTCGGCGGTAACCATTTATGGAGACAAAAATCCCCGTGTTACCGTTTGAAAATCAATCAAGTATCCCCAACTGAGGAGAAAAGAAAAAAAGAAAACAAAACGCAAACAAGTATCGCGAACTCGCGAAAAGAGAAATAACTAGTGTGTTACTGAAAGCGTACGGTAGCAATTAGAAACGCACTAAGCAATTAACGGCAAAGTAAAAAAAGGTTGACAAAACGCTAAGTCCAAAAAGAGACACATAAGCAAAAAAATCTCAGCGCCACCTAGAAAAATATTGAACAAATTTCGAGTAATTTGAATAAATTTGAATTGAAGAAAAAAACTGAAAGTTAACATTCGTTAAAATTTCAAAGAAATAAAAGAAAGTGTGTGGATCCATAAGACATCCACATAAAAAATGCTGAAAGCCCCTCATAAAAACAAAAGAATCTAATCAGAAACTTCGCCAAAAATATCTTATTTCATATAAACCTCGCACGCGGCTGCCAATGACGACCGTCGCAGAACCAACCGCCAAAATTCTACTCAAAAAACAACAGTTACAACAGGAGCAGTAGCAGCAACAACAAAAAATTAGTTGTAAGTAAGGCCCATATTTATTAATTAAATGGGAAATAATCCCACTAACATTAACAGCCGGTTTCACGAAACTGATTTAAGTGAAAATTAATTTATTTCAGTTTTACTATTTGACTTAATTTGTATTTAAATGGTCACCCTTTGCCATTTAAATATTAGTTAAATACTGTCATATGCAACTATGTTAACGTTTTCCTATCAGCTGATTTGCAAGTAGCGGAAGATAAATATATTGTAAAAAATGGAATCTGACGACGAAAGTGATATAGAGTGCGAGGTTTTAATAAATATGTTTATAAATCGCCGCTCTCGTATAATGAGGGAAAGAAAAAATTATTTTACATGTTATGATGACGTTGATTTTCGGTATAGATTTCGTTTGACTAAACAGTCTGCTTGGATGATACTCGAACTGATTAGGAACAAAATCCAGCACAAAACTAAGAAGTAAGTAAACAAGAAAGTATTTCTAATTAAAAGTTATGTTATTCTTTGGAAAATATTGCAGAAATGGTGCTATGTCTCCCGAATTAATGCTTTTACTAACATTGCGTTTCTTTGCAACTGGCTGCATACAAAGAACTGGCGGTGACCTATGTGGCGTTTCAAAAAGTTCTTCCTGTCGCGCAATAAGGAGAGTGTGCCACAACATTTCATTGTTAAGAGAACGCTTTGTAACCATCCCGTTGGAATTAGAAAGTCAAAGAGAAATTCAGAGACAATTTTATAAAATTGCAAAGTTTCCGCGCGTGCTAGCAGCTATGGACTGCACACATGTAAGAATTCAATCACCAGGTCAGTAAAGTAAGTACTTAATTTCAACTGATTACGATTATTTAAAATGAATGACTATTTAGGTGGGGAGGAAGCAGAACTATTCCGAAACCGAAAATCTACTTTTCAATTAATGTGCAAACGTTTTGTGACAGCAAACTGAACCTAGTGGATATCGTAGCCCGTTGGCCAGGATCGTCACATGACGCCATTGTACTGAAAAAATCACGAATATTTAGCCAATTTGAGGCAGGGGAGTTCGGAAATGCAATAGTCGTTGCCGACAGTGGCTATCCTTGCAATCGGTGGATAATGACACCTTTGTTAAAAGTGCAAACTCCGGCTGAGGCGTTATACAATGAATCGCAAATCAGAACTCGTAATTGTGTTGAACGTCAATACGGTGTGTGGAAACGAAGATTTCCAGTTCTTGCGTTGGGAATACGAATGCACCTTGGGGTAGTAGAAAGTATTATAGTTGCAACGGCAGTTTTACATAATATTTGTAACTTAAACAACGATTACAACGCTCCAGCAGTCTACAAAAATGAAATAAATAATATTATCGATGCAGTTGTTGAAGTACCAACAATCTCAACTTCGGGTCGAAGTGACAATTTATATAGAAAACATAGTTATAATACAAAAATATTTTGAAAGTTTGTAAACTTCTTCTAAATGTTAAACAAAATCAACATCTTTATACTTATATTCTTTTATTTTAAAATTCAGGTACACATTAGTAGTATTTATGTTAATACTGATAAGGCACATTTACATATACATTTGTGCAAAAATACATAAACAAAGACTATATAAATCCACATTTCAAAATTAGTACTAACGTATGTGTGCATACATACAGACCTACAGTGGCTCACATCCAAAGTAAGGCAAGAGCTAAACAAAATTTATTCTCTAAATTTTTACAAGCGTAACTGTACATATACAAAACAAAAATCATATAAACGAAACTTTGTACGAAAGTAAAAAGGGCTCAACTAGCTGATGATTTATTATGAAGCATTTCTACTTTTCTTTTAGTTGATCCTCAAGTATTCGCATTTCAAGGGCATGCTTCTCAATAACTAGTTGTTGTACAGGGTAGGCCATTTAAAGTTGACCCATCTGGCAACGCTGTAACTTTTAACAGCGGCTAATGTCATACCGCGTTAGAAGCGTCATTCGAAGACAATTTATACCATGGAACAGTACACTCCAAAAGAACGCGCTGAAATTGTTCAGCTTTATATTCAAAATAACTTTTCAATTGTGTTAACTCAACGTGCGTTTCGCAAAAAAAATAAAGTGAAAAGTGCTCCAGTTAAGAACACAATTAAGTCTTTATACGCAAAATTTGTGAACACCGGTAATCTCAGTAATGCCAGTCACAAGACGTTCTGATGAAAATATCGAAGCTGTACGAGCCAGTATTGAGGAGACTCCATCGACATCGAGTTATCGCCGCTCTCAGGAATTAGACATCTCTCGCACCACTCTCCGACGCATAATTCATAAAGATTTGAAGATGTTTCCATATAAAATTCAAATAGCACAAAAACTAAACCCAGCTGATTATCCGCGACGCCTTAATTTTGGCAAATGGGCCATCGAAATGGCTGAAAACGAACTTGACTTTTGGCGAAAACTCATCATGTCAGACGAGGCACATTTCTCGTTGAATGGAGGCGTAAACAAGCAAAATTGCCGATTTTATGCCACCGAAAATCCTCAATCAATTGAAGAACAGCCTCTTTACGACCAAAAAGTAACAGTTTGGTGCGGTGTTTGCGCGAATATGATCATCGGACCGTATTTTTTCGAAGACGATGATGGAGCCACGACAACAGTCAATGGTGAGCGTTATCGAGCCATGATAACGGATTTTGTGATACCCATTATTCGCGAAAATGACATGGATAACTTCTGGTTTCAACAGGACGGGGCTACATGCCATACAGCTCGACCAACAATCAATTTATTGCGACCATTTTTCCCCGGGCGATTGATATCGAAAAATGGTGATGTTGACTGGCCACCGAGATCACCAGATTTGATGCCACCAGACTTTTATTTGTGGGGTTATTTGAAATCCAAGGTATACGCTAATAAGCCAAAGACCTTTGCTCAACTGAAAGCCAACATTCGACGTGAAACAGCCGCCATATCATCCGAAACATTGGCCAAAGTCATGGAAAATGTCGAAAAAAGAGTGCATTTAGCTGTCAAAGCTAAAGGTGCCCATTTACGCGATCTAATTTTTAAATATTAGCTGAAACAAATCCCCTTGGACCAAAATAAATTATTTTTGAAATGAACAAAAAACATTGTTTTCTTTTGTTCTTTTTTTTTAGAAACAAATGGGTCAACTTTAAATGGCCTACCCTGTAGTTCGTGTGCTTCTTTCATTTGCTTTACACGTAGCGTATGTTCGATATTTGCAAATTAAACCTCTTGTTTCAGTTTTCTTTCCGTCCATTTTGATTTTGTATCTGCTAGCTTAGCCCATTTGTGTGTTTTCTATTTACACTTTCAGCGCACAGCTTCCTGTTTTTTGTCGTTTTCAATTGCATTGATGTGTAGTGCTCCCAAGGCTCAAAATCTGCAAAGAAACAAGTTCTTTAGAATTTTGGATGGTACCTTTTTTTCAGTTGTATGTTTTGGGCTGGAAGTACGAAACCTTTTGCTTGTGGATTGTTCACTTATGTCGATAACATTAGATACATTATCTGCGAATAAAAATATTTACAATAGTTTATTAAATTTCATTCCGGCAGTTTGTGATGTTAATTAATGACTTGCTCATAATAAAAATATACAAACCATTTTCTTCTTCTATCATTTCACTTTCCATAACTTCCTTGTTGGTATATTTCGCTGCTGGGGATCAATTTCACCTGTTAAAAAATCTAACATATATACATATTTGTAAATATGTATTAAACATAATAAATATTTCTTAATGCGTAACTACCTGAATGATCCAAATCCCCAAAATTTTTTTCTGAAGGTAGGCAGTCGCTGTCATATTTGGAGTCCATCCCCCGCACTTGCTTTTCCGGCAATATTTCTTTTAATATTTTATCAATCTCGGAGTCAACTGGCTTTTTGTATGGACCTCCGCCCGTTCCATACGCATATTTTTTGTGGTCTGCAGATCGCTTTTTCATATCTGCTTTCAAATTGAAATATTTGGTTCGCAGATTTTTTTTTGACCGCGGTGCTCCGGAGCAAACCGCGTTGAAACTCTCCGCTATGTCATCCCACACTTTGTCCTTTTGATCGGAACTCACTTTCCCTGTGGCCTTACACTCCAAAACACTTGTATTTTGCTGCACTAGGCTTAGCAAAGTAGAAATATCAGTAGCTGAAAAATGTTTGCTTCGAGCTACACTTTCCATTTTTGTTAATCACCACAATTTATTTGTTTACATAAATCAGCTGTTATTCTTACTAACATTCCTGCCTTGTCATTTTTGGGTTGCCAATTCTGAAAAATGGTGAAGCGCTGCAGACTTAAGTGCAAAGTTAAATAAAAATCAAAATTAAAATTAAATGGAACTTAGTTTTCATTGAATGAATTTCGTGAAACCGGTTGTAAGTATGAAAAATTGTTTCACTGAGAGTATTGCAGGATCATGTGAGTGTCAGTTCCCTTATTAAAAAAAAAAAACTACAATCCTATCTTATTAGGATATCAAATATATAAAAATTATATTAAATTAAATCTTAAAAATTTTAAATGAAGGCTCGACCAGCCAAATAATAAAATATTTTTAAAACCGCGATTCACTCCAGGCCCTCCAGAATAAAAGAGCATATTTTCCTAAAAAGGATCAAAACAAATATTTAAATACAGAGAGGCAACAAAATATATGCCATTTAAATATGTTTAAAGTAAAGAAAAATATAATTATTTAAGAGCAGAGACTCCAGAAGCGTCTGCCGAAGATTTTACCGGCAATATTTTATTAACAAAAAAAATTATTTTGGACAAAAAGGTCCTAAAACGCCAGCTGAAGATTCGTACCAGCAGAGTAAAAAGAACAATTGTAAAAAAATATTGTGGAACGAAAATGTTTTACAACGCCTGCCGAAGTTCATACCGGCAAAATAAAACATAAAAACAGTGGTAAAAAATATAAAATAAATATAAATATATATCTGTCAAAATATTAAAATACAAAATTTGTATTACTTGGGACAAAAAGTCCTAAGACACCAGCCGAAGAAAGTACCGGCAATACTAAAAAAAAAAATACTTTAAATTTGTAGAACAAACAAGTTCTACGACGCCAACCGAAGGTTTTACCGGCAAAATAAAACAGAACAAGAATGGTGAAAAGCTAAATAAAAATATAAATATAGAAAATTTAAAATACTTAGGACAAGAAAATCCTTAGACGCCAGTCGAAGATAATACCGGCAATAAAATATAAAAATATACTCCAAAAAAGAAGGTAGTAATTTCAATAATGTAAAAGAAAAAATTGCTGAAATGTATTCAGGCAATAATACCATAAATGATGTCACATATAAAAACTTCTATCAAAAAATAATTAGAAGTCGAAAATAATATAAAATGCATCGAAGATATATTTAAGAGTCAAATTTAAATAAATTGTAAAATAAATTAAGATTTCAACATTGTACTGTTCAAATTGATAAATTAGTCTATAGCCTCATGTACTATATCCCTTTGAATCGGTACGCTACAATTTAGAGGCGGGGAATTTAATACCACCAGTTCATATCTTTTATTTTTTACAAATATCTAAGATGACACTTACGACCCATATGGTCCGTCAAAAGTGGATTAGATATGTATGTAGTCTAGAACGAAATATGAAACATTGTACTTTGCCAAGATGTAATTCATTGATTGTAAGATGAATCTTTCCACTTGTAACATATAGTCTATTTAAGTGGATTGCGGATATACTTCCTAGAATGTATGATTAATATTTGTATCTAGGCTTACGAAAGGTATTGTATTTAAGAAGAAACAAAATAAAGAAAACCAGGCAGTTGATCACAGGGAGTGGCCAACGGAAGTTGCTCATGGACAGTTGCCCGTGGTTGCCCACAAACTCAAAACGAAAAATTAATTTGTATGTATGTATATAAATTATATGCAGAGTCGTTTGCGCATTGTAAATATGCGAATCTGTAAGCGTTATTTTTTCTCATTTAACACTGAAAATGCTCAATTCTGCTATTTTCGTGTAGCCTAATATTAAATGTGGTGAAACACGCTAATAATTTTTCTGTGCTGTGGTGAAACCAAAACAGTAAATATCCCAAAAGTGAAATATCCCTAATCGCGAACCTTCTCTATGATAAACGTTTTCTGTTCCGAGTTCGTTTCAATTCAAACAAACAAACAATATTTTTTTTTTATAATATTAACTAGAGGATTCTCCATGCTTTTTTGTGTCTGATATACATACATAAATACTACTAATACCAACTATATGATTTCTAGTCAGCTCCTACCTGTAAAAGATACGTATGCAAATTTGGCAACGGGAACTGTTAGCAAAAAGAATTTGACTGGCGGAGTTATGGCATCAGTCTTTTGGGATGCACGTGGTAGAATATTCATCGCCTCATTATTGAGCCAGTCATTATCCATTTCGCAGCGTATTTGGTTGCAATTCAATTCTACTATTCTCAAGGATTACTTTCAAATTATAAATATTGCACTGCTCTGTGCAATGGTTTGAAAATATTTCTGTATATCTCAAATTATAATAGACCTTTTTATCAACACTAAATATGTAAATAATTTAACTAACACGAATTTTCCGATAAAAAAGGCGTCCGATCGACAAATGTTGATGCACATAAGCAATATACATATATTTGTCTTCGTAATTGGAATTCATTTCTTAGATTACATCTATACTTTGATTATTTCGTCTCCTATTTGTTTCAGACAGCCAAGCCTATGTAATAAGTAATATATCCCTCTACTTCTTTTATAATCCTTTGCTCTCATTTACAAAATTTTCCCATATCTCTCTGTCTCTGAATTTCATTGCGCAAAGAGACTCAGTTGTAGTTTCCTTGCCTAGTCCATAAGCTCATAATATTCTGTAGCTTTAAATTCAAATGTAGCTCCGATCTTATATTACGACATAGATTTATTTTAATAAAATTTTGCATACACACACATTTATATTGCCCTTTATGGTACCGTAATTGTAATTCTACATTTTTCTTTATGCTTTAATTGTTTTATACCCACAAGCATGTGAGAACACTTAGTCTTTGATTTGTGTAAGCAGGGTCGGGTTCAGTTTAATATAATTGTTGCGTCAAGCGACACCCTTTAAACATAAATACTATTTTTAAATATAATACTAAACTTATGTATATGAATTAATTTTATATTAAATATTTTAATTAAAATGTTAAAGTTTATTGTATATAAAGTACTCACCCTAATAATACTGTTTCATAAACTCACCATAATTTTCTACCATAATGTAACGAAATGAATTCTACTTATCCCGTTTTCGTAAATACATACTTATGCGTCCCGTTAATTTAAGCCGTTACGGTTTAGACTAAGTCATCAAATTCCTGAAATAAAGAATTCAATTCTGTAAGAAGAGCATTCGCGAGCGGTCGTTATTTTTATCGGTACAGGCAATTTACTTCACGCATTCCCAAGTAATTAACTAAATTATTAACTATTATGAGCATTTTTACAAATACAATTTTCGGTTTCAATTGCTTGCGTTTAATTGCCTGTGCGCGTTTCGCTTCGCGATTGTTGGTTGCCATCGGCTAAGTAAAAGTGGAAAACATTAACAAAACAAAAAGAAAAAAATATATTGTACAATCCTAATTTCAAAAAAAGTGTACAAAACTGTTTAAATTTACATAAATTCTCTTATTACAAATTATTGCTGTGAAAGTGAAAAGATTCACAGAGTGTATAAAAAGCAACATACTTATACATATGTGCATATACATATGTGCGTACATGGACATAAGCAGTGATAGTGGTATAAAAGGAACATGAACGTTTTAAAATTTAAAAACTTAAAAAGAAATAAATAAGTGAAGTGGAGTGCTAAAAATTCCATTCGGCAAATGCACAGATTCGTACGTACATACCGGTACATGAAAGCAAATATATGCACATATAAGTAGGTATAACTAAATTTTTATAGATGGTATGTATTAAAAATCTATGAAAATTGCATACAGCCTTACTTAAAAAGATTTTGACCTCGGATCTTTTTATAGCAAGTAAAATTTCCTATAAATTTTCATGTACATTTTTTCTATGGCTCCTTTCATTTACAAAATATATACCAAAAAATTCGAAATTCTTGGAAAAATCGGGTTTAGAGCCCCGTACTACCTCGCCGGTGTGAGTTACGACTTTGTTGCACTAGGCATTTTTGTAGAGTGAACAATTCTGAGAAATATGCGACTAAAGTCAAAGCGATGCCATAAAATACTTCTGATCTGTAGCAGTTTAAAGATAAAAACTCACGATTGTAGTGTATTTTCTATGGAAAACTTTTACAGGCTTTGGCCCAGTTGTTAATGTTAATATTAAGGGCTAAAATTTTCAGGAAATTTTTTAGAGGATTTCCAAGGAAATTTCGTGACGGGACTGAAAAAAATTAATAGTTCAATAAAAACAAGTAAGGAAGGGCTAAGTTCGGGTGTCACCGAACATTTTATACTCTCGCATGATAGAGTAGATCAATTTGCGTACTTTGAGTATTGAATTGTATTTTCGTTTATTTTAACTGTATTGAGGACTATGTAAAAAAAAACAAAAACAATCGTTTTTTGAAGTTAATGCACATTTTATTTCTTACATGAATAAGATTATACAGGTTTGACTTAGAAGTAATAAGTATTATATATTTTAATAATTAAATGTTATATCTTTAAATTCTAAAGATATGTTTTTAAAAATAGCAAAATATTTACTTCTACTTTATATTTGTACAAATTCTTATATATTAACAAATAATATATTTTATTTAAAACAATATTTTTTTTCAAAAACTGCATTTCTCTTAATATATAATAATGTTATTTTATTATATGATATTAAAATTTTGAAAGATTTGTTAAATTATTTTAATTCTACCTTATGTTTTACAAATTCTTATATATTAACAAATTACACAAATGATTTAAAATTTCTTAGTTTAAATATTTATTTATTAATTAATAATGTCATATTTTTAACCTATTCTAATGCCCTTATGTGTGGAAAAGATACTGTTGTACATAGCCTTAGTCCGAAATAGAGACACAAATACCATCATGATAGCTATGCACTGTCTCATAAGTGATAGCATCAATATGAGAATGATCCATGTTTGAAAATGCCCAATCAATTTGCGTCCCCACAGGTGTAGTTGAATATTCTACACTAAGCAGGGAACTAAAGTTTTTATCTTGAAGAAGATTTTTTATTGTAGACCCTGTAGACTTTAAACAAATGTTAAAATCTCCAACAATTAAGACATTTTGATTGCACAACTCTGTAGTAAGAATTTCTTGAAGTTCTGCAATTAAAAGCCTGAGGGGAAAAGCTGAGTTTCTGTAAAGAACCAGAATATTGTTGTTGAAACATTTAAACAAAACTGCTTCTAAAACTTTGCGGCCTGAATAAATTTTCTTAATAGTCTTCGGTTCTATAGAGCTGGCAACACTATGCTTTGCATGAATTATAAGGCCCCGTTTATTTCGGTTGCTTGTCTCAGTGCTATCTATCCTCAGCTCGTTTATAAGAGTAAATCCTGGTATCTCAAAATGTTCAACAGGAATGCTCCAGGTTTCTACGAAGCATAAAATATCTGAAGAAAGCAGCAGACAGTCGCCTTTTATATCGGTAATGTGAGCGTGGAGACTCTGAACATTATGAAATAAAATTTGAAGTGCTGATGATCGAGAAATCATAAAATTGAAACTTGTAATCAGGGCTTTAGATGTGCTCAATTCCATCATTTCCCTAAATACTGGATCCGATTCAGAAAATTTATTAGGAGGAATAAAATTTCCGACAATAAAGAGACCTACTGCCGTAGTAGCTCGACTGCAAGCGACATATATCGAAGCTCTAGGCATTCTGGGTCGAGTATGAACGACAACTTTATTATATGTAGCACCCTGACTTTTGTGAATAGTTATTCCCTCAGCTGGAACAACTGGAAACTGATTTCTTTCAATTATAATTTGCTCATTTCTTTTATATTGAAAAGATCTAATAACTTTTTCAATTGGGGTCCAAGAACTTTCTATAGGATGAAGCTTTTTTGATCGAGCTATCAAACCAACAGAAGGTTCCAAGAATTTAATCCAAAGAATTACTGGATAATCAATTTGCATTAGTTCTCCAGTTGCCCCATTAACTAAACCATCAGATGTGTTTATATTCACTGTAATCGTGTATTTTGCAGTGTTTTTTAGTGTCAACTCATAAGGAAGTCCCTATGTTTCAGAAGTTTTGAAAAGTTGAACACTTTCCAAAATATTCCCTTGTTAATCACCTATACCCATTCCTCTTACAGAGTCTTTGGCAGTTGAAGAAATAGCTTCAGTTGTAATTCGACTGATCTTAAGGGCATTGAAATTATTTGTCTCTCCGTTTGACCAAATAAATGGATCGCATCATCGGGGACTTCTTCAGAATTAACTACCCGAGTTTGAATTAATGATATGTCATCATTTGTCATAGTGCCAGATGCCATAGGGTTTAACGCAATAGCAAAAGCTTGATCGTCCCTTTGTCTCATTATTTCTGTTAATTCAAAATATCTGAACAAGTCCCACAAAGGAGAACCAACTAAAGTGCTGTAAGCATCATTAGGGTTAGAAGAAAATATCCACCTATCTCCAACAGGTGGGAGTTGCTTCAAATCTCCAAACACTATAATCGGTATGCCACCGAATGGGTTGTTTGTTTCAAAAATTTGGTTAAGCCTAGCATCAACATAGCTAAACATTCGAGCGCCCACCATTGATATTTCATCAATTATGATTAGTTTTAAATCAGCAAGTTTGGAATACAAAGAGTTAACTATGTCACTGCTTAGGGGCCTCAACTCTCTATTCAGCTGATTTACAGGAAGAGAAAATATTGAGTGAAGTGTCAGTCCACCTATCCCGAATGCAGCTTTACCCGTAGGTGCACAAAGGAGAACTTTTAAAGAACTTGGGTTGGATCCAGGTGTAGAATTGAAGCGATGGTTAAGAGCTTGATATATTGCAGATATCAAACGACTTTTTCCAACACCTGCTCCGCCCCCAATGAATTCATAAAATGGTCGACTTGTTTTAATCTGATGCATCAAATGAGTCAAGTATGTTCTTTGCTTAATATTTAAACCTTGAACTAGAGAAAATAATTCCTCAACCGAAATTAAAGGGGGTAGTTTAATTAGCCTAATATTGCAATCAGATTCAGTACCATTATCTGTTGTATGTTCGCCATGCAAATCCAGCAAATTAATATTAGGGCTTATTTCTGGAAGTGCTAACACCCGAAACTCATTTTCCACAACAGGTAGTTCATTTTGCACAGCTTCTATTCTTCTAAGTCTGTCTCATTATAAAGACTTTCTAAGACATTTTCCAGTTCTCTTTGATCAAAAACATCATATTTTTTTCGATTTCCCTCAATTAAAATACGGTGAGTTATACAAGTTAGCTCATTATCATTTTCAATAAGATCTTGCTGTTCATTCCGCCATGGATAGAAAAGCATTACCATTTCGCGGAAATACTCAACTTTGGTCACATCAGGACTAAACCTTCTGTACCGAATAATAATTGGTTTGGTACGTTTTTTAACAAAACCGCTACCGACTCTAAGTGCAATGGGTACCCCAATATCTGGTACGTTATTATCTTCCCTCTCTTCTTCTTCGTGATCACTGTCTTGCACTATTCTATTGGATTTCACAAATTTAAACAAAGATGCAAAATCTGCTAAGCAAACAGTTTCTAACTGATCGGGCCGCTGCACATAACGGTCTAAAATACCAGCTACAAATATTTCAGTAGAATCTGAAGGAAGGTTCTGAAGTTCCGCCCTAGGTTTTACCATTCGAACACGTTCCTCCGGTGTCCGGTCGTGAGGTATTTATAAATATTTCTCCATTACTAGCTTCCGAAAGATGAAGCCCAATGCAGCAATAAACAGCTTCTTGTGCAGATATTTCCGTGCCTGATATAAATTTATGACCTATATGTTGAAGTTTTTGCTTTATTGTATAATTTCCGGCATTTACTTCTGATATAGCTTCATTTAAGTGCCTAGAAACTCCTCTGTTCGATTTATTAATATAATTAATTATATAGGAACAGCAAGCATATGCATCCAGTATATATTGGATATCCATATTAGCCCTATGGAGTTCCAAAATAAGAGGATTATAAGCATTTATAAATCGATCTTTCATTTTTCTTTTCAGAAAAATTTTAGGTTTCGATAAGCTTGATCTCAGAGCTAGCAAATAGTCATCAAAAGACATGTTTATTCTATTATCGCTCAAGAAATATTCAAAATTATCTAAATTCGATATATCTTCAGTAGTCAGAGTTGAATTTAAAACATTTTGAATTCTAGAAAAGTTTTCCTTATGCCTTTCCAAATCTTGGGTTGTGTGGGTTGTGTATGAAAAGGAAGCAATATTTGTGTGCAAGGCATTGGTGGATATGGTATACCAAAACGACAAAATTGTTGACCTCTTATTTCTCTAGTACACGACCGACTGTGATTATGCTTTTGATAATCTAAATAATGTTCCAAGTGGCTTACTGAACCATCTGTTGAAACATAAATGAAATCAATGACTTCGGAGAATGTCTCAGGATTTTGAAGGTTGATCTTGGGAGCATTATTAAGCCAATACATGCCATGTATATGCGGAGAACCTCTCTGTTGAAACTCTACTCTCCAGTAATAGTTTTTTACGAAATGTGTTTCAAAAATGCCGGTATTATCTTTAAAAAGTTTAAGGATTTGCCGGTAGCGGTAATCAAAATATCTGGCACAAGTAACCGCATCTGAGCGGATTAAGCGATATCTATCTTGGGTTGATAAAATGTTGGCTTCTTCTTGTGAAATATCTTTTGAATCAACAGTTTTCGACAGAATAACCAACAGCTCAACCCACTGAGATTCAGCAGCCGATAGAGTTATGAAAGAGTTATGAAAAAGGTTGGAAGCCCAAATTGGCGAATCATTGCAATTGCTTTTTTTTCTAAGCTTCCCAGTGAGCAGGAGAGGATCTAACACCTTTCAAAACTTTGTAACCGTCATCATGTTGAATCAAGTTTTGAACAAAGTTTTCATTTAATACATTTTGCGCCGTAACGCGGTTAGGACCTGAAAATTTTCGAAGGCAAATGGATGTACTATTTTTAATTTGCAGTAATTCTAATTTTTTATAGTCGTAGAACAACTTTGGAATGGTACACGCTCTGCGGTCAAAGCGGCGAATTTCGGAACGTACTATCTTACTATATGTTTCAGAGCATGTACGTTTCTGCCCAACGTATATTGTTCCAAATGACAATTCTTCCGAATTATTATCTTGAACTATGTCAATTGGCCTTTGCCCTTCCCCTGGCGCTATAACTAAACGGTTATATTCCATGTTTTCTACAGGAATATTGTCTAAAAGAGTCTCTTGACCACCTGGGCTCAGTTCTGCAGGTACAGGTGCTATGGGAATGGCTGAGTAATAATTATTATGGGAAGTCTGTTCCTCATAAAGAGATTGAACCAATCTATCATCTTCAGCAGATGCAATAAAGGGAACTTCTTCTTGGTTATTAAAGCCTGAAATCCAATTCTCATTTACGTGTATATTATGCTCACGATACAGAGGAGTATTCACTAAGAATCGCAAAGCTTCCATAACCTTCGCAGGCCGTATGGTATCAGTCATATAATCATGATTGTATTCCATACGTCTTCTTAAGTGAATTTGTATCACATGAGTTTGATCAAAGTCCTCGGTAGAGATGTCACAACATTATTAACAGAAATAGGTATATTGACAACGGCACCTTTAATCGAACTTTGGCCTTGATAACCCAAAAGGCAATCGAGGCATTATTAGCCTTTCTTCAATAGGGGTTAAATTTTTTAAACAATCCGGTATATCCGGAAAGTCAAGACCATTTAACAAACATATTTTTGGTATGTTATTTTTGGCAATCCCATTTTTGCAAGTTAAGCAAAAATTGTAGTTTCCATCTTCAGAAGGAAACTTTGCTTTGCTTTAAAAGAAAGCAGATGTAGCATCTGGGTGAACTTGAGCTATAGTTCTGAAATTTAACTTGCGAACTTGATGTGGAAACCATAATCCCCCACAGCAAATACATATTTCGGTGGGACCTTTCTTTATATTTTCAAAATAAATACTTCGAAAATCTCTTGAAATGCCACCATTTGCAAAAATATCAGAGACATTATTTTCTCTGTTTAATATATTTCGTTGGGACTGTCTTTCGTTTTGAATTTGCCTATTTGCCAAGTTTTCTCTATGAATACGGACCTGATTTTGTTGTTGACGTCTCTGATTTAAAATTTGTTCCCTTGCACCCCTCCTGATAAGCTGTCTTCGTTGCGTTTCTCTATAACGTTCCTCTCTCCTTGTTTCAGGATTTCTATTTGAACGTTCTCTTTGCATTTTATCACGTATGCGCTCTAAATGTCTATAGTTAGGATTTCTTCTAAGATCTCGGTGTACTCCGGTATTATAAGACTGCTCGTTTGAGCGAATAATAGGGTTTTGGCGTCGAATTCTATGTTGCCTTGAATTTCTACTTTGTTCAGCAGACCGAAGATCTGGGTTCTCCCGCCGAGACCTATGCTGAACAGTATTTATACTTTGCTCAGCAGACCTAAGCTCTGGGTTTTCCCGCCGAGACCTATGCTGAACAGTATTTATACTTTGCTCAGAAGACCGAAGCTCTGGGTTTTCCCGCCGATATCTATGTTCTCGGGTTTTCCTACTTTGCTCTTCAACATGGCAACATTGTTCAAATGAAAACAAACAAAGATGGCTGATTTCTGCGTTTTTACCACGTTTTTCACTGTGCACACATTTTGCCGATGAGGAAGGAAAAGGAAGGAAGGCAGTAGCGTTTTTCACTGGTTCTACTATTAAGGTTTAGGCTAAGTCATACAATTCCTGAAATAAAGAATTCAGTTGTGTAAGAAGAGCATTCGCGAGCGGTCGTTATTTTTATCGGAACAGGCAATTTAGTTTACGCATTCCGAAGTAATTAACTTATCTCAAAAAAGCTTGAGATTTTTCAATAATATCATGGTGAAAGATTATCAAATCGACCTTCTAATATCAAACCCTATTAAATTGAAAACACACATTTTAAATCTTAGACGTGCCGGTGATATATTCTTTGCAATGTTTAATAATGTTTTCAATGCAGTAGTCGGTAACTTCTTGTCTTTTCACTTTTGTCTTTGCACCAGATAGCCCTATCAGTGATCAAGTTCACCTCGGAGCTTCAAACGTCGCACGACGTTGTCATTATCCAAGAGGCCTTTGAATCTATCTATCAAGCACTTAATTTCTTTGGTTTTCAAAGTATAAGCTTTTTCTAAAAACAACAAACTCAGTTGAAATCCATCCAATACTTCTCTAGAAAAGCGCGTCTTCAAATCTTCGCCGATTGTATCCAAAAGAGGAATATACACCGAAACCGTGCAGACATTTGTCGCGTTATGTTTTTTCCAATTCATCTTTCAGTTCTTCCGCCATTTTTTTCGTGTCTAAATAAATGAATCGAAAATGTTCCTTAAGCTGAGATCACACGATTGGTCAAATGTACCGATTTTTGACAAAATTTTTCTGTACAAATTAGTACAAAATAAATTTTGTGTACCGATACAATTTTCAGTGTTCACACGATTGGCGTACTTGAGCCAGAACTTTTCTGTACTGATTTGTACAATTCAATAATATGACAGACATTTGTGCAACCCTGTCACATGGTTGGGCTCGGCATCTTTAATAAAGTAGATAGCTGATAAGCTTTGAATACATAATTACATATATTTGAACGTAATTTTATAATTTTTAAATATAATGATTTCTTCATCAAGAAAAAGAAAATAGTGACAATTATGTGTATTTGTGTACACCTAATTAATAAAAAGAAACAAATGAAAGAAAAACAAACATTGAAGAAGCGAAATTTTTGGGTGCTGGATTGGCTTCAGAGGAGAAGTACTGACGGCGCGTATGCATTCGCCCATATGGCTTTGCACTCATCAACGCTACGGCCATGACAGTTCGCTGCAACTTCTCTCCATGCGTTCTCTCTCTTCTGTCTGTTTTTATAGTCTGATGAAGAATATTCCCACAGATAAGGATGTTTTTTTCTATTATTTCTATTAAATTAAACACATCTTTCGAGGACCATGCCGTTGTAACTTGAAAACGCTTTCTCTTTTTATCTGGCGTTGGTGTTGGCTCTGCAGACATATTGGATATATTTTCGCATATTACTTTGACTATATGAAAGATTTCATCTTTATCTGTATCCATATTCTGGAAAATAAATGAACAATATTAATATATAAAATGTAAATAAAAAAATATATATAAACATATCATAAATATTTATACTCACCAATAAATGTAGTGACTTGTTTAATAACGGACAAATGGAATAAAGAGCTGTGGTGCATCAATTGTTTTTGCAGATATCAGTGTTGCCAAGTTTAATAATTATTTATTATTATTAGTTTAATAATCATAGAGTTGCCAAACAGTAAATAATGAAATTCCAGCCAGGTGTAAGGTATTCCTAGGATAATAAAAATAAAAAAAAAAACATAATTTTAGCTTTATTTGAATTGATTGGTCACTGTGATTGGTCCTGCAGTGGCAGATAAAATTATCGGTACATTTTTCCATTTTTTGTATTTACTTGATTTGTACAACAGTTCACATGATTGGTATAACAGAGCCGTATTTTATCGGTCTATCTGCACAAAAATTTTGTTAATTTGCCTTATGCCAAATATTTTCTGGCTGTCACACGATCTGTAGATATAAATGACAAAAAATTGGTACATTTGACCAATCGTGTGATTTCAGCTTTAGTGTTTTGTTTTCGATTTCGGAAAGTTATAAGAAGCGTATCTATCATATTGAATGTCTTTGCCAGATCGATCGATCCTTTCTGAAGATTCGCGCTGTGAGAATGAGTTAGAAATAGAATAACACATAGACAAGAAATCCCAATTATAATTAAATTTGCACACGGCTGTGATGAGTATTGTTGTTTTTTTTCCGCTTTTTTCTTTTCAGGTACTAATTTTTCTATGTTGAAAAACTTGGAGAATAAACCGCCGAGAATGTATCAATCGAACATATCACAGATGAAGCTGAATGCAGCTTCCATTTCAAGTTTTCCGTGTTGCTATAAATTTAGCATTTTCAATTACGGATCACATTGGATTTTTTAACGATTTAATCTGCATACGTGTTACACTTTTTAACTTCAGAGGTATCTTGGCATTATTTATTGTATTCAAAAATCGGAGACAGTATGTAATTTTTTTGTGAAATAAAATGGCAAATTTCTGTATTATATTTCTGTTACATTATATTTTTTCAGAGTAATAAAATTACTAATAAGCCATTTAGCCCTTGGGGGCCCATTTTCCCCATCTGAATCCGCCACTGGTTTAAGCCTATCATTGTAAGTCAGATCACTATATATACCTCTCCCAGTATCTCATATCGTGTGTCCCCTGGTTTAAGGGTTCCCTTGCTAGTGTGGGAAAAGTGCACAAGATATACCCTGGTGCCTTGATATATACATTTCCTTCAGTCATATCGATCTGTCAGCCCCAATCATCTTATGGAATTACTCTAATTTTTTTCGTGACTTAGGGCTTGCTGTCACAAACTGAGACCAGATTTTTACATTTTATTGGCATCTTCTTTCTCCAAATTTTCTTTAGAATCGTTGTGATTTCAAACCGGATGCAACGGAAAAAATGACAGGTAAGAGACACAAGTACGGAAATGTGTAGGATGAAGCCAGGAAAAAATGAGACAGAAATATACATACTATTTTATATTATCGGCATATTTGTCTGTATGTTTACGAAAGCAAATGCGAGACACATACATATGTACATACATTCATAATAACAAGTGTCAAAGAGTCAATCTGTCGAAGCACTGACGCGATGACAAAGCACCACAACGTTGTGTTGTTGGTAGAAAATCCGAGCTGTGCCGAAAGAAACTAACAAACGACCGTCGATTGTTACGTAGGCTGCTATATATATTTCTGGCCTAGGCAACACTAAGTGTTGCCAGGTGCAATCTGACATTTCCATTGGAAAGTTTTTTAGCATAACATCACTCAGAACATTTTTTTATTTAATCGTGAATTGTTTTATTTACAGGGAATTAAAAAATTCATCTCGGCCAAAAAATGGAATTAACTCGTGAACATTTTCGTGCGATCATTTTTCACAACTTCGACGTGGATTATCACGACAAGAGTGCATCGATGAACTAAAATCTTTGTATGCTTATGAAGCACCATCCTATAGCACTGTGAAAAACTGTTACAACGAATTCAATTGTGGCCGACGCTCGCTCAAAGACGAATTCCGTGAAGGTCGTCCAAAAACAGCCGTTGTGCCAGAAAACATCGATGCCGTACGTGAACTGATAACACAAGACTGTCATGTAACATACCTTCAGATAGAGACATGCCTATGCATTTCTCCCACCAGCATACATTCGATATTGCATGAACACCTGGCCGTAAAAAAGGTTTGTTCTCGTTGGATCCCGCACAATTTGATAATCGCTCAAAAAAAGGCTCGTGTGGATTTGTGTAAAGAAATGCTGAAAAAATACGATCGCGGTGCTTCAAAAGACGTTTGTAGGATCGTCACAGGTGACGAATCATGGATCTATGCGTATGAGCCCGAAACAAAACAGCAATCGACCGTGTGGGTCTTCCAAGACGAGCCAAATCCAACGAAAATTGTTCGTGGAAGAAGCACTTCGAAGCAAATGGTCGCCTGTTTCTTCGGCAAAACTGGTCATGTGGAGACTGTTCCGCTTGAGCAACGTAGGACGGTCAATTCTGAGTGGTACACCACCATTTGTTTGCCTGAAGTCTTCGGAGAAATTCGAAAAACGAACAAGAGAAAACGAATCATTGTGCACCATGACAATGCGAGCTCTCCTCTCACACATCGGCTCAAACCAGCGCCTTTTTGACCGGCTAAAACGTCGAATTGATGGGTCATCTGCCGTACAGCCCTGACTTGGCACCCAATGACTTCTTTTTATTCCCACACATCAACGATTTTCGTCGCCAGGAGATGCTGTTGTAGCATTCAAAAACCATGTTTTGGAGGTGTCTCAATCGGAGTGGAAAAAGTGCTTCGAAAATTGGTTTGAGCGCATGCAAAAGTGTATATATCATGATGGAAAATATTTTGAAAAACAATAAAACCATTTTCGTTGATAAATATTCCTATTTTCATTATTAGGCCAGAAATATATATAGCAGCCCCGCTTCCCTTGCTGCTCGAACAGCTTCGCTAACAAGCTATCGTATATATGTATGTTTTTGTATGAGCTTGCATACATATCGACGCGATATTTTGTCAGCTTCTGCTATTTAGACAATTGTTGTTTTTGTAAAACAATGTTTAAATTTTTTCTTGGTGACATATTCACATGTGTACGCATATGTATGTTTGTATGCTTGTAAATTATTTGATCGGCAATGTATACAAATATATGTACGTATGTACATTTAAGTATAAATGCATGTACATATATGAACATGTAGATCAATGCGCGCACATGTAATACATTGATAAGTGATAAAATCATTATTTGAATTTTTAAATGCGCTCATTCGTATACATATAGTACATTTATATGAGTAGATAATAAGATTAACCCAGCGTTTCTGTACTGTGATACAGTCTCAAGTCTCTAAATTTGAGATTTTAAGTTAGAGGCAATTTTTGAGACTTGAGGCGATTTTTCTATTCTGTAAGTGGCAGTCACAAAACCTATTACATTTCATTATTCAGATATGTTTTACACTTGCATGAAAATAACTATATCGATAACAAATATTAAATTTTCATAAAATAGTCAAAAATCAGAATTATCAACAAAAATATAAATATATGTTGACTATTTTCATAATATTTACGAAATTTATGTAAAATTGATTTCTTTTTGACCTTTTCGGTTTGAGTTGCTTACAAAATATAAAAAAACTCGACCGAATATCTATGATGATCTCTATTCAGTATATTCAAAATGGCAGAACAGAGTTCTTTTTAGTTTTGTGAACTGCTAATTATCAGGTCTCAAATTTGAGGCAATATTTTGAGACTAACGTTAGAGACTATTTAGTGAATAGTAACTAGTCACAAATTGAGACTTTACCTCAAAATGTCTCAAATAGAGACTAGAGACTGGTTACAGAATCGCGCTATAACCCTCTATAACTCAAAACCTCCAAATTAACTTTTTTTAGTGGAATCGGTTAGTTTTATGGGAAAAATATATAGTAATTATTTGGTTTTTTTGAAACTTCTTATTTATAACACATATAACACAAAAAAAGGGAGTGTAGCTTACAGGCAACAATGAGTAACAGTGATAAAGAAAGTTGGAGAAATTATGAGTAAAATGGAAATCTTCAGGACAAATGAAAGTTCTTGAAACAATTTTTGTTTTTGGTATAGCATAAAGCTAACCCGCACTTTTCACACACGTGAGTGAACCCGGCACATTTCGGGAACTTGCATCGCATTTTTTTTCCGCCCATTGAGGCCAGTGCCCGACTTGATCTTGGCGGACTGCTTGTGGAGGCACATGTTGTGCAGGTCCCCTATGTTTCTTCGCTAGAAGCCCACCTTCTATTGATCGTCGGGTTATCAAACCTTGTTTTGTCCCCATTTTGCATAAAGTTTCGGCAATTTCCAGACGAAAATCTGCGGATGAAATGATGGTATTATCTGTAGGATTTTTATATTTGCAGACCCTCTTATAAAGTAGCCATGAGTTAGCCATAGTTAGATCTAAGTAGTCATAGAACAGGCGCATCTGCCAACGTTTACTCCTCAGTCGTATCTTGTAGATGCCCATAATGCTGTCGATAAGATCCACACCGCCCATATGTCGCTTATACTCGCCAACAACATTCGGCCGTGAGATGTTTATATACCTCGAGTTCTTCTTGTCGTATCTTCGGACTTCAGATATAGGATTTTGGCCAGCAAACGTGGAAGCCAATGTAACAAGTTTGTTATCCTTCCAAGCAACTGTTGATATATCGACACCGTTAATAGTAGACACATATTCTTCTGAATATCCTCGATCTTTCTTCACTATGGCTTTCTCTGTCGACAGTTTGTAGTCAGGAATTCTATTTCTTCTAATAGTGCTTAACGCAAGAATACCTTCTTTTGCTAAATATTCCAACAAAGCCAAAGATGTAAAGTAGTTATCGAAATAGATCCTGTGGTTTTGTTGTCGGGGAATCATACGCGATAATCTTACTACGACGTTTGAAGATGCTCATAAATCTGTCTCGTCGGCTCCGACAACATTCTTTTTACCTGTTTCTATCTCTGTCTTATAAGCGAAATCGGAAACACCATTAAAAACAGATTTTGTATCCCCACTTATGAGGTTTCTTAGGGTTATATCGTTTTAGCATATTTCGCGCTTTTGTAGAGCATATTTGCTCATCTACACAAACACGTATTTCTAGCGGAACTTTGGCGTATGCCTTGTTCAAGGCATCAACGACTGGACGAATTTTGAAGATTCTATCGGCGTCAGGATGGCTCCTTGGGAGACACTTTGATTTGTCGTTGAAATGAAGATGCTGCCTAATCTTTTCAAATTTACTAGAAGGCATAGTGTCTTGAATTACGTTTGTACCCAGGATGGAGCCCCAATGGTTAGTCACCCGAGGTAGCTGAATTAGTGACATGAGATAAACGACACCTATAAATTGTCGTATTTCTATCTCAGATACATGAAAAGTATTGTTCGCATCTTAATGCATCAAATAGAGGTTTGTCTCTTCAGAAATTTTCCTTATTAGTTCAGGTGGAAATAGTCTATAGGAGCCTCGAGATCCAAGATATCAGAACGCAATGGCTCGTTACCAGTGAAAGCCAGCTGTTGCTCATTTAGCTCTAGATTCTTTTTCTTCCACAGTAGTGTTAGCTATTCAGGCTTTCGACGTCTCGTAGAAGATCCTGAGGTATTTGGAGTGTCTAAGCTGCTAATCATCGGTTCTACTTCTTCCCCAGGATTGAAATTACTATCGTCATCGCTCAAGTAGTCTACCAAATCATCTATGTCAATTCCATCTGCCAAAGACCTTTCATTCAACTCGCCAAAATCTGGGTCGAAATCAGGGTCAGCCAAACTGTCGTCGTCAAAGTCGAAACCATCTTCACTTGTAGTATCATCCTCAAGTGCACGGGCGATCTTGTTGTCTGCCAGACTCCTTAGTCGCTTGGCCATCCTAAAAAGAATAATTTTATGTAAATATTCGCAGTGTTCATACAAAATAGTTCCCATTTCTGTATGATGTAGGCTAGAAGACACAATCCTTAAATACCACCTAATACAAAACTACTTAGAAAATATGAAAAGAAAAACAAACTTTGAACACTTACCGTTTTGATTTTCTTAAAAAGAAGCACAAATAAACGCAAAAACTATTTTTTATTAATTTCTGTACTTCACCACGTGCTCACTATTTGAAATATTTGACTTCACTGAAGAAAAAGCTTCATTGGAAAAAAGTAACCGCACTTAGTTTGTTTTGCTTATGCTTGATTAGAGGAATGGAGTGTAGACTACGTTCAACATTGCTTGACAAGACGAAAAAATTACTACGAGTAGAATTTAGGAAGGTGAAACGGTTTGTTGCCTGAAGTCTACCATACGTTATAGAGGGATAAGTATGATATGAGCACGTGCAGAGACATATGTAAGATTAATATGATAGAAATGTGCATACATACATATGTATATATTGTTGTAATAAATTTAATTTCTATTAGTAAGAAATATAACAAAAAAATATTTACGGTATACCATATTATGTCAAAATCAAATAAATTTATTAAATATGCAAGTCCAAATTGACTATAAATATTATTATGTATGCATTTATACAAAATTATACTCATATCATAAGTATTTTTACGTGTCAATATGGAATTGCTGAGGGCAAAACACAAAGGCACATACATATGTAGTTACAAGCGATTTCCTGGTTGAAAGCAAAAATTGAAAATTGAAAGTATCACAATGCTGTTGTTGGGAGTATCATAGGAGCATGCAAATTAATTCCCGCGACGAGGGAATTTAAAAAAAAATATGTTTTACATCCGCGAACGCGCGGATAAATGAGAACACATGTGGTTCTCGTGGATTGCAAAATAAGAATCAAAACTTTATTTCTAAAATACTAATATTTATACATTTTGGTATTATTATCTTAA
The DNA here is from genome assembly GCA_037783105.1 of Bactrocera zonata. Classification (NCBI taxonomy): domain Eukaryota; kingdom Metazoa; phylum Arthropoda; class Insecta; order Diptera; family Tephritidae; genus Bactrocera; species Bactrocera zonata. The sequence goes on along the minus strand of JBAWJQ010005150.1, from coordinate 194,767 downwards.
AGCTAAAGCTGAAGTGTAAGCATCAGCTTAATTGAATCCAGAACAAAGAGTTAATTACAATTTTTGCTGTTACAGCATATTCCAACAGAACGTTAAGCATTATGTTTTCTTTACAAATGTTATTGTTATGCCTTCTTGTGAGGGCGAGCGATATTGTTTTGATAAAAAAGGATTCTTGGATTCAGAACGGAAAAAGCATATTGAATTCTTAAATCATCAAAAACGTTAATTAAGATTTTTAATTAATGAGACAGTATAATTACAAAGTGCAAAGATGCAATTTTATTTATAGTAACAGTAAGGTTGTTAAGCGGAGGCTGTCGTTAATTCCCCCCTTCCTAAAATGAGTCGTCCCCGATTCATAATTATTTTGGGTTAATTTATATATTTGGTCCAAAAGACCATTATAGGTGATTTATTAAAGTTGCGCATTTTTGATTGGTTTGGGAGTTTCGCGAGATGTTTTTAATTTTAGTATCAAGTAAGTTATGACAATTATTCCCATGATTGAAATTATGTACCAAAAACATTAATGGACTGTTATGTTCTTGTTCCGTTCTGCTAAAATATTTATATTATCTAATTTTAACAGTTTATTGGTTGTTTCAAAATATTCTAAAATTTCAAAATTATTTATATGGTTATTTTTAAAATAATTCCAAATTTTACTGCAATGTTTTCATAAAATTGATTATTTATTACAGTATAATTTTCAAATGTTATTAAATATGTTCCATTTAATGTTTGATTATCTACAATATTTTGTACTGAAACTAATATCGCTCCTGATTTAGCTTCTTCAATTTGAAGGTTTTTTTCTTTTAATTTATTACATTTTCCTTGTTTTTTGTTTAAAATTTCTGACAAACATGTGCTTTTTTATTAAGTCTACAAAAGATTTTTGAAATGTCTGTTTTACAATTCTGAATATTAAAAAAATTATTATTACAGTATATTAAGTTCTGGTCAATAATAAGCTTACCATCTAATTGGACTATGGCTCTATGGTAATTTATATAAATTATAATTATGTCTCCTTTTTGGGCTATTTTAAATTTAGAAATGTCCATTTAATCTGTTGTTGTCATTATACCGTGTTGGTAATATGTTATATTTTTTAGTTCATCAATGTGTAAAATTGTTGGATTCAAAATTTCAATTTTACCAAAAGTAATTTTATTTATTAAATTTTGCAGTTCGTGTATAACGTACATATGTATTGGTTTCGTTTTCTTTTTATTTTCCTGCTTGTTGTATCACCTTTAATATTATTTACTGTGTCAGTTAATTCTGTTATTATTTTAAAAATTTCTGTATTTGTTGTGAATTGTTTATTGTTATTTACTACTAGTTCGTCCTATTTGTCATTAATTTTTACAAAGTCGTCATGGTCTGGTGTACCAGCTATCCATTTCCAAAGTATTCCTAATTCATTTACACCCTTTTTTTTGCCTAAAATGGGTTTGTTTTAATTGTTCTAATAAAGTTTTAATTATCAAAATTTCTGATTCTGCTTCCTGTGTAATAATTCCTAGGCTGTCGTGATTTTGTTCGCTGCTACTGTACAAATCTCTATTTTCGTCTGCAATAATATTTTTAAAATAAGATAAATTAGTAATGTGAAACAGGTCCCCGTATTCCTCATAAATGGAAACATCTCCATTTTCGATAAGTACATAGTCTTGTCGGGTGTAGTCTATAACATCAGCGGTTACTGAGCTGATTAGTGCAGTAAAAATTAAAATGATCATTTTGGAAACCTCTAATCATTATGATTTTATATTATCGTTATGAATATTTTTATTTCTTTTATTAATTATTATTTTATTCTCTAAATTTTCCTTAACTTGTTGTTTTTTATATCTAGGTTCTAATTTATTTCTCTCTCCTATTATTTTCTCGTAAATGATCTGGCCGGAATGATATTGCTTATGTGATCTATGTTTATTATGAAACGCTAGCATTTTCTCCTGTGCTTGCTTTAAAGTTGTTGTCAAATTTTCATGGTTTATTTTACTATAAAGTACTTCATTTGGTTTAAAATTCGTTACTGAATGTATTGTTGTATTGTATTTTTGCACTGCTTTATGAATTGTTTCTAAATTACTGACAATATTATTTTCTTCTTTTATACATCTGGCTTTTTCAATTATTGTTGAATGGAATCTTTCAACTTGTCCGTTAGTTATGCTGTGACGTGGATTACAAAAATAAATTTCAATATTTAACCTATCCATTAAAAGTTTAGATGTTGGTGTGGTAAAGCTTGGTTCGTTGTCTAAAGTAAATTGTTTTACATCTGTGAAACTTTGAAGCAATTCTAAAACCTTTTCTTCGATATTTGATTTATCTTCTATATGTTTTAATATTAAAAATTTTGAATAAGCGTCTACACATGTGATAAATTTTAGTTTCTGTGCGTAGAAAATATCTAAATGAAGTTGTTCCCTTTCCTTTTCCGGGATTGGGGCTTTGCCTATTGGTATTCTCTTGGGATGGCGATCATATTTATTTTTATTGCATATCATACAATTTCGAACGTATTCTTTCATTCTTTTCCTCATTTCCGGCCAGTAATATAATTTTTCTATTTGTTTAATATTTTCATTATAGCTTCGATGAGCTCTATTATGGGTTTGTTCGATTAATCCGGACTGACTTTCTCTATTAATAATATCCATTGGAAAAGGTTTTGTAAATACAAATTTGTTCTGAAAAGTTTGTTTGAGAGTTTCTTGGACTTCATGAAAATCTTCAGCAGTGCAGTGAATCCCCGTCACTAGCTTTGGCGGAATATATTCCTTCTTGTTAATAAATTTTCTACAGTATCAAATTCTATTAAATGCCTTTTATTTTCAAAAGTTTCTATTAACTCATGGACCGTAAATCTGTTCTGACACAATATTTTTTGTTGTTTAATTGATTTATGGGTTTTTGTGTTTCTTGTATTAGAACACTTTCACTACTCTGTGCTGAATGTTGAGATTCCTGACTCTGGGAATCATCGGAAATGTTATGTAACTCAAGACGCGACAATGCATCAGCTACAATATTGGATTTACCGGGTTGGTACCGCAAATTTTGGAGAAAATTCTTCTATAATTGCGTGCCATCTTTTCATTTTTGGATTAGAATTGCGAGGTGATAAAACAAATGCTAATGGTAGGTGATCAGCATGTATTTCCAAATTGGTTACACCATAGAGGTAGTTTCGTAGATTTTTTAATGCCCAAACAATAGCATAAAGCTCTTTTTCATTAGTTGCATTATTTCTTTCTGTCTTATTAAAAGTTTTTGAGATGAAGGTAATTGGTTTACCCCCTTGCGATAGTACCGCATCCATTGCAACGTTGCATCGGTAGTTAATACAAATGTTTTTAAGTAGTCAGGCTGTATCAATTCCATTTCTGAAGCCAAGAGTTTTAGTTTTTTTAATTTATTCAATGCAGGTATTCCATCCTCATCTAGAGTTATTTCCAATTTTTTTGATTTATTTTTAGAAATTCTACCATTTTCTCCTGATAGGTATTTTGTCAAAGGTTTGGCTATTGCAGCATAGTCTTTAACAAACTTACGATAATATCCTGCAAATCCCAGGAATCCTCTTAATGCTCGCAAACTTTTTGGTATTGGATTGTTTAAGATTAATTTTATTTTATTTGGGTCTGTTTTTATGACATTTTGAGCTACAGTAAAAATCAAAAACTCTATTTCTTTCGCGAAAAATTTTGACTTTTCTAATGAAATTTTCATATTTGCATTTTTCAATATTTTTGTAATTATTTCCAAATCCTTTAAGTGTTGAGTTACATTTTTCGAAAAATAATTATATCATCCATATAAACGTGACAGATTTTTCCTAAATGTTCTCGCAATATATTATCCATTGCTCTCTGAAAAATTCTAGGGGCATTTTTTAACCCAAAATGCATCCTCAAAAATTCATATTTGCCATTATTAACGGAAAAAACTGTTTTCTCAATATCATATTCTGTCATTAAAATTTGATGAAATCCTGATTCTACATAGATCAATGGCTGAAAAATATTTTGCTTTGCCTAGATTAGATAATATTACGTTTGTATCCGGAATCAGATAACGATCAGAAATTGTATGCTCACTTATTTTTTTGTAGTCAGTTACCATTCTAAGTTTTGGTGTTCCATTATAATTTTTACCCTTTTTTGGTACCACCCAAATTGGTGAGTCATATGACTTTTACTTGGTCTTATTATATTACCGTTAATCATTTTATTTATTTCTTCATTAACAAATGAGTTTACAGATAAGGGATATGGATAATGTCTGCTCCATATCGGATCCTCATTTTTCATTCTTATTTCCGCTTTCACATTCGTCATGAAGGGAAAGCTTGTATTGATATTTGAATGCGTTTGAGCAATTTTTTCTCTTATTTTTGTTTTAAGTTCAGTTAATTTTTCATCCTGATTTTCAGTATTTAACATTTCAGAATTTTTTTCCGAACAATAATCATTATCGTTATTAATTTCTGAGCCTCTTTCACCCAATATCGAATAGTTATCATGTTGCCGGCAAATTCATCGGCTGGCGTTGTAGAACACTTCCGTTCCACAATATTTTATTTATAATTACTATTTTCATTCTGCCGGTATAAATCTTCAGCCGGTATTTTAGGACCTTTTTGTCCCAAAAAAATTTCTTTAAATAAAATATTGCCGGTAAAATCTTCGGCTGGCGGTGTAGAAGTTGTTTGTTCCACAATTTTAATATTTTTCTGTTTTTTAATATTACCGATACTTTTCTCGGCTAGTTTTTGAAAGATTCTTGTTCCTTAATTTTGTTTTCAAAATAAATGTTCATACTTCTGATTTCTAATCCCTCTATTTCATAGAAGATTTCTTCGACTCCAAATATGGTTATTAAGTGGTAAAATTTGATAATGGAATAGCCATTCACGGTTTTTGTGCGCTTATAAATGGCTAATTCTTTTTTATTATTGCAAACCCCAGACTTAGTGTAGCATGAGGTTGCTCCCGTATCGATTCGAGTTTTTAAGTTTTTATTTAATTTGAAATCATGTAATTTGAGATGGGGGAGTTCCTCCCTTCTTCGCCTAAAAAATGGCTCTCATTCATATTATTTATTCTTTGACTTTTCTCTTGCGGGCGAAAGCTTTGATTACTTTCTCTATTACGCTTTACCCCATGTGCTTCCTGATTTTGTTCCCTATTGGCCTGAAAGTTTGCATTTGTTTGAATAAGTTTTATATTTTGATGAAAATTGCTATTGCTTTTTTGTTGATAAAAATTTCTATTGCTTTGTTGTCTCCTCACATTAAAATCTCTATTATGAAGTCTGGATGCAGATAAATCTATATCTCCTATGGATTGGTTTCGGAAAATTATAATGTATATTGTTATTTGGAGGGTTGTTCCTTTGAGGAAATCTTAAATTATTGTTTGTATAAGTTATCACGCGACACAAGAATGTAATTGAAGGAGCCCCAAAATATTGCGCGTGGCCTGAGTCAGCAACAAGTAGCGCACTCAGAATCATGAACGGAAATAACAAGTTTTAAGTTGCATCCAAAAGTTGCGCGTGGACTGAGTCAGCAATTATACGTTCTCACGTCTGCCAATACCATCAGCACATACAATCAACCAGCTGCCACAAACAATCAGGATTATGCCGCTGAAAGTCGATCGAATCAAGGACCAGCCAGCAACTGCAATCAACCAGCTATCGTTAACGAGCAAAAGCTATTCCATTGGTGGATCAGGACAGGAGGAAGATCGAAGCAGCCGGCAATCATGAATTTATTGTGAGTTGAGAAACTCGAATTTCAGTTTAAGAATCAAAGATCTAAACATTGAAGGTACCTCTTGTTAAAAAATAAAATATATTAAGAAAGTGAAATTTAAACTCTAATAGTTTACGGTGCACACGGTATTTATTTCGTGGAAATAGTAATTACTTTTCCAATGATTAATTAAGGAATAGTGAGGAGTATTGGTTACACGGTATATGAATAGGCCAACCGTCAACTTAACTGACTTAGTCTCTAGCTTTGAAAATATTAAATTATCAGAAGAAGAAGAAGTCAAAATGAACGAAACCCAGCTTTCATTGATAGTGAACGCGGCGGTCACTGCTGCTTTAGGGGTGCAGAGGCGGGAGTTTGAGAATAGGCTTAAGGTCATGCAGGACCACGTTGATAACTTATCCCAAAAACCCACTATAACGACTTACGAAAAAATTAAGATAGTAGCGGGTAGAACCTGCGAAGAATCGCTGGACGTTGTAAAGTCTCTACCCGAATTTTCCGGTCAAACCGAAGGTTATGTGTCCTGGCGTGAGGCGGCGCATAACGCATATGAGATTTTTAAGGACTACAATGGTAGCTCACGGCACTACCAAGCCTTTACCATTATAAGAAATAAAATTCGAGGCGCTGCCGATGCGCTTTTATCGTCGTTTACCACTGTCTTAAATTTTAACGCTATTATAGCCCGCTTAGATTTCACTTACTCCGATAAGCGGCCGATCTACTTAGTCGAGCAGGAATTGTCGACGTTGAGGCAGGGCTCCTCCACTGTGTTCGAATTTTATGATGAGGTTGAGAAAAAACTCTCCTTACTTGCTAATAAAACCAAAATGTCTCATGAAGAAAGTATTGCAGGCGCAATTAACGAGAAATATAGGGCCAACGCTCTTAGAGTGTTCATTTCTGGGTTAAGGAAGCACCTTTGCGATATTCTCTTCGCATCGCAACCTAGTGACTTGCCATCCGCCCTGGCACTCGCTCAGGAAGTCGATGCGAATCATGAACGTTACATTTTCGCAGCAAGCTTTGCAAATAGAGCATACAGCGTTGCATTATGATGCTTGTTTGCCTGTATGTCGCACCGTCTCGACGGATGCGATGCAGGTTTTGTTAGGTGCACCCCCTCATGACCTGATTGTCCTACAGCGTGCTGTTGCATCCAGGTTAAGAAGGGGTTTAAGTGTGTCATTCCTTCAGAATGATTAGATTTCCGACGATGATGTGGAAAGAGAGGGATATCTAGGGAGCAAGAGTCTTCTAGATGATAGGATCAGGTGTAGGTGGCAAGAACGTTGGGACAATAGTCCTAACGGCCGAGTGACGTACGAGTACATTCGGGACGTTGCGTTCGTTGAGGACAACCCAGACTTCAGATTTTGTCTGAGTCTGGGTTTTCTGATTACGGGGCATGGGTCTCTGAATGCATTTTTGCATCAGAGGCACCTATCGGATACGTCGGGGTGTTTTTGTGGGGCGGGGTTAAAAAATTGCTCGCATTTAATTGCGGAGTGCCCGATGTACTCGGACATTAGGGATATGGGTGGTATGGGGATTAGATGGACTGATAGACGATTAGATGTTAGTGGTGTGATCTCAACTAGTCGGAATTCCCTCTTCGGTATTCGCCGTGAATTATTTAAGCGGCGAAAGCAGTTAACTGGAAGGTGGGGTTAGTTTTGGATGAGTGGTGTGTGTAAGTGATGTATGTATGGGGTCCAACCCCTGGCCACAAGTCCAGAGTCGTATGGAAGCTCAACTGGTAGTAGTTTCGGCTACGAGGTCTGACCGGAGACTTAATTCTGGTAACACGGGGAACAGGAGCCCTTGGATGTAACTCCAACCTACTCATGCGGACTGGCCTCTCAGGGAGTATTGTGATAGTTGTGGTTAAAACCCAAATGCGGGAAGAACTGGCTTTGTCAGTTGAATGTGGAGTTGCATTGCAACCGGGTGCCGGACCCAAAGCACGGCAGAGGTTTTAGATGGGCCTCGAACCTGACCAAGGTGGTTAGTGTGTCCATTCCACACTGCCAATTCGTACTGAAAATGCTAAGCAACTGATCAACGCATTGATTTGATCCGTTGTGCTTTCGAGCGCCGTGGAGTAAGACTGTCGTCAGCAGGTACCCACGTAAAACACACCGGACGTTGTCAACAGTGACGTGAGAGATATTTCGTCTTGTTTTCTTTGATTGCCAGACCCATTTCTTTTGCTTCCTTGTCCAGTCTGGAGGAAGCAGAACTAACGGCGCGGGTGTTGAGGCCGATGATATCAATATGCGATGTTGAGGAGGCTAATCCCACGGTAGTTGGCGCAGATTGTGGGGTCTCTTTTTTATGATTTGGGCGTAGCACACTTAAATTCCAATCGTTGGGCATGCTTTCGTCCGACCATACCACCAGAGCTGATGCATGCTCTTTTTCAGTTCTTCGAGGCCGTGTTTCAATAGCTCGGTCGACAATCCGTCGGCCCCTACCGCTTTGTTGTCTTCAGGCGGGCAATTGCTATTCGAACTTCTTCAAGGTCGGGCAATGGAACGTCTGCTTCATCACCGTCGATTGGGGAATCGGGTTCGCCTTCTCCTGTGTTGTGCGTTCACTGCTATTCAGCAGGCTGGAAAAGTGTTCTCTCCATAATTTAAGTATGCTCTGGCCATCCGTGCCTAGATAACCTTTGGGAGTTCAACAAGAGTAGTCTCCGGTATTGAAACCTTCTGTAAGCCGGCACATTTTTTCGTAGAATTTTCGAGCATTACCCCTGTCGGCCAGCTTATCAAGCTCTTCGCACTCACGCATTTCGGTCTCTTTCATTTTCTGTCTGCAAATGCGTCTCGCTTCCCTCCTCACCTCTCGGTATCTATCCCATCCCGCACGTGTTGTGGTCGATCGTAACGTTGCGAGGTAGGCAGCCTGTTTGCTCTCCGCTGCGACACGACACTCCTCGTCGTACCAGCTGTTCTTTTGCATTTTCCGTAAACCAATGGTTTCGGTTGCAGCTGTACGTAAGGAGTTTGAAAGTCCCAGAGTTCTCTTATACCGAGTTGTTGACGGGTGCTCTCAGTGAGCAGGAGTGCAAGCAAGCGGAGTAGAAAATCGTTCTGCGGTCTGGTGTGATTGCAGCTTCTCGACGTCGAATCTTCCTTGCGTTTTTTGCTGCACAGAGGCGGGTGCAAATCTTGGCTGCAACAAGGTAGTGGCCCGAGTCGATGTCAGGACCTCGGAGCGCACGCACATCTAAAATACTGGAGACGTGTCTTCCGTCTATCACAACATGATCGATCTGGTTGGTAGTTTTTCGATCCGGAGACAGTCAGGTAGCTTGATGAACCTTCTTATGCTGGAATCTTGTACTAGAGATAACCACATTTCGGGCCCCGCCGAAGTCGATCAGCCTCAACCCATTTGAGGATGTTTCCTCGTGTAGGCTGAATTTACCGACCGTAGTGCCAAAGATACCTTCTTTGTCCACCCTGGCGTTAAAGTCGCCAAATATGATTTCGACATCGTGGCGGGGGCAGCTCTCATAGGTGCGCTCCAAGCACACATAAAAGGCATCTTTGGTCACATCGTCCTTCTCTTCCGTCGGGGCGTGGGCGCAAATCAGCGATATGTTTAAGAACCTCGCTTTGATGCGGATTGTGGCTAGACGTTCGTTTACCGGAGTGAATGATAGTACTCGGCGACGGAGTCTCCCTCCCACGACGAATCCCACATCAAACTTACGCTCGTTTATATGACCACTGTAGAAAATGCCACAAGGACCTACTCGTATGTGTCCTTGTCCCACCCATCGCATTTCTCGGACGGCGGTGATGTCAGCCTTTATTTTTACGAGGACATCAACCAGCTAGGCATCGGTCCCAATTAGGGGACCGGATATTCCACGTGCATGCCCTCAAATCATAGTCCTTATTTCGTTTGCCATGGTCGTCATCAAAAGAGGGGTCTCTCATCCGAGGCTGTTGTTGCTTTTTCATTGGAGTGTTTTTTTACGTGGCGGTTCCCAAACCCAGGGCACAACCCTATGCAGGGGGGTTGTTTCGCTTTTTCACTTTAGCTCGCCTTTAAACGGATATTCTTAAGCTACCCAGAGGATACTTGGTCAAAGACAGGAAGTCGTGAGCTGCTTAAGTCATATGTAAAAGAATCGTTTCTGGCCACTCCCAAGTGAATGGTGATCAGAGACCTTTCCTCACTTGCGTGAACTTCTACACATGACTCCATCCTCCAATGGAGGATTACTGCTTAAGGTAATAACATAATCTCCGAAAAAATTGTTCACATTAGATTACAATAGCATATAGCTTCCATGCAAACTGGACACATAGTTACTAAAAGAAATGAACCTGTGAAGCGTATATTAGTTTCGGTGCAGCCGAAGTTTACGATTTTTCTTGTTTTCATTCAGACTAGCTATGATTTTTTCAAAAAAAAGTAGTTGGCAATAACGATAAACTTCATTTTGACAGATGAGTATGTAGATATGTAGATAAACAAACCAAATTACAAAATTTTACGTTTTGTTTAAGTTAAAATTTAATTCACTAATATTAAGTTAAAATTAATACAAATATGAACTATATATTTTTTTTTGTATTAATGTCATCAAAAGAACAAAATAATTACTTATATAGCAATTTAATATCCCGTTACAAATTGAAGAATTCAAACAAGCCTTTTCTCCACATCAGACCTTTTGAAACAAATTGAATATCACCTCACTGTTTCCGTCTGCATTTCTCAGTAAATGTGATAAGATGTCGATTCTATAAGTCAATTAAGTATCTTTGACATTTTTGGATAAAAGTAACCGGTGACTAAAATGCACTTCTAAAAATACTTCAATGTCATCAAATGATTAATCGATTTTGAGAATACATGTTTCGTTTTTAATATGTCATTAGTTTTTAGTTTACAACAATAATAAAAATTATTATCTACAACCGTAGTATCTTTCGGAAGTTTAAAAATTTACGCTGATGCTCTTGGTGGAACAAAAAAACAGAGTTTTTTTAAGTAACCAGAAAGTGGTTTGAAAGAATATTAGGAGAGATGTTCTATTTCATAATACGGACGAAAAATTTCGTTAACTTTTACTGTCAAATTTTAAACTGAGATTAAATCAGGTATTTAAACGGTGTATGATACCTTTAACGCTTAATCTTCCTTTTTTTGAATGTTAACGAAAAATTCTGGCATATTTTCATCAGGGAATACGTTTTAAACTTTACAATTTTTTATATATACCATATCACTTGCGTCCCCTGTTTGTGAATTTCGATAGTAATGATTTTTATTACTCTTATTTAAGGAACATGCAGAAAGAAAGATGCAACAAGTAGCAACTATTGGATCTAATATTAATAATCAATTTTCAAAGCCACCCGAAGTTATATCACATTTATCACTCACCTTAAGAAGAGATATTCCGGTTCGAGCCTATTTGGTAAGCCAAATTATTTACATTTTACACACAATGATTTTAGAATTTTCAAGTTTTATAGAAATAATGTTTAAAAGCTCAGAACTATTTTCACATTCAAAATTTTTGAAACTACTTTGGGTTGGTGATGCGGATTCACAGGAAGGGTTCTTTCTTACGTGGTGTTTATGCTGGTTCCAAGATAGACGAAATTATTTACAACTTAAAAGATATAATTGCCAACAGTGGCGTGCGAGCCTAGTAGCGAATGCAATGACTGTTTGTTTGATGAAAGGAGATATTTCGTCTTGTCCCATCTTCACAAAGAGCCTCCTCCGTTTCGCTTGCTTATCGAGTCAGGAAGCTAATGGAATCAAAGTCGTCGGCACACCCCAGCACCTGTACACTCCTTCCTCCTCTACTTAGCTTTGTAGCTCGCATTTTTTCCAGAAATAGATTGAAGAAGTCACACGATAAGATCTTTACCTAAAGCCTCACTTGATTTCGAACGGCTCGGAGAAACTCTTTCGTTCCTGACGGAGCTTTAGGTGTTACTCAACGTCAGTTTACACAGCCTTATTATTTTTACGGACTGGAAAAGCGTTTTCTCCATAACTTCAGTATACTCAAAATATCAGTCATTCAAGCGCATGCCCCGGTTTTTAAAACTTCCGTTAGTCGATGCATTACCCCGGTCGGCCGGCTTCTCAAGGTCTTCATACAGGGTTTGACCAGAAAGTAATAGGACTGATTTTCTTTCGCTGCGACTGCACTTCGGAGCGAGTGCGCACCGACTGGATTCGGTAGGGGGCGTTCCTAGCTAACGAGCGAGCTGCTGGGGAGTCAGGACAAACATTTGTACAAGACGTGTTTGTGTGAGTGGTGCCAGCCGAAAATGCAGCGTTCGTTAGAGCAGAGGTACGCGATAAATTTCTGTGTGAAACTCGATAAATCAGCGACAGAGATGTTTGATATGATCAAGCAGGCTTGCGCAGATTCTGCTTTAGTAATAAGTGATGTGTTTCGGTTGTACCAGTCCTTTTTGGAGGGCTGGGAAAAGGTCGTTGATGAATACCGTGCTGGGAAACCTGCGACTTCGACAAACATCAACAATCTGATTCATGTGCGCAAAGTTTTCAACTCAGACCGTCGACCGTCGTTTACTTGCCCACATGTTAAATTTATCAAAATCTGTGGTTCATGACATTGTGACGGAGAACTTGAACATGTGCAAGGCGTGCGCGAAGATGGTTCCAAAAGTGCTCACTGAAGACCAGAAATTGCGGCGAGTAGAAGTGTGCCAAGAGAATTTTAACATGTCTGAAAGTGACCCCCTGGTGACGACTCATGAATCTTTGAGTATGATCTCGAGGCAGCCGATGAAAGGAATGCATTGTGAGGCGACAGAAGGGATCCAAGTAGCATTCACCTCGACTCTCAAGGCTATTCCGGACTATGCCTTCCGTGACGCCTTCAATGCTTGGAAATCGCGCTGGCAGCACTAAATCGATGCGAAAGGAGACTACTTTCAAAGAGTTTAAAGAATTGTAACGATTGTTTCAGTACATCTTCAGCCTGCTGAATGGCAGTTATCGCACAACGCCAGGAGAAATCGAACCCGATTCCCCAATCGATGATGATGGATCAGACGTTCCAATGCCCGACTGAAGAACAACAAAGTAGAGGGGTCCGACTAGTTGCCGGCCGAGCTATTCAAACACGGCGGCGAAGAACTGATAAGGAGAATGCATCAGCTTCTTTGTCAAATATGGTCGGGCGAAAGTATGCCCACTGATTGGAATTTAAGTGTGCTCTGCCCAATTCACAAAAAGGGAGACCCCACAATCTGCGCCAACTACCGTGAGATAAGCCTCCTCAACATCGCGTATAAGGTTCTATCGAGCGTATTGTGTGAAAGATTACAGCCCACCGTCAACAAACTGATTGGACCTTAACAGTGTGGCTTTAGACCTGGAAAATCAACAACCGACCAGATATTCACCATGCGCCAAATCTTGGAAAAGACCCGTGAAAGGAGAATCGACACACACCACCTCTTCGTCGATTTCAAAGCTGCCTTTGACAGCGCGTAAATGAGTCGCCTTTATGCCGCGATGTCTGAATTTTGTATCCCCGGAAAACTAATATGGCTGTGTAAACTGACATTGAGCAACAATAAAAGCTTCGTCAGGATCGTGAAGAATCTCCCCGAGCCGTTCGATACCAAACGAGGTTTCACACAAGACGACTCCCTACCGTGCGACTTCTTCAACCTGCTGCTGGAGAAAATATTTTGAGTTAAGTTCTGCAGCTACGAGTTACTTCGAGCAGGTACCATCTTTAATAAGAGTGTACAGCTGCTGGCGTATGCCGATGATATTGATATCATCGGCTTCAGCACCCGCGCCGTTAGTTCTGCTTTCTCCAGACTGGACAAGGAAGTAAAGCAAATGGGTCTGGCAGTGAACGAGGGCAAGACGAAATATCTTCTGTCATCAAACGATTAGTCGTCGCACTCGCGACTTGGCTCTCACGTCACTGTTGACACTCATAACTTCGAAGTTTTGGCGCGCTGTTGTTAACTCAGCTATATTCGCGTAAGCAGTGTCTAAGCCAATAAAGAAGACGAAGAAGGTTCAACACATTTTTTTAAATCGACTTAGTCCTATTACTTTCCCGACAAACCCGGGACAAAAAAATTCAGTAACTTCGGAAAGGCATGAATGAGTAAAAGTTTTTTTTTCAGATTATTAGAGGTGAATTTTTTCTCCGTTTTGCCACATGCTTTTCAGTTTTTTTTAGCGTGGAGAACACTTGCAAAAATTCAATTGTTTAACAATAAATTATGTAAAATATTATTATTTAAATAAATTGACTTTGAAAAAATATCTATAATATAGCACCAACACTTTTTTTTCTAATTCACAAAATTTCATCGATTTATCTCTAGTAGTTTATGAGAAAATAATTTTACAACTCTCTGCTCTAAACTTCAAACTATAACAACATTAATCAAAAAATGAATTTTGACGATATATTTATATCACGGGGTATGCGTCTGTTCCTTACCTAATGAGCTGCTAATTTTCCAAATCGGTGATTTAGTGAAATTTTCAGGTATCACTTGACGTGGTTTGACCTATTGCGATACCTGTTCGGATATTAATTTTACTACAATAAACACATTTATCGCATAACATCAAACCGGATGAAAGAAATTTTGTTTAAAATTCTAATATTTTAACCATTTGTATAGTATGGAAATAAATGTATGTATGTGCAAATAGTATGTGTTTTAGGTTTAAGCACGGCGGTTTTTCTCCGTGTAGAAAAATATATTTAAATTTTCTCAATAAGAAATACAAGGTTTGACAATTAAGTAATGAGACTGATTTTATTGCCGCGCTTGTCGTAAACCTGTGACCTTTGAAATTCCCTTTCTTTTTCCGGCATCCCTCCCCTCTCCATTGATATATGTACCATCGCTCTAGCTTGTTTAGTTCGCCTGCTGCGTCAAGTTGAGGAGACGTGTGTTTGTAGTGCTCGTCACGAAAATGGAAAAACGAAATCAATCATCCTCAATCGTCCACAAAGAATTCGTTCCACCGGGGAAAACTGTGAATCAAGTCTACTATTGCCAACGGCCATCTTATTCGCTCAACATGTCACCCTGCAACTTTTTTTGTTTCCTAAAACAAAATCGGTGGTCAAAGGAACCCATTTTGAGTCGATTACGGACATTCAGGCGGCCGTGACAAGGGTACTCGCGCACATCCCAGTCGAAGCGTTCCAGAAATGTTACGAAGCATGGAAAACACGCTGCAATCGCTGTGTAGCTGCCCAAGGGGACTACTTTGAAGGGGATGGCAGAGTTGTAGAATAATTTTCAAATATACGGTTTTTACGGAATCTGTCTCATTACTTAATCATCGTACCTCGTAAGTATGACTGAAGCGGAAAATGCTATACTTCGATATAAATATTTTTAGTTAAAAAGTTAATATGTTTTCTTTTTCCTTGTGATAATTACAAAACAAATGGTAAATTTGACTTGTTTTTATATACATGTTTTTTTATGACTTGTTATAATTTCTTTCTATAAAGATACAATTAATTTATTACGGATAGAGCCTAACCATGGTGGTGAGTGTTGTCATTTAAGTGTATTGTGGAAGTGTAAAAGCTCCTATGTATATTGTCCAACACGGATTCACGGTCCTCAACTGAAAGTTGATGGATAAATTGACTTTAATACTTATAGCAGAACCAGTGAAAAATTTGAAATCGTGGCCCGAGTCAGCTGGCACGACCTATCTAATGGACGCGCAATGTAACTGAAGAGTGAAAAACGCTACTCTCTTCTCTCTTTGATGTGGGATGACGTGAGAATTCACGACATTTAGATTTTTGCCGCAGAATCGTGGCAGCTGATTGCTCTTTCACAACGCAGGGTTGCCAATGTCGATATACTGCAGTAGTTAAACTTTTATAATATAAATATGTTTGAAATTTTCTTAAAATAACTCAAAATCAGAGTCGAATGCTATTATTTATATATATACAAACTTTTTTTAATAGATTGTTTTCAGTTTTAATATTTTATATTGTAAAAAATTGTAATTGAAAACATAGATGTGCTTAAAACTATGTATGAGTATTGGGCAATGGCAATATTGTTCAAATGAAAACAAACAAAGATGGCTGATTTCTGCGTTTTTACCACGTTTTTCACTGTGCACACATTTTGCCGATGAGGAAGAAAATTTTCTTGCTATTGCAACAACTTGCACGGCGCAGAAATTGCAGAATTTCCCTCATGGTGCAACGGCACAACAACAAACACACGCAGAAAATTATTTGCAATGGCTGTAAATTATGTCAGACCAAAACCCATGTTACTTTCGTGCCGTCATATATCACTAGATTCTGCAATGGGTGCTCTCTTGGCCTTGCATATTTCGGTATAGGATTTTTGTATTTTGTGTCATCGTGCAATCTTGCAAGAGCAAGAGAATGCCGCTATTGATAGTTGTCAGTGAAAACTTATCGAAAACACACAATCTCGGTCCGAACGACTTAGGTTCCACAACATACAAATGTGTTTTCAAAAGGTTTTCAATGCCGGTCCGAACATAATATTAAACGATGTTTAATCTTCATGCATTTCTTCTAACCGGCTCCCATCTCTAATGTTGGCTGGGTTGCTTCATATAGTATAAAATTATTAGAATTTTACATTTATTCAAATAGTAACTTCCTGTTAAAATCTCTAATTAGTACATTGATGAAAATAACTATATTTAATACCCTAAGTAGTTCACCAACTGGTATTAAAATTTTTGCTAAGCTGTTTTGCTCATATGCTATATTTATTTCCAAAGTAATGTAAGATTCCAAAGAATGCAAGCTCTATTATTACTTTAATTATTTAATAATTCTAAAGACTGTACGGCAATTTGTACATACTTCAAGAAAAACTCAGGAAAGCTCTAATTGTGGCAGGAGAGCTTAAAGCTTTGAAAGCGTTCAATGCAATACTTCCTAGTACATTAAACAACAATGGTTTCTTGAACTCCAGTTTAGAATAATAGCGCAATGTAAGCAGTCTCTGGGCACTACTTGAGACATTTTGAGGTAAAGTCTCAATTAGTGACCAGTTACTATTCACAACACATTCTCTAGTCTTTAATCACAAAATATTGTATCAAATTTGTGTTCTGATATTTAGCAGTTCACAAAACGAAAAAGAACTCTTGCTTGCCATTTTGAATGTACTGAATAGAGATCATCGTAGATATTAAACGATTGTCATTTTTTTATATTTTGTAAGCCACTCAAACACGAAAAAGGTAAAAGTAAATGTAATTCACATACATTTTTAAAATATTCTGTAACAAAGTAAACATATAATTATGCTTTTTGACTATGTTAAAGCAAATTTCATATTTGTCTCAATTTTAGAGACTTGTGACTGTATCGTATTACAGAATCGCTCGGTAAAACTCCATTCGCTTTCAAACAAAAATCCAAAATTCGGTTGGCACATACGTATGTATGTTATAGAATATTAGGTATCCCCAAAACAAATTTACGGTTAGTATTAGAATTAAACGCCAAAATAATATGTTTATTTTATTTTTATTTAGTTAAGTCTATGAAATTTATTTTTACAGACTAATGGAGAATTAGGATGCAAAACAGAATAGCTGAAGCACGACAACCTGGTTTTCTGCGGTATAAACTTAGTCAAACGGATGATTGAATCTCTCAATATTAGTTTTATTCGAATTTAGGAAGTTCAAAATAGGAGTTGTGGTTCATATATTGGGTATCTGGGGGCTTGAACAGTTCCGATCAGATTAGAACAACTTCTGATCAAAGGGACTACTCGGGCAAAGTGTCATCCGGGTACATTGATTTGTTCTCGACATGTACGTTAGCACTGTCAGCAATCACGCCGTAAACTTAGCAATGTAAGCTAAAATATATTTTTTACTACCTTTAAGCCGTAGTAATGTAAGCAAAAATATGTTACCTAATATTATATTTAGCTATATTAGCAAAATTATAATATAATGTAAAAGCTGAATTCAATAAATCTGTCGGGCTCACTTGAATTCGAAAATTCAAGTTGTCTTTGCTCTTCATCAGCAACTGCGTCCGGTAACTGGCGCCCAACTGAGTAACTTTTATCCAAAATATAAAAAATCTTTACAAAACCAAACCTTAAAAGTGTTTAAAAAAAATAATAATAATCCTCCGGTGTGGCGCGAGAACCAAACCGAAGGAATTCACCAGTAGCAGCCTGCACAAGAGAAGACGATAAGTGATTATAAGCAATACAAATTTGTAAAAGAAAAACCTTAATGAATAGAAACCATTCAAGAAGCTATTACTCAACTGACAGGCGCCCTTAACTTGCAACTTTAACAAATAAGGGATATGCGCACCAGAATCAGTCAGTTAGAAAATAGGATTAGTCCCCCACAAACCATTAACACTCATATTCTGTACCAGCAACAGAAGCAGATTTGACTGAAATTGGAAGACTACCATATTGCGTAACAAAACCACCAAATAAAGCTTAGTGTCCCCGAAAGAAATCAAATTTATAATTCAAGAAAGCTATATGTCAAACAGCCACCATTATTGTCACCACCACCAATGGCCATCCAGACAAAACCTACTATTCCGATGGAAGTTTATCCGTCAATACACACCCATAAAGTAAACTACATAAACAGGCCGAACTATAGTCCTGTAGCAAAATCACAAAATATTTCAAACAAGTAAATTAGACAAACCCTTTAACGTACAATCAGCTACAGGACAGGTGCTAATAATCCAATCAAAATATGTGGAAATTTTTCCAAAACTTAGGCATCATGACTACACTAGACTTTTACACACCACCAAATTTAAAGACTTTTGATGGTATTATAGGAGACGACACGCTTAAAAAATTAGGAGCTATATTGAAAGAAGAAATAATATATTTCGATTATAAAATGCAAAAATTAAGTTGCTAAAAAAACATGGTTAGACAAGTAAATAACAACCGGCACCCATCTCTAATGTAAAAATACGTGGATATTTTTGATCCCGCGCTGAAATTAAAACAAAAACGGACGAACCTATATATTGTAAATCATACCTTTATCCAGCAAACCTTAGATAAGAAGTGGAAAAACAAATGAAATGTTAAGGGACGAAATTATTAGTCCTTCGAAAAGCCGTTATAATTCTCCCTTGTGGATAGTGGGTATAAAAAGTATAGAGGAGTTATAGATTTTAAACGTCTAAATGCGATAACTATTCCAGATGCATATCCTATTCCGGATATAAATACCATTTTAGCAAGTTTAGGCGAGTGTAAATGCTTTATCACACTCGATTTAACATCTGGATTTCACCAGATCAAGATTAAAGAAAAAGATATAACGAAAACAGCTTTTTCAACAACTAATGGTAAATATGAATTCAACAGGCTGCCTTTTGGGTCTAAATATGTGTCATACATTTTTCAAAGGATGCTTAATGATGTTTTGAAACCTTTAATTGGTAGAAGCTGATATGTCTATATCGACCACATCATTATTGTAGGATATGATAGAGAAGAACATGTAAGAAAGTTAGACGTTCTATTTGCATTGATGTGATATTTTTGGGTTATGTTGTTACACAGGGTGCAATCCTGCCCGATCTTGAAAAAATTTTTCTATAAAAGGGATATTGCCGCTTAAAAACATAAAATAACTAAAAGGATTTCTAGGATTAGCCTCCTATTACAGAAAATTGCGCTCAGACCCAAGCAAATCAATCAAAAGAGGGGAATAGCCTATGGAGCTGTTCTTCCACAAGGAGAAATGGCCAAGATAAATCAATTACTTATGTATGGTCTTTTAACAAAACAGAAGAAAATTATTCCACTATTGAAAAGTAAATGCTTGCTATCAAATGGGCACTTAATAAACTTAGGACTTATTTATACGGAGCAAAGGAAATAAAAATTGGCTAAATGAGTCTCAGACCCCCCTCACAAAATTACACTCCCACACCACACACATTACATACACCACATCATTATTCCACACCACGCGCACACAAATACCACCACATCACGAATCTGACATACATGAGGACACCATACAAAAAAAAACAAAAAAAAAAAAAACAAAAGGGACCGACGGACAGGGTTTTGGGTGCTCGGTTCCCCAGTAGGCCTATATCACCCATTAAAAATTTATTTACATAAAAAAATGAAAAAAACAAAACGATAACAATTCATATATGTAGGTTTATTGTTTATTTAATAGAAATAGGTTTATTGTTTATTAATAATAGAAAAAGGTTTATACAATAAATGTAGTCTTATTAATTGGTGTGGAACTTAGCATGTCTTTACAACTTAGCACGTCTTTACAATTTGGCTGTCGCGATTTAACTATAACTTTTCTTGCCGGTTTGTCTTATCTTCCTCTTCTTCAAATGCCCATTCACCATAGATTCCCACATTCGGCCATTTTGACTAAGTATCCGTCTCGGATGCTTCGTTGCTATCTGCGTCGTCTTTGGATGTGGACCACGGCTTCATATATTCTACGCAAGTCGTTGTATTTTTTGGAGCATCGCCACTTCTTATCTTCTGAACGTCATATGAATTGTTGTGCTTGACCTTAACGATTTGATAGGGACCCAAAAATTTTGGCTTCAGCTTCAGGTTACTACCAAACTGCGTTCTCTTTATAGCTACATGTTCTCCGATTTTATACTGTCGTGCTGCTCTACGCCGTAGATTATATGCCTTCTTGTTTTCGTTTTGTACCTTCAAAATAGTTGTTTTTGCCTTTGCTCGTAAGTCATCTCGGTTGTCATAAAACGTGGTTAAAAATTCTTTGCTGATACAGTCTCGTAACTGAATATCTTCTCGAGTTCGCATCTTTGTACCAATCAATAATTCAAAAGGAGTAGCGTCTATGCTTCTGCAAAATGTTGAGTTGATCGCCTGCTGTACTTTACTAACGTGCTTATACCACTTAGACGGATCGTTGATGCTTAGCTTAGAGAGGACTGAAATAATGACTGCATTCAGTCTCTCCACTTGACCATTAACTCGTGGTAAACCTGTTGTCGTCTTAACCAACTTGATACCTTCGTCATCGCAGTATTTAATAAAGTCTTGAGAGGTAAAAGCAGAACCTCTGTCAGATATAATATACGCTGGATTGCCAAACAATGAACTTTGATTGCTAAGCCGTGTAATTACTTCTTTTGACGTTGTTGACTTCGTTGGATATAACCAGCAAAACTTAGTAAAAGAGTCTGTAACGGCTAAAATGTGTTTATAGTCTTTATGTGTTGAATCTAACGGACCCAAGAAATCAATATGGTAAGTATATAATGGAACGTCTTCTTTTTTCAGCGGATGCAAAAACCCTTCCTGTTTGCCTCGTTTACGGTTACTCATGATACAGGGAATGCAGCATTCGATGTACTGCTTAATCTTGTCTTCCAATTGTGGGATATAATAAGATCTACAAATCAATTCTTTTGTTTTCTTTGCTGCAAAATGATCTCTGTCGTGCGCATTGCTAATGATCTGCCTTTGCATTGCTTTTGGAACTACTAGCAACTCATCGTCGTTTACTAGTTTGTATAAAATATCACCTCTAAGAAAGTAATTCTCGTATGTTTTTGTTTCATCGCTAATAATTTCTTTAATAGCTTTTAATTTTTCGTCGTTTGCTTGTGCCCTACCAATGCCAACACAAGCGTCATCTTTAGTTATCGTCAATATCGGGTATCTGCTGAGCGCGTCGACATGCTGCATACGCCGTCCAGCACGATGCTCAACGGTATAGTTGAATTCTTGTAAGAAAAAAACCCAACATGCTACCCTAGTACACAAATTCTGCTTTTCTAAGGTTTTCGTAAAAGCGTTGCAGTCGGTTACTAGCTTAAAATGTGTTCCCAACAAGTAAACTCGAAATTTTTTCAGAGCTTCAATCACCGCCAATATTTCTAATTCATAGCCAGTATACTTTCGCTGTGTATCTGTCGTCTTTTTGCTCATAAAATATACTGGGTGTAACTGGGAGTCGTCTGGTAATTTCTGCAGGAAAACTGCACCGAATCCATCTATTGAAGCGTCTGTATGCACCTCAGTTTCGTACGATTGGTTGTATATGTTTAGTACTGGATTCTCAGTTAAAAGTTTCTTCAGAAGATTGATTGCGGCTTCTTCTTGTATACCAATTACAAACTTTACGTTATTTTTAGTTAAATTCGTCAACGATTTTGAAATTACTGCGTAGTTTGGGATAAACTTTCTGAAGTATCCGGTTAAGCCCAAAAAACTTTCTAACTGCTTCAACGTCTGTGGAGTTCTAAATCTAATTACTGCATCAATTTTCTCTGTAGATGGGTACAGTTTTTGATTCTCAATGATATGACCAAGAAACTGTATTCGCGTCTTTAAAAAACTACATTTTTTCAAATTTAATTCTAAGCCATAGTCTCTACATACGTTGATGACTTCTTTGAGATTTTGTACAGCTTCGTTTTCGTCCTTAGAAGGTATAATAACATCGTCAACGTAAGGCAAAGCAATACCTTTACGCGACAGATGCCTGAAAATAGCGTTTACATGTCGTTGAAATACGCCTGGTGAGTTTGACAGCCCAAACGGCACCTTCAGAAATTGATATTGGCCGTTTTGCGTAACAAACGACGTATACTTTCGGCTTGATTCTGCAACAGGCACGTGGAAAAACCCGTTTTTGAGGTCAATGGTACTAAATACTCTTGCCTCTTGTAGTCTGTCTAACTGGTCTTCTATTAATGGTAAAGGGAAACGATCTTTAACAATTACCTTATTGATTCTGCGAAAGTCTACACAAAGTTGCGGAGAACCGTCACGTTTTTTAATAAGAACTATTGGGCTAGTAAACTCAGAGTTCGATTCTTCAATAATATCATTTTTTAGCCACTCATCGATTTGATCGTCAACGATATCTTGTTCAGATAACGCCATTCTACGTGGTCGCGAAAATATTGGTAAATCGTTTTTTAAAATAATACGCATTTCAATGTTTGTTGTTTTCGACTTTAAGGGTTTATAATTTGAAATAAGTTCAAACACTTCCTGCTTGGCCGATGCACTCACCGTATCGCCTATGTCAATATACTCATTCTCATCAGCCACGTCAATATTAAGCACTGACAGTTCTTCATGTTGACTTGTATCTAAAAGTTTTCTTATTTTTAAACCAGATGGATTTATTAAAATTTCGGCCTTTAAACAAAAATCCGCACCTATTATTACATTTACATCAAGGTGATTGGCATGCACAACATAAAAAAGTAAGTCAAATTGTTCATTGTCTACTACAATGGTTTGATTTAATTGACCAAACGGCTTAACACTAGCTGATTTGCCAAAACCTGTCAATTGTACTGAGCAACTGTTCAACCGTGGATTAATTAATTTATTATAAATTTCACTGCTCATAATATTCGCACTACTGCCTGTATCAAGCAGAGCCAAATAATTACAACCACCAATGTTTACCGTCTTATGCATTATATTGCTTTTTGCATCAATCGTGTTTACTTTTCTGACTGGGTCACTTGTTTTCTTTGTATTGCAATTTTTTGCAATATGGCCGTACGAGTTACAATCAAAACATTTTCTACCCTTCTCTTTATTTTGGCAATTCTTTGATACGTGTCCCTTTTCACCACAATTAAAACAAAGCAATTCTTTTAACTTCTTCTTTGAATTGTCCACTACCCGCACTATAGTCTCACTCTTCTCTTTTTCGCTCACTATTTTGTACACTCTCAATTTTTCTTTGAATTCAGTCATATTTTTTGCATTATACAAAATTGTTTTATTTGTTGCTTTACCGTCTATTCCATCTATCACATATTGCATTAGAGCATCGTCGTCAATATGGCCTCTTGACGAAATGTCTTTCAACCGATAAAAAAATTCAAAAACATCTTCGACTTTATCTCGTTTGCTCTGAGCGAGCAATTCGTGTATCTGCTTGCTGCTTACAGTGGACTTGAATTCTGTTAGCAGCGCTGTTTTCAACGCATTCCATGAATTCAATCCTCGTTCGCTTGCTACAAATAATTTCGCAATTCCCTTCAATGCCTTTTTTGCGAAAATAAACTTTTGAAAATCATCCCATCGCATTAATTCGGATTGTTCTTCGTATTCATTTACCCACACTTCAATAGGCATAGAATTAGTACCATCAAAGTTACGAATGCTGTCTTCTACGTCGCGAAAGTTTGTTGCAAAGCGTGCCGTCGTCATTCTATCGCTTTCGTTCTGTTCACAACGTTCTCGTCTAACGCTGTCGCCTCTGTCGTCGTTGACGCTTGCGTTATATCGTGTTGCTCTGTCTTGCACTTGCCTCTTTGGTGTTGAACGCTGGTTTGCTGTGACTGAGTGATTTGTACTTCTTACATCTTCGTATGCCTCGTTGTCGGTTTCGTCATCCGACTCGTCGTTTGAAGCATCGTCGTCATTTACGTCGTATTTCAACAAATTGCCCTCTTGCAAGTTACGAAAAATATTACCAGCCAATTGTTCACCATTATGCCTCATGCCCAAGACATTGCAAATCGACACCAGATCTGCTTGAGTTAAATTGTTCTCAATGTACTTCATTTTTTCGACATACTCCGCGCTCTGCTCGGCGAAATTAAAACCAATAAACTCGCGCAACCGCTTTCGATTATTTCGGTCACCGTCGCACCCGAACACAAATTTATGCAAAGCTACTATGCTTGGTTTTTTACAAAAACGCAGATTTCCACAAATTACATCATTTAAACAAGCCATTTTTCCACACAAACACGGGCGAGCCCCCAAAATGTAGGTTTATTGTTTATTTAATAGAAATAGGTTTATTGTTTATTAATAATAGAAAAAGGTTTATACCATAAATGTAGTCTTATTAATTGGTGTGGAACTTAGCACGTCTTTACAACTTAGCACGTCTTTAAAATTTGGCTGTCGCGATTTAACTATAACTTTTCTTGCCGGTTTGTCTTATCTTCCTCTTCTTCAAATGCCCATTCACCATAGATTCCCACATATATAATAGTACAAAAAAATAACAGAAACAATATCACTTCATATCACAGTACAATAATATAATACTTAAAAATACAAAAATAAATGTACATATATACAAATGCCAATATTTAAGCCCCAAATTCAAATTTGTAATTAAAAACTTTCTAATCTTTATCGTTCTAACTTAAGAGCCTCTGCTTAAAAAAATCTTATTTTAGTATAAAATATTTAGCTCATTGCAACCACTAAAAAAGGAAGATAAAAACTACAAATGTGAAACACACAAAATTTTATTCTTAAAATTGGGTAGAGATAAATCTTTATTTAAAAATTTTGTCACAAAATTAATTCTAATTCTAATAAATAGAGCAATAACTACCTTTGTGTCACAGTCTGCACAACACAAGAAGGGCCTAATATCTTTTAATTTAGCAAAAAGAATTTCTCTTTTTTCTTTTATTTCTAAATTATTAATAATTGCAACAAATTCTTGAGAGTGCTTCACTAAGTTACATTTATCGATCGATCTGGTTTTGGTGTATGAAGATGAATTCATCTGAAGGAATTTCATCTCCTAAATAAGGTAATGGCAGAAGGCATGTGTGCATTTTAAAAATTTTCAAATAAATGTAGCCGCAAAAATAATTAAAAGCATTTTCCTTTAAAAAGTTAATTTCCAAACTACTATTTAAAGTAATGGATTTAACAATGGAGTGTTCGGGTCGTGGTAAACCCTGGAAATCCTGTCACTTAAAACGGAATCATTGCACACATTAAGAAGAACATTATGGCTATGTCCTGAAATAACTGTGGCTTCTAAAGGCAGCTCACAGTTACGTTTTGTTACGATATTTACGAAACGTAAACCCCACGACTTCCTAAATAAACTAGAGAACATGAAAGGTGTAACTCTAGTACCTCCCCTACTTCTAATCTGACCAAAAAAATGCTCTAAGCTGTCCTGACATAGCCGTCTTGTCTTCAGGTAAGGAAATTCTGAGTGTGACAGCAATCGCCACAATCGTCTTAAACTATTATATATATATATATTTTCCCGTAGTTCCTAGGTGGAACATAGGGCCTCATATTAATTAACTACCTCTTGATAAAATGAAATTATTTGTTGTGTTGTTTCCTAACTCATCTACGACCCGAATTGTTTTCAAAACTTTTTCTTCCTCATCTAAAAACTGGTTTTGCTCTGGGGAACTTATAAAAACTTTTTTAGTGGGTACAATGGCCTCAGTGAAACTACTATTAAAGATATCGAATAATTTATAGAAAAAAGAAATGAAATCCGCGGTATTAATAAAGCTCATACTATTTGAGCTTAAGGCTCCCGAGCTGTAAAGAGAAAGCATACCTGAAGCGACCGTATTATTTAACACTTGAGACGCGAATTTAACATTCATTTTTTGAACGGTATTGGGGTAAATATGAGCATCGGTTAATTTATGCGCACTCCGATAACTCGATTTAGAGTCCTGTTTATAAACATGGACTATATCTGACCAACATACGCGACTATTTTTAAAATCATCTATATTTTTCATATTTTGTAAACAGTTTCGATTAAATTTTAATAAAAGGGGCTATCGTAAAACAATTATATTTCCTTACCATTAACGTTGAAAAAAGGCCGTGACATTGAAACACCTAACAAATTAGCTAAATTTTGAAAATTGGTACCCTGGTCACAAACAAAACGGCAAGGAACTAGCCCTATATTTTGAAGTTGGGTAATGGCTTCAAGAATATATTTCTTGAGGATATCCCCTTTACATGAGCCTCTAAAAAAAAAAAATAAGCTAACGGGTGGGACCAAGGTTCTCCACCTATACCTCGTACCTTGCACCATTATGGTTATTCCAGTTGTGGCTATTCTAGATGTACGATTTTCATCGCCATATTCTTCAAGACCTATCACCCTATCAAATTTCCTATCATACTGCATTTCAGGGATATTTTATCACAAGAAACTGATATGAACTTTTGTTCGAAAGATAATCCCTTACTCCTAATTTGTAAAGACCTTATGCTGCTTTGGGTGCAACCTGGGAAACGAGGCTAATCTGCGACCAAATTACGTAACGTATTTTCCGAGGGAAAACTAAATGAGCTACTTCTTAACATTTTCCTACATCTTTCTAATTCAGTTGTCATTTGGACTAACTTATCTTTTAAACTCCTATTCTCCTGTTCTTTTTCATCTAATTTAATTTTTAAAATCCTATTCTCTTCCCTCAATTTCTTTTTTCTCTCTGTCCCTGCTGTCAGACCCCTACCTGTTTGCGCCGCTTTTCACTACTCTTTAGTAGTTCCTCCTCAAGAAGTGGCAGAGGCTGTAAAATATCATCGCGGTCTTCCCTTTCTAAAAGCGGAAGCAGCTGCCTCGATACACCGTTTGCATTTGAGAAAAAAAATTTCTACGAAATTTCTACGCCCATTTCAAAAGTATTTTCAAAAAAAGAATTTGGGGCGTTAAATATTGGGTCAATAATGAAATTAATGTCCGGAACGGCTCTCGGACGCAATTTTTTTTGCGTTACGCATTTTATTAGAAAAGTTCCGCTCTCACGCAAAAATGTGTTTAGGTATCTTTTCATTCACATCTTCAAAAACACCTAAACGTTTGAGCCAACTGTAAAAAGAAAAAAATAAAGTACAAATCGTTAAATATAATCATAAAAAAAAGTGCATATTTAATGAATAATTTAAAATACGATTTTTTTTTATAACTATTATAAATATTCGAAGATAAATCGTTACTTTAAAATAATTTATTTAGTTAATTAACGGCAATGGCAATAAATTGACAGTTACGCCTTGTACACGTAGAGCGCGACAGGCTGCAAGCGACATTTTAAAATATTAAAATACACATGTTCTTAAGGACAAAGTTATCGAGGCAGCTGCACGACTACATAACAGTGTCCATAAGAACGTGTATATATTAATATATGACAGATGTCGCATTTGTTAGTTGACTGTCGACGCGGATAGACGTGCGTGCGCATCGTTGCCATATTTTTCATAGTGATTTTTCGGGTTTTTTTTTGCGAGTTTCTTTTGTGCGGTCGTTTGTTTACGCAGTTTAGCGGGCACCGTTATTGCCTGGCACGTGTGGATAGCGGTTCGGTGCAATTGTTTGTGCGATTACTAGGTGCGGGGGTTATTGACCGCGGTGATTTTGTGCGAGTACACATTTGTGTGAAATTTTTGTGCATTTTTGTGTACTGACTCTGCGTAATATAACGGGTGAGTAATATTTTTAATTATTACCGTATATACGGACAACGTGGTCATCTGGACAGGATTGCCCAAAGGGTGCAAGCGTCTGTCCAGTGTTGGAGATTGCGACTCCGGCGAGGACCAACGGCCATATCAGCGAACCGTTTAGCCCACGGTGCGATTCGGCTCAGCGCCACATGGGTCGACTCCGGACCGTTTCGGGGACATTGTCCGGCCGGCGGCCAATTGAGTGGCCTTAATCCAACCAAGGGTTGGGGTTGTGGGTTGTGCCATTGCGGGATCGCTATAATCGACCGCTTGGGTGGTCGCTGCTATTGAACGGGCCTTTGCGTGGGTCGCACTTTTCAGCGCGTTCAGACACAGACACCTGGAGAGCAGCTGCTCCAGTATCTTTCTGTCCGTGAGCCTTCTACGCTAGTGGTACGCCAGCGGATCAGTTCGACTGAGAGGCTAGTCGGGAAGTAGGATGCCTCGTGGACGGAAGAAGAGGACGAAGGCCCTCGCTGGAAGCGGAGAATCCGCCGCTTCAACAGTCGTGGAGGATTCCACGTCGGGAGGCGAAGATGAAACGTCGGGAGCGGTAAGGTCTCCACCGCGGAGTAAGGCGCGTTTGGGGTCGCCGCGTAAAGAGGACGGTAGCAATGGAGGGAGCGGGAGTTGTGGCGGGAGTGCCAATGTGGCCTCCGCTGAGAGAGCGGTTACGCGTGCGGGGCCGCCGCGTAACGTTGGGGGAAAGGAGGAAGGGAACGGGAGTGCCAGTGTGGCCACCGCCGAGAAAGCGGTAATGCGTACGGGGTCGTCGTGTAACGACGGAGGGAGCGGTAGTGGGAGCGTGGTCCATCCGGTTAGTTCGGTGGGCAAGAGAGTGAGCGTCGCGAAAGTGGGCGCTAATAAAGCGGGCACTCGTGTCTCGGGTGCTAACAAAGAGGGTGCGCGAATTCCTTCAAGGGGTGCTGTGGTTGTTGGGGGCGGGGCAGTCAGCCATGTAGCGGCTGCCAAGCGAATAACGGGGGAATTAAATGAGTTGGTGTTTGACGCCAAAAACGTTGATGTTGGGGCCGCGAAGGGGCTGATGGAGCTTGCCTCAAAATATGAGGCGCTTCTGATGACGGTCATAACCGAGAATGCCAATCTTCGCGGTCAGGTAGATGCCCTTAGGGGGAGTTGTGGGAGATCCTCCTCTTCGGCGCCGAGCAGGTTGATGGCGGCTCCGTCGGCACCGCTGCCTGCGCCTCCAGCACCTGTGCTTGAGGCAATCGCAACGGTGACGCCGAAGCCTGTGGAGACCTGGTCGGTCGTGGTCAGGAGTAAGGGGCCCGCAACTTCCTCTAAGGAAGCCATTAATAAAGTGGTCAAAGAGGTGGGTCCCTCACTTGGAGTGAGGGTTCACGAAGTGCGACCAATTAAGGGAGGTGGGGCGGTCATTCGCACGCCCTCTGTTTTGGAGAGGGAACGAATGGCGAGTAATAAGATGTTCGAGAAGGTGGGGTTGGACGTGACTGTCAACCGGAAGTTGGGTCGTCGGGTGGTGGTTCAGGGGGTCCATACGGAGATCCCCCATGACTTCAGCCCGGCATCCCAGAGGACTGACGTGAGTATGGTCAGTCGTTCCTGGAAGGTGGCCGCTGACGGTAGCACCAATGTCGTCCTTGAGGGTAGGGACAAATTGATGTACGCCCTTTTGGAGGCAGGTCGGTGCTACATAAAGTGGTTCTCCTTCAGGATGCGACCGGATAGCCCCGTCGCCGGATGCTTTCGCTGTATGGAATTTGACCACAGGGTGGCAGAGTGTAGGGCTAGAGCAGATGTCTGTCGGAGGTGCGGTCAGGAAGGCCACAAAGCTGCCGGTTGCGTCAATGCGCCCCATTGTCGAAACTGTGAGTTTAAGGGTAGGCCAGCTGGGCATCTGATAATGTCAGCTGTCTGCCCTATCTATTGTGGCATTGTGGAGCGCGCCTTCGCCAGACACTGATGGGGGGGATTATCCAGCTCAACTGTCAGGGCTCTTATGCCGTAATGTGTGAGTTGGGGGGTTGTATGGTTGAGGGTGGGTGCAGTATTGCTCTACTCCAGGAGCCCTACGCCACCAATGGTGTGGTTCGGGGTCTTCCTGGAAGTTTTAAGGTCTTCACTGACCTTAGAGCTAACGCTGCAATAGTTGTGAATAATCCACGCTACGATTGCGTAGTTGTGGATTCTTCACAACTGGGTATATGTGTAGCTGTAGAAGGGGAGTTCGGTAGGATGTTTGCCGCTAGTATTTATTGTAAATATAGCGAGCCCCTAGAGCCCTACCTGGGCTACATGGATAAGCTACTACTACTTGCGAGTAGAAGCCCATTTATCCTAGAGTTGGATGCGAATGCCACGTCCTCGATGTGGTTTAGTAAGGTATCCCGGCATTCGTCTGGAGTGGTGGCTAATAGCCTCCACATTTTGAATGAGCCGAGCGAGTGGTATACGTTCGATTGGCCTGGGGGCGTGAGCGACATTGACGTGACGCTTATGAACGAGGCAGCAAGTAGGGCTTTTAGGGTTAGTTGGGAGGTTAGGGGAAGGTGGAGATTGAGTGACCATAATTTGCTTCAAATTGTGGTTACCCCTCAATCCCCTCCCTCACCTTATGAGAGTCCATTGCGGCGATGGCGTACCTTTGGTACTGACTGGAACCAATATGGACTCTCGGTTAGGGAAGCGGTATTCAGTATACCGCTTAGAGAGTTTGAGGAGTTGGGGGTTGATGAGCAAATCGCTCGTCTATATGAGGTAGTATGGGGGGTGAATGATAGTGTTTTTGGTAGGTATGAGTGTTCTAAAGTTAGTAAAATTAAATGGTGGACGCATGAGCTAACCTTGAAGAGGAGGACTGTCAGGCGATTGAGGCGTAAGTTTCAACGCGCTCGGCGGTCCAATTCTGATAGGCTGTCCCAGCTCAGGTATGAGTTTAGTTGTGCGGATAGGGAATACAAGGAGATGTTGGTGAAAACCAAAGAAGATGAGTGGAGGAGCTTTGTAAGGGAAAATAGGAACGACCCCTGGGGCCAGGTCTATAGGATCTGCAGGGGTCGTAGGAGGGAGGATGTCACCTCTCTTCGCGTCGGTGACACTCTGTTATCGTCGTGGAGAGAGTGTGCAGGGGTTCTGTTAGGTGCGTTTTTTCCTAGGTCGGAGGTGCAGGTACCTCAAGCACAAGAGGTGTCTGTCCCTCCACTAGATGATGGGGAGTTGGGGTACGCCTTTGGCCTGGTTAGGTCTAAACGGTCCCCTGGTTTTGATGGTTTGAACGGAGAGATGTTCATAAGAGAAAGCTTATGGAAGTTCATTCCGGAATACCTGGAGGCCATTTATAATAAGTGCATCTGGGAGGGATATTTTCCACGCGAGTGGAAAAGTGTTAGGGTTGTTCCTCTCCTGAAGTCCCCTGATAAGGTCAGGAGCGATCCTCGATCTTATCGGGGCGTCAGTCTCCTTCCAGTACTTGGAAAAGTGCTGGAAAGAGTCATGGTGGAACGGCTTCAGGAGCTAACGCGGGGTATGTGGTCGGATAGGCAGTTTGGGTTCAGGAAAGGACGCAGTATAGAGGATGCGTGGTTTTTCGTTCAGAATGTCGTTAGGGAGAATGTCAACAAATATGTCCTTGGCATATTTGTTGACTTCAAGGGGGCGTTTGATTACCTAAGCTGGGATCGAGTGGTACAATGACTGGAGGAGCTTGGCTGTCCGGAAGTTACTCTTTGGAGTAGTTATTTTTCGGACAGAAAGGCCTCTCTTGTCGGCATGAATGGAAGTGTGGAGATCGGAGTTGTTCGGGGCTGCCCGCAGGGTTCCATCTGTGGTCCATATATTTGGAACCTTATGATGGACACTCTGCTTGGGCAGCTCGAGCCACTCTGTAAGTGTTGTGCGTATGCGGACGACCTTCTTCTTATTGTTGAAGGTCGCTCCAGGTCTGAGTTAGAGCGGGCGGGAGGAGATCTCTTAGAGATCGTTATTTCTTGGGGTTTAGGTGTGGGGGTTGACATATCGATGGACAAAACGGTGGCAATGCTGCTGAAAGGTAGATTGTCACCGGCTCGTCCACCGATTGTCCGTGTGAATGGGGTCAGCATCGGATATGTGACGCAAGTCAAGTATCTGGGGTTGACCATGAGTGAAAGGATGTGTTTTACTCCACACTTGGTGAATGTGAAGGAGCGACTGCAGGCAACCGTAGGCAAAATACGACGTATTTTGAGGAGCGATTGGGGTCTCGGACGTCGTGCTGTCCGCACCATATATCGTGGCTTGTTTGTGGCTTGTGCCACATATGGAGCCCCTGTATGGTGGGAGGCAGCCACGACTGTCTTGGGGTCTCAAAAACTACTCTCAATACAGCGTTGTATGATGCTTGCTTGCTTGCCTGTATGTCGCACCGTCTCAACGGATGCGATGCAGGTGCTATTAGGTGCACCCCCTCTTGACCTGATTGTCATACAGCGTGCTGTTGCATTCAGGTTAAGAAGGGGTTTGAGTGTGTCATTGCTGCGGAACGATTGGATTTCCGACGATGATGTGGAGAGGGAGGGATATCTAGGGAGCAAGAGGCTTCTAGATGATAGGGTTAGGTGTAGGTGGCAAGAACGTTGGGACAATAGTCCTAACGGCCGAGTGACGTACGAGTACATTCGGGACGTTGGGTTCGTTGAGGATAACCCAGACTTTAGATTTTGTCTGAGCCTGGGTTTTCTGATTACGGGGCATAGGTCTCTGAATGCATTTTTGCATCAGAGGCACCTATCGGATACGTCGGGGTGTTTTTGTGGGGCGGGGTCAGAGAGTTGGTCGCATTTAATTGCGGAGTATCCGATGTACTCGGACATTAGGGATCTGGGTGGTATGGGGATTAGATGGACTGATGGACGATTAGATGTTAGTGGTGTGATCTCCACTAGTCGGAATACCGAACAGTTAGGGCTGTTTGCGCGTGAAATATTTAAGCGGCGAAGGCGGTTAGCTGGAAATTAGGGTTTTAGTTTTTTGTATGATTGGTGTGTGTAAGTGATGTGTGTATGGGGTCTAACCCCTGGCCACCAGTCCAGAGCAGTATGGAAGCTCAACTGGTAGTAGTTTCGGCTACGAGGTCTGACCGGAGACTTAATTCTGGTACCACGGGGAGCAGGAGCCCTTTGAGGTAACTCCAACCTGCTCATGCGGACTGGCCCCTCGGGGAGTATCATGGAGGTTGTGGTTGAAAACCAAATCGCGGGAAGAACTGACCCTGTGAGTTGAATGTGGAGTTGCATTGCAACCGGGTGCCGGACCCAAAGCACGGCAGAGGTTTTAGATGGGCCTCGAACCCTACCAAGGTGGTTAGTGTGTCCATTCCACACTGCCAATTGGTACTGAAAATGCTTAGCATTCTCAGGGCGCTGATCAACGCATTGATTTGATCCGCTGTGCTTTTGAGCGCCGTGGAGTAAGGCTGTCGTCAGCAGGTACCCACGTAAAACACACCGGACGTTGTCAACAGTAACGTTAGAGCCAAGCTGCGAGTGTGACGACTGTTTGTTTGATGACAGGAGATGATTTTGAGTTATTTTAAGAAAATTTCAAACATATTCAACAGATTGAATTATAAAAGTTGATAATTAATACAGTATATAGATACTGGCAACCCTGCGTTGTGAGAAAGCAATCAGCTGACACGTTCTGCGGCAAAAACCTAAATACCGTGAATTCTCACGGCATCATGTGTCAAAAAAAGAAGGGAGTAGCGTTTTTCACTGTTCACTTACATTGCGCGCCCATAAGATAAGTCGTCTCAGCTGACACGGGCCACGATTCTCCGTTTTTCACTGTTCCTGCTAGTATAGTTTCGGATTACTTGTGAGGCAGCATAATATAATCATAAATAACATTAGAATGAATAATTCTCAGCTTTGATAAAGTCTTTATTTTCCCCCCACCAGCAGTAAGAAGTTATATGTAGATACTTATTTCAGTTTTATTTTTGATCATACAAATAGTACAGTTTGATATTATAGTCAAACAGCTATTACAGTTATTAATCGTTTTTATTAGATACAATTTATTAACACTTTTTTGTTTTTTTTTCTATATTTATTATCTTTATCGCGTTGTTTGTGGTCAGCAAAATTAAAAAATTAAATATATTTACTTTACTGGTACTTTTTCGTGTAATTTTTTTCTTTTTTTGGTTTAAATATTTCTGGTGTAAATTGTATATGGCAATCTATCAATCAGCATCTAAGTCTTACTGCCGGAGTAAATAACACATTATATCAAGCTGAGACATTCTTAACGTCAACAGAGCAAACAGACTAAGAGATGTTTTTTGTTACTTAAATATAAGGTGCTTTCCAAAGTAAACTGGACTTAAAAAATAGAATCAATTTTTTTTTTCGACAAAATCAATATATTATATTCTGCTTCCATACAACTTTATGCACGATCCAAAAGCATGTCGAACGAGTGTTTTAGCTCGTTGGCCGGTATGGCCGCCAGTATGCCGGTGCTAGCCTTTTAAATGTCCTCTACGTGTGCATAACGCTTTTCTTTCATGGGCAAATGCATCTTTCCGAAAGGGAAGAAGTAGCACGGTGCCATATCAGGTGAATACGGGGAGTGGTTAATGGTTAAAATGTCACTTTTAGTAAAATAATCGTAATCGATGAGACAATTTTTGGTCGTCAGTCAATTTGTGCGAAACAAACCGTGCACGCACCTTTCTTAAGCCAAATGTTCCGTCAAAATGCAATAAATCGATGTTTTGGAGATTTTTTATTCCATTTTCATGAAATTCAATGATGATTCCGACTGATTTTTGATGAATTAATGCACAATTTCGATGGAATTTCCGGTGATTACGGATTTTGATTGGCCCACATATTAATCGTAATTTATGTCCTCACCCCCATAAACTTGTTTCATCAATTGAAACGTTTCGGTAAAAGTTTTACCAATTTTAAAACAAAATTTAATGTTGGCTCTTTGTTTGAAGCTCATTTTCGTACCGATAACACAAACATACTGACACTTAAAACGCAATAACTTCACTTCCAATCTTGCTGGAAAAGCGATAAAGATAGCAGATTCTAACACACCGGTCGACATATGGATGGCGCCACCAGGGGGCGCTAGATTCAAAAAGTCCTGTTTACTTTAGAAAGCACATTGTATTACCATCTGACCATTAAAACTGACAGTAAATTAAAATATCCAGAACCTTGTAAACTCTATCCGGACTTCATGAATGAACATAAAGCACTAAGTCACAAGAAGGAAAAAAAAATAGTGTTTATCTTTGATAGACAGATTTCATGGAGACCAAGTATTCAAATACAGTACGGCAGTTTTAGCGACAGTGCTTTAAATTATACAATACGAATTATTAGGAGCGCAACAAATGACTATATCAACCTCCTTCACGAAGACAACGCAGCAGTGCGTCTTTTGTTTAAGCAATATATTCATAAAATCGCCCTGCTGCCCATCGATATCTTATCAAAGAATACCGGTAATTGTCTATGATGACATGAAAAGTAAATGATTTTAAATTTTTAAGATATCTCTTAATTTGTTGCATTAACGTTTGGTATTATTTTGTTCTACATTTTCTTTACACTGGAAGTACAAAATCTATACAAGTCTTACTCTCCTTGAGAATTGAAGACATACAGGTATAGCATTTCGTACGTTACAATCACTGCCTTCTGGTCAATGGTCACATCATACATTATGTAAAACTACAATTATATGACTTAAATATTATTTACTTATAATCAGTAAGCAACCAACTCCGGAACCATATCCATATCCCTAATTATTAATATATAGTATATATTTTTTTAATTTTTGGAAAACATTTTTAGTTTTAATTTTTTGTGCTTCAATATTGAAATGCACCGCAAGTAGTGTACACCAGTTGATACATTCCACGGATTATATGTTTTTGTAACTGTGTTATTATTTTTTGCGTTTTGATCCATTGGTTAAATTTTTTCACTGATTCGACCTAATCGTATTCATCGGAGAAAATAGCAGACAGAAAATTTGAAAAATATAACTTTGTTATTCTTATTGCGTTTTGATCAACGTTTGAATAAAGGGAGTGACATTCATTCACAAAACATCGCTGCTTTTGAACCATGTTCAGACTTTATTTCATTTTCGTTTGGATGCCAAAGCGCGTTGTCAAGAAGAAGAAAAGCTTTTTGAGGCAATCCGATATCTTTCAAATATGATTTCACCTTGTTAGAGAATATAATTGTTAAAGGGTATTTAGTTTGTAGTGTAGTGTACTTGCCTGTGGTAAAAAGGAAAAGTGAACCCAATTTTTGAACAGAGTTGATATCATCCAAGCTGACTTTGTACTTCTTTACTTCAGTGTTCAACGCCCGATGTGTTTAACGTGGGCACCTGCAGACAACGGCCTTACTTCACGGCGCTCAAAAGCACAGCGGATCAAATCAATGCGTTAAAAATGCCAAGCATTTTCATTACCATTTGGCAGTGTGAAATGGACACACTAACTACTTTGGTAGGGTTATATGCACCGAATTCTCAAACAACCCGACCCGATGCAATGCAACAGCACGCTATATGACAATAAGGTCAAGAGGGGGTGCATCTAACAAAACCTGCATAGCATCCGTTGAGACGATGTGACCTACAGGCAAGCATCATACAACGATGAATTGAGAGGAGTTTTTGGGACCCAAGACTGTCGTGACTGCTTCCCACCATACCGCGGCTCCATAGACTGCACAGGCCACAAACAAACCACGATATATGGTGCGGACAGCAAGACGAACGAGACCCCAATTACTCCTCGAAATGCGTCGTATTTTCCCTACATCCATATGTCCACCCCTACACCTAAACTCCAAGAATTTACAATCTCTAAGAGATGTCCTCCCGCCCGCTCTAGTTCAGACCGCGGGCGACCTTTGACCAAAAGAAGAAAATTGTCCGCATACGCACAACATTTATGGGATGGCTCGAGCAGCCCAAGCAGAGAGCTTACAAATATATGGACCATAGTTGGAACCCTGCGTCCAGCCACGAACCACTCTAATCGTAAAACTCCCATTAATTCCGACTAGAGAGGCATATCTATCCGAAAAGTAACTAAGCCAAACAGTAATTTATTTTCATTTCCGTTTTTCAGAAAGATATCCCGGTGCCTGTTTTTATATTCTAGAAACGCATGACTTTCCCGGAAGAAACTTCCAATATAACCATCTGCGTTGTAAATTTGTTGTGGACATAGGCTAATTTTCCGAACTTTTGCTACTAGCTTAGCTTTGAACGGCCTTACTAGTTGCGATCGCGAAGATAATTTTTCTTATAAGATTAAAATAAGGCTTATTCCATGACGGTTTTTTTATATTTTAAAACCATCCATCGTTGACAAAAAACCTTGACATGTCTTTGCTTAACTTCGCATGAAACTCCTTAGTTTTTTCTTTTAAAGACCATTTGTAAGTTCTGAAACACGTTTTCCAGGACCCGATAGCGTATTGTTAACTCATTCTAAAATTAGTTTTTCTTCCTTTACGATTCCACAAATTGTGGGCTTTGCAATATTGAATTTATTGGATAAAGCTATAATACTTTAACCATTTTTGAATGCGTTAATTACTGCAGTTTTTTTTGCTAAGCTCAAAACATTTAATTTTCGTCTCATTATGCAATAAAAAAATACGCATCAGCCGCCGTTTTACAACTCATAGCTGGATCCTGGATGTTTACAAAAACCGCACGAATGTGTATGTGTAATTTTTGTTCGAGTCTTAAAGTAGAAAATGGAGAAGAAAAACTGTTCCAGTTTCAGAACGTTCGAGTTATCGGGTGTTCGAATCTTCGTGATCAACGAAGCTGATTCGTCACAGAGCATCGTGCAAAAAGGAGGACATGTGGACTAAAAATTTTGAAAAAGTGGCGTGGCCCGGCTTTCCTGTTAATAGTATATCTGTGTGTTATAAAAGGGTTGATACGGGTCTAAACTTCCCTTACCCGATATATCTAATATACAGATCTTCCGGGTGACTTTATAGCAACACTTTTAAGTGAAATCATATATCTCGGGACCTGCTTAACTGATTCTAACCGAATTACGTACGAAAGATTATTCTAATATTTTTATATTACAGTGCTGAAATAAAGGTAATTGGAGTTCAACCACGCCTACTATTAAAATTATACAACTTCAGCTTCAATCTGGTCCTTTCCATTCCAATATACAAATAAAACAAATTAATGTAGTAGGTAAATTTTTTCCCCACTAGTACTTTTGAAGTGTGCGACTTATAAGCAACAAATGTTCAAATGGAACTAAAACTGTTCAAGCCTTACGGTACCGAAAATGTGGACCCCAGTGATTCGGAGAGAATCTTTTCCTGATAAAAGTATGTCTGAATGTCGCAGATGGGTTGAGTTTGATCAATATTTCCCTTAGCCCCTCTATAACTAATACAAAAATTTCCGGGTACCACATATATGACGTGAGTCATATCAAGCCTCGATATAATTAATATCAGAATTTTTGAATATCCGATGACTTTACTTTATTTAGAGGTACTTATTTGAAAGCTAGGGAGCATTTTAATAGTATGTTGCATGTTAATAATGGGCGAGTTCCAAGTTGCATGTTGCTTTGTATTTGTACAAAGTATCGAGTTCCTGAATGTAACCTGCTTATAATATGCAATGTATCGAGTTCCGATTAACATTTTATGCGTTATTGATACGCACAAATCAAGCATATGACGCATCAGAAATTTTTATTATGCTCAAACAAAACATAATGGCTGAAGAAGAAAGGTAAGCATAAAAATCTTTAAATATTGAAATTTGTGATTAAATTAGATGATGTTCTTATTTAAATATCTTTTTCCTCCTTTGCAGTGATAAAAAGTGGACGCATGAAAGGAAGCTGTTGCTTTTAAATAAAAGGCTGTCCAATGAAGTTGATTTTTGCTCCAAAAGGAAAAAGAAGTCCGTCTTTTGGGAAAAGGTGCTCCGTGAAATTAAGGTTGCAGAGTTTCCTTTTTCACGGGATGACATAACCAGAAAGTTTATGAACTTCTTGGTAACGTATAAAAGAATTAAGAGGCGAATAAAACGTCTGGAGAGGCTGCTACAACGTAGGAGGTTTTGATCAAATGCACGAAATTTATGGAACCAGGACCGACACCGTTGTATCAGAGGAACTTTTGGATTCATCTTTAAAAGACATATTATCTGGTATAAATGACCACATCGCAGATGACGCTAATAGTGACACAGATAAAGAACCCCCCGGAAATGGGCTCGATGCGATGTTTTGGACTTCTTGCGCGCTGAAAGCCAAGAAGATAAAAAGCTTTTGAAGGAATTTTTGGACTGTGAAAAAGAAAAGCTAAAAGTGGAACGGGAAAAAGTTAAAGAGATGAAGAAGCTGCGTGAGGTTTTGTCCAACATTCGTAATTAAAACGCTGATAAATTGGTCATTAAAAGTAGTATGTGTAAAACGTAATAATAATTTTGTTATTTCATACAATGTGTTATTTTTTAATACCAAATAAAAGACAAGTTTTCTACAATAAAAATGTTTTTATTGCGTTCTTCAAGCAGAAAATAATGTAGTTAACCAATTTCTTTTATCACTTGCTGCAACCAAATATTATTGTGCATTAAGGGAGGGAAAGGAGGATGGAATCATGTGTAGAAGTTTACGCAAGTGAGGAAAGTTCTCTTATAGCCATTCACTTGGGAGTGGCCAGAAACGATTTTTTTATATATGACTCAAGCAGCTCATGACTTCCGGTCTTTGACCAAGTTTCCTCTGGGTAGCCTAAGAACATCCGTTTGAAGGCAAGTTAAAGTAAGAAGGCGGAACATTCCCTATATAGGGTTGTGCGCTGGGTTTGGGACCCGCCACGTAAAGCAACACCCCTAATCAAAAATCAACAACAGCCTCGTATGAGACACCCCCTTTTAATGACAATCATAGCAATCGAAATAAGGACTACGAATTGAGGGCATGCACCTGGAATGTTCGGTCCTTTAATTGGGATGATTCCGCCGCCCAGCTGGTTGATGTCCTCGTGAAAATAAAGGCTGACATCACCGCCGTCCAAGAAATGCGATGGACGGGACAAGGACAGAGACGAGTAGGTCCTTGTGACATTTACTACAGTGGCCATATAAAGGAGCGCAAGTTTGGTGTTGGATTCGTGGTGGGAGAGAGACTCCGTCGCCGAGTACTATCATTCACTCCGGAGAATTAACGTCTAGCCACAATCCGCATCAAAGCGAGGTTTTTCAACATATCGCTGATTTGCGCCCACGCCCCGACGGAAGAGAAGGACGATGTGACCAAAGATGCCTTTTATGAGTGCTTGGAGCGCACTTATGAGAGAAGCCCCCGCCACGATGTCAAAATCGTGCTTGGTGACTTCAACGCCAGTGTGGACAAAGAAGGAAACATTCCCAAATGGGTTGAGGCTGATCGACTTCGCCGGGTCCCGAAATATGATTATCTGTAGTACTAGATTCCAGCATAAGAAGATACATCAAGCTACCTGGCTGTCTCCGGATCGAAAAACTACCAACCAGATCGATAATGTTGTGATAGGCGGAAGACACGTCTTCAGTGTATTAGAT
This sequence comes from Bactrocera zonata, assembly GCA_037783105.1. Lineage (NCBI taxonomy): Eukaryota > Metazoa > Arthropoda > Insecta > Diptera > Tephritidae > Bactrocera > Bactrocera zonata. The sequence goes on along the minus strand of JBAWJQ010005150.1, from coordinate 154,045 downwards.
GTGCGTGCGCTCCGAGGTCCTAACATCGACTCAGACCACTATCTTGTTGCAGCCAAGATTCGCACCCGCCCCTGTGCAGCAAAAGACGCACGCCAACAAACACAAGGAAGGTTCGACGTCGAGAAGCTGCAATCACAACAGACAGCCGAACGATTTTCTACTCGGCTTGCAATCCTGCTCTCTGAGAGCACTCGTCAACAACTCGGTATAAGGGAACTGTGGGACGGCATTTCAAACTCCTTACGTACAGCTGCAACCGAAACCATTGGTTTTCGGAAAGTGCAAAAGAGCAGCTTTTACGACGAGATTTGCCGTGTCGTAGGGGAGCGAAAACAGGCTGCCTACCTTGCAACGTTACGATCGACCACAACACGTGCGGGATGGGATAGATACCGATAGTTGAAGAGGGAGGCGAGACGCATTTGCAGAAAGATAAAGGAAGAGGCCGAAATGCGTGAGTATAAAGAGCTTAATGAGCTGGCCGACAGGGGTAATTCTCGAAAATTCTACGAAAAAATGCGGCGGCTTACAGAAGGTTTCAAGACCAGGGCATACCCTTGTAGAACCCCCAAAGGTGATCTAGTCACCGATGCCCAGAGCATATTTAAATTATGGAGGGAACACTTCTCCATCCTGCTGAATGACAGTGAAAGCACAACACCAGTAGAAGGCGAATCCGATTCCCCAATCGAAGACGATAGAGCAGACGTTCCATTGCCCAACCATGAAGAAGTTCGAGTAGCAATTACCCGCCTGAAGAACAGCAAAGCGGCGGGGGCCGATGAATTGCCGGCCGAGCTATTCAAACACGGCGGCGAAGATCTTGGAAAAGACCCGTGAAAGGAGAATCGACACACACCACCTCTTTGTCGATTTTAAAGCTGCTTTCGACAGTACGAAAAGGAGCTGCCTTTATGTCGCGATGTCTGAATTTGGTGTCCCCGCAAAAGTAATACGGCTATGTAAGCTGAAGGACTCCTCCGAGCCGTTCGATACCAAATTAGGTTTCAGACAAGGCCATTCCCTATAGTGCGACTCTTTCAATCTGCTGCTGGAGAAAATAGTTCGAGCTGAAGAACTTAATCGAGCAGGTACAATCTTTTATAAGAGTGTACAGCTGCTGGCGTATGCCGATGATATTGATATTTACGGTCCTTTGGGCATTGGTCACGGCGAATATCGCATTCGATGGAACGATGAGTTCAGCGAATCAAAAGACGGCGGCTACGCTGGCTAGGTCATGTTGCCCGGATGGATGAAAACACTCCAGCTCTGAAAGTATTCGACGCTGTACCCGCCAAGGGAAGCAGAGGAAGAGGAAGACCTCCACTCCGTTGGAAGGACCAAGTGGAGAAGGACCTGGCTTCGCGTGGGATATCCAATTGGCGCCACGTAGCGAAAAGAAGAAACGACTGGCTCGCTTTTGTTGACTCGGCTATAATCGGGTAAGCAGTGTCTACGCCAGTAAAAAAGAAGAAGAAGAGGCTTTAACAGTTTTTATTGGATTTAAACAATTTTTGGTCATAAGGTGGCACACACCAAAGACATTATTGCTGCAAAGTTTTGGGTGAAAGAATCAAGTGGAATTTAATATTGGGAATTAGGCGTGGTTGTTATCCAATTTCGTACATTTTCACAATTGACATAAGAATGTAAGAAGAAAACAACGTACTAAATTTTCACATAATCTCCTATAAAGCTTTCTACACCATATTTAGTTATAGATTTATCGCGCTGTTAGTAGTTTTCAACAGTACCATTTTATGGGGAGTGAGCGGGGTTATCCTCCGATTTCATCCATTTCACCACATATCACACTGTCAGTAGAAGTTCGTATAACATTTGTACTCAGCAAACGTGGTTGTTGTAACATAAATGATATAGGAGATATGTACATTAAACTTGGTAGAGGACGGGGCCACACCCACTTTTTCAAAACATTTTGCTCATAGGTGTGGCTTGCTATGGCGTTTGCAGTTCTGAAGTCTAATTTTAATACACTGGTTCACTTTTCGAATAAGTTTACATCCTTTCTGCTAAATTTTATAGATTAAATTTTGAACTAAACGAACCATTCCGCTGCATTTATCATGCTTTTATTCCCATTACAGCACATTTGATTTTTTTGACTCACTTTTCGAAACTAAAATAACTATATTTTGATCCTTACTGCTAAATTTTGTAGATTAAATTTTTAACTATACAAAGCATTCCGCCGCATGATTTTATTTCGGTTTCTGCACATTTGATTTACTCACTTTTTGAAACTAAAATGACTATATTGTTTTTAATAAATAAATTCGTTACAATTTGTTATAACGTATTTTAAATCTTAATCTAATTGTTATATAGTCGTATAATTCAAGTTATTTAAAAAAAGTCACGTAAGGTTTCCCTTTAAGAGTGATATAATTTTTTCAGAAAAACATACTAATTGTTAAGGAAATTCAAATGCTTTTTATTTAATGTGTATTATAGTACAATCCATACAATTAAGTTTTGAATATAACTACATTCAAATGGCCTTCACGATTTCTTCCACTAACTCAAGTCGTATGTTATGAATTGTAAGTTCAATATTGACTTCTTAAGCTTGCAAACGTCTGGTCTATTGCGAAAAACCAATATTTTCAAATAACGAAGCAAGAAATAGTCGTATGGTGTTAAATCATTACTTCTTGAAGGCCCTTCAGTGTCACAATTTCTTCAAATAATCGAATTTCCAAATTTTTCTTGCAATAATTTGGTTGTTGTTGGAACCAGATGTTGTCAAGGTCAACTTTTTCCAATAGCTTCAATTCTTGAGTGAGAACAATTGTATAAGGATGAAAGCCCAAATCCGTTTTCAAAATACGCCAGGTTATGATTTCAGGCAGTCCCAATTATCGAGAACGTCTTGGTATCGACAAATTGCAATCTTTAGCAACACTTTTTATTCTGAACGGTTATATTATTATTGACACTTGAACATTGCGAGTTTTCGAGTGAAAAGTTCTGCGAAAGATTTATGGTTCTTTGCGCGTTGGCCTCGGGGAATATCGCATTGGATGGAACGATGAGCTGTATGAGATATATGACGACATTATATAGTTCAGCGAATTAAAAGACATCGGCTACGCTGGCTAGATCGTGTTGCCCGAATAGACGAAAACACTCCAGCTCTGAAAGTATTCGACGCTTTACCCGCCGGGGCAAGCAGAGGAAGGGGAAGACCTCCACTCCATTGGAAGGACCAAGTGTAGAAGAACCTGGCTTCGCTTGGAATATCCAATTGACGCCAAGTAGTGAAAAGAAGAAACGACAGGCGCGCTGTTGTTAACTCAGCTATAATCGCGTAAGGGGTGGTACGTTAATTAAGAAGAAGAAGAAGTTACCCGCATATGAAATTTCATCAAGATATCTCAATTTTTACTAAAGTTGCAGCTTGAATGGACGGACAGACAGAAAGTCACCCGGATTTAAACTTTTCTCGTCATCTTGTTCATTTTTATTTATATAAACCTATAGCTATATCGCTTAGTATTAGGTGATACATACAACAGAACTGTAATGCTTTGTAGAAACAGGTTGAAAGAGTATAAAAATACAGATCATTTCATATTAAAATTACCGAAGCGTGCTATCAAAATCACGTTAGTCCTATTGGTAGACGTTGTATATGATGTAGGCACTGCATGCAAATTATAATAAAAAATATGTTTCACAAAATTTAATTTTGCCAATACTTGAAAGTACTGGGAGAGTGTAAGTCCTTCGGTTACACCCGAAATTAAAACCTCCTTACATGTTTGATATGTAGTTTAATCATAAGCTGAAAGAACTTTTCTTTGATCACTGCACATGTTACATCCGAATTTAGCCTTAGTTACTTGTTTTTATGTATTTTTATTGTTTTTTTTTACAGAATCCATCACAAAATGCGTACTTTAACAATATACATCAATCAAGTTTACCAAAGCACATTAAAAATCAAGTGTTTTCTGGATATAATTCTTTAGTCATCGGAATGAATACCAAACAATCTCATGTATCAATGCAACAATTTTTGAGCAGATCGACGAAGTCAATGTCTCTGGCACCAGAATCCTCATCAAATATCTTTTCTGCAGTAAATTTAAATAATTTGGAGCAATCAATACCAGATTCCGGTAAAAGATATGAATGTAATTCTTATGAACAAGCAAGCCGAAGATATAAGCATAATAATTTACGGGCGAAGGGTCAAATTAGTACCAGCATTTCAGACGACGAGATATCAGCTCAAACTCCCCTAATGTCTAAGCGAGAGAGTACTGTATGACTATAAATTATATGCAGGGTATATACCACAACCCTGTAATGAATAGTATATAAATACTAATTATATAATAGAAATGTTCAATAATTTCTTTAGATCTCAAATTTTAGCTGTGGTGTTAACCAAAAAATAAATTCTAAAATAATCGTTTTATTAGCACTTTGGAAACTTTTATGAATCAAAAATATATTTCGTGTAAAGGATTTTTGAATACGGTTTTTACAGTCTAGTTTGTTCTGTTCAAAAGCCTGCTCATCAGCCGTCTCAGCAGATAAACCTTCTGGTAAATATTAAAGTTCAAGGTTCTCATATAAATATAATTAAGGAAGTTTCTATTTATAAAATGCTCTTGTCATGGTGTTTGTGGTTAACGGAACGGCTGAAACGAGTTTGATAATATTTGGTGTGATTATCGAGTAAGTATATTTTTCATACCCCTAAATGTAATCTGTGGACCACCCTAAATTCTTATTGCGCATGCGTGCTCTGCACTAACCATGCCAGTAGATAACAATAATTAAACAGTACATATGCTTGAATAAGCAGCATTGAATTGCTCCCAAATAAAATATTATTTACTATTTGCTAAAGTACTGACGATATGTTTCATAGCCCGATTACAAATTTTGTGGAAAAATCACTGATAATGACAATACAAGATTTGTCCGGAAAGCAATAGGACTGATTTTCTTTCGCCGCGACTGTACTGTCTCCCCGCCAGTCGGTCATTGCCATGCCGCCAATTTGCACAGAAGTCTCCACCTTCCGAGGTCGGCGAGACGACTCGAGTCTAACTCGATTCTGGGTAGGCGGTAAATGTGAGAGGCGTTGGCAGCCAGTGCACTTTATTGTGCCGATACTATACGACACCGGAAATTATATATCTCAGTGTCGTATTTTGGACTATGAGTTGTCCCACTGCCGCTGGTTGTAACCCTGGCAAGATGAGCCGGGAGTAGGCGTCCGCTCCCAAAATTATCTCGACTGGCGCTGACTTGCAGAACTCGTTGTTGTCGGGCTAATCATGGCACGTGCTGTTATGAACCTGGTTGCAGTTTGAACTCTTATAAAAGCGGTTGGTGACAGCGCAATTCTTTGCTGCCAAGGTAGTTTTGCGTAACTGTCCTTAATGAAACGGCGTGCATCTGCTTGACGACGAACGTCTCGTCCACGCTTTCGCTTCGGACGGAGTGGCCGGAGGAACGAATGGCGTTCCGCTCGGTCCGGGTAATGTCGATCGAGTCTCAGTCGATCGTTTTCATGCCGCCAATCCGAAAGGAAGTTACCAGCACGTCGATTTCGGCGAGACGACTCGAGGCTGGCTCGATCTTGAGCGTGTGGTGTACGGGAGAGGCATCGTTGGTCAGAGCTTTTCGTGACTGATGACGTCGGTTGAGATGGTTGAAAGGGGTCCGAATCCGTCGTGGCGAGTGACATCCTCGTCTGTTTGCGCTGTTCATTCTGCTGATGCACCTTATCGGCACCCTCGCCATAATTCTTTAGCAGCTGATTTAGAACGGTGCGTTATTTGCGCATGCTGTGACTAGATACAACAGTCGTTTGTGGTGGTCGTACTTTGTTTGCTCGTTGACGACGCTTTGGATTGTGCATGTGTTTGTGATTGATGAGCACCTGTATAAGTTCGCCCTTGACAGCGAGTCGTATCTCTTCGGGCACACGTTTTATCTCCTCGTAGAGTGAGAGCAAGAAGAGCTTATCGGGACCACGATTCTTTTATCTTTTTGCTTTGGCGGATTTTCGTTGCGTTGCGGTTGCGGCATGTTGTTGGCGGCGCATCAGATGCGAGTGGAGGCCGCAGGTGTGGCATCGAATTCTGTTGTTGTGACGAACTACTGTCAGATACGTGGTCACCGTTTTGCGATTGCATCCCAACGCCGGGTGCTCGAAATGCGCCACCATGCGTATTGGTGTGGTACGATGAGCCGGGCGCATGATTTGTTTTGCCATCAATGTTAGCCTGATCTGGTTGTTGTTGCTGCTACTGTTGATGCTGAGGATGTTGTTGGTGTTGTTTAAATAAAAAATTATTATTATTTTTGCTACAAGAATGATTCTGTGTTTGTTGTTGAGTTATTGCTGGATTTTGTTCGTCGCCTTTGCCATTTATCTTCGTTTCTTCGGAGGGAACGGAACCTATTAAGACCCAACCGAACACCGTACGTTGTGCAGCGAGGTATCCGAAGATTGTCGGTTTTACCCCATTTAGAATGATTTTGGGGTAAAGATCCGCTTCAATCAACAAATTAACCTTTTAACTCGTATAAAAATTATTATTCGCTAAGGGGTAACCTTTTTAAAATTGAGGAGTTAATTGGCAGTACCAATGCTTTCGCTTCTAGTTTAAAACTAGAGTTACGGTATCACATAGCGGTAAGTTGATGGAATACCTCACGGGTTCTACCGTTTGTTGTGACCGTTCAGGTTGAATCACCGTTGAATTTGAAGTAGGGCTTTGGTTGAACGCCGTGAGGTTTGCATGTGTTCGCCCATCTGCCCACAGAGATTTCAGTTCCGTTTGTTGTACTTCAGGAGAGTAGGCACTTTGGTTGTTTGCTGTTGGAGTAGAAGACTCCTCAAACTCCAGTAGTGCGTCTGCAGCTGTGGTAAAGTCTCTGATGGATTCCATTGTTTTCGAAAATTGAACTGGAACTGCACAAATGTTGCACAAAATCGGATCTAAAATTTGAAATTACAATTTAAAAAATATTTGCCAATATGTTGCAAAAGTTCAAAAGTTATAGAACCAATCACGGATAAACTACAAATTAGTAGTGCGTTGTTTCTTAGTGAAGCGTGAAATTTCGAAGGCACAAAAAAATTAATAAATTTAGTAAACTATTTTTTCAAAGCATTTTTTTCGAATTTAATTAGAATGTGCTTGCTGGGTAATCGGCCCAATGCTCTTGTACTTTCACTTGCACATTTAGTGAATTATTTTCTCAAAGTATTTTTTCAAATTTAATTAGAATGTGCTTGCTGGGATATCGTCCCAATGCACTTGCACGCCTACTCTTTGATTATGTACACAAACAAAATTGATGTGTGCTTAATTGGTGTATTTAAATGCAAATACAAATACAAATAAAAACTCACAAGCACTTATATGATTGATCAACTAAACACTTTCACTTTGTTTACAGGGTTATTTTCGAATTTAACACTGCACTTTTCTATTTGTTGCTGTCCTTCTGGGATGGCTGCTGCGCTGCTTTGCCTGTGCTGCTCTCACTTTGCTGCCTTTCCTTAGCTATTTGGCTTTCTTGCCGTCGCTCACTTCACTTTTCTAATATTTCGTGTCACTCACTTCACCTGTAATTTGTATTTTTTGGCACTCGCGAAACTGCAGCCGTGGTTTTGCTGCTTGCCTTTATTGCTATTCGAGCAATATATGGAAAGGCAGAGTTGAGCGACTAGACTCAAATTAACCACAAGAAAAAAGAAAAAACCGAGAGAGATTGTGGACGCTCCAGACGATGTTTGTGCGTCAAAGAAATTTATAATTTTTTCGAATAACCGTGTGTGTTTTTTTATATGCAAAGTGAAATAATCAGTGCATTTGCCAGGTGTATTTATTGTTGTACTTAAATGAAGTACAATACTACCTGTAGTCTTGTGCTTTGATTTTGTGGGTAGAGTGCCAAAAATAAGTTTTGGTCTCCACTTCACATAGCACAATGGGCTTTTTACATAACTTATGCACAAATTAACCAATCTATTGCCTTTTAGCTTGCAGAGCACAAATCCAAAATATGTTTGGCTGTAACTTGCGTGTTGCTAAATCGGGCAAGTTATGCACTTTCACTTTAAATAAAAATCAACTTGTTACCGGTTATCCGGCTCGAAGGACCAATGATAATTCGGTGGTGGAGCACGGTGTGGCTCTTTCCGTAATTGTGGTTGGCCGTGGGGAAACGGTCGGCGCAAATTTATTCCACAGAAATATTAAATAAAACAAAAGGTTTCATATAATATATATAATTTCAATATGACAAATTGGAAACACACTTACCGTGTCTGTATCGCAGGGCTGTCGCAAAAGAAGAGAGCGCGCAACTTTTTTAGTTGGTGTTTAGTTGTACGCGAATTAAAATTTCCAAAAAACTTAGAAGAAGAGATTTCTCTAATAAATATGAAACTAAAACTTTAAGTTAACATATTTATTAATTCTTTGCGTTCAACAATTTTAAAAATTTCGTTATATCCATTTCACATGATTTCGGTACATGAAGTGTAACCAGCTGCGCTGTATGTGCAGCACAAAGTCAAACATGAATATTGCCGACCAAAACGTTTGGAAGGGTTTCCTATGATTCAATTGTTTTTAAATACTCGTCGTTGCTGTATATTTCGGCGTCCTCTTCAATATTTTATTCGGACACGAAAGATAAAATATTTGTTGTTATTAACATATCTTCTCGATTATCCGACATAGTCGAAACATCTTGATTTAAATTAATATTATATTCATTAAGTACTTTTATTACTTCTCCTACATAATTTTTATATTCGCTCGATCCTGCGCCCTTCACTTCGATCATATCTCATTTTTATATTATTTGCCACTATTTATAAAGTGGTTTTGCAATTCAATGCATTCAATGTTATTTTTTTATCTGCAGCTTTAAGGCCTTCACAAAGTGGATCCATGATCCTCCTCATGTTTGGAGGATTTAAAACGTTAAAGGAAATGCTGTCTTTTGTTACTAATCCAATTTATGCTCATAAGAGCTCTTTTTTATTTAGTTCAATTATATTTTTTTCGTAATGTTTAAATTAAGGACGATGATGATTACGCGCTGTCTAAGTTCTCAATAGTCAACAAATAAATTTTATGTCCTGTGACTAAATGAGAGTTTAAATTACATAATTATTGTTTTTCAAAGATGTAGCAACCAGTCGCTACAGAGTATTATAGTTTTGTTCACCTAACGGTTGTACGTATCACCCAAAACTAATATAAGATAGATATAGGGTTATATACATTTAAATGATCAGGATGACGAGAAAAGTTTAAATTTGGTTGACTATCTGTCTGTCCGTACGTCCGATCGTCTGTGCAAGCTGTAACTTGAATAAAAAAGGAGATATCTTGATGAAACTTGGTGTGCAGATTCCTTGGTAAAGAAACAAACACCAGTTGGGTGTAATCTGACCACTGCTACGCCCACAAATGGCCATTAACTGAAAACATATTAAGTGCCATAACTAAACAATAAATTAAGATATAAATTTGGAATAAATGATCGCAGTAGCAAGGGGCACTAGTGAGCAAAACTTTTTTAAAAGGTGGGCATGGCCACGCCCTCCATTAGTTTATTGTGCATATCTCCTAAACCACTTAAGCTACAACAACCAAATTTTCTGAGTAAATCTCGATAGGAAAATTGATTGTCTCTAGCATTTTTAGTTATTGATTTATCGCACTTTTAGTAACTAGGATGGCATGCGTGGCACCGCCCACTTTTGGGTGAAACACCATATCTCGGGACCAATTTCGACACAATTCAGCAGGTGACATTCTTCCTACATTCTTGACGAAATTGTCGACAACAACTACGCCTACTTCCCATATATCACAATTTTAAATTTCAATTGATTCGTCCAGATCCCAGTACACAAATCAAGACGAACTATAATAACGGGCTAAAACTCTGCACTAATAATAACCTTAGTGTGTACCACCTTTTACCAAAAATTGTTTAAATCCAATAAAAACTGTGCACGCCCCTAGCCCCTATGCAACTAATATCAGAATTTTCGAAAATCCGGCCGACTTTACTCTATATGATTTGTTTAACACCTTAAAGTATTTCCGTGGCTTTGATGCTTGCGTTATGCCGTTATGGCTTTATGTAAACTTCAGTAAGTTAAAGAAAGTTTATTAAATTAAATATGTAAAAGAAATGATTTGAAGCATTTCGTTATCGATTGCTAAAGGTGTAACTACAAGCAAATCGACTTTATACCTAAAAATAAGATTACGTAATTCTTCTAAATGCACTGCCGTTATACCGTTATGGCTTTATGTTGACTTCAGTAAGATAAAGAAAGTTTATTAACTTAAATATGTAAAAAAAATGATTTGAAGAATTTCGACATCGATTGCTAAATGTGTATATAGAAGAAAATCGACTTTATACCTAAATAGACGTTCACGGAATTCTTCTAAATGCACTGCCGTTATGCCGTCATGGCTTTATGTAAACTTCAGTAAGTTAAAGAAAGTTTATTAAATTAAATATGTAAAAGAAATGATTTGAAGCATTTCGATATCGATTGCTAAAGGTGTAACTACAAGCAAATCGACTTTATACCTAAAAATAAGATTACGTAATTCTTCTAAATGCACTGCCGTTATACCGTTAAGGATTTATGTATACTTCAGTAAGATAAAGAAAGTTTATTAACTTAAATATGTACAAGAAATGATTTGAAGTATTTCGATGTCGATTGCTTAAGGTGTAAATACAAGGAAATCGACTTTATACCGAAATATAAGGTAACAGAATTCTTCTAAATGCACTGCCGTTATGGCTTTATGTCAATTTCAGTTCGTTAAAGAAGGTTTATTAACTTAAATATGTAAAAAAAATTATTTGAAGAATTTCGACATCGATTGCTAAATTGGTATATAGAAGAAAATCGACTTTATACCTAAATAGACGTTCACGGAATTCTTCTAAATGCACTGCCGTTATGCCGTCATGGCTTTATGTAAACTTCAGTTCGTTAAAGAAAGTTTATTAACTTAAATATGTTAAACTAATGATTTGAAGCATTTCGATATCGATTGCTAAAGGTGTAACTACAAGCAAATCGACTTTATACCTAAAAATAAGATTACGTAATTCTTCTAAATGCACTGCCGTTAGGCCGTTATGGCTTTATGTGGACTTCAGTAAGATAAAGAAGGTTAATTAACTTAAATATATTAAACTAATGATTTGGAGCATTTCGATATCGATTGGTAAATGTGTAAATACAAGGAAATCGACTTTATGCCGAAATATAAGGTAACAGAATTCTTCTAAATGCACTGCCGTTATGCCGTTATGGCTGTATGTCAACTTCAGTTCGTTAAAGAAGGTTTATTAACTTAAATGTGTAAAAAAATTAATTTAAAGCATTTCGATATTGATTGCTAAATGTGTAAATACAAGAGAATCGACTTTATGCCTAAATATAAGATTACGGAATTCTTCTAAATGCACTGCCGTTATACCCTTAAGGCTTTATGTAGACTTAAATAAGATAAAGAAAATTAATTAACTTAAATATGTATAAAAAATGATTTGAAGAATTTCGACATCGATTGCTAAATTGGTATATAGAAGAAAATCGACTTTATACCTAAATAGACGTTCACGGAATTCTTCTAAATGCACTGCCGTTATGCCGTTATGGCTTTATGTAAACTTCAGTAAGTTAGAGAAAGTTTTTTAAATTAAATATGTAAAAGAAATGATTTGAAGCATTTTTATATCGATTGCTAACGGTGTAACCACAAGAAAATCGACTTTATATCTAAAAATAAGATTACGTAATTCTTCTAAATGCACTGCCGTTATACCGTTATGGATTTATGTTGACTTCAGTAAGATAAAGAAAGTTTCTTAACTTAAATATGTAAAAAAATGATTTGAAGAATTTCGACATCGATTGCTAAATGTGTATATAGAAGAAAATCGACTTTATACCTAAATAGACGTTCACGGAATTCTTCTAAATGCACTGCCGTTATGCCGTCATGGCTTTATGTAAACTTCAGTTCGTTAAAGAAAGTTTATTAACTTAAATATGTTAAACTAATGATTTGAAGCATTTCGATATCGATTGCTAGATGTGTATATACAAGAAAATCGACTTTATACCTAAATATAAGATTACGGAATTCTTCTAAATGCATTGCCGTTATGCCGTTATGGCTTTATGTTAACTACAGTTCGTTAAAGAAGGTTTATTAACTTAAATATGTTAAACTAATGATTTGAAGCATTTCGATATCGATTGCTAAAGGTGTATATACAAGAAAATCAAATTTATACCTAAATATAAGATTACGGAATTCTTCTAAATGCACTGCCGTTATGCCGTCATGGCTTTATGTAAACTTCAGTTCGTTAAAGAAGGTTTGTAAACTTAAATATGTTAAACTAAAGATTTGGAGCATTTCGATGTCGATTGGTAAATGTGTAAATACAAGGAAATCGACTTTATGCCGAAATATAAGGTAACAGAATTCTTCTAAATGCACTGCCGTTATGCCGTTATGGCTGTATGTCAACTTCAGTTCGTTAAAGAAGGTTTATTAACTTAAATATGTAAAAAAATTAATTTAAAGCATTTCGATATCGATTGCTAAATGTGTAAATACAAGAAAATCGACTTTATGCCTAAATAGACGATCAAGGAATTCTTCTAAATGCACTGCCGTTATGCCGTTATGGCTTTATGTAAACTTCAGTTCGTTAAAGAAGGTTTATTAACTTACATATGTTAAACTAAAGATTTGAAGCATTTCGATATCGATTGCTAAATGTGTATATACAAGAAAATCGACTTTATGCCTAAATAGACGATCAAGGAATTCTTCTAAATGCACTGCCGTTATGCCGTTATGGCTTTATGTAAACTTCAGTTCGTTAAAGAAGGTTTATTAACTTACATATGTTAAACTAAAGATTTGAAGCATTTCGATATCGATTGCTAAATGTGTATATACAAGAAAATCGAATTCTTAGCTAAATATAAGATTACGGAATTCTTCCAAATGCACTGCCGATATACCGCCATGGCTTTATGTCACCTTCAGTACGTTAAAGAAGGTTAATTAACTTATATATGTTAAACTAATGATTTGAAGCATTTCGATATCGATTACTAAATGTGTATATACAAGAAACTCGACTTTATATCTAAATATAGGACTGTGGGTTTCTTCAAAATGCACTGCCGGTATACCGTTAAGGCTTTGTGTAAACTTCAGTAAGATAAAGAAGGTTAATAAACTTAAATATGTTAAACAAATGATTTGAGGAATTCCGATATCGATTGCTTAATGGGTATATTCAAGAAAACCGACTTTATACTTAACACAAGATTACGGAATTCTTCTAAATGCACTGCCGTTATGCCGTCATGGCTTTATGTAAACTTCAGTTCGTTAAAGAAGGATTATTAACTTAAATATGCTAATCTAATGATATGAAGCATTTTGATAGCGATTGCTTAATGTGTATATACAAGAAAATCGACTTTATACCTAAACATAAGATTACGGAATTCTTCCAAATGCACTGCCGATATGCCGCCATGGATTAACGTTAACTTGAGTGCGTTAAAGAGGTTAACTTAACTTATATATGGTAAACTAATGATTTGAAGCATTTTGATAACGATTGCTAAATGACTATATACAAGAAAGTCGACTGTATACCTAAATATAAGATTACGGAATTCTTCCAAATGCACTGCCGTTATACCGCCATGGCTTTATGTCACCTTCAGTACGTTAAAGAAGGCTAATTAACTTAAATATGTTAAACTTCTGATTTGAAGCATTTCGGTATCGATTGCTAAATGCGTACCTACAAGAAAATCGACTTTATACCTAAATATAAAATTACGGAATTCTTCTAAATGCACTGCCGTTCTACCGTTAAGGCTTTATGTAGACTTCAATAAGATAGAGAAAGTTAATTAACTTAAATATGTTAATCTAATGATTTGAAGCATTTCGGTATCGACTTTATAAATAAGATTACGGAATTCTTTCAAATGCACTGCCGTTATACTGTTAAGGCTTTATGTTAACTTCAGTAAGCTAAAGAAAGTTTATAAACTTAAATATGAATAAAAGGTGATTTGAAGAATTTCGACATCGATTGCTAAATGTGTATATAGCAGAAAATCGATTTTATACTTAAAAAGAAGATTACGGAATTCTTCTAAATGCTCTGCCGTTATGCCGTTATGGTTTTGTGTAAACTTCAGTAAGTTAAAGAAAGTTTATAAACTTAAATATGTAAAAGAAATGATTTGAAGCATTTCGATATCGATTGCTTAAGGTGTAAATATAAGAAAATCGACTTTATACCGAAAAATAAGATAACGGAATTCTTCTAAATGCACTGCCGTTATGCCGTTATGGTTTTATGTCAACTTCAGTTCGTTAAAGAAAGTTTATAAACTTCAATATGTTAAACTAAAGATTTGAAGAATTTCGATATCGATTGCTAAAGGTGTAAATACAAGAAAATCAACTTTATACCTAAATATAAGATTACGGAATTCTTCTAAATGCACTGCCGTTATGCCGTCATGGCATTATGTAAACTTCAGTTCGTTAAAGAAGGTTTATTAACTTACATATGTTAAACTAAAGATTTGAAGCATTTCGATATCGATTGCTAAATGTGTATATACAAGAAAATCGACTTTATACCTAAATAGACGATCACGGAATTCTTCTAAATGCACTGCCGTTATGCCGTTATGGCTTTATGTAAACTTCAGTTCGTTAAAGAAGGTTTATTAACTTAAATATGTTAAACTAAATGATTTGAAGCATTTCGATATCGATTGCTAAATGTGTATATACAAGAAAATCGAATTTATACCTAAATATAAGATTACGGAATTCTTCCAAATGCACTGCCGATATACCGCCATGGCTTTATGTCACCTTCAGTACGTTAAAGAAGGTTAATTAACTTATATATGTTAAACTAATGATTTGAAGCATTTCGATATCGATTACTAAATGTGTATATACAAGAAACTCGACTTTATATCTAAATATAGGACTGTGGAATTCTTCAAAATGCACTGCCGGTATACCGTTAAGGCTTTGTGTAAACTTCAGTAAGATAAAGAAGGTTAATAAACTTAAATATGTTAAACAAATGATTTGAGGAATTCCGATATCGATTGCTTAATGGGTATATTCAAGAAAACCGACTTTATACTTAAATACAAGATTACGGAATTCTTCTAAATGCACTGCCGTTATACCGTTATGGCTTTATGTTGACTTCAGTAAGATAAAGAAAGTTTATTAACTTAAATATGTTAAACAAATGATTTGAAGCATTTCGATATCGATTGCTAAATGTGTATATAGAAGAAAATCGACTTTATACCTAAATAGACGTTCACGGAATTCTTCTAAATGCACTGCCGTTATGCCGTCATGGCTTTATGTAAACTTCAGTACGTTAAAGAAGGTTTATTAAACTTAAATATGTTAAACTAAATGATTTGAAGCATTTCGATATCGATTGCTGAAATGTGTATATACAAGAAAATCGACTTTATACCTAAATATAAGATTACGGAATTCTTCTAAATGCACTGCCGTTATACCGTTAAGGATTTATGTAGACTTCAGTAAGATAAAGAAAGTTTAATTAACTTAAATATGTTAAATTAATGATTTGAAGCATTTCGATATCGATTGCTTAAGGTGTAAATACAAGAAAATCGACTTTATACCGAAATATAAGATAACAGAATTCTTCTAAATGCACTGCCGTTATGCCGTCATGGCTTTATGTAAATTTCAGTTCGTTAAAGAAGGTTTATTAACTTAAATATGTTAAACTAAATGATTTGAAGAATTTCGATATCGATTGCTAAATGTGGTATATACAAGAAAATCGACTTTATACCTAAATATAAGATAACGGAATTCTTCTAAATGCACTGCCGTTATGCCGTCATGGCTTTATGTAAACTTCAGTTCGTTAAAGAAAGTTTATTAACTTAAATATGTTAAACTAATGATTTGAAGCATTTCGATATCGATTGCTAAATGGGTATATTACAAGAAAATCGACTTTATACCTAAATATAAGATTACGGAATTCTTCTAAATGCACTGCCGTTATGCCGTTATGGCTTTATGTAGACTTCAGTAAGTTAAAGAAGGTTAATTAACTTAAATATGTTAAACTAATGATTTGAAGCATTTCGATATCGATTGGTAAATGTGTATATACAAGAAAATCGACTTTATGCCGAAATATAAGATTACGGAATTCTTCTAAATGCACTGCCGTTATGCCGTTATGGCTGTATGTCAACTTCAGTTCGTTAAAGAAGGTTTATTAACTTAAATATGTAAAAAAATTAATTTAAAGCATTTCGATATCGATTGCTAAATGTGTAAATACAAGAGAATCGACTTTATGCCTAAATATAAGATTACGGAATTCTTCTAAATGCACTGCCGTTATACCGTTAAGGCTTTATGTAGACTTCAGTAAGATAAAGAAAATTAATTAACTTAAATATGTATAAACTAATGATTTGAAGAATTTCGACATCGATTGCTAAATTGGTATATAGAAGAAAATCGACTTTATACCTAAATAGACGATCACGGAATTCTTCTAAATGCACTGCCGTTATGCCGTTATGGCTTTATGTAAACTTCAGTAAGTTAGAGAAAGTTTATTAACTTAAATATGTTAAACTAAATGATTTGAAGCATTTTGATATCGATTGCTAACGGTGTATACCACAAGAAAATCGACTTTATATCTAAAAATAAGATTACGGAATTCTTCTAAATGCACTGCCGTTATACCGTTATGGATTTATGTTGACTTCAGTAAGTTAAAGAAGGTTTATTAACTTAAATATGTTAAACTAATGATTTGAAGCATTTCGATATCGATTGCTAAATGAGTATATACAAAAAAATCGACTTTATACCTAAATATAAGATTACGGAATTCTTCTAAATGCACTGCCGTTATGCCGTCATGGCTTTATGTAAACTTCAGTTCGTTAAAGAATTTTTGTAAACTTAAATATGTTAAACTAATGATTTGAAGCATTTCGATATCGATTGCTAGATGTGTATATACAAGAAAATCGACCTTATACCTAAATATAAGATAACGGAATTCTTCCAAATGCACCGCCGTTATGCCGCCATGGCTTTATGTTAGCTTGAGTGCGTTAAAAAAGGTTTATTAACTTAAATATGTTAAACTAATGATTTGAAGCATTTCGATATCGATTGCTAAATGTGTATATACAAGAAAATCGACTTTATACCTAAATATAAGATTACGGAATTCTTCTAAATGCACTGCCGTTATACCGTTAAGGCTTTATGTAAACTTCAGTTCGTTAAAGAAGGTTTATTAACTTAAATATGTTAAACTAAATGATTTGAAGCATTTCGATGTCGATTGCGTAAATGTGTAAATACAAGGAAATCGACTTTATACCGAAATATAAGGTAACAGAATTCTTCTAAATGCACTGCCGTTATGCCGTTATGGCTTTATGTCAACTTCAGTTCGTTAAAGAAGGTTTATTAACTTAAATATGTAAAAAAATGATTTGAAGCATTTCGATATCGATTGCTAAATGTGTATATAGAAGAAAATCGACTTTATGCCTAAATAGACGATCACGGAATTCTTCTAAATGCACTGCCGTTATGCCGTCATGGCTTTATGTAAACTTCAATTCGTTAAAGAAGGTTTATAAACTTAAATATGTTAAACTAATGATTTGAAGCATTTCGATATCGATTGCTAAATGTGTATATACAAGAAAATCGACTTTATGCCTAAATATACGATCACGGAATTCTTCTAAATGCACTGCCGTTATGCCGTTATGGCTTTATGTAAACTTCAGTTCGTTAAAGAGGGTTTATTAACTTAAATATGTTAAACTGAAAATTTGAAGCATTTCGATATCGATTGCTAAATGTGTATATACAAGAAAATCGACTTTGTACCTAAATATAAGATTACGGAATTCTTCTAAATGCACTGCCGTTATACCGCCATGGCTTTATGTCACCTTCAGTACGTTAAAGAAGGTTAATTAACTTAAATATGTTAAACTAATGATTTGAAGCATTTCGATATCGATTACTAAATGTGTATATACAAGAAATTCGACTTTATATCTAAATATAAGACTGCGGGTTTCTTCAAAATGCACTGCCGTTATACCGTTAAGGCTTTGTGTAAACTTCAGTAAGATAAAGAAGGTTAATAAACTTAAATATGTTAAACTAATGATTTGAGGACATTCCGATATCGATTGCTTAATGGGTATATTCAAGAAAACCGACTTTATACCTAAACATAAGATTACGGAATTCTTCTAAATGCACTGCCGTTATGCCGTCATGGCTTTATGTAAACTTCAGTTCGTTAAAGAAGGATTATTAACTTAAATATGCTAATCTAATGATATGAAGCATTTTGATAGCGATTGCTTAATGTGTATATACAAGAAAATCGACTTGTATACCTAAACATAAGATTACGGAATTCTTCCAAATGCACTGCCGTATATGCCGCCATGGATTTATGTTAACTTGAGTGCGTTAAAGAAGTTAACTTAACTTATATATGTTAAACTAATGATTTGAAGCATTTCGATATCGATTGCTAAATGCATATATACAAGAAAATCGACTTTATACCTAAATATAAGATTACGGAATTCTTCCAAATGCACTGCCGTTATACCGCCATGGCTTTATGTCACCTTTAGTACGTTAAAGAAGGTTAATTAACTTAAATATGTTAAACTAATGATTTGAAGCATTTCGGTATCGATTGCTAAATGTGTATATACAAGAAAATCGACTTTATACCTAAATATAAGATTACGGAATTCTTCTAAATGCACTGCCGTTCTACCGTTAAGGCTTTATGTAGACTTCAATAAGATAGAGAAAGTTAATTAACTTAAATATGTTAATCTAATGATTTGAAGCATTTCGGTATCGATTGCTAAATGCGTATATACAAGAAAATCGATTTTATACTTAAATAGAAGATTACGGAATTCTTCTAAATGCTCTGCCGTTATGCCGCTTATGGTTTTGTGTAAACTTCAGTAAGTTAAAGAAAGTTTTTTAACTTAAATATGTAAAAGAAATGATTTGAAGCATTTCGATATCGATTGCTAAAGGTGTAAATACAAGAAAATCGACTTTATACCTAAATATAAGATTACGGAATTCTTCTAAATGCACTGCCGTTATGCCGTTATGGCTTTATGTCAACTTCAGTTCGTTAAAGAAAGTTTATAAACTTCAATATGTTAAACTAAAGATTTGAAGAATTTCGATATCGATTGCTAAAGGTGTAAATACAAGAAAATCAACTTTATACCTAAATATAAGATTACGGAATTCTTCTAAATGCACTGCCGTTATGCCGTCATGGCATTATGTTAAATTCAGTGCGTTAAAAAAGGTTTATTAACTTAATTATGTTAAACTAAAGATTTGAAGCATTTCGATATCGATTGCTAAATGTGTGTATGCAAGAAAATCGACTTTATACCTAAATAGACGTTCACGGAATTCTTCTAAATGAACTGCCGTTATGCCGTTATGGCTTAAAAAAGTTTATAAACTTAAATATGTAAAAGAAATGATTTGAAGCATTTCGATATCGATTGCTAAATGTGTATATACAAGAAAATCGACTTTATACCTAAATATAAGATTACGGAATTCTTCTAAATGCACTGCCGTTATGCCGTCATGGCTTTATGTAAACTTCAGTTCGTTAAAGAAGGTTTGTAAACTTAAATATGTTAAACTAAAGATTTGAAGCATTTCGATATCGATTGTGAAATGTGAATATACAAGAAATTCGACTTTATACCTAAATATAAGATTACGGAATTCTTCAATGCACTTCCGTTATACCGTTAAGGATTTATGTAGACTTCAGTAAGATAAAGAAAGTTAATTAACTTAAATATGTTAATTTAATGATTTGAAGCATTTAAATATCGATTGCTTAAGGTATAAATACAAGAAAATCGACTTTATACCGAAATATAAGATACGGAATTCTTCTAAATGCACTGCCGTTATGCCGTCATGGCTTTATGTAAATTTCAGTTCGTTAAAAAAGGTTTATAAACTTAAATATGTTAATCTAAAGATTTGAAGAATTTCGATATTGATTGCTAAATGTGTATATACAAAAAAATCGACTTTATATCTAAATATAAGATAACGGACTTCTTCTAAATGCACTTCCGTTATGGCGTTATGGCTTTATGTAAACTTCAGTAAGTTAAAGAAAGTTTATTAACTTAAATATGTTAATCTAAAGATTTGAGGAAATCCGATATCGAATGCTAAATGGGTATATTTAAGAAAACCGACTTTATACCTAAGCATAAGGTTACGGAATACTTCTAAATGCACTGCCGTTATGCCGTTATGGCTGTATGTCAACTTCAGTTCGTTAAAGAAGGTTTATTAACTTAAATATGTAAAAAAATTAATTTAAAGCATTTCGATATCGATTGCTAAATGTGTAAATACAAGAAAATCGACTTTATGCCTAAATAGACGATCAAGGAATTCTTCTAAATGCACTGCCGTTATGCCGTCATGGCTTTATGTAAACTTCAGTTCGTTAAAGAAAGTTTATTAACTTAAATATGTTAAACTAATGATTTGAAGCATTTCGATATCGATTGCTAGATGTGTATATACAAGAAAATCGACTTTATACCTAAATATAAGATTACGGAATTCTTCTAAATGCATTGCCGTTGTGCCGTCATGGCTTTATGTAAACTTCAGTTCGGTAAAGAAAGTTTATTAACTCAAATATGTTAAACTAGTGATTTGAAGCATTTCGATATCGATTGCTAGATGGGTATATACAAGAAAATCGACTTTATACCTAAATATAAGATTACGGAATTCTTCAAAAATGCATTGCCGTTATGCCGTTATGGCTTTATGTAAACTTCAGTAAGTTAAAGAAAGTTTATTAAATTAAATATGTAAAAGAAATGATTTGCAGCATTTCGATATCGATTGCTAAAGGTGTAACTACAAGCAAATCGACTTTATACCTAAAAATAAGATTACGTAATTTTTCTAAATGCACTGCCGTTATACCGTTAAGGATTTATGTATACTTCAGTAAGATAAAGAAAGTTTATTAACTTAAATATGTACAAGAAATGATTTGAAGTATTTCGATGTCGATTGCGTAAGGTGTAAATACAAGGAAATCGACTTTATACCGAAATATAAGGTAACAGAATTCTTCTAAATGCACTGCCGTTATGGCTTTATGTCAACTTCAGTTCGTTAAAGAAGGTTTATTAACTTAAATATGTAAAAAAAAATGATTTGAAGTATTTCGACATCGATTGCTAAATGTGTATATAGAAGAAAATCGGCTTTATGCCTAAATAGACGATCACGGAATTCTTCTAAATGCACTGCTGTTATGCCTTCGTGGCTTTATGTAAAC
The DNA here is from genome assembly GCA_037783105.1 of Bactrocera zonata. NCBI lineage: Eukaryota > Metazoa > Arthropoda > Insecta > Diptera > Tephritidae > Bactrocera > Bactrocera zonata. Next base: position 132,445 of record JBAWJQ010005150.1, on the reverse strand, counting down.
TTCAGTTCGTTAAAGAAGGTTTATTAACTTACATATGTTAAACTAAAGATTTGAAGCATTTCGATATCGATTGCTAAATGTGTATATACAAGAAAATCGAATTCTTAGCTAAATATAAGATTACGGAACTCTTCCAAATGCACTGCCGATATACCGCCATGGCTTTATGTCACCTTCAGTACGTTAAAGAAGGTTAATTAAATTAAATATGTTAAACTAATGATTTGAAGCATTTCGATATCGATTACTAAATGTGTATATACAAGAAATTCGACTTTATATCTAAATATAAGACTGCGGGTTTCTTCAAAATGCACTGCCGTTATACCGTTAAGGCTTTGTGTAAACTTCAGTAAGATAAAGAAGGTTAATAAACGTAAATATGTTAAACTAATGATTTGAGGACTTCCGATATCGATTGCTTAATGGGTATATTCAAGAAAACCGACTTTATACCTAAACATAAGATTACGGAATTCTTCTAAATGCACTGCCGTTATGCCGTCATGGCTTTATGTAAACTTCAGTTCGTTAAAGAAGGATTATTAACTTAAATATGCTAATCTAATGATATGAAGCATTTTGATAGCGATTGCTTAATGTGTATATACAAGAAAATCGATTGTATACCTAAACATAAGATTACGGAATTCTTCCAAATGCACTGCATATATCCCGCCATGGATTTATGTTAACTTGAGTGCGTTAAAGAAGTTAACTTAACTTATATATGTTAAACTAATGATTTGAAGCATTTCGATAGCGATTGCTAAATGACTATATACAAGAAAATCGACTGTATACCTAAATATAAGATTACGGAATTCTTCCAAATGCACTGCCGTTATACCGCCATGGCTTTATGTCACCTTCAGTACGTTAAAGAAGGCTAATTAACTTAAATATGTTAAACTATTGATTTGAAGCATTTCGGTATCGATTGCTAAATGCGTACATACAAGAAAATCGACTTTATACCTAAATATAAGATTACGGAATTCTTCTAAATGCACTGCCGTTCTACCGTTAAGGCTTTATGTAGACTTCAATAAGATAGAGAAAGTTAATTAACTTAAATATGTTAATCTAATGATTTGAAGCATTTCGGTATCGATTGCTAAATGCGTACATACAAGAAAATCGAATTTATACTTAAATAGAAGATTACGGAATTCTTTTAAATGCTCTGCCGTTATGCCGCTTAGGTTTTGTGTAAACTTCAGTAAGTTAAAGAAAGTTTATAAACTTAAATATGTAAAAGAAATGATTTGAAGCATTTGGATATGGATTACTAAGGGTGTAAATACAAAAAAATCAACCTTATACCTAAATATAAGATTACGGTATTCTTCTAAATGCACTGCCGTTATGCCGTTATGGCTTTATGTAAACTTCAGTTCGTTAAAGAAAGTTTATAAACTTAAATATGTTAAACTAAAGATTTGAAGAATTTCGATATCGATTGCTAAATGTGTATATACAAGAAAATCGACTTTATATCTAAATATAAGATTACGGAATTCTTCTAAATGCACTTCCGTTATGGCGTTATGGCTTTATGTAAACTTCAGTAAGTTAAAGAAAGTTTATTAACTTAAATATGTTAATCTAAAGATTTGAGGAAATCCGATATCGAATGCTAAATGGGTATATTTAAGAAAACCGACTTTATACCTAAGCATAAGGTTACGGAATACTTCTAAATGCACTGCCGTTATGCCGTTATGGCTTTATGTCAACTTCAGTTCGTTAAAGAAGGTTTATTAACTTAAATATGTTAAACTAATTGATTTGAAGCATTTCGATATCGATTGCTAAATGTGTATATACAAGAAAATCGACTTTATACCTAAATATAAGATTACGGAATTCTTCCAAATGCACTGCCGTTATACCGTCATGGCTTTATGTAAACTTCAGTTCGTTAAAGAAGGTTTATTAACTTAAATATGTTAAACTAATGATTTGAAGCATTTCGATATCGATTGCTAAATGTGTATATACAAGAAAATCGACTTTATACCTAAATATAAGATTACGGAATTCTTCTAAATGCACTGCCGTTATGCCGTTATGGCTTTATGTAAACTTCAGTTCGATAAAGAAGGTTAATTAACTTAAATATGTTAAACTAATGATTTGAAGCATTTCGATATCGATTGCTAAATGGGTATATACAAGAAAATCGACTTTATACCTAAATATAAGATTACGGAATTCTTCTAAATGCACTGCCGTTATGCCGTCATGGCTTTATGTAAACTTCAGTTCGTTAAAGAAGGTTTATTAACTTAAATATGTTAAACTAATGATTTGAAGCATTTCGATATCGATTGCTAAATGTGTATATACAAGAAAATCGACTTTATACCTAAACATAAGATTACGGAATTCTTCCAAATGCACTGCCGTTATGCCGTCATGGCTATATGTTAACTTGAGTGCGTTAAAGAAGTTTTATTAACTTAAATATGTTAAACTAATGATTTGAAGCATTTCGATATCGATTGCTAAATGGGTATATACAAGAAAATCGACTTTATACCTAAATATAAGATTACGGAATTCTTCTAAATGCACTGCCGTTATGATGTTTTGGCTTTATGTCAACTTCAGTTCGTTAAAGAAGGTTTATTAACTTAAATATGTTAAACTAATGATTTGAAGCATTTCGATATCGATTGCTAAACGAGTATATACAAGAAAATCGACTTTATACCTAAATATAAGATTACGGAATTCTTCTAAATGCACTGCCGTTATGCCGTCATGGCTTTATGTCAACTTCAGTTCGTTAAAGAAGGTTTATTAACTTAAATATGTTAAACTAATGATTTGAAGCATTTCGATATCGATTGCTAAATGTGTATGTACAAGAAAATCGATTTTATACCTAAATAAAAGATAACGGAATTCTTCTAAATGCACTGCCGTTATGACGTTTTGGCTTTATGTCAACTTTAGCATGTTAAAGAAGGTTAATTAACTTAAATATGTTAAACTAATGATTTGAAGAATTTCGATATCGATTGCTAAATGTGTATATACAAGAAAATCGACTTTATACCTAAATATAAGAATACGGAATTCTTCTAAATGCACTGCCGTTATACCGATAAGGCTTTATGTAAACTTCAGTAAGTTAAAGAAAGTTTATTAACTAAAATATGTAAAAGAAATGATTTGAAGCATTTCGATATCGATTGCTAAATGTGTAAATACAAGAAAATACACTTTATACCTAAATAGACGACCACGGAATTCTTCTAAATGCACTGCCGTTATGACGTCATGGCTTCATGTAAACTTCAGTTCGTTAAAGAAAGTTTATTAACTTAAATATGTTAAACTAATGATTTGAAGCATTTCGATATCGATTGCTAGATATGTATATACAAGAAAATCGACTTTATGCCTAAATAGATGATCACGGAATTCTTCTAAATGCACTGCCGTTATGACGTCATGGCTTCATGTAAGCTTCAGTTCGTTAAAGAAAGTTTATTAACTTAAATATGTTAAACTAAAGATTTGAAGCATTTCGATATCGATTGCTAAATATGTATATACAAGAAAGTCGACTTTATACCTAAATGTAAGATTACGGAACTCTTCTAAATGCACTGCCGTTATGCCGCCATGGCTTTATGTCAACTTCAGTTCGTTCAAGAAGGTGTATTAACTTAAATATGTTAAACTAATGATTTGAAGCATTTCGATATCGATTGCTAACTGTGTATGTACAAGAAAATCGTTTTTATACCTAAATATGAGATTACGAAATTCTTCCAAATGCACTGCCGTTATACCGTTAAGGCTTTGTGTAGACTTCAGTAAGATAAAGAAGGTTAATTTTTTTAAATATGTTATACTAATGATTTGAAGCATTTCGATATCGATTGCTAAATGTGTATGAACAACAAAATCGATTTTATAGCTAAATATAAGATTACGGAAATCTTCCAAATGCACTGCCGTTATGCCGCCATGGCTTTATGTCAACTTCAGTTCGTTCAAGAAGGTGTATTAACTTAAATATGTTAAACTAATTATTTGAAGCATTTCGATATCGATTGCTAATTGTGTATGTACAAGAAAATCGTTTTTATACCTAAATATGAGATTACGGAATTCTTCCAAATGCACTGCCGTTATGCCGTTATGGCTTCATGTAAACTTCAGTAAGTTGAAGAAAGTTTTTAAATTAAATATGTAAAAGAAATGATTTGAAGCATTTCTATATCGATTGCTAAAGGTGTAACTACAAAAAAATCGACTTTATATCTAAAAATAAGATTACGTAATTCTTCTAAATGCACTGCCGTTATACCGTTATGGCTTTATGTTGACTTCAGTAAGATAAAGAAAGTTTGTTAACTTAAGTATGTAAAAAAAATGATTTGAAGAATTTCGACATCGATTGCTAAATGTGTGTATAGGAGAAAATCGACTTTATACCTAAATAGACGTTCACGGAATTCTTCTAAATGCACTGCCGTTATGCCGTCATGGCTTTATGTAAACTTCAGTACGTTAAAGAAGGTTAATTAACTTAAATATGTTAAACTAATGATTTGAAGCATTTCGATATCGATTGCTAGATGTGTATATACAAGAAAATCGACTTTATACCTAAATATAAGATTACGGAATTCTTCTAAATGCATTGCCGTTATGGCTTTATGTAAACTTCAGTAAGTTAAAGAAAGTTTATTAAATTAAATATGTAAAAGAAATGATTTGAAGCATTACGATATCGATTGCTAAAGGTGTAACTACAAGCAAATCGACTTTATACCTGAAAATAAGATTACGTAATCCTTCTAAATGCACTGCCGTTATACCGTTAAGGATTTATGTATACTTCAGTAAAATAAAGAAAGTTTATTAACTTAAGTATGTAAAAGAAATGATTTGAAGTATTAAGATATCGATTGCTTAAGGTGTAAATACAAGGAAATCGACTTTATACCGAAATATAAGGTAACAGAATTCTTCTAAATGTACTGCCGTTATGCCGTTATGGCTTTATGTCAACTTCAGTTCGTTAAAGAAGTTTTATTAACTTAAATATGTTAAACTAATTATTTGAAGCATTTCGATATCGAATGCTAAATATGTATATACAAGAAAGTCGACTTTATACCTAAATGTAAGATTACGGAACTCTTCTAAATGCATTGCCGTTATGCCGCCATGGCTTTATGTCAACTTCAGTTCGTTCAAGAAGGTGTATTAACTTAAATATGTTAAACTAATGATTTGAAGCATTTCGATATCGATTGCTAACTGTGTATGTACAAGAAAATCGACTGTATACCTAAATATAAGATTACGGAATTCTTCCAAATGCACTGCCGTTATACCGCCATGGCTTTATGTCACCTTCAGTACGTTAAAGAAGGCTAATTAACTTAAATATGTTAAACTATTGATTTGAAGCATTTCGGTATCGATTGCTAAATGCGTACATACAAGAAAATCGACTTTATACCTAAATATAAGATTACGGAATTCTTCTAAATGCACTGCCGTTCTACCGTTAAGGCTTTATGTAGACTTCAATAAGATAGAGAAAGTTAATTAACTTAAATATGTTAATCTAATGATTTGAAGCATTTCGGTATCGATTGCTAAATGCGTACATACAAGAAAATCGAATTTATACTTAAATAGAAGATTACGGAATTCTTTTAAATGCTCTGCCGTTATGCCGCTTAGGTTTTGTGTAAACTTCAGTAAGTTAAAGAAAGTTTATAAACTTAAATATGTAAAAGAAATGATTTGAAGCATTTCGATATGGATTACTAAGGGTGTAAATACAAAAAAATCAACCTTATACCTAAATATAAGATTACGGTATTCTTCTAAATGCACTGCCGTTATGCCGTTATGGCTTTATGTAAACTTCAGTAAGTTAAAGAAAGTTTATAAACTTCAATATGTTAAACTAAAGATTTGAAGAATTTCGATATCGATTGCTAAAGGTGTAAATACAAGAAAATCAACTTTATACCTAAATATAAGATTACGGAATTCTTCTAAATGCACTGCCGTTATGCTGCCATGGCATTATGTTAAATTCAGTGCGTTAAAAAAGGTTTATTAACTTAAATATGTTAAACTAAAGATTTGAAGCATTTCGATATCGATTGCTAAATGTGTGTATGCAAGAAAATCGAATTTATACCTAAATATAAGATTACGGAATCCTTCTAAATGCAATGCCGTTATGCCGTTATGGCTTTAAGCAAACTTAAAGAAAGTTTATAAACTTAAATATGTAAAAGAAATGATTTGAAGCGTTTCGATATCGATTGCTAAAGGTGTATATACAAGAAAATCAAATTTATACCTAAATACAAGATTACGGAATTCTTCTAAATGCACTGCCGTTATGCCGTCATGGCTTTATGTAAACTTCAGTTCGTTAAAGAAGGTTTGTAAACTTAAATATGTTAAACTAAAGATTTGAAGCATTTCGATATCGATTGCTAAATGTGAATATACAAGAAATTCGACTTTATACCTAAATATAAGATTACGGAATTCTTCAATGCACTTCCGTTAAGGTTTATTAACTTAAATATGTTAACCTAATGATTTGAGGAAATCCAATATCGAATGCTAAATGGGTATATTTAAGAAAACCGACTTTATACCTAAGCATAAGGTTACGGAATTCTTCTAAATGCACTGCCGTTATGCCGCCATGGCTTTATGTCAACTTCAGTTCGTTAAAGAAGGTTTATTAACATAAATATGTTAACCTAATGATTTGAGGAAATCCGATATCGAATGCTAAATGTGTATATACAAGAAAATCGAATTCTTAGCTAAATATAAAATTACGGAATTTTCCAAATGCACTGCCGATACACCGCCATGGCTTTATGTCACCTTCAGTACGTTAAAGAAGGTTAATTAACTTAAATATGTTAAACTAATGATTTGTAGTATTTCGAAATCGATTGCTTAAGGTGTAAATACAAGAAAATCGACTTTATATCTAAATATAAGACTGCGGGTTTCTTCCAAATGCACTGCCTTTATACCGTTAAGGCTTTGTGCAAACTTCGGTAAGATAAAGAAGGTTAATAAACTCAAATATGTTAAACTAATGATTTGAGGAATTCCGATATCGATTGCATAATGGGTATATTCAAGCAAACCGACTTTATACCTAAATATAAGATTACGGAATTCTTCTAAATGCACTGCCGTTATGCCGTCATGGCTTTATGTAAACTTCAGTTCGTTAAAGAAGGATTATTAACTTAAATATGTTAAACTAATGGTATGAGGCATTTTGATAGCGATTGCTTTATGTGTATATACAAGAAAATCGACTTTATACCTAAACATAAGATTACGGAATTCTTCCAAATGCACTGCCGTTTTGCAGCCATGGATTAATGTTAACTTGAGTGCGTTAAAGAAGTTAAATTAACTTAAATATGTTAAACTAATGATTTGAAGCATTTCGATATCGGTTGCTAAATGTGTATGTACAAGAAAATCGATTTTGTACCTAAATATAAAATAATGGAATACTTCCAACTGCACTGCCGTTATGATGTTTTGGCTTTATGTCAACTTTATTTTGTTAAAAAAGGTTAATTAACTTAAGTATGTAAAACTAATGATTTGAAGCTTTTCGATGTCGATTGCTAAATGAGTATATACAATAAAATCGACTTTGTACCTAAATACAAGAGTACTGAATTCTTCTAAATGCACTGCCGTTATACCGCCATGGCTTCATGCCACCTTCAGTTCGTTAAAGAAGGTTAATTAACTTAAATATGTTAAACTAGTGATTTGAGGCATATGGGTATCGATTGCTGAATGTGTATGTACAAGAAAATCGATTTTGTACCTAAATATAAAATAATGGAATACTTCCAACTTCACTGCCGTTATGATGTTTTGGCTTTATGTCAACTTTATTTTGTTAAAGAAGGTTAATTAACTTAAGTATGTAAAACTAATGATTTGAAGCTTTTCGATGTCGATTGCTAAATGACTATATACAATAAAATCGACTTTATACCTAAATACAAGAGTACGGGATTCTTCTAAATGCACTGCCGTTATACCGATAAGGCTTTATGTAAACTTCAGTAAGTTAAAGAAAGTTTATTAACTAAAATATGTAAAAGAAATGATTTGAAGCATTTCGATATCGATTGCTAAATGTGTAAATACAAGAAAATACACTTTATACCTAAATAGACGACCACGGAATTCTTCTAAATGCACTGCCGTTATGACGTCATGGCTTCATGTAAACTTCAGTTCGTTAAAGAAAGTTTATTAACTTAAATATGTTAAACTAATGATTTGAAGCATTTCGATATCGATTGCTAGATATGTATATACAAGAAAATCGACTTTATGCCTAAATAGATGATCACGGAATTCTTCTAAATGCACTGCCGTTATGACGTCATGTCTTCATGTAAGCTTCAGTTCGTTAAAGAAAGTATATTAACTTAAATATGTTAAACTAATGATTTGAAGCATTTCGATATCGATTGCTAGATGTGTATATACAAGAAAATCGACTTTATGCCTAAATAGATGATCACGGAATTCTTCTAAATGCACTGCCGTTATGACGTCATGGCTTCATGTAAGCTTCAGTTCGTTAAAGAAAGTTTATTAACTTAAATATGTTAAACTAAAGATTTGAAGCATTTCGATATCGATTGCTAAATATGTATATACAAGAAAGTCGACTTTATACCTAAATGTAAGATTACGGAACTCTTCTAAATGCACTGCCGTTATGCCGCCATGGCTTTATGTCAACTTCAGTTCGTTCAAGAAGGTGTATTAACTTAAATATGTTAAACTAATGATTTGAAGCATTTCGATATCGATTGCTAACTGTGTATGTACAAGAAAATCGTTTTTATACCTAAATATGAGATTACGAAATTCTTCCAAATGCACTGCCGTTATACCGTTAAGGCTTTGTGTAGACTTCAGTAAGATAAAGAAGGTTAATTTTTTTAAATATGTTATACTAATGATTTGAAGCATTTCGATATCGATTGCTAAATGTGTATGAACAACAAAATCGATTTTATAGCTAAATATAAGATTACGGAAATCTTCCAAATGCACTGCCGTTATGCCGCCATGGCTTTATGTCAACTTCAGTTCGTTCAAGAAGGTGTATTAACTTAAATATGTTAAACTAATTATTTGAAGCATTTCGATATCGATTGCTAATTGTGTATGTACAAGAAAATCGTTTTTATACCTAAATATGAGATTACGGAATTCTTCCAAATGCACTGCCGTTATGCCGTTATGGCTTCATGTAAACTTCAGTAAGTTGAAGAAAGTTTTTTAAATTAAATATGTAAAAGAAATGATTTGAAGCATTTCTATATCGATTGCTAAAGGTGTAACTACAAAAAAATCGACTTTATATCTAAAAATAAGATTACGTAATTCTTCTAAATGCACTGCCGTTATACCGTTATGGCTTTATGTTGACTTCAGTAAGATAAAGAAAGTTTGTTAACTTAAGTATGTAAAAAAAATGATTTGAAGAATTTCGACATCGATTGCTAAATGTGTGTATAGGAGAAAATCGACTTTATACCTAAATAGACGTTCACGGAATTCTTCTAAATGCACTGCCGTTATGCCGTCATGGCTTTATGTAAACTTCAGTACGTTAAAGAAGGTTAATTAACTTAAATATGTTAAACTAATGATTTGAAGCATTTCGATATCGGTTGCTAGATGTGTATATACAAGAAAATCGACTTTATACCTAAATATAAGATTACGGAATTCTTCTAAATGCATTGCCGTTATGGCTTTATGTAAACTTCAGTAAGTTAAAGAAAGTTTATTAAATTAAATATGTAAAAGAAATGATTTGAAGCATTACGATATCGATTGCTAAAGGTGTAACTACAAGCAAATCGACTTTATACCTGAAAATAAGATTACGTAATCCTTCTAAATGCACTGCCGTTATACCGTTAAGGATTTATGTATACTTCAGTAAAATAAAGAAAGTTTATTAACTTAAGTATGTAAAAGAAATGATTTGAAGTATTAAGATATCGATTGCTTAAGGTGTAAATACAAGGAAATCGACTTTATACCGAAATATAAGGTAACAGAATTCTTCTAAATGTACTGCCGTTATGCCGTTATGGCTTTATGTCAACTTCAGTTCGTTAAAGAAGTTTTATTAACTTAAATATGTTAAACTAATTATTTGAAGCATTTCGATATCGAATGCTAAATATGTATATACAAGAAAGTCGACTTTATACCTAAATGTAAGATTACGGAACTCTTCTAAATGCACTGCCGTTATGCCGCCATGGCTTTATGTCAACTTCAGTTCGTTCAAGAAGGTGTATTAACTTAAATATGTTAAACTAATGATTTGAAGCATTTCGATATCGATTGCTAACTGTGTATGTACAAGAAAATCGTTTTTATACCTAAATATGAGATTACGAAATTCTTCCAAATGCACTGCCGTTATACCGTTAAGGCTTTGTGTAGACTTCAGTAAGATAAAGAAGGTTAATTTTTTTAAATATGTTATACTAATGATTTGAAGCATTTCGATATCGATTGCTAAATGTGTATGAACAACAAAATCGATTTTATAGCTAAATATAAGATTACGGAAATCTTCCAAATGCACTGCCGTTATGCCGTCATGGCTTTATTTCAACTTCAGTTCGTTAAAGAAGGTTTATTAACTTAAATATGTTAAACTAAAGATTACAAGCATTTCGATATCGATTGCTAAATGTATATATACAAGAAAATCTACTTTATACCTAAATATAAGATTACGGAATTCTTCTAAATGCACTGCCGTTATAACGTTAAGAATTTATGTAGACTTCAGTAAGATAAAGAAAGTTTATTAACTTAAATATGTAAAAGAAATGATTTGAAGTATTTCGATATCTATGGCTTAAGGTGTAAATACAAGGAAATCGACTTTATACCGAGATATAAGGTAACGGAATTCTTCTAAATGCACTGTCGTTATGCCGTTATGGCTTTATGTCAACTTGAGTTCGTTAAAGAAAGTTTATTAACTTAAATATGTTAAACTATTGATTTAAAGCATTTCGATATCGATTGCTAAATGTGTTAATACAAGAAAATCGACTTTATGCCTAAATAGACGATCACGGAATTCTTCTAAATGCAATGCTGTCAGGCCGTCGTGGCTTTATGTAAACTTCAGTTCGTTAGAGAAGGTTTATTAACTTAAATATGTTAAACTAAAGATTTGAAGCATTTCGATATCGATTGTTAAATGTGTGTATTCAAGAAAATCGAATTCATTGCTAAATATAAGATTACGGAATTCTTCCAAATGCACTGCCGTTATACCGCCATGGCTTTATGTCGCCTTCAGTTCGTTAAAGAAGGTTTATTAACTTAAATATGTTAAACTAATTATTTGAAGTATTTCGATATCGATTGCTAAATGTGTAAATACAAGAAAATCGACTTTATGCCTAAATAGACGATCACGGAATTCCTCTAAATGCACTGCTGTTATGCCGTCGTGACTTTATGTAAACTTCAGTTCGTTAAAGAAGGTTTGTAAACTTAAATATGTTAAACTAATGATTTGAAGCATTTCGATATCGATTACTAAATGTGCAGATACAAGAAAACCTACTTTATACCTAAATATAAGATTACGGAATTCTTCTAAATGCACTGCCGATATACCTTTAAAGCTTTATGTAGACTACAACAAGATTAAAAAAGTTAATTAACTTAAATATTTTAAACTAATGATTTGAAGCATTTCGATATCGATTGCTAAATATGTACAACAAAGAAAATCGACTTTATACCTAAATATAAGATTACGGAATTCTTCTAAATGCACTGCCGTAATGAAGCCAAGGCTTTATGTCAACTTCAGTTCGTTAAAGAAGGTTTATTAACTTAAATATGTTAATCTAATGATTTAAGGCATTTCGATATCGATTGCTAAATGTGTATATACTAGAAAATCGACTTAATACCTAAATATAAGATTACGGAATTCTTCTAAATGCACTGCCGTTATACCGTTATGGCTTTATGTTGACTTCAGTAAGATAAAGAAAGTTTATTAAATTAAATATGTAAAAAAAGGATTTGAAGAATATCGACATCGATTGCTAAATGTGTATATAGAAGAAAATCGACTTTATACCTAACTAGACGTTCACGGAATTCTTCTAAATGCACTGCCGTTATGCCGTCATGGCTTTATGTAAACTTCAGTTCGTTAAAGAAAGTTTATTAACTTAAATATGTAAAAAAAATGATTCGAAAAATTTCGACATCGATTGCTAAATGTGTATATAGAAGAAAATCGACTTTATACCTAAATAGACGTTCACGGAATTCTTCTAAATGCACTGCCGTTATGCCGTTATGGCTTTATGTAAACTTCAGTAAGTTAAAGAAAGTTTATTAAATTAAATATGTAAAAGAAATGATTTGAAGCATTTCGATATCGATTGCTAAAGGTGTAACTACAAGCAAATCGACTTTATACCTAAAAATAAGATTACGTAATTCTTCTAAATGCACTGCCGTTATACCGTTATGGCTTTATGTAAACTTCAGTAAGATAAAGAAAGTTTATTAACTTAAATATGTAAAAAAAATGATTCGAAAAATTTCGACATCGATTGCTAAATGTGTATATAGAAGAAAATCGACTTTATACCTAAATAGACGTTCACAGAATTCTTCTAAATGCACTGCCGTTATGCCGTCATGGCTTTATGTAAACTTCAGTTCGTTAAAGAAAGTTTATTAACTTAAATATGTTAAACTAATGATTTGAAGCATTTCGATATCGATTGCTAGATGTGTATATACAAGAAAATCGACTTTATACCTAAATATAAGATTACGGAATTCTTCTAAATGCATTGCCGTTATGCCGTTATGGCTTCATGTAAACTTCAGTAAGTTGAAGAAAGTTTTTTAAATTAAATATGTAAAAGAAATGATTTCAAGCATTTCTATATCGATTGCTAAAGGTGTAACTACAAAAAAATCGACTTTATATCTAAAAATAAGATTACGTAATTCTTCTAAATGCACTGCCGTTATACCGTTATGGCTTTATGTTGACTTCAGTAAGATAAAGAAAGTTTGTTAACTTAAGTATGTAAAAAAAATGATTTGAAGAATTTCGACATCGATTGCTAAATGTGTGTATAGGAGAAAATCGACTTTATACCTAAATAGACGTTCACGGAATTCTTCTAAATGCACTGCCGTTATGCCGTCATGGCTTTATGTAAACTTCAGTACGTTAAAGAAGGTTAATTAACTTAAATATGTTAAACTAATGATTTGAAGCATTTCGATATCGATTGCTAGATGTGTATATACAAGAAAATCGACTTTATACCTAAATATAAGATTACGGAATTCTTTTAAATGCATTGCCGTTATGGCTTTATGTAAACTTCAGTAAGTTAAAGAAAGTTTATTAAATTAAATATGTAAAAGAAATGATTTGAAGCATTACGATATCGATTGCTAAAGGTGTAACTACAAGCAAATCGACTTTATACCTGAAAATAAGATTACGTAATCCTTCTAAATGCACTGCCGTTATACCGTTAAGGATTTATGTATACTTCAGTAAAATAAAGAAAGTTTATTAACTTAAGTATGTAAAAGAAATGATTTGAAGTATTAAGATATCGATTGCTTAAGGTGTAAATACAAGGAAATCGACTTTATACCGAAATATAAGGTAACAGAATTCTTCTAAATGTACTGCCGTTATGCCGTTATGGCTTTATGTCAACTTCAGTTCGTTAAAGAAGTTTTATTAACTTAAATATGTTAAACTAATTATTTGAAGCATTTCGATATCGAATGCTAAATGGGTATATTTAAGAAAACCGACTTTATACCTAAGCATAAGGTTACGGAATTCTTCTAAATGCACTGCCGTTATGCCGCCATGGCTTTATGTCAACTTCGGTTCGTTAAAGAAGGTTTATTAACATAAATAAGTTAACCTAATGATTTGAGGAAATCCGATATCGAATGCTAAATGTGTATATACAAGAAAATCGAATTCTTAGCTAAATACAAAATTACGGAAATCTCCCAAATGCACTGCCGATACACCGCCATGGCTTTATGTCACCTTCAGTACGTTAAAGAAGGTTAATAAACTTAAATATGTTAAACTAATGATTTGTAGTATTTCGATATCGATTGCTTAAGGTGTAAATACAAGAAAATCGACTTTATAAATAAATATAAGATTACGGAATTCTTCTAAATGCACTGCCGTTCTACCGTTAAGGCTTTATGTAGACTTCAGTGAGATAAAAAAAGTTAATTAACTTAAATATTTTAATCTAATGATTTGAAGGATTTCGGTATCGATTGCTTAATGTGTATGTACAAAAAAATCGACTTTATATATAAGATTACGGAATTCTTCCAAATTCACTGCCGTTATACTGTTAAGGCTTTATGAAAACTTCAGTAAGTTAAAGAAAGTTTATAAACTTAAATATGTTTAAAAATGGTTTGAAGAATTTCGACTTCGATTGCTAAATGTGTATTTAGAAGAAAATCGACTTTATACTTAAATAGAAGATTACGGAATTCTTCTAAATGCACTGCCGCTATGCCGCCATGGCTTTATGTCAACTTCAGTTCGTTCAAGAAGGTGTATTATTTTAAATATGTTAAACTAATGATTTGAAGCATTTCGATATCGATTGCTAATTGTGTATGTACAAGAAAATCGTTTTTATACCTAAATATGAGATTACGGAATTCTTCCAAATGCACTGCCGTTATGCCGCCATGACTTTATGTTACCTTCAGGACGTTAAGGAAGGTTAATTAACTTAAATATGTTATACTAATGATTTGAAGCATTTCGATGTCGATTACTAAATGTGTATATACAAGAAAATCGTTTTTATACCTAAATATGAGATTACGGAATTCTTCCAAATGCACTGCCGTTATGCCGCCATGACTTTATGTTACCTTCAGAACGTTAAGGAAGGTTAATTAACTTAAATATGTTAAACTAATGATTTGAAGCATTTCGATGTCGATTACTAAATGTGTATATACAAGAAAATCGAATTTATATCTAAATATAAGGCTGCGGGTTTCTTCCAAATGAACTGCACCTTAACGGTAAGGCTTTGTGTAAACTTCAGAAAGATAAAGAAGGTTGATTAACTTAAATATGTCAAACTAATGATTTGAGGAATTCCGATATCGATTCAGTACGTTGAAGAAGGTTAATTAACTTAAATATGTTAAACTAATAATTTGAAGCATTTCGATATCGATTACCAAATGTATAGATACAAGAAAATCTACTTTATACCTAAATATATGATTACGGAATTCTTCTAAATGCACTGCCGATATACCGTTAAAGCCTTATGTAGACTACAATAAGATAAAAAAAGTTAATTAACTTAAATATTTTAAACTAATGATTTCAAGCATTTCGATATCGATTGCTAAATGAGTACATTAAAGAAAATCGACTTTATACTCAAATATAAGATTACGGAATTCTTCTAAATGCACTGCCGTTATGCCGTCATGGCTTTATGTCAACTTCAGTTCGTTAAAGAAGGTTTATTAACTTAAATATGTTAATCTAATGAATTAAGGCATTTCGGTATCGATTGCTAAATGTGTATATACAAGAAAATCGACTTAATATCTAAATATAAGATTACGAAATTCTTCTAAATGCACTGCCGTTATACCGTTATGGCTTTATGTAGACTTCAATAAGATAAAGAAAGTTAATTAACTTAAATATGTATAAAAAATGATTTGAAGAATTTCGACATCGATTGCTAAATGGGTATATAGAAGAAAATCGACTCTATACTTAAATAGAAGATTACGGAATTCTTCTAAATGCACTGCCGTTATGCCGTTATGGCTTTATGTAAACTTCAGTAAGTTAAAGAAAGTTTTTTAATTTAAATATGTAAAAGAAATGATTTGAAGCATTTCTATATCTATTGCTCAAGGTGTAACTACAAGAAAATCGACTTTATATCTAAAAATAAGATCACGTAATTCTTCTAAATGCACTGCCGTTATACCGTTATGGCTTTATGTTGACTTCAGTAAGATAAAGAAAGTTTATTAACTTAAATATGTAAAAAAAATGAAGTGAAGAATTTCGACATCGATTGCTAAATGAGTATATACAAGAAAATCGACTTTATACCTAAATAGACGTTCACGGAATTCTTCTAAATGCACTGCCGTTTTGCCGTCATGGCTTTATGTAAACTTCAGTTCGTTAAAGAAAGTTTATTAACTTAAATATGTTAAACTAATGATTTGAAGCATTTCGATATCGATTGCTAGATGTGTATATACAAGAAAATCGACTTTATACCTAAATATAAGATTACGGAATTCTTCTAAATGCATTGCCGTTATACCGTTAAGGATTTATGTATACTTCAGTAAGATAAAGAAAGTTTATTAACTTAAATATGTAAAAGAAATGATTTGAAGAATTTCGACATCGATTGCTAAATGAGTATATACAAGAAAATCGACTTTATACCTAAATATAAGATTACGGAACTCTTCTAAATGCACTGCCGTTATGGCTTTATGAAAACTTCAGTAAGTTAAAGAAAGTTTATTAACTTAAATATGTAAAAGAAATGATTTGAAGTATTTCGATATCGATTGCTTAAGGTGTAAATACAAGGAAATCGACCTTATACCGAAATATAAGGTAACGGAATTCTTCTTAATGCACTGCCGTTATGCCGTTATGGCTTTATGTCAACTTCAGTTCGTTAAAGAAAGTTTATTAACTTAAATATGTAAAAAAATTGATTTGAAGCATTTCGATATCGATTGCTAAATGTGTAAATACAAGAAAATCGACTTTATGCCTAAATAGGCGATCACGGAATTCTTCTAAATGCACTGCTGTTATGCCTCGTGGCTTTATGTAAACTTCAGTTCGTTAAAGAAGGTTTGTAAACTTAAATATGTTAAAGTAAAGATTTGAAGCATTTCGATATCGATTGCTAAAGGTGTAACTACAAGAAAATCGGCTTTATGCCTAAATAGATGATCACGGAATTCTTCTAAATGCACTGCCGTTATGACGTCATGGCTTCATGTAAGCTTCAGTTCGTGAAAGAAAGTATATTAACTTAAATATGTTAAACTAATGATTTGAAGCATTTCGATATCGATTGGTAGATGTGTATATACAAGAAAATCGACTTTATGCCTAAATAGATGATCACGGAATTCTTCTAAATGCACTGCCGTTATGACGTCATGGCTTCATGTAAGCTTCAGTTCGTTAAAGAAAGTTTATTAACTTAAATATGTTAAACTAAAGATTTGAAGCATTTCGATATCGATTGCTAAATATCTATATACAAGAAAGTCGACTTTATACCTAAATATGAGATTACGGAATTCTTCCAAATGCACTGCCGTTATGCCGCCATGACTTTATGTTACCTTCAGTACGTTAAGGAAGGTTAATTAACTTAAATATGTTAAACTAATGATTTGAAGCATTTCGATGTCGATTACTAAATGTGTATATACAAGAAAATCGACTTTATACCTAAGTATAAGATTGCGGATTTCTTCCGAATGCACTGCCGTTATACCGTTAAAGCTTTATGTTAACTAAGGTAAGATAAAGAAGGTTATTTAACTTAAATATGTTAAACTAATTACTTGAAGCATTTCCATATCGACCGCTAAATGTGTATATACAAGAAAATCAACCTTATACCTAAATATAAGATTACGGAATTGTTCCAAATGCACCGCCGTTATGCCGCCATGGCTTTATGTTAGCTTGAGTGCCTTAAAGAAGGTTTATTAACTTAAATATGTTAAACTATTGATTTAAAGCATTTCGATATCGATTGCTAAATGTGTTTATTCAAGAAAATCAGCTTTATACCTAAACATAAGATTACGGAATTCTTTCAAATGCATTGCCGTTATACCGTTAAGGCTTTGTGTATACTTCAGTAAGATAAAGAAGGTTAATTAACTTAAATATGTTAAACTAATTATTTGAAGCATTTCGATATCGATCGCTAAATGTGTATATACAAGAAAATCGAATTCATAGCTAAATATAAGATTACAGAATTCTTCCAAATGCACTGCCGTTGTACCGTTAAGGCTTTGATTAAACTTCAGAAAGATAAAGAAGATTAATTAACTTAAATATGTTAAACTAATGATTTGAGGAATTCCGATATCGATTGCTTAATGAGTATATTCAAAAAAACCGACTTTATACCTAATCATAAGATTACGGAATTCTTCTAAATGCACTGCCGTTATGCCGTCATGGCTTTATTGCAACTTCAGTTCGTTAAAGAAGGTTTATTAACTTAAATATGTTAAACTAAAGATTACAAGTATTCGAAATCGATTGCTAAATGTATATATACAAGAAAATCTACTTTATACCTAAATATAAGATTACGGAATTCTTCTAAATGCACTGCCGTTATAACGTTAAGAATTTATGTAGACTTCAGTAAGATAAAGAAAGTTTATTAACTTAAATATGTAAAAGAAATGATTTGAAGTATTTCGATATCTATGGCTTAAGGTGTAAATACAAGGAAATCGACTTTATACCGAGATATAAGGTAACGGAATTCTTCTAAATGCACTGTCGTTATGCCGTTATGGCTTTATGTCAACTTCAGTTCGTTAAAGAAAGTTTATTAACTTAAATATGTTAAACTATTGATTTAAAGCATTTCGATATCGATTGCTAAATGTGTTAATACAAGAAAATCGACTTTATGCCTAAATAGACGATCACGGAATTCTTCTAAATGCAATGCTGTCAGGCCGTCGTGGCTTTATGTAAACTTCAGTTCGTTAGAGAAGGTTTATTAACTTAAATATGTTAAACTAAAGATTTGAAGCATTTCGATATCGATTGTTAAATGTGTGTATTCAAGAAAATCGAATTCATTGCTAAATATAAGATTACGGAATTCTTCCAAATGCACTGCCGTTATACCGCCATGGCTTTATGTCGCCTTCAGTTCGTTAAAGAAGGTTTATTAACTTAAATATGTTAAACTAATTATTTGAAGCATTTCGATATCGATTGCTAAATGTGTAAATACAAGAAAATCGACTTAATGCCTAAATAGACGATCACGGAATTCTTCTAAATGCACTGCTGTTATGCCGTCGTGACTTTATGTAAACTTCAGTTCGTTAAAGAAGGTTTGTAAACTTAAATATGTTAAACTAATGATTTGAAGCATTTCGATATCGATTACTAAATGTGCAGATACAAGAAAATCTACTTTATACCTAAATATAAGATTACGGAATTCTTCTAAATGCACTGCCGATATACCTTTAAAGCTTTATGTAGACTAAAACAAGATTAAAAAAGTTAATTTACTTAAATATTTTAAACTAATGATTTGAAGCATTTTGATATCGATTGCTAAATATGTACAATAAAGAAAATCGACTTTATACCTAAATATAAGATTACGGAATCCTTCTAAATGCACTGCCGTAATGAAGCCAAGGCTTTATGTCAACTTCAGTTCGTTAAAGAAGGTTTATTAACTTAAATATGTTAATCTAATGATTTAAGGCATTTCGATATCGATTGCTAAATGTGTATATACTAGAAAATCGACTTAATACCTCAATATAAGATCACGGAATTCTTCTAAATGCACTGCCGTTATACCGTTATGGCTTTATGTTGACTTCAGTAAGATAAAGAAAGTTTATTAACTTAAATATGTAAAAAAAGGATTTGAAGAATTTCGACATCGATTGCTAAATGTGTATATAGAAGAAAATCGACTTTATACCTAACTAGACGTTCACGGAATTCTTCTAAATGCACTGCCGTTATGCCGTCATGGCTTTATGTAAACTTCAGTTCGTTAAAGAAAGTTTATTAACTTAAATATGTTAAACTAATGATTTGAAGCATTTCGATATCGATTGCTAGATGTGTATATACAAGAAATTCGACTTAATAGCTAAATATAAGATTACGGAATTCTTCTAAATGCATTGCCGTTATGCCGTTATGGCTTTATGTAAACTTCAGTAAGTTAAAGAAAGTTTATTAAATTAAATATGTAAAAGAAATGATTTGAAGCATTTCGATATCGATTGCTAAAGGTGTAACTACAAGCAAATCGACTTTATACCTAAAAATAAGATTACGTAATTCTTCTAAATGCACTGCCGTTATACCGTTATGGCTTTATGTTGACTTCAGTAAGATGAAAGTTTATTAACTTAAATATGTAAAAAAAATGATTCGAAGAATTTCGACATCGATTGCTAAATGTGTATATAGAAGAAAATCGACTTTATACCTAAATAGACGTTCACGGAATTCTTCTAAATGCACTGCCGTTATGCCGTCATGGCTTTATGTAAACTTCAGTTCGTTAAAGAAAGTTTATTAACTTAAATATGTTAAATTAATGATTTGAAGCATTTCGATATCGATTGCTAGATGTGTATATACAAGAAAATCGACTTTATACCTAAATATAAGATTACGGAATTCTTCTAAATGCATTGCCGTTATGCCGTTATGGCTTCATGTAAACTTCAGTAAGTTGAAGAAAGTTTTTTAAATTAAATATGTTAAAGAAATGATTTGAAGCAATTCTATATCGATTGCTAAAGGTGTAACTACAAAAAAATCGACTTTATATCTAAAAATAAGATTACGTAATTCTTCTAAATGCACTGCCGTTATACCGTTATGGCTTTATGTTGACTTCAGTAAGATAAAGAAAGTTTATTAACTTAAATATGAAAAAAAATGATTTGAAGAATTTCGACATCGATTGCTAAATGTGTATATAGGAGAAAATCGACTTTATACCTAAATAGACGTTCACGGAATTCTTCTAAATGCACTGCCGTTATGCCGTCATGGCTTTATGTAAACTTCAGTACGTTAAAGAAGGTTAATTAACTTAAATATGTTAAACTAATGATTTGAAGCATTTCGATATCGATTGCTAGATGTGTAAATACAAGAAAATCGACTTTATACCTAAATATAAGATTACGGAATTCTTCTAAATGCATTGCCGTTATGGCTTTATGTAAACATCAGTAAGTTAAAGAAAGTTTATTAAATTAAATATGTAAAAGAAATGATTTGAAGCATTACGATGTCGATTGCTAAAGGTGTAACTACAAGCAAATCGACTTTATACCTGAAAATAAGATTACGTAATTCTTCTAAATGCACTGCCGTTATACCGTTAAGGATTTATGTATACTTCAGTAAAATAAAGAAAGTTTATTAACTTAAGTATGTAAAAGAAATGATTTGAAGTATTAAGATATCGATTGCTTAAGGTGTAAATACAAGGAAATCGACTTTATACCGAAATATAAGGTAACAGAATTCTTCTAAATGTACTGGCGTTATGCCGTTATGGCTTTATGTCAACTTCAGTTCGTTAAAGAAGGTTTATTAACTTAAATATGTTAAACTAATTATTTGAAGCATTTCGATATCGAATGCTAAATGGGTATATTTAAGAAAACCGACTTTATACCTAAGCATAAGGTTACGGAATTCTTCTAAATGCACTGCCGTTATGCCGCCATGGCTTTATGTCAACTTCAGTTCGTTAAAGAAGGTTTATTAACATAAATATGTTAACCTAATGATTTGAGGAAATCCGATATCGAATGCTAAATGTGTATATACAAGAAAATCGAATTCTTAGCTAAATACAAAATTACGGAAATCTCCCAAATGCACTGCCGATACACCGCCATGGCTTTATGTCACCTTCAGTACGTTACAGAAGGTTAATAAACTTAAATATGTTAAACTAATGATTTGTAGTATTTCGATATCGATTGCTTAAGGTGTAACTACAAGCAAATCGACTTTATACCTAAAAATAAGATTACGTAATTCTTCTAAATGCACTGCCGTTCTACCGTTAAGGCTTTATGTAGACTTCAGAGAGAAAAAAAAAAAGTTAATTAGCTTAAATATTTTAATCTAATGATTTGAAGGATTTCGGTATCGATTGCTTAATGCGTATGTACAAAAAAATCGACTTTATATATAAGATTACGGAATTCTTCCAAATTCACTGCAGTTATACTGTTAAGGCTTTATGAAAACTTCAGTAAGTTAAAGAAAGTTTATAAACTTAAATATGTTTAAAAATGGTTTGAAGAATTTCGACTTCGATTGCTAAATGTGTATTTAGAAGAAAATCGACTTTATACTTAAATAGAAGATTACGGAATTCTTCTAAATGCACTGTCGTTATGCCGTTATGGCTTTATGTAAACTTCAGTAAGATAAAGAAAGTTTATTAACTAAAATATGTAAAAGAAATGATTTGAAGCATTTCGATGTCGATTACTTAATGTGTATATACAAGAAAATCGACTTTATACCTAAATATAAGATCAAGGAATTTTTCTAAATGCACTGCCGCTATGCCGCCATGGCTTTATGTCAACTTCAGTTCGTTCAAGAAGGTGTATTATTTTAAATATGTTAAACTAATGATTTAAAGCATTTCGATATCGATTGCTAATTGTGTATGTACAAGAAAATCGTTTTTATACCTAAATATGAGATTACGGAATTCTTCCAAATGCACTGCCGTTATGCCGCCATGACTTTATGTTACCTTCAGAACGTTAAGGAAGGTTAATTAACTTAAATATGTTATACTAATGATTTGAAGCATTTCGATGTCGATTACTAAATGTGTATATACAAAAAATCGACTTTTTACCTAAATATAAGATTGCGGATATCTTCCTAATGCACGGCCGTTATACCGTTAAGGCTTTATGTAAACTTCGGTAAGATAAAGAAGGTTATTTAACTTAAATATGTTAAACTAATTATTTGAAGCATTTCGATATCGACCGCTAAATGTGTATATACAAGAAAATCGACCTTATACCTAAATATAAGATTACGGAATTGTTCCAAATGCACCGCCGTTATGCCGCCATGGCTTTCTGTTAGCTTGAGTGCGTTAAATAAGGTTTATTAACTTAAATATGTTAAACTATTGATTTAAAGCATTTCGATATCGATTGCTAAATGTATTTATTCAAAAAAATCAGCTTTATACCTAAACATAAGATTACGGAATTCTTTCAAATGCACTGCCGTTATACCGTTAGGGCTTTGTGTAAACTTCAGTAAGATAAAGAAGGTTAATTAACTTAAATATGTTAAACTAATTATTTGAAGCATTTCGATATCGATCGCTAAATTTGTATATACAAGAAATTCGAATTCATAGCTAAATATAAGATTACGGAATTCTTCCAAATGCACAGCCGTTATACCACCATGACTTTATGTCACCTTCAGTCCGTTAAAAATGGTTATTTAACTTAAATATGTTAAACTAATTATTTGAAGCATTTCCATATCGATTGCTAAATGTGTATATACAAGAAAATCGACTTTATACCTAAATATAAGATCACGGAATTTTTCTAAATGCACTGCCATTATGCCGCCATGGCTTTATGTCAACTTCAGTTCGTTCAAGAAGGTGTATTATTTTAAATATGTTAAACTAATGATTTGTAGCATTTCGATATCGATTGCTAATTGTGTATGTACAAGAAAATCGTTTTTATACCTAAATATGAGATTACGGAATTCTTCTAAATGCACTGCCGTTATACCGCCATGGCTTTATGTCAACTTCAGTTCGTTAAAGAGGGTTTATTAACTTAAATATGTTAAACTAATGATTTGAAGCATTTCGATGTCGATTACTAAATGTGTATATACAAGAAAATCGACTTTATACCTAAATATAAGATCACGGAATTTTTCTAAATGCACTGCCGCTATGCCGCCATGGCTTTATGTCAACTTCAGTTCGTTCAAGAAGGTGTATTATTTTAAATATGTTAAACTAATGATTTGAAGCATTTCTAATATCGATTTCTAATTGTGTATGTACAAGAAAATCGTTTTTATACCTAAATATGAAATAACGGAATTCTTCCAAATGCACTGCCGTTATGCCGCCATGACTTTATGTTACCTTCAGAACGTTAAGGAAGGTTAATTAACTTAAATATGTTAAACTAATGATTTGAAGCATTTCGATGTCGATTACTAAATGTGTATATACAAGAAAATCGAATTTATATCTAAATATAAGGCTGCGGGTTTCTTCCAAATGAACTGCACCTTAACGGTAAGGCTTTGTGTAAACTTCAGAAAGATAAAGAAGGTTGATTAACTTAAATATGTCAAACTAATGATTTGAGGAATTCCGATATCGATTCAGTACGTTGAAGAAGGTTAATTAACTTAAATATGTTAAACTAATAATTTGAAGCATTTCGATATCGATTACTAAATGTATAGATACAAGAAAATCTACTTTATACCTAAATATATGATTACGGAATTCTTCTAAATGCACTGCCGATATACCGTTAAAGCCTTATGTAGACTACAATAAGATAAAAAAAGTTAATTAACTTAAATATTTTAAACTAATGATTTCAAGCATTTCGATATCGATTGCCAAATGAGTACATTAAAGAAAATCGACTTTATACTCAAATATAAGATTACGGAATTCTTCTAAATGCACTGCCGTTATGCCGTCATGGCTTTATGTCAACTTCAGTTCGTTAAAGAAGGTTTATTAACTTAAATATGTTAATCTAATGAATTAAGGAATTTCGGTATCGATTGCTAAATGTGTATATACAAGAAAATCGACTTAATATCTAAATATAAGATTACGAAATTCTTCTAAATGCACTGCCGTTATGCCGTTATGGCTTTATGTAAACTTCAGTAAGTTAAAGAAAGTTTTTTAATTTAAATATGTAAAAGAAATGATTTGAAGCATTTCTATATCTATTGCTCAAGGTGTAACTACAAGAAAATCGACTTTATATCTAAAAATAAGATTACGTAATTCTTCTAAATGCACTGCCGTTATACCGTTATGGCTTTATGTTGACTTCAATAAGATAAAGAAAGTTTATTAACTTAAATATGTAAAAAAAATGATTTGAAGAATTTCGACATCGATTGCTAAATGAGTATATACAAGAAAATCGACTTTATACCTAAATAGACGTTCACGGAATTCTTCTAAATGCACTGCCGTTTTGCCGTCATGGCTTTATGTAAACTTCAGTTCGTTAAAGAAAGTTTATTAACTTAAATATGTTAAACTAATGATTTGAAGCATTTCGATATCGATTGCTAGATGTGTATATACAAGAAAATCGACTTTATACCTAAATATAAGATTACGGAATTCTTCAAAATGCACTGCCGATATACCGTTTAGGCTTTATGTAGACTTCAGTAAGATAAAGAAGGTTAATTAACACAAATATGTTAATCTAATGATTTAAAGCATTTCGATATCGATTGCTAAATGTGTATGTACAAGAAAATCTACTTAATACCTAAATATAAGATTACGGAATTCTTCAAAATGCACTGCCGATATACCGTTTAGGCTTTGTGTAAACTTCAGTAAGATAAAGAAGGTTAATTAAATTAAATATTTTAAACTAATGATTTGGAGCATTTCGATATCGATTGGTAAATGTGTATATACAAGAAAGTCGACTTTATACTTAAATAGAAGATTACAGAATTCTTCTAAATGCACTGCCGTTATGCCGTTAGGGCTTTATGTTGACTTCAATAAGATAAATAAAGGTTATTACCTTAAATATGTAAAAAAAAAATGATTTGAAGAATTTCGACATCGATTGCTAAATGTGTATATAGAAGGAAATCGACTTTATACATAAATAAAAGATTACGGAATTCTTCTAAATGCACTGCCGTTCTACCGTTAAGGCTTTATGTAGACTTCAGTAAGATAAAGAAAGTTAATTAACTTAAATATGTTAATCTAATGATTTGAAGCATTTCGGTATCGATTGCTTAATGTGTATATACAAGAAAAACGACTTTATATATAAGATTACGGAATTCTTCCAAATGCACTGCCGTTATACTGTTAAGGCTTTATGAAACCTTCAATAAAGAAAGTTTATTAACTTAAATATGTAAAAAAAATGATTTGAAGAATTTCGACATCGATTGCTAAATGTTTATATAGAAGAAAATCGACTTTATACCTAAATAGACGTTCACGGAATTCTTCTAAATGCACTGCCGTTATGCCGTTATGGCTTTATGTAGACTTCAGTAAGATAAAGAAGGTTAATTATCTTAAATATTTTAAACTAATGATTTGGAGCATTTCGATATCGATTGGTAAATGTGTATATACAAGAGAGTCGACTTTATACTTAAATAGAAGATTACGGAATTCTTCTAAATGCACTGCCGTTATGCCGTTATGGCTTTATGTTGACTTCAGTAAGATAAAGAAAGTTTATTAACTTAAATATGTAAAAAAAATGATTTGAAGAATTTCGACATCGATTGCTAAATGTGTAAATACAAGAAAATCGACTTTATACCTAAATATAAGATTACGGAATTCTTCTAAATGCACTGCCGTTATGCCGTCATGGCTTCATGTAAACTTCAGTTCGTTAAAGAAAGTTTATTAACTTAAATATGTTAAACTAAAGATTTGAAGCATTTCGATATCGATTGCTAAAGGTGTAACTACAAGAAAATCGACTTTATACCTAAAAATAAGATTACACAATTTTTCTAAATGCACTGCCGTTCTACCGTTAAGGCTTTATGTAGACTTCAGTAAGATAAAGAAAGTTAATTAACATAATATTAAAAAAAAATGATTCGAAGCATTTCGATATCGATTGCCAAATGTGCAAATACAAGAAAATCGACTTTATACCTAAAGAGACGATCACGGAATTCTTCTAAATGCACCGCCGTTATGCCGTCATGGCTTCATGTAAACTTCGATTCGTTAAAGAAAGCTTATTATTTTAAATATGTCAAACTAAAGATTTGAAGCACTTCGATATCGATTGCTTAATGTGTATGTAGAAGAAAATCGACTTTATACTTTAATAGAAGATTGCGACATTCTTCCAAATGCACTGTCGTTATGCCGTTATGGCTTTATGTAAACTTCAGTATGTTAAAGAAAGTTTATTAACTTAAATGTGTAAAAGAAATGATTTGAAGTATTTCGATATCGATTGCTTAAGGTGTAAATACAAGGAAATCGACTTTATACCGAAATATATGGTAACGGAATTCTTCTTAATGCACTGCCGTTATGCCGTTATGGCTTTATGTCAACTTCAGTTCGTTAAAGAAAGTTTATTAACTTAAATATGTAAAAAAATTCATTTGAAGCATTTCGATATCGATTGCTAAATGTGTGAATACAAGAAAATCGACTTTATGCCTAAATAGACGATGGCGGAATTCTTCTAAATGCACTGCTGTTATGCCGTCGTGGCTTTATGTAAACTTCTGTTCGCTAAAGAAGGTTTGTAATCTTAAATATGTTAAAGTAAAGATTTAAAGCATTTCGATATGGATTGCTAGATGTGTATATACAAGAAAATCGTTTTTATACCTAAACATAAGATTACGGAATTCTTCCAAATGCACTGCCGTTATGCCGTCATGGCTTTATGTCAACTTCAGTTCGTTAAAGAAGGTTTATTAACTTAGATATGTTAAACTAATGATCTGAGGAATTCCGATATCGATTGCTTAATGGGTGTATTCCAGAAAACCGACTTTATACCTAAACATAAGATTACGGAATTCATCTAAATGCACCGCCGTTATGCCGCCATGGCTTTATGTCAACTTCAGTTCGTTAGAGAAGGTTTATTAACTTAAATAAGTTAAACTAATGATTTGAAGCATTTCGATATCGATTGCTAAATGTGTGTATTCAAGAAAATCGAATTCATTGCTAAATATAAGATAACAGAATTCTTCCAAATGCACTGCCGTTATACCGCCATGGCTTTATGTCACCTTCAGTACGTTAAAGAAGGTTTATTATCTTAAATATGTTAAACTAATGATTTAAAGCATTTCGATATCGATTACTAAATGTGTAGATACAAGAAAATCTACTTTATATCTAAATATAAGACTGCTTGTTTCTTCCAAATGCAATGCCATTATGCCGCCATGGCTTTATGTAGACTTCAGTAAGATAATGAAAGTTAATTAACTTAAATATGTTAATCTAATGATTAAAAGCATTTCGATATCGATTGCTTAATGTGTATATACACGAAAATCTACTTAATACCTAAATATAAGATTACGGAATTCTTCTAAATGCACTGCCGACATACCGTTAAAGCTTTATGTAGACTTCAATAAGATAAAAAAAGTTAATTAACTTAAATATTTTAAACTAATGATTTGAAGCATTTCGATATCGATTGCTAAATGAGTATATACAAGAAAATCGATTTTATTCCTAAATATAAGATTACGGAATTCTTCTAAATGCACTGACGTTATACCGTTATGGCTTTATGTAGACATCAGTAAGATAAAGAAGGTTTATTAACATAATATGTAAAAAACATGATTCGAAGCATTTCGATATCGATTGCTAAATGTGCAAATACAAGAAAATCGACTTTATACCTAAATAGACGATCACGGAATTCTTCTAAATGCACTGCCGTTATGCCGTCATGGCTTCATGTAAACTTGAGTTCGTTAAAGAAAGTTTATTAACTTAAATATGTTAAACTAAAGATTTGAAGCATTTCGATATCGATTGCCAAATGTGTATATACAAGAAAGTCGACTTTATACTTAAATAGAAGATTACGGAATTTTTCTTAATGCACTGCCGTTATGCCGTTATGGCTTTGTGTTGACTTCAGTAAGATAAAGAAAGTTTATTAACTTAAATATGGAAAAAAAATAATTTGAAGAATTGCGATATCGATTGCTAAATGTGTATATACAAGAAAATCGACTTTATACTTAAATATAAGATCACGGAATTCTTCCAAATGCACTGCCGTTGTACCGCTAAGGCTTAGTGTAGACTTCAGTAAGATAAAGAAAATTAATTAACTTAAATATGTTAATCTAATGATTTAAAGCATTTCGGTATCGATTGCTTAATGTGTATATACAAGAAAATCGACTTTATATATAAGATTACGGAATTCTTCCAAATTCACTGCCGTTATACTGTTAAGGCTTTATGTAAACTTCAGTAAGTTAAAGAAAGTTTATAAACTTAAATATGTATAAAAAATGATTTGAAGAATTTTGACATTCATTGCTAAATGTGTATATAGAAGAAAATCGACTTTATAATTAAATAGAAGATTACGGAATTCTCCTAAATGAACTGCCGTTATACCGTCATGGCTTAGTGTAGACTTCAGTAAGATAAAGAAGTTTAATTAACTTAAATATGTTAATCTAAGGATTTGAAGCATTTCGGTATCGATTGCTAAATGTGTATATACAAGAAAATCAACTTTATACCTAAATATAAGAATACGGACTTCTTCTAAATGCACTGCCGTTATGGCTTTATGTCAACTTCAGTTCGTTAAAAAAGTGTATTAACTTAAGTATGTAAAAAAAATTGATTTGAAGCATTTCGATATCGATTGCTAAATTTGTAAATACAAGTGAATCGACTTAATGCCTAAATAAACGATCACGGAATTCTTTTAAATGCACTGCTGTTATGCCGTCATGGCTTTATGTAAGCTTCAGTAAGGTAAAGAAGGTTAATTAACTTAAATATGTTAAACCAATGATTTGAAGCATTTCAATATCGATTGCTAAATGTGTATATACAAGAAAATCGACTTTATACCTAAATATAAGATCACAGAATTCTTCTAAATGAACTGCCGTTATACCGCTAAGGCTTAGTGTAGACTTCAGTAAGATAAAGAAGTTTAATTAACTTAAATATGCTAATCTAAGGATTTGAAGCATTTCGGTATCGATTGCTTAATGTGTATATACAAGAAAATCGACTTTATATATAAGATTACGGAATTCTTCCAAATACACTGCCGTTGTACCGTTAAGGCTTTATGTAGACTTCTGTAAGATAAAGAAGGTTAATTTTTTTAAATATGTTATACTAATAATTTGAAGCATTTCGATATCGATTGCTAAATGTGTGTGAACAACAAAATCGACTTTATAACTAAATATGAGATTACGGAATTCTTCCAAATGCACTGCCGTTATGCCGCCATGACTTTATGTCACCTTCAGTACGTTAAGGAAGGTTAATTAACTTAAATATGTTAAACTAATGATTTGAAGCATTTCGATATCGATTACTAAATATGTATATACAAGAAAATCGACTTTATACCCAAATATAAGATTGCGGATTTCTTCCAAATGCACTGCCGTTATAACGCTAAGGCTTTATGTAAACTTCAGTTCGTTAAAGAAGGTTATTTAACTTAAATATATTAAACTAATAATCTGAAGCATTTCGATATCGATTGCTAAACGTGTATGTACAAGAAAATCGTTTTTATACCTAAATATGAGATGACGGAATTCTTCCAAATGCACTGCCGTTATGCCGCCATGACTTTATGTCACCTTCAGTACGATAAGGAAGGTTAATTAACTTAAATATGTTAAACTAATGATTTGAAGCATTTCGATATCGATTGCTAAATGTGTTTATTCAAGAAAATCGACTTTATACCTAAACATAAGATTACGGAATTCTTCCAAATGCACTGCCGTTATACCGTTAAGGCTTAGTGTAGACTTCAGTAAGATAAAGAAAGTTAATGAACTTAAATATGCTATTCTAAGGATTTGAAGCATTTCGGTATCGATTGCTTAATGTGTAGATACAAGAAATTCGACTTTATATATAAGATTTCGGAATTCTTCCAAATGCACTGCGTTATACCGTTAAGGTTTTGTGTAAACTTCAGTAAGATAAAGAAGGTTAATTAACTGAAATATGTTAAACTAATGATTTTAGGAATTCCGATATCGACTGCTTAATGAGAATATTCAAAAAAACCGACTTTATACCTAAACATAAGATTACGGAATTCTTCTAAATGCACTGCCGTTATGCCGTCATGGCTTTATGTCAACTTCAGTTCGTTAAAGAAGGTTTATTAACTTAAATAAGTTAAACTAAAGATTTGAAGCATTTCGATATCGATTGCTAAATGTGTATATACAAGAAAATCAACTTTATACCTAAATATAAGATTACGGACTTCCTCTAAATGCACTGCCGTTATGGCTTTATGTCAACTTCAGTTCGTTAAAAAAGTTTATTAACTTAAGTATGTAAAAAAAATTGACTTGAAGCATTTCGATATCGACCGCTAAATGTGTATATACAAAAAAATCGACCTTATACCTAAATATAAGATTACGGAATTCTTCTAAATGCACTGCCGTTATGAAGCCAAGGCTTTACGTCAACTTCAGTTCGTTAAAGAAGACTAAATTTTATATTTTTTTTTTGTATGTACACATTAAGCAATCGATATCGAAATGCTTCAAATCTTTAGTTAAACATATTAAATTAATAAACCTTCTTTAACGAACTGAAGTGTACATAAAGCCTTGGCTTCATAACGGCAGTGCATTTAGAAGAATTCCGTAATCTTATATTTAGGTATAAAGTAGATTTTCCTGTACATTTAGCAATCGATATCGAAATTCTTCAAATAATTAGATTAACATATTTCAGTTAATTAACTTTCTTTATCTTACTGAAGTCTACATTAAGCCTTAAAGGTATAACGGCAGTGCATTTAGAAGAATTCCTTAATCTTATATTTAGGTATAACGTCGATTTTCTTGTATATTCTCATTTAGCAATCGATATTGAAATGCCTCAAATCATTGGTGTAACTTATTTAAGTTAATTAACTTTCTTTATCTTTTTGAAGTCTACATAAAGCCTTAACGGTATAACGGTAGTGCATTTTGAAGAATTCCGTAATCTTATATTTAGTTATTAAGTCGATTTTCTTGTATATACACATTTAGCAATCGATATCGAAATGCTTCAAATCATTAGTTTAACATATTTAAGTTAATTAACCTTCTTTAATGAACTGAAGTTTACATAAAGCCTTGACGGCATAACGGCAGTGCATTTAGAAATATTCCGTATTTTTGTGTTTAGTATAAAGTCGATTTTCTTGTATTTTCACATTTATCAATCGATATCCAAATGCTTCAAATATTAGTTTAACATATTTAAGTTAATTAACCTTCTTTATCTTACTGAAGTATACATAAAGCCATGGCGGCATAACGACAGTGCATTTGGAAGTATTCCGTAATCTTATGTTTTGGTATAAAGTCGGTTTTCTTGTATATACACATTTAGCAATCGATATCGAAATACTTCAAATCTTTAGTTAAACATATTTAAGTTAATTAACCTTCTTTAATGAACTGAAGTTTACATAAAGCCTTGACGGCATAACGGCAGTGCATTTAGAAATATTCCGTATTTTTGTGTTTAGTATAAAGTCGATTTTCTTGTATTTTCACATTTATCAATCGATATCGAAATGCTTCAAATATTAGTTTAACATATTTAAGTTAATTAACCTTCTTTATCTTACTGAAGTATACATAAAGCCATGGCGGCATAACGACAGTGCATTTGGAAGAATTCCGTAATCTTATGTTTAGGTACAAAGTCGATTTTCTTGTATATACACATTTAGCAATCGATATCAAAACGCTTCAAATCTTTAGTTAAACATATTTAAGTTAATTAACCTTCTTTAACGAACTGAAGTTTACATAAAGCCATGACGGCATAACGGCAGTGCATTTTGAAAAATTCCGTATTTTTGTGTTTAGTATAAAGTCGATTTTCTTATATTTTCACATTAAGCAATCGATATCGAAATGCTTCACATCATTAGGTAAACATATTTAAGGCAATTAACTTTCTTTACCTTACTAAGGTCTACATTAAGCCTTATCGGTATAACGGCAGTGCATTTGGAAGAATTCTGTAATCTTATATATAATGTAGATTTTCTTTTATATACACATTAAGCAATCGATAACGAAATGCTTCAAATCATTAGATTAACATATTTAAGTTAATAAACCTTCTTTATCTTACTGAAGTCTGCATTAAGCCTTCACGGTATAACGGCAGTGCATTTAGAAGAATTCCGTAAAATTATATTTAGATATAAAGTCGATTTACTTCTATAACACATTTAGCAATCGATATCGAAAGCTTCAAATCATTACTTAAACATATTTAAGTTAATTAACTTTCTTTATCTTACTGAGGTCTACATTAAGCCTTAACGGTATAACGGCAGTGCATTTAAAAGAATTCCGTAAACTTATATTTAGGTATAAAGTCGATTTTCTTGTATATACACATTTAGCAATCGGCATCGAAATGCTTCAAATCATAAGATAAACATATTTAAGTTAATTAACTTTCTTTATCTTACTGAAGTATACATTAAGCCTTAACGGTATAACGGCAGTGCATTTAGAAGAATTTCGTAAACTTATATTTAGGTATAAAGTTGATTTTCTTCTACATACACATTTATCGATCGATTTTGAAATGCTTCAAATCATTAGTTTAACATATTTAAATTTACAAACCTTCTTTAGCGAACGGCAGTTTACATAAAGCCACGACGGCATAACAGCAGTGCATTTAGAAGAATTCCGTGATCGTCTATTTAGGCATAAAGTCGATTTTCTGGTATTTACACATTTAGCAATCGATATCGAAATGCTTCAAATCTTTATTTTAACATATTTAAGTTAATTAACCCTCTTTAACGAACTGAAGTTTACATAAAGCCATGACGGCATAACGGCAGTTCATTTAGAAGAATTCCGTAATCTTATATTTAAGTATCAGTCATCGACTAAACACCGCCGTGTGCATACGTTTGCTCTCTTTCGCGGATCTCGTCTGACTTTCTCTCCCACTTCAGTGCAGTTATCTTTAATTATTCTTCTTTTGCGCGCTATCCCGCGTGTTTCGTTTGTTTGTGCGAACAAAGGTATACTCTACCAAGTGACTAATAATCTAAAAGTGCAATATGCCCCCCGGGGCTTCTAACCGAGGGGAAAACAGGTTTGCCCTGCTTTCCTCTAGTCCGCAATCAAAAAGGAAAAAAGCCAACAAATCTGTTGAAGAGTTTCTTGATCTCCCTCGTGTAAACATCACAAAGAACGACGATCCTAAGTTCATTGTATTAAAATCGTGCGACAACAACAAGCCCCTATCACGTTTTTCATGTTTTTTGGTACATAAAACCCTTAACGCCATAAGTAAAATGTGAAAATCACAGAGATGAGAGATGGAAATCTCTTGCTACTTGCAAAAAATAAAAAAATTGCCGAAAAGTTCATTAACATCAAAAACATCTCAGGCATCTGCCAAATCGAAGCAAAATACCATGAGCAACTCAATAGTGTCAAAGGCACAATTTTCGCTCCGTTCCTCAATCACGTCCCAGACAACGAAATTGTGGAAGGCTTAGAAGCATATGGTGTAACATCCATTTACAGATTTCAGAGAAAAACTGAAGGAGTTCTAACACCAACAGGTGCGTTACTTTTAAACTTTGAAAGCTACAAACTTCCCGAAAAAATAGATGTTAAATGGAGGAAAATTTCTGTTCGCCAATATTTCCCCAACCCAATGCGTTGCAAATCTTGCCAAAAGCTTGGCCATACCCTAAAGCATTGCAAAAATCTTCCATCATGCGTTAATTGCAATTTCCCTCCGCACGAAGAAGAAAAATGCTCAAGATTAATGTGCGCAAATTGTTCTGGTGAACATCCCGCATCCTCAATTAGTTGCCCAAAATTCCAACAAGCGAAAGAAATATTAAAAATAAAAACGGAAGAAAAGTGCAGTATGCGCGAAGCAGCAAAGAAATACAGAGCGCAAGCTCCCATCCCCTCTCCTCTTCAATCATTCTCTGAAATTACTAAGCGACCTGCTCCCGTAGCAACCAACAATATCAATATACCCACTAAAAAAAACTACAACAACAAACAATAATGCAAACATCATTCCTATATCTCCGTCAATCGATACACCATCCACCTCTTCATTAAAATCAAATGCAATAAGCCTTACCACTTTATCCCCATCCCCCCAAAGTACTAATACCAATCTTCCCACCTTTCTAAACTCTCAGCTCAGCGAAGCAATGCATTCCACCTTAGCAAGCGCTAAGCTAAATGACATTGCGCAATTCGCTAATAGCTCAAGTCTTAAACATTCTTCTTCACGCGACTAGATGCGCTATGCCAAGCATAGTTTACTCATAGTTGCCAAGACTCAATTTTCTCTCCCCACTCACTAGCTATTTACATTTCTCCCTTTTCTGTTTCTTGTTTTTACTTTTTTCGGTATGCTGTCGATCATACAATGGAATATGAACGGTTATGCCAACAATTATCACGAACTAGAAACTCTCATCAATTCTTACACTCCATCCATGATCTTCCTTAATGAAACTCATATTCCACATAATCAACCTGCTCACACGCCAAAATCCTACGTAGGCTATTTTAACAATCTCCCGCACGTAACAACAAAAAAACAAGGCGCTGCTATTTTAATAAGAAGAAGCATACCCCACAAAGTACTACCTGTTCGGTCTAATCTCTCAGTAGTTGCTATTGAAATTAATGCACCAACAAAACTAGCAGCAGCTTGCATCTACATTCCACCCACACAATTTTTTGCTTCTTCTGATATTCTACAATTGATAAACCAATTAGATAAACCACTAATTTTAGGAGGAGATATAAACGCCTGGAGTACAATATGGGGATTAACGCACACAAACTCAAGAGGCGAAAAAGTTGAAGATGCGCTACTTGCATCCAATATTATCTGTCTTAACGATGGATCCGCCACACATTTTTCCACCCACAACACCTTCTCCAATATTGATGTCACGTTTTGCTCGACTAATATAGCGCCCCAATGCACATGGCAAGTGCTAAATTCTTTGTTTGACAGCGACCACTTCCCAATATTCATACAAACATATCCGCGCAACAATCAAAATACGAGTACATTTAAATTTCCATCTAATTTCAAAACTGATGAGGCTGATTGGAAAAAGTTCAGACAAATATGCAACAATCTTTGTGAGGCCACGCAAGTTTCCTCCAACTCGAACCAGGAGTCTGCTAAAAT
Source organism: Bactrocera zonata (assembly GCA_037783105.1). Classification (NCBI taxonomy): domain Eukaryota; kingdom Metazoa; phylum Arthropoda; class Insecta; order Diptera; family Tephritidae; genus Bactrocera; species Bactrocera zonata. The sequence goes on along the minus strand of JBAWJQ010005150.1, from coordinate 96,218 downwards.
TTCGAGAATCATACGTACCGCTTCTCACTTTTCCATCCCTCGAACGCTTCTCAACAAAAGTAGGAAAAATATTCCTTGGTGGAACGCTGACTTGTCCAGACAACGGCTCACCAAGCAGAATTTATGGTATGAATACAAGCGAACACGCTCAGCTGAAAACCTGCTCCTTTACAAAAAGGCAAATGCGTTATTCCGACGTTCTGCCAAACATTATAAAAAGAAAAAGTTTGAAGAACTCACTGAGACCATAAACCCCCGCACTTGTCCAAAGAAAATATGGGATGATATCAAAATGCTAACCGGATCTCCTAAACAGCCTCTATTTTCCTACATTAAAAAATCTCAACGAATAAGTATTGAACCACCTATTTTGTACCGTTTATCGCCTCCCGCTAAGCAACTAGAGTCGGAAATCCTACTAACCGAACTCGAATTCGCCCTTTCGTCCGTTAAAGGCAAAACCCCTGGTCTTGACAAAATTACCTATCCAATCATTCAAAACGTGCCCATCCAAGCTAAGCATCGTTTACTCAACCTCTATAATAATATATTTGAAAGCGGATGCTATCCTCATGCCTGGAAAACTTCGTGTATAGTTCCTATTCTGAAGCCCAATAAGTCAGCGCTTGATGTCAATAACTATAGACCGATATCGCCCTTACCCTGTTTGGGAAAACTTCTTGAAAAAGTTATAGTTAACCGACTGATGTGGTATGGCAACAAACGAAAACTCATAAGCCCCAACCAAACCGCATACAGAAAGAATTATGGCACCATCGATGCTCTTTTGCACCTAGATCACTTTATATCAAGCGCTCTTTCCTCTAAAAACCATGTCTCAATTTTAGCAATTGATTTTCAGAAAGCATTCGACCGTGTTGGTGCCCATATCGTTCTGAGAAAATTAGATAAGTGGAAACTAGGCCCTAAAATCAAGAAATTTGTCAAGAACTTCCTCAGTCACAGGCAATGCAAAGTAAAAATAAATAGTTTCCTATCCTCCATAGCTTCACTTGACAACGCAACCCCGCAAGGGTCTCCATTATCCGCCTTCCTTTTTATAATCGACTTTATACCTAAGTATAAGATTGCGGATTTCTTCCGAATGCACTGCCGTTATACCGTTAAAGCTTTATGTTAACTAAGGTAAGATAAAGAAGGTTATTTAACTTAAATATGTTAAACTAATTACTTGAAGCATTTCCATATCGACCGCTAAATGTGTATATACAAGAAAATCAACCTTATAAATAAGATTACGGAATTCTTTCAAATGCACTGCCGTTATACTGTTAAGGCTTTATGTAAACTTCAGTAAGCTAAACAAAGTTTATAAACTTAAATATGTATAAAAGGTGATTTGAAGAATTTCGACATCGATTGCTAAATGAGTATATAGCAGAAAATCGAATTTATACTTAAATAGAAGATTACGGAATTCTTTTAAATGCTCTGCCGTTATGCCGCTTAGGTTTTGTGTAAACTTCAGTAAGTTAAAGAAAGTTTATAAACTTAAATATGTAAAAGAAATGATTTGAAGCATTTGGATATGGATTACTAAGGGTGTAAATACAAAAAAATCAACCTTATACCTAAATATAAGATTACGGTATTCTTCTAAATGCACTGCCGTTATGCCGTTATGGCTTTATGTAAACTTCAGTAAGTTAAAGAAAGTTTATAAACTTCAATATGTTAAACTAAAGATTTGAAGAATTTCGATATCGATTGCTAAAGGTGTAAATACAAGAAAATAAACTTTATACCTAAATATAAGATTACGGAATTCTTCTAAATGCACTGCCGTTATGCTGCCATGGCATTATGTTAAATTCAGTGCGTTAAAAAAGGTTTATTAACTTAAATATGTTAAACTAAAGATTTGAAGCATTTCGATATCGATTGCTAAATGTGTGTATGCAAGAAAATCGAATTTATACCTAAATATAAGATTACGGAATCCTTCTAAATGCAATGCCGTTATGCCGTTATGGCTTTAAGTAAACTTCAGTAATTTAAAGAAAGTTTATAAACTTAAATATGTAAAAGAAATGATTTGAAGCATTTCGATATCGATAGCTAAAGGTGTATATACAAGAAAATCAAATTTATACCTAAATATAATATTACGGAATTCTTCAAAATGCTCTGCCGTTATGCCGTCATGGCTTTATGTAAACTTCAGTTCGTTAAAGAAGGTTTGTAAACTTAAATATGTGAAACTAAAGATTTGAAGCATTTCGATATCGATTGCTAAATGTGAATGTACAAGAAATTCGACTTTATACCTAAATATAAGATTACGGAATTCTTCAATGCACTTCCGTTAAGGTTTATTAACTTAAATATGTTAACCTAATGATTTGAGGAAATCCAATATCGAATGCTAAATGGGTATATTTAAGAAAACCGACTTTATACCTAAGCATAAGGTTACGGAATTCTTCTAAATGCACTGCCGTTATGCCGCCATGGCTTTATGTCAACTTCAGTTCGTTAAAGAAGGTTTATTAACATAAATATGTTAACCTAATGATTTGAGGAAATCCGATATCGAATGCTAAATGTGTATATACAAGAAAATCGAATTCTTAGCTAAATATAAAATTACGGAATTTTCCAAATGCACTGCCGATACACCGCCATGGCTTTATGTCACCTTCAGTACGTTAAAGAAGGTTAATTAACTTAAATATGTTAAACTAATGATTTGTAGTATTTCGAAATCGATTGCTTAAGGTGTAAATACAAGAAAATCGACTTTATATCTAAATATAAGACTGCGGGTTTCTTCCAAATGCACTGCCTTTATACCGTTAAGGCTTTGTGCAAACTTCAGTAAGATAAAGAAGGTTAATAAACTCAAATATGTTAAACTAATGATTTGAGGAATTCCGATATCGATTGCTTAATGGGTATATTCAAGCAAACCGACTTTATACCTAAATATAAGATTACGGAATTCTTCTAAATGCACTGCCGTTATGCCGTCATGGCTTTATGTAAACTTCAGTTCGTTAAAGAAGGATTATTAACTTAAATAAGTTAAAGTAATGGTATGAGGCATTTTGATAGCGATTGCTTTATGTGTATATACAAGTCAAATCGACTTTATACCTAAACATAAGATTACGGAATTCTTCCAAATGCACTGCCGTTTTGCAGCCATGGATTAATGTTAACTTGAGTGCGTTAAAGAAGTTAAATTAACTTAAATATGTTAAACTAATGATTTGAAGCATTTCGATATCGGTTGCTAAATGTGTATGTACAAGAAAATCGATTTTGTACCTAAATATAAAATAATGGAATACTTCCAACTTCACTGCCGTTATGATATTTTGGCTTTATGTCAACTTTATTTTGTTAAAGAAGGTTAATTAACTTAAGTATGTAAAACTAATGATTTGAAGCTTTTCGATGTCGATTGCTAAATGAGTATATACAATAAAATCGACTTTATACCTAAATACAAGAGTACGGAATTCTTCTAAATGCACTGCCGTTATACCGCCATGGCTTCATGCCACCTTCAGTTCGTTAAAGAAGGTTAATTAACTTAAATATGTTAAACTAGTGATTTGTGGCATATGGATATCGATTGCTGAATGTGTATGTACAAGAAAATCGATTTTGTACCTAAATATAAAATAATGGAATACTTCCAACTTCACTGCCGTTATGATGTTTTGGCTTTATGTCAACTTTATTTTGTTAAAGAAGGTTAATTAAATTAAGTATGTAAAACTAATGATTTGAAGCTTTTCGATGTCGATTGCTAAATGAGTATATACAATAAAATCGACTTTATACCTAAATACAAGAGTACGGAATTCTTCTAAATGCACTGCCGTTATACCGATAAGGCTTTATGTAAACTTCAGTAAGTTAAAGAAAGTTTATTAACTAAAATATGTAAAAGAAATGATTTGAAGCATTTCGATATCGATTGCTAAATGTGTAAATACAAGAAAATCAAATTTATACCTAAATACAAGATTACGGAATTCTTCTAAATGCACTGCCGTTATGACGTCATGGCTTCATGTAAACTTCAGTTCGTTAAAGAAAGTTTATTAACTTAAATATGTTAAACTAATGATATGAAGCATTTCGATATCGATTGCTAGATGTGTATATACAAGAAAATCGACTTTATGCCTAAATAGATGATCACGGAATTCTTCTAAATGCACTGCCGTTATGACGTCATGGCTTCATGTAAGCTTCAGTTCGTTAAAGAAAGTATATTAACTTAAATATGTTAAACTAATGATTTGAAGCATTTCGATATCGATTGCTAGATGTGTATATACAAGAAAATCGACTTTATGCCTAAATAGATGATCACGGAATTCTTCTAAATGCACTGCCGTTATGACGTCATGGCTTCATGTAAGCTTCAGTTCGTTAAAGAAAGTTTATTAACTTAAATATGTTAAACTAAAGATTTGAAGCATTTCGATATCGATTGCTAAATATGTATATACAAGAAAGTCGACTTTATACCTAAATGTAAGATTACGGAACTCTTCTAAATGCACTGCCGTTATGCCGCCATGGCTTTATGTCAACTTCAGTTCGTTCAAGAAGGTGTATTAACTTAAATATGTTAAACTAATGATTTGAAGCATTTCGATATTTATTGCTAATTGTGTATGTACAAGAAAATCGTTTTTATACCTAAATATGAGATTACGGAATTCTTCCAAATGCACTGCCGTTATACCGTTAAGGCTTTGTGTAGACTTCAGTAAGATAAAGAAGGTTAATTTTTTTAAATATGTTAAACTAATTATTTGAAGCATTTCGATATCGATTGCTAATTGTGTATGTACAAGAAAATCGTTTTATACCTAAATATGAGATTACGGAATTCTTCCAAATGCACTGCCGTTATGCCGCCATGACTTTATGTTACCTTCAGTACGTTAAGGAAGGTTAATTAACTTAAATATGTTAAACTAATGATTTGAAGCATTTCGATGTCGATCACTAAATGTGTATAAACAAGAAAATCGACTTTATACCTAAGTATAAGATTGCGGATTTCTTCCGAATGCACTGCCGTTATACCGTTAAAGCTTTATGTTAACTAAGGTAAGATAAAGAAGGTTATTTAACTTAAATATGTTAAACTAATTACTTGAAGCATTTCCATATCGACCGCTAAATGTGTATATACAAGAAAATCAACCTTATACCTAAATATAAGATTACGGAATTGTTCCAAATGCACCGCCGTTATGCCGCCATGGCTTTATGTTCGCTTGAGTGCCTTAAAGAAGGTTTATTGACTTAAATATGTTAAACTATTGATTTAAAGCATTTCGATATCGATTGCTAAATGTGTTTATTCAAGAAAATCAGCTTTATACCTAAACATAAGATTACGGAATTCTTTCAAATGCATCGCCGTTATACCGTTAAGGCTTTGTGTATACTTCAGTAAGATAAAGAAGGTTAATTAACTTAAATATGTTAAACTAATTATTTGAAGCATTTCGATATCGATCGCTAAATGTGTATATACAAGAAAATCGAATTCATAGCTAAATAAGATTACAGAATTCTTCCAAATGCACTGCCGTTGTACCGTTAAGGCTTTGATTAAACTTCAGAAAGATAAAGAAGATTAATTAACTTAAATATGTTAAACTAATGATTTGAGGAATTCCGATATCGATTGCTTAATGAGTATATTCAAAAAAACCGACTTTATACCTAATCATAAGATTACGGAATTCTTCTAAATGCACTGCCGTTATGCCGTCATGGCTTTATTTCAACTTCAGTTCGTTAAAGAAGGTTTATTAACTTAAATATGTTAAACTAAAGATTACAAGCATTTCGAAATCGATTGCTAAATGTATATATACAAGAAAATCTACTTTATACCTAAATATAAGATTACGGAATTCTTCTAAATGCACTGCCGTTATAACGTTAAGAATTTATGTAGACTTCAGTAAGATAAAGAAAGTTTATTAACTTAAATATGTAAAAGAAATGATTTGAAGTATTTCGATATCTATGGCTTAAGGTGTAAATACAAGGAAATCGAGTTTATACCGAGATATAAGGTAACGGAATTCTTCTAAATGCACTGTCGTTATGCCGTTATGGCTTTATGTCAACTTCAGTTCGTTAAAGAAAGTTTATTAACTTAAATATGTTAAACTATTGATTTAAAGCATTTCGATATCGATTGCTAAATGTGTTAATACAAGAAAATCGACTTTATGCCTAAATAGACGATCACGGAATTCTTCCAAATGCAATGCTGTCAGGCCGTCGTGGCTTTATGTAAACTTCAGTTCGTTAGAGAAGGTTTATTAACTTAAATATGTTAAACTAAAGATTTGAAGCATTTCGATATCGATTGTTAAATGTGTGAATTCAAGAAAATCGAATTCATTGCTAAATATAAGATTACGGAATTCTTCCAAATGCACTGCCGTTATACCGCCATGGCTTTATGTCGCCTTCAGTTCGTTAAAGAAGGTTTATTAACTTAAATATGTTAAACTAATTATTTGAAGCATTTCGATATCGATTGCTAAATGTGTAAATACAAGAAAATCGACTTTATGCCTAAATAGACGATCACGGAATTCTTCTAAATGCACTGCTGTTATGCCGTCGTGACTTTATGTAAACTTCAGTTCGTTAAAGAAGGTTTGTAAACTTAAATATGTTAAACTAATGATTTGAAGCATTTCGATATCGATTACTAAATGTGCAGATACAAGAAAATCTACTTTATACCTAAATATAAGATTACGGAATTCTTCTAAATGCACTGCCGATATACCTTTAAAGCTTTATGTAGACTACAACAAGATTAAAAAAGTTAATTAACTTAAATATTTTAAACTAATGATTTGAAGCATTTCGATATCGATTGCTAAATATGTACAATAAAGAAAATCGACTTTATACCTAAATATAAGATTACGGAATTCTTCTAAATGCACTGCCGTAATGAAGCCAAGGCTTTATGTCAACTTCAGTTCGTTAAAGAAGGTTTATTAACTTAAATATGTTAATCTAATGATTTAAGGCATTTCGATATCGATTGCTAAATGTGTATATACTAGAAAATCGACTTAATACCTAAATATAAGATTACGGAATTCTTCTAAATGCACTGCCGTTATACCGTTATGGCTTTATGTTGACTTCAGTAAGATAAAGAAAGTTTATTAACTTAAATATGTAAAAAAAGGATTTGAAGAATTTCGACATCGATTGCTAAATGTGTATATAGAAGAAAATCGACTTTATACCTAACTAGACGTTCACGGAATTCTTCTAAATGCACTGCCGTTATGCCGTCATGGCTTTATGTAAACTTCAGTTCGTTAAAGAAAGTTTATTAACTTAAATATGTTAAACTAATGATTTGAAGCATTTCGATATCGATTGCTAGATGTGTATATACAAGAAATTCGACTTAATAGCTAAATATAAGATTACGGAATTCTTCTAAATGCATTGCCGTTATGCCGTTATGGCCTTATGTAAACTTCAGTAAGTTAAAGAAAGTTTATTAAATTAAATATGTAAAAGAAATGATTTGAAGCATTTCGATATCGATTGCTAAAGGTGTAACTACAAGCAAATCGACTTTATACCTAAAAATAAGATTACGTAATTCTTCTAAATGCACTGCCGTTATACCGTTATGGCTTTATGTTGACTTCAGTAAGATAAAGAAAGTTTATTAACCTAAATATGTAAAAAAAATGATTCGAAGAATTTCGACATCGATTGCTAAATGTGTATATAGAAGAAAATCGACTTTATACCTAAATAGACGTTCAGGGAATTCTTCTAAATGCACTGCCGTTATGCCGTCATGGCTTTATGTAAACTTCAGTTCGTTAAAGAAAGTTTATTAACTTAAATATGTTAAACTAATGATTTGAAGCATTTCGATATCGATTGCTAGATGTGTATATACAAGAAAATCGACTTTATACCTAAATATAAGATTACGGAATTCTTCTAAATGCATTGCCGTTATGCCGTTATGGCTTCATGTAAACTTCAGTAAGTTGAAGAAAGTTTTTTAAATTAAATATGTAAAAGAAATGATTTGAAGCAATTCTATATCGATTGCTAAAGGTGTAACTACAAAAAAATCGACTTTATATCTAAAAAATAAGATTACGTAATTCTTCTAAATGCACTGCCGTTATACCGTTATGGCTTTATGTTGACTTCAGTAAGATAAAGAAAGTTTATTAACTTAAATATGAAAAAAAATGATTTGAAGAATTTCGACATCGATTGCTAAATGTGTATATAGGAGAAAATCGACTTTATACCTAAATAGACGTTCACGGAATTCTTCTAAATGCACTGCCGTAATGCCGTCATGGCTTTATGTAAACTTCAGTACGTTAAAGAAGGTTAATTAACTTAAATATGTTAAACTAATGATTGGAAACATTTCGATATCGATTGCTAGATGTGTATATACAAGAAAATCGACTTTATACCTAAATTTAAGATTACGGAATTCTTCTAAATGCATTGCCGTTATGGCTTTATGTAAACATCAGTAAGTTAAAGAAAGTTTATTAAATTAAATATGTAAAAGAAATGATTTGAAGCATTACGATGTCGATTGCTAAAGGTGTAACTACAAGCAAATCGACTTTATACCTGAAAATAAGATTACGTAATTCTTCTAAATGCACTGCCGTTATACCGTTAAGGATTTATGTATACTTCAGTAAAATAAAGAAAGTTTATTAACTTAAGTATGTAAAAGAAATGATTTGAAGTATTAAGATATCGATTGCTTAAGGTGTAAATACAAGGAAATCGACTTTATACCGAAATATAAGGTAACAGAATTCTTCTAAATGTACTGGCGTTATGCCGTTATGGCTTTATGTCAACTTCAGTTCGTTAAAGAAGGTTTATTAACTTAAATATGTTAAACTAATTACTTGAAGCATTTCGATATCGAATGCTAAATGGGTATATTTAAGAAAACCGACTTTATACCTAAGCATAAGGTTACGGAATTCTTCTAAATGCACTGCCGTTATGCCGCCATGGCTTTATGTAAACTTCAGTTCGTTAAAGAAGGTTTATTAACATAAATATGTTAACCTAATGATTTGAGGAAATCCGATATCGAATGCTAAATGAGTATATACAAGAAAATCGAATTCTTAGCTAAATACAAAATTACGGAAATCTCCCAAATGCACTGCCGATACACCGCCATGGCTTTATGTCACCTTCAGTACGTTAAAGAAGGTTAATAAACTTAAATATGTTAAACTAATGATTTGTAGTATTTCGATATCGATTGCTTAAGGTGTAAATACAAGAAAATCGACTTTATAAATAAATATAAGATTACGGAATTCTTCTAAATGCACTGCCGTTCTACCGTTAAGGCTTTATGTAGACTTCAGAGAGAAAAAAAAAAGTTAATTAACTTAAATATTTTAATCTAATGATTTGAAGGATTTCGGTATCGATTGCTTAATGTGTATGTACAAAAAAATCGACTTTATATATAAGATTACGGAATTCTTCCAAATTCATTGCCGTTATACTGTTAAGGCTTTATGAAAACTTCAGTAAGTTAAAGAAAGTTTATAAACTTAAATATGTTTAAAAATGGTTTGAAGAATTTCGACTTCGATTGCTAAATGTGTATTTAGAAGAAAATCGACTTTATACTTAAATAGAAGATTACGGAATTCTTCTAAATGCACTGTCGTTATGCCGTTATGGCTTTATGTAAACTTCAGTAAGATAAAGAAAGTTTATTAACTAAAATATGTAAAAGAAATGATTTGAAGCATTTCGATGTCGATTACTTAATGTGTATATACAAGAAAATCGACTTTATACCTAAATATAAGATCAAGGAATTTTTCTAAATGCACTGCCGCTATGCCGCCATGGCTTTATGTCAACTTCAGTTCGTTCAAGAAGGTGTATTATTTTAAATATGTTAAACTAATGATTTAAAGCATTTCGATATCGATTGCTAATTGTGTATGTACAAGAAAATCGTTTTTATACCTAAATATGAGATTACAGAATTCTTCCAAATGCACTGCCGTTATGCCGCCATGACTTTATGTTACCTTCAGAACGTTAAGGAAGGTTAATTAACTTAAATATGTTATACTAATGATTTGAAGCATTTCGATGTCGATTACTAAATGTGTATATACAAGAAAATCGACTTTTTACCTAAATATAAGATTGCGGATTTCTTCCTAATGCACTGCCGTTATACCGTTAAGGCTTTATGTAAACTTCGGTAAGATAAAGAAGGTTATTTAACTTAAATATGTTAAACTAATTATTTGAAGCATTTCGATATCGACCGCTAAATGTGTATATACAAGAAAATCGACCTTATACAGTCTGTCTAGTAGAATCGTGATCGGCAAAATTTGCACATAGAGTGCCGTTATCAAAATAATTTGAATGCACCTTGGTAGCGACATCATTTTTGTAGTACGCATTGCAAAAACTGTCAGTTTCGTGAAACTATTACTAAGTGCACGTTGTTTTAAAAAATGAGTTCCGCGTACGAGAAGCGATTTGAAGCTGTATTTCTTTGTCTACACCCTAGAGGGCCGAAAATGTCACGTTTAGCTACAGCAAAATATATGAAGAAGTCGAAGTCATTCGTAACGAAGTGGACGAATCGGTATTTAGAAGTAAAAAATGTCGACGATTTGCCTGGGCGGGGCCCTAAAAAAAGGACCTCACCAAAGCAGGACAAGAAGATCCTTGATTTGTTTGCGACGAAGCCGGTCTTATCGTTGCGTAAAGCTAAAGAAGTTGTAGAGAAAAGTGTTGTTAAAATATCGGTAGAGACGATTCGAAAACGTTTAGGCGCTAACGACGTCAAATACCGCAGCTCTCTTAAAAAACCGTTGCTCTCATCATCACACGTTGAAAAAAGACTCGCCTGGGCCCGCGCCAATTCAGAACGGAATTGGAATAATGTAATATTCACGGATGAATCTTCATTTTGGGCAAATAGTAACATAAATCGATCTTGGTGTACCGCTAACAATAGATTGCTCCAACGAACTGTTAAACACGACCAAGAAGGTCCATGTTTGGGGATGTTTCTCAGAAAAAGGATTTGGACGCCTTTTCGTGTTTACCAGCAACTTGAATGCGGTTTTGATGAACAAAATTTATCAAACAGCTTTATTAACATCAGCTGCGAAGATGTTCGGGAGAAGAGGACACTCTTGGATTTTGCAAGAAGACAATGACCCCAAACATCGCAGTCGAATGTGTGCAGAGTGGAAACAGCAAAATGGTGTTGAGGTGTTAGATTGACCTTCACAGTCGCCTGATGCCAATCCGATAGAAAATGTGTGGGCAATAGTAAAGCAGAAACTCAGAGGAAAAGAGATATGGACAGCAAAACAGTTGTCAAGACAAATTCGGCTGATTTGGAAACGATTGCCTCGGCAACTTGCTCAGAACTTAGTGCAAAGTATGAGTCGGAGGTGCGAGGTCATAATAGCGAATGGCGGTGACTATACATGTTATTAAAAGTATTGCGTATAATAAATATTATAAACGTGTAAAATGTTGTTTATTTGAAACGAATCGGACAAATAAATTCCAAGTTATGGCGATCACGCTTCTACTAGACAGACTGTACCTAAATATAAGATTACGGAATTGTTCCAAATGCACCGCCGTTATGCCGCCATGGCTTTCTGTTAGCTTGAGTGCGTTAAATAAGGTTTATTAACTTAAATATGTTAAACTATTGATTTAAAGCATTTCGATATCGATTACTAAATGTGTATATACAAGAAAATCGACTTTTTACCTAAATATAAGATTACGGAATTCTTCCAAATTCACTGCCGTTATACTGTTAAGGCTTTGTGTAAACTTCAGTAAGATAAAGAAGGTTAATTAACTTAAATATGTTAAACTAATTATTTGAAGCATTTCGATATCGATCGCTAAATTTGTATATACAAGAAATTCGAATTCATAGCTAAATATAAGATTACGGAATTCTTCCAAATGCACAGCCGTTATACCACCATGACTTTATGTCACCTTCAGTCCGTTAAAAATGGTTATTTAACTTAAATATGTTAAACTAATTATTTGAAGCATTTCCATATCGATTGCTAAATGTGTATATACAAGAAAATCGACTTTATACCTAAATATAAGATCACGGAATTTTTCTAAATGCACTGCCATTATGCCGCCATGGCTTTATGTCAACTTCAGTTCGTTCAAGAAGGTGTATTATTTTAAATATGTTAAACTAATGATTTGTAGCATTTCGATATCGATTGCTAATTGTGTATGTACAAGAAAATCGTTTTTATACCTAAATATGAGATTACGGAATTCTTCTAAATGCACTGCCGTTATACCGCCATGGCTTTATGTCAACTTCAGTTCGTTAAAGAGGGTTTATTAACTTAAATATGTTAAACTAATGATTTGAAGCATTTCGATATCGATTGCTAGATGTGTATATACAAGAAAATCGACTTTATACCTAAATATAAGATTACGGAATTTTTCTAAATGCACTGCCGCTATGCCGTTCATGGCTTTATGTCAGACTTCAGTTCGATAAAGAAGGTTAATTAACTTAAATATGTTAAACTAATGATTTGAAGCATTTCGATATCGATTGCTAAATGTGTATGTACAAGAAAATCTACTTAATACCTAAATATAAGATTACGGAATTCTTCAAAATGCACTGCCGATATACCGTTTAGGCTTTGTGTAAACTTCAGTAAGATAAAGAAGGTTAATTAAATTAAATATTTTAAACTAATGATTTGGAGCATTTCGATATCGATTGGTAAATGTGTATATACAAGAAAGTCGACTTTATACTTAAATAGAAGATTACAGAATTCTTCTAAATGCACTGCCGTTATGCCGTTAGGGCTTTATGTTGACTTCAGTAAGATAAAGAAAGGTTATTACCTTAAATATGTAAAAAAAAAATGATTTGAAGAATTTCGACATCGATTGCTAAATGTGTATATAGAAGGAAATCGACTTTATACATAAATAAAAGATTACGGAATTCTTCTAAATGCACTGCCGTTCTACCGTTAAGGCTTTATGTAGACTTCAGTAAGATAAAGAAAGTTAATTAACTTAAATATGTTAATCTAATGATTTGAAGCATTTCGGTATCGATTGCTTAATGTGTATATACAAGAAAAACGACTTTATATATAAGATTACGGAATTCTTCCAAATGCACTGCCGTTATACTGTTAAGGCTTTATGAAACCTTCAATAAGATAAAGAAAGTTTATTAACTTAAATATGTAAAAAAAATGATTTGAAGAATTTCGACATCGATTGCTAAATGTTTATATAGAAGAAAATCGACTTTATACCTAAATAGACGTTCACGGAATTCTTCTAAATGCACTGCCGTTATGCCGTTATGGCTTTGTGTAGACTTCAGTAAGATAAAGAAGGTTAATTATCTTAAATATTTTAAACTAATGATTTGGAGCATTTCGATATCGATTGGTAAATGTGTATATACAAGAGAGTCGACTTTATACTTAAATAGAAGATTACGGAATTCTTCTAAATGCACTGCCGTTATGCCGTTATGGCTTTATGTTGACTTCAGTAAGATAAAGAAAGTTTATTAACTTAAATATGTAAAAAAAATGATTTGAAGAATTTCGACATCGATTGCTAAATGTGTAAATACAAGAAAATCGACTTTATACCTAAATAGACGATCACGGAATTCTTCTAAATGCGCTGCCGTTATGCCGTCATGGCTTCATGTAAACTTCAGTTCGTTAAAGAAAGTTTATTAACTTAAATATGTTAAACTAAAGATTTGAAGCATTTCGATATCGATTGCTAAAGGTGTAACTACAAGAAAATCGACTTTATACCTAAAAATAAAATTACACAATTCTTCTAAATGCACTGCCGTTCTACCGTTAAGGCTTTATGTAGACTTCAGTAAGATAAAGAAAGTTAATTAACATAATATTAAAAAAAAATGATTCGAAGCATTTCGATATCGATTGCCAAATGTGCAAATACAAGAAAATCGACTTTATACCTAAAGAGACGATCACGGAATTCTTCTAAATGCACCGCCGTTATGCCGTCATGGCTTCAAGTAAACTTCGATTCGTTAAAGAAAGCTTATTATTTTTAATATGTCAAACTAAAGATTTGAAGCATTTCGATATCGATTGCTAAATGTGTATGTAGAAGAAAATCGACTTTATACTTTAATAGAAGATTGCGGAATTCTTCCAAATGCACTGTCGTTATGCCGTTATGGCTTTATGTAAACTTCAGTATGTTAAAGAAAGTTTATTAACTTAAATGTGTAAAAGAAATGATTTGAAGTATTTCGATATCGATTGCTTAAGGTGTAAATACAAGGAAATCGACTTTATACCGAAATATATGGTAACGGAATTCTTCTTAATGCACTGCCGTTATGCCGTTATGGCTTTATGTCAACTTCAGTTCGTTAAAGAAAGTTTATTAACTTAAATATGTAAAAAAATTCATTTGAAGCATTTCGATATCGATTGCTAAATGTGTGAATACAAGAAAATCGACTTTATGCCTAAATAGACGATGGCGGAATTCTTCTAAATGCACTGCTGTTATGCCGTCGTGGCTTTATGTAAACTTCTGTTCGCTAAAGAAGGTTTGTAATCTTAAATATGTTAAAGTAAAGATTTAAAGCATTTCGATATGGATTGCTAGATGTGTATATACAAGAAAATCGTTTTTATACCTAAACATAAGATTACGGAATTCTTCCAAATGCACTGCCGTTATGCCGTCATGGCTTTATGTCAACTTCAGTTCGTTAAAGAAGGTTTATTAACTTAGATATGTTAAACTAATGATCTGAGGAATTCCGATATCGATTGCTTAATGGGTGTATTCCAGAAAACCGACTTTATACCTAAACATAAGATTACGGAATTCATCTAAATGCACCGCCGTTATGCCGCCATGGCTTTATGTCAACTTCAGTTCGTTAGAGAAGGTTTATTAACTTAAATAAGTTAAACTAATGATTTGAAGCATTTCGATATCGATTGCTAAATGTGTGTATTCAAGAAAATCGAATTCATTGCTAAATATAAGATAACAGAATTCTTCCAAATGCACTGCCGTTATACCGCCATGGCTTTATGTCACCTTCAGTACGTTAAAGAAGGTTTATTAACTTAAATATGTTAAACTAATGATTTAAAGCATTTCGATATCGATTACTAAATGTGTAGATACAAGAAAATCTACTTTATATCTAAATATAAGACTGCTTGTTTCTTCCAAATGCAATGCCATTATGCCGCCATGGCTTTATGTAGACTTCAGTAAGATAATGAAAGTTAATTAACTTAAATATGTTAATCTAATGATTAAAAGCATTTCGATATCGATTGCTTAATGTGTATCTACACGAAAATCTACTTAATACCTAAATATAAGATTACGGAATTCTTCTAAATGCACTGCCGACATACCGTTAAAGCTTTATGTAGACTTCAATAAGATAAAAAAGTTAATTAACTTAAATATTTTAAACTAATGATTTGAAGCATTTCGATATCGATTGCTAAATGAGTATATACAAGAAAATCGATTTTATTCCTAAATATAAGATTACGGAATTCTTCTAAATGCACTGACGTTATACCGTTATGGCTTTATGTAGACATCAGTAAGATAAAGAAGGTTTATTAACATAATATGTAAAAAAAAATGATTCGAAGCATTTCGATATCGATTGCTAAATGTGCAAATACAAGAAAATCGACTTTATACCTAAACATAAGATTACGGAATTCATCTAAATGCACTGCCGTTATGCCGTCATGGCTTCATGTAAACTTGAGTTCGTTAAAGAAAGTTTATTAACTTAAATATGTTAAACTAAAGATTTGAAGCATTTCGATATCGATTGCCAAATGTGTATATACAAGAAAGTCGACTTTATACTTAAATAGAAGATTACGGAATTTTTCTTAATGCACTGCCGTTATGCCGTTATGGCTTTGTGTTGACTTCAGTAAGATAAAGAAAGTTTATTAACTTAAATATGGAAAAAAATAATTTGAAGAATTGCGATATCGATTGCTAAATGTGTATATACAAGAAAATCGACTTTATACTTAAATATAAGATCACGGAATTCTTCCAAATGCACTGCCGTTGTACCGCTAAGGCTTAGTGTAGACTTCAGTAAGATAAAGAAAGTTAATTAACTTAAATATGTTAATCTAATGATTTAAAGCATTTCGGTATCGATTGCTTAATGCGTATATACAAGAAAATCGACTTTATATATAAGATTACGGAATTCTTCCAAATTCACTGCCGTTATACTGTTAAGGCTTTATGTAAACTTCAGTAAGTTAAAGAAAGTTTATAAACTTAAATATGTATAAAAAATGATTTGAAGAATTTTGACATTCATTGCTAAATGTGTATATAGAAGAAAATCGACTTTATAATTAAATAGAAGATTACGGAATTCTCCTAAATGAACTGCCGTTATACCGTCATGGCTTAGTGTAGACTTCAGTAAGATAAAGAAGTTTAATTAACTTAAATATGTTAATCTAAGGATTTGAAGCATTTCGGTATCGATTGCTAAATGTGTATATACAAGAAAATCAACTTTATACCTAAATATAAGAATACGGACTTCTTCTAAATGCACTGCCGTTATGGCTTTATGTCAACTTCAGTTCGTTAAAAAAGTTTATTAACTTAAGTATGTAAAAAAAATTGATTTGAAGCATTTCGATATCGATTGCTAAATTTGTAAATACAAGTGAATCGACTTAATGCCTAAATAAACGATCACGGAATTCTTTTAAATGCACTGCTGTTATGCCGTCATGGCTTTATGTAAGCTTCAGTAAGGTAAAGAAGGTTAATTAACTTAAATATGTTAAACCAATGATTTGAAGCATTTCAATATCGATTGCTAAATGTGTGTATACAAGAAAATCGACTTTATACCTAAATATAAGATCACAGAATTCTTCTAAATGAACTGCCGTTATACCGCTAAGGCTTAGTGTAGACTTCAGTAAGATAAAGAAGTTTAATTAACTTAAATATGCTAATCTAAGGATTTGAAGCATTTCGGTATCGATTGCTTAATGTGTATATACAAGAAAATCGACTTTATATATAAGATTACGGAATTCTTCCAAATACACTGCCGTTGTACCGTTAAGGCTTTATGTAGACTTCTGTAAGATAAAGAAGGTTAATTTTTTTAAATATGTTATACTAATGATTTGAAGCATTTCGATATCGATTGCTAAATGTGTGTGAACAACAAAATCGACGGTAGAAAGTCGATTTTCTTCTATATACACATTTAGCAATCCATATCGAAATGCTTCAAATATTTAGTTAAACATATTTAAGTTAATAAACCTTCTTTAACGAACTGAAGTGTACATAAAGCCTTGGCTTCATAACGGCAGTGCATTTAGAAGAATTCCGTAATCTTATATTTAGGTATAAAGTAGATTTTCCTGTACATTTAGCAATCGATATCGAAATTCTTCAAATAATTAGATTAACATATTTCAGTTAATTAACTTTCTTTATCTTACTGAAGTCTACATAAAGCCTTAAAGGTATAACGGCAGTGCATTTAGAAGAATTCCTTAATCTTATATTTAGGTATAGCGTCGATTTTCTTGTATATTCTCATTTAGCAATCGATATCGAAATGCCTCAAATCATTGGTGTAACTTATTTAAGGTAATTAACTTTCTTTATCTTTTTGAAGTCTACATAAAGCCTTAACGGTATAACGGTAGTGCATTTTGAAGAATTCCGTAATCTTATATTTAGTTATTAAGTCGATTTTCTTGTAT
Source organism: Bactrocera zonata (assembly GCA_037783105.1). NCBI lineage: Eukaryota > Metazoa > Arthropoda > Insecta > Diptera > Tephritidae > Bactrocera > Bactrocera zonata. The sequence continues at coordinate 78,291 of JBAWJQ010005150.1, read as the reverse complement.
ATACACATTTAGCAATCGATATCGAAATGCTTCAAATCATTAGTTTAACATATTTAAGTTAATTAACCTTCTTTAATGAACTGAAATTTACATAAAGCCTTGACGGCATAACGGCAGTGCATTTAGAAATATTCCGTATTTTTGTGTTTAGTATAAAGTCGATTTTCTTGTATTTTCACATTTATCAATCGATATCCAAATGCTTCAAATATTAGTTTAACATATTTAAGTTAATTAACCTTCATTATCTTACTGAAGTATACATAAAGCCATGGCGGCATAACGACAGTGCATTTGGAAGTATTCCGTAATCTTATGTTTTGGTATAAAGTCGGTTTTCTTGTATATACACATTTAGCAATCGATATCGAAATACTTCAAAACTTTAGTTAAACATATTTTAGTTAATTAACCTTCTTTAATGAACTGAAGTTTACATAAAGCCTTGACGGCATAACGGCAGTGCATTTAGAAATATTCCGTATTTTTGTGTTTAGTATAAAGTCGATTTTCTTGTATTTTCACATTTATCAATCGATATCGAAATGCTTCAAATATTAGTTTAACATATTTAAGTTAATTAATCTTCTTTATCTTACTGAAGTATACATAAAGCCATGGCGGCATAACGACAGTGCATTTGGAAGAATTCCGTAATCTTATGTTTAGGTACAAAGTCGATTTTCTTGTATATACACATTTAGCAATCGATATCAAAACGCTTCAAATCTTTAGTTAAACATATTTAAGTTAATTAACCTTCTTTAACGAACTGAAGTTTACATAAAGCCATGACGGCATAACGGCAGTGCATTTTGAAAAATTCCGTATTTTTGTGTTTAGTATAAAGTCGATTTTCTTATATTTTCACATTAAGCAATCGATATCGAAATGCTTCACATCATTAGGTAAACATATTTAAGGCAATTAACTTTCTTTACCTTACTAAGGTCTACATTAAGCCTTATCGGTATAACGGCAGTGCATTTGGAAGAATTCCGTAATCTTATATATAATGTAGATTTTCTTTTATATACACATTAAGCAATCGATAACGAAATGCTTCAAATCATTAGATTAACATATTTAAGTTAATAAACCTTCTTTATCTTACTGAAGTCTGCATTAAGCCTTCACGGTATAACGGCAGTGCATTTAGAAGAATTCCGTAAAATTATATTTAGATATAAAGTCGATTTACTTCTATAACACATTTAGCAATCGATATCGAAAGCTTCAAATCATTACTTAAACATATTTAAGTTAATTAACTTTCTTTATCTTACTGAGGTCTACATTAAGCCTTAACGGTATAACGGCAGTGCATTTAAAAGAATTCCGTAAACTTATATTTAGGTATAAAGTTGATTTTCTTCTACATACACATTTATCGATCGATATCGAAATGCTTCAAATCATTAGTTTAACATATTTAAATTTACAAACCTTCTTTAGCGAACGGCAGTTTACATAAAGCCACGACGGCATAACAGCAGTGCATTTAGAAGAATTCCGTGATCGTCTATTTAGGCATAAAGTCGATTTTCTGGTATTTACACATTTAGCAATCGATATCGAAATGCTTCAAATCTTTATTTTAACATATTTAAGTTAATTAACCCTCTTTAACGAACTGAAGTTTACATAAAGCCATGACGGCATAACGGCAGTTCATTTAGAAGAATTCCGTAATCTTATATTTAAGTATCAGTCATCGACTAAACACCGCCGTGTGCATACGTTTGCTCTCTTTCGCGGATCTCGTCTGACTTTCTCTCCCGCTTCAGTGCAGTTATCTTTAATTATTCTTCTTTTGCGCGCTATCCCGCGTGTTTCGTTTGTTTGTGCGAACAAAGGTATACTCTACCAAGTGACTAATAATCTAAAAGTGCAATATGCCCCCCGGGGCTTCTAACCTAGGGGAAAACAGGTTTGCCCTGCTTTCCTCTAGTCCGCAATCAAAAAGGAAAAAAGCCAACAAATCTGTTGAAGAGTTTCTTGATCTCCCTCGTGTAAACATCACAAAGAACGACGATCCTAAGTTCATTGTATTAAAATCGTGCGACAACAACAAGCCCCTATCACGTTTTTCATGTTTTTTGGTACATAAAACCCTTAACGCCATAAGTAAAATGTGAAAATCACAGAGATGAGAGATGGAAATCTCTTGCTACTTGCAAAAAATAAAAAAATTGCCGAAAAGTTCATTAACATCAAAAACATCTCAGGCATCTGCCAAATCGAAGAAAATACCATGAGCAACTCAATAGTGTCAAAGGCACAATTTTCGCTCCGTTCCTCAATCACGTCCCAGACAACGAAATTGTGGAAGGCTTAGAAGCATATGGTGTAACATCCATTTACAGATTTCAGAGAAAAACTGAAGGAGTTCTAACACCAACAGGTGCGTTACTTTTAAACTTTGAAAGCTACAAACTTCCCGAAAAAATAGATGTTAAATGGAGGAAAATTTCTGTTCGCCAATATTTCCCCAACCCAATGCGTTGCAAATCTTGCCAAAAGCTTGGCCATACCCTAAAGCATTGCAAAAATCTTCCATCATGCGTTAATTGCAATTTCCCTCCGCACGAAGAAGAAAAATGCTCAAGATTAATGTGCGCAAATTGTTCTGGTGAACATCCCGCATCCTCAATTAGTTGCCCAAAATTCCAACAAGCGAAAGAAATATTAAAAATAAAAACGGAAGAAAAGTGCAGTATGCGCGAAGCAGCAAAGAAATACAGAGCGCAAGCTCCCATCCCCTCTCCTCTTCAATCATTCTCTGAAATTACTAAGCGACCTGCTCCCATAGCAACCAACAATATCAATATACCCACTAAAAAAAACTACAACAACAAACAATAATGCAAACATCATTCCTATATCTCCGTCAATCGATACACCATCCACCTCTTCATTAAAATCAAATGCAATAAGCCTTACCACTTTATCCCCATCCCCCCAAAGTACTAATACCAATCTTCCCACCTTTCTAAACTCTCAGCTCAGCGAAGCAATGCATTCCACCTTAGCAAGCGCTAAGCTAAATGACATTGCGCAATTCGCTAATAGCTCAAGTCTTAAACATTCTTCTTCACGCGACTAGATGCGCTATGCCAAGCATAGTTTACTCATAGTTGCCAAGACTCAATTTTCTCTCCCCACTCACTAGCTATTTACATTTCTCCCTTTTCTGTTTCTTGTTTTTACTTTTTTCGGTATGCTGTCGATCATACAACGGAATATGAACGGTTATGCCAACAATTATCACGAACTAGAAACTCTCATCAATTCTTACACTCCATCCATGATCTTCCTTAATGAAACTCATATTCCACATAATCAACCTGCTCACACGCCAAAATCCTACGTAGGCTATTTTAACAATCTCCCGCACGTAACAACAAAAAAACAAGGCGCTGCTATTTTAATAAGAAGAAGCATACCCCACAAAGTACTACCTGTTCGGTCTAATCTCTCAGTAGTTGCTATTGAAATTAATGCACCAACAAAACTAGCAGCAGCTTGCATCTACATTCCACCCACACAAGATTTTGCTTCTTCTGATATTCTACAATTGATAAACCAATTAGATAAACCACTAATTTTAGGAGGAGATATAAACGCCTGGAGTACAATATGGGGATTAACGCACACAAACTCAAGAGGCGAAAAAGTTGAAGATGCGCTACTTGCATCCAATATTATCTGTCTTAACGATGGATCCGCCACACATTTTTCCACCCACAACACCTTCTCCAATATTGATGTCACGTTTTGCTCGACTAATATAGCGCCCCAATGCACATGGCAAGTGCTAAATTCTTTGTTTGACAGCGACCACTTCCCAATATTCATACAAACATATCCGCGCAACAATCAAAATACGAGTACATTTAAATTTCCATCTAATTTCAAAACTGATGAGGCTGATTGGAAAAAGTTCAGACAAATATGCAACAATCTTTGTGAGGCCACGCAAGTTTCCTCCAACTCGAACCAGGAGTCTGCTAAAATTTCGAGAATCATACGTACCGCTTCTCACTTTTCCATCCCTCGAACGCTTCCCAACAAAAGTAGGAAAAATATTCCTTGGTGGAACGCTGACTTGTCCAGACAACGGCTCACCAAGCAGAATTTATGGTATGAATACAAGCGAACACGCTCAGCTGAAAACCTGCTCCTTTACAAAAAGGCAAATGCGTTATTCCGACGTTCTGCCAAACATTATAAAAAGAAAAAGTTTGAAGAACTCACTGAGACCATAAACCCCCGCACTTGTCCAAAGAAAATATGGGATGATATCAAAATGCTAACCGGATCTCCTAAACAGCCTCTATTTTCCTACATTAAAAAATCTCAACGAATAAGTATTGAACCACCTATTTTGTACCGTTTATCGCCTCCCGCTAAGCAACTAGAGTCGGAAATCCTACTAACCGAACTCGAATTCGCCCTTTCGTCCGTTAAAGGCAAAACCCCTGGTCTTGACAAAATTACCTATCCAATCATTCAAAACGTGCCCATCCAAGCTAAGCATCGTTTACTCAACCTCTATAATAATATATTTGAAAGCGGATGCTATCCTCATGCCTGGAAAACTTCGTGTATAGTTCCTATTCTGAAGCCCAATAAGTCAGCGCTTGATGTCAATAACTATAGACCGATATCGCCCTTACCCTGTTTGGGAAAACTTCTTGAAAAAGTTATAGTTAACCGACTGATGTGGTATGGCAACAAACGAAAACTCATAAGCCCCAACCAAACCGCATACAGAAAGAATTATGGCACCATCGATGCTCTTTTGCACCTAGATCACTTTATATCAAGCGCTCTTTCCTCTAAAAACCATGTCTCAATTTTAGCAATTGATTTTCAGAAAGCATTCGACCGTGTTGGTGCCCATATCGTTCTGAGAAAATTAGATAAGTGGAAACTAGGCCCTAAAATCAAGAAATTTGTCAAGAACTTCCTCAGTCACAGGCAATGCAAAGTAAAAATAAATAGTTTCCTATCCTCCATAGCTTCACTTGACAACGCAACCCCGCAAGGGTCTCCATTATCCGCCTTCCTTTTTATAATAGCTTTCGAAGAGATTGCTCAACTCGCATCGAGTGCCAGCTTTATGCTGACGATGTTATTTTCTACACAAAGAATGCAAACCTCACCAATACAGCCCAACTGTTTGAGAATATCCTATCCGAAATTTCGACATGGTCCCTATCATCAGGAACTATTATCTCTTACGAAAAATCAAAAACATTACACATTTGTAAAAAACGAACATGCTCAAGTTTACTAACCTATTCTTACAATATTAATATTAGTATGGTAAATGAACTTAAAATCTTAGGGCTAGTACTAGACTCTAAATATAGCTTTAAGGCCCATTGTAAGCACATTAAGGACTGCCTCTTAACGCGACTAAATATAATCAAATATCTAACGTCGAAAAAAAGTTTAATTCATCCATCAACGCTTATCAACGTCACCAAGGCTATAGTGATTTCCAAGATCGACTACGCTCTACCTATCTTCGGCAACTACCCGGTTTCTACAATGAAAATTCTCTCCTCCCTTTACCATGTGGCCATGCGCAGAAGCATTAGAGCATTTCCAACAACACCACTAAAGAACCTCTTTGCTGAAACTGGCCTGCCAACTATAACAGACAGGACGATCGACTGCACCAGACGTTTACTACCAAAACTTCTATTCACGACCAACACTATTCTCGCCAAAGACGTCCACAATGCTCTCTCGAGGAAACGGAAACCTAAGTGCTTGTCAGCCATCGCGCGATGCGTTAACTTCGCCAGGCAACTTGAGTTACCTTCCTATAAATGTTCTCTTGGACCTGAAACTCGTCCACAATGGATGATAAAAAATACTTCCTTTGCTATTAAGACCCTGCAACTGCCGAAGGATAAGACCTCTAGCGAAAAATACAGGCAACTCTTCGCCTCGGAGAAGTCAAAATACTCCAGTTACGGTTGGAACTTTATATACACCGACGGCTCAAGAACAGCAAACAGCTCAACGTTCGCAGTCACAAAAGAAAATGGTGACTTGATTCGACACGGCTCTCTCCACACAATATGTTCATCATATACGGCCGAAGTCGTCGCTTTATTAGAAGCAGTTACTTATGTAAATTACACCAGGGGAAAGTATATCGTATGCACCGATAGCAAATCTTGCATCGAAGCCATAGAATCGCCGGAAAATACATAAAATGAAAAAGTCGCCATACGCAACAATCTTCTGAAATATCCAAACAAACTGAAACTGATGTGGATCCCGGGGCACACAGGGATATCCGGTAATGAAAAAGCAGACGCAGCTGCGAAAAATGCAGCAAATACACCAACCATAACTTTCGGTTATTTCACAAAACAAGACATTATAACTGAGATTACACGCCTAAGGAAAAATCAGCAAAAGATAATTGGAGTGGATATATTCATCACTATTCTACAATCAATCCGTTCAGAATTAAGCCTACCTACACTGCCGACATCTCCTTACGCGCCATCAGGCCCTTTACCCGCTTACGTCTGGGACACACCATAATTACACGCGCTCATTTATTGCAACGTGCCCTCATGGAAACTGCCCATTCTAAGACGAAAACGCAACGTTAGAACACATATTAACCGCTTGCCCTACAACTGCAACAATTAGACATGAGATTTTCAATTCGGCCGATCCATTCCAGCTTCTGAATGAGCCCACCGCTAAAAATGTGAATATGATTTATAATTTTCTTAAGGAAACAGATCTACTTCGACGAATATAAAGATTTATAGCTACTCTAATTAACTCGCTAACCCTACTTCCTAAGTACTAATCTATCCTTTCACTTCTGTTTTAATATTACATTAAACATACATATGTATGTAGCATAACAGACAGCCGAAGGCCTCTGCTGCCAGCGCTGCTAGATATTTATTTGTAGAATATTAAGTATTGTACAAATAATTTATAAAATAAAAAAAATAAAAAATAAAAAAAAAAATAAATATTTAAGTATAAAGTCGATTCTCTTGTATATACACATTTAGCAATCGATATCGAAATTCTTCAAATCATTAGATTAAAATATTTAAGCTAATTAACTTTCTATATCTTACTGAAGTCTACATAAAACCTCAACGGTATAACGGCAGTGCATTTGGAAGAATTCCGTACTCTTTTATTTAAGTATAAAGTCGATTTTCTTGTATATACACATTAGCAATCGATATCGAAATTCTTCAAATCATTAGATTAAAATATTTAAGCTAATTAACTTTCTATATCTTACTGAAGTCTACATAAAACCTCAACGGTATAACGGCAGTGCATTTGGAAGAATTCCGTACTCTTTTATTTAAGTATAAAGTCGATTTTCTTGTATATACACATTAAGCAATCGATATCAAAATGCTTCAAATCTTTAGTTTAACATATATAAGAGTATAAACCTTCTTTAACGAACTGAAGTTTACATAAAGACATGTCGGCATAACGGCAGTGCATTTAGAAAAATTCCGTGATCGTATATTTAGGTATAAATTCGATTTTCTTGTATTTACATATTTAGCAATCGATATCGAAATGCTTCAAATTATTTCTTTTACATATTTAAGTTAATAAACTTTCTTTAACTTACTGAAGTTTACATAAAGCCATAACGGCATAACGGCAAAGCATTTGGAAGAATTCCGTAATCATATATTTAGGTATAAAGTCGATTTTCTTGTATTTACACATTTAGCAATCGATATCGAAATGCTTCAAATCATTTCTTTTACATATTTAAGTAAATAAAATTTCTTTAACTTACTGAAGTTTACATAAAGCCATAACGGCATAACGGCAGTTCATTTAGAAGAATTCCATAATCTTATATTTAAGTATAAAGTCGATTTTCTTGTATATACACATTTAGCAATCGATATCGAAATTCTTCAAATCATTTCTTTTACATATTTAAGTTAATAAACTTTCTTTAACTTACTGAAGTTTACATAAAGCCATAACGGCATAACGGCAGTGCGTTTGGAAGAATTCCGTAATCTTATATTTAGGTATAAAGTCGATTTTCTTGTATATACACATTTAGCAATCGATATCGAAATTCTTCAAATCATTAGATTAAAATATTTAAGCTAATTAACTTTCAATATCTTACTGAAGTCTACATAAAACCTCAACGGCATAACGGCAGTGCGTTTGGAAGAATTCCGTAATCTTATATTTAGGTATAAAGTCGATTTTCTTGCATACACACATATAGTAATCGACATCGAAATGCTTCAAATCATTAGATTTGCACATTTAAGTTAATTTACCTTCCTTAACATACTGAAGTTTACATGAAGCCTTAACGGCATAACGGCAGTGCATTTGGAAGTATTCCGTAATCTTATATATAAAGTCGATTTTCTTGTATATACACATTAATCAATCGATATCGAAATGCTTCAAATCATAGATTAACAATTTAAGTTAATATAGCTTCTTTAACGAACTGAAGTTGACATAAAGCCTTGGATTTATAACGGAAGTGTATTTAGAAGAATTCCGTAATCTTATATTAATGTATAAAGTCGATTTTCTTGTATACACACATTTAGCAATCGATATCGAAATGCCTCAAATCAATAGTTTAACATATTTACTTTAATTAACCTACTTTATCTTACTGAAGTGTACATAAAGCCATAACGGTATAACGGCAGTGCATTAAGAAGAATTCTGTAATCTTTTATTTATGTACAAAATCGATTTTCTTCTATATACACATTTAGCAATCGATATCGAAATGCTTCAAATCATTAGATAAACATATTTAAGTTAATTAACTTTCTTTATCTTACTGAAGTCTACATTAAGCCTTAACGGTATAACGGCAGTGCATTTAGAAGAATTTCGTAAACTTATATTTAGGTATAAGGTCGATTTTCTTCTACATACACATTTAGCAATCGATATTGAAATGCTTCAAGTCATTAGTTTAACATATTTAAGTTAATAAACCTTCTTTAACGAACTGAAGTCTACATAAAGCCATAACGGCAGTTCATTTAGAAGAATTCCGTAATCTTATATTTAAATATAAAGTCGATTTTCTTGTATATACACATTTAGCAATCGATATCGAAATGCTTCAAGTCATTTCTTTTATACATTTAAGTTAATAAACTTTCTTTAACTTACTGAAATTTACATAAAGCCATAATGGCATAACGGCAGTGCATTTAGAAGAGTTCCGTAATCTTATATTTCGGTTTAAAGTCGATTTTCTTGCATACACACATTTAGCAGTCGATATCGAAATGCTTCAAATCATTAGTTTAACATATATAAGTTAATAAACCTTCTTTAACGCACTCAAGCTAACCTAAAACCGTGCCGGCATAACGGCAGTGCATTTTGAAGAATTCCGTCATCGTCTATTTAGGTATAAAGTCGATTTTCTTGTATATACACATTTAGCAATCGATATAGAAATGCTTCAAATCATTAGTTTTACATATTTAAGTTTATAAACTTTCTTTAACTTACTGAAGTTTACATAAAGCCATAACGGCATAACGGCAGTTCATTTAGAAGAATTCCGTAATCTTATATTTAAGTATAAAGTCGATTTTCTTTTATATACACATTTAGCAATCGATATCGAAATTCTTCAAATCATTTTTTTTACATATTTAAGTTAATAAACTTTCTTTAACTTACTGAAGTTTACATAAAGCCATAACGGCATAACGGCAGTGCATTTGGAAGAATTCCGTAATCTTATATTTAGGTATAAAGTCGATTTTCTTGTATATACACATTAAGCAATCGATATCGAAATGCTTCAAATCATTTATTTTATATATTTAAGTTAATAAACTTTCTTTAACTTATTGAAGTTTACATAAAGCCATAACGGCATAACGGCAGTGCACTTGTAAGAATTCCGTAATTTTATATTTAGGTCTAAAGTCGATTTTCTTGTATATACACATTTAGCAATCGATAACGATTGCTTCAAATCATTAGTTTAACATATTTAAGTTAATAAAACTTCTTCAACGAACTGAAGTTGACATAAAGCAATGGCGGCATAACGGCAGTGCATTTGGAAGAATTTCGTAATCTTATATTTGGGTATAAAGTCGATTTTCTTGTATACACACATTTGGCAATCGATATTGAAATGCTTCAAATCATTAGATTTGCATATTTAAGTTAATTTACCTTCCTTACCATACTGAAGTTTACATAAAGCCTTAACGGTATAACGGCAGTGCATTTGGAAGTATTCCGTAATCTTATATATAAAGTCGATTTTCTTGTATATACACATTAATCAATCGATATCAAAATGCTTCAAATCATTAATTTAACATATTTAAGTTAATAAACCTTCTTTAACGAACTGAAGTTGACATAAAGCCAAAACATAATAACGGCAGTTCATTTGGAAAAATTCCATAATCTTACGTTAAGGTGTAAAGTCGATTTTAGTGTATATACACATTTAGCAATCGAGATCGAAATGCTTCAAATCATAAGATTAACTATTTAAGTTAATAAACCTTCTTTGACGAACTGAAGTTGACTTAAAGCCTTGGATTTATAACGGAAGTGTATTTAGAAGAATTCCGTAATCTTATATTAATGTATAAAGTCGATTTTCTTGTATATACACATTTAGCAATCGATATCGAAATGCCTCAAATCAATAGTTTAACATATTTACTTTAATTAACCTACTTTATCTTACTGAAGTGTACATAAAGCCATAACGGTATAACGGCAGTGCATTAAGAAGAATTCTGTAATCTTTTATTTAGGTACAAAATCGATTTTCTTCTATATACACATTTAGCAATCGATATCGAAATGCTTCAAATCATTAGATAAACATATTTAAGTTAATTAACTTTCTTTATCTTACTGAAGTCTACATAAAGCCATAACGGTATAACGGCAGTGCATTAAGAAGAATTCTGTAATCTTATATTTAGGTACAAAATCGATTTTCTTCTATATACACATTTAGCAATCGATATCGAAATGCTTCAAATCATTAGATAAACATATTTAAGTTAATTAACTTTCTTTATCTTACTGTAGTCTACATTAAGCCTTAACGGTATAACGGCAGTGCATTTAGAAGAATTTCGTAAACTTATATTTAAGTATAAAGTCAATTTTCTTCTTCATACACATTAAGCAATCGATATCGAAATGCTTCAAATCATTAGTTTAAAATATTTAAGTTAATAAACCTTCTTTAACGAACTGAAGTCTACATAAAGCCTTAACGGTATAACGGCAGTGCATTAAGAAGAATTCTCTAATCTTTTATTTAGGTACAAAATCGATTTTCTTCTATATACACATTTAGCAATCGATATCGAAATGCTTCAAATCATTAGATAAACATATTTAAGTTAATTAACTTTCTTTATCTTACTGAAGTCTACATAAAGCCTTAACGTTATAACGGCAGTGCATTTAGAAGAATTCCGTAAACTTATATTCAGGTATAAAGTCGATTTTCTTCTATATACACATTTAGCAATCGATATCGAAATGCTTCAAATCATTATTTTAACAAATTTAAGTTAATTAACCCTCGCGTTTGCAAAGTTGAAACAAAAATGTGATTTTTCTGAAAAACCTACGCTTTTCGTGAACACTATTGTCACATTCCTGGTAGCAGTAGAAGAATGATTGAAGACTTTCCTGAAAGCCCTTTCAAGTATCTAACCAAGGCTTAATGTGTGACTCACCTCGTTCTAATAGTTTAGCCGCTAGAGCGTTTGCAAAGTTGAAACAAAAATGTGATTTTTCTGAAAAACCTTCGTTTTTCGTGAACACTATTGCCACATTCCTGGTAGCAGTAGAAGAATGATTGAAGACTTTCGAAAGCACTGCAAATTATCTAACTAATGCTTTATGTTTGACTCACCTCTTTCCAATAGTTCAGCCGCTAGAGCGTTTGCAAAGTTGAAACAAAAATGTGATTTTTCTGAAAAACCTTCGCTTTTCGTGAACACTATTGCCACGTTCCTGGTAGGAGTAGAAGAAAGATTGAAGGCTTTCCTGAAAGCACTACTAATTATCTAACCAATGCTTTTTGTTTAACTCTCCTCGTTCAAACAGTTTAGCCGCTAACCGTTTGCAAAGTTGAAACGAAAATTTGACTATTGCCAAGCCTCTGGTAGGAGTAGAAGAAAGATTGAAGGCTTTCCTGAAAGCACTGCAAATTATCTAACCAATGCTTTATGTTTGAGTCACCTCTTTTCAATAGTTCAGCCGCTAGAGCGTTTGCAAAGTTGAAACAAAAATGTGATTTTTCTGAAAAACCTTCGTTTTTCGTGAACACTATTGCCACGTTCCTGGTAGGAGTAGAAGAAAGATTGAAGGCTTTCCTGAAAGCACTACAAATTATCTAACCAATGCTTTTTATGTGACTCACCTTGTTCAAACAGTTAAGCCGCTAACCGTTTGCAAATTTGAAACAAAAATGTGATTTTTCTCAAAAACCTACGTTTTTCGTGAACACTATTGCCACATTCCTAGTAGCAGTAGAAGAATGATTGAAGACTTTCCTGAAAGCCCTTTAAATTATCTAACCAATGCTTTATGTTTGACTCACCTCGTTCTAATAGTTTAGCCGCTCGAGTGTTCGCAAAGTTGAAACAAAAATGTGATTTTTCTCAAAAACCTACGTTTTTCGTGAACACTATTACCACGTTCCTGGTAGGAGTAGAAGAATGATTGAAGACTTTCCTGAAAGCCCCGTAAGTTATCTAACAATTGCTTTATGTTTGACTCACCTCGTTCCAACAGTTTAGCTGCTAGAGCGTTCGCAAAGTTGAAACAAAAATTTGTTTTTCGTAAACACTATTACCGAGTTTCTGGTAGGAGTAGAAGAAAGACTGAAGAATTTCCTGAAAGTACTATAAATTATCTAACCATTGCTTTTTATTTTACTCACCTTGTTCAAACAGTTTAGCCGCTAGAGCGTTTGCAAAGTTGAAACAAAAATGTGATTTTTCTCAAAAACCTACGTTTCTCGTGAACACTATTACCACGTTCCTGGTAGGAGTAGAAGAATGATTGAAGACTTTCCTGAAAGCCCCGTAAGTTATCTAACAAATGCTTTATGTTTGACTCCCCTCGTTCCAACAGTTTAGCTGCTAGAGCGTTCGCAAAGTTGAAACAAAAATGTGTTTTTCGTAAACACTATTGCCACGTTCCTGGTAGGAATAGAAGAAAGATTGAAGGCTTTTCTGTAAGCACTACAAATTATCTAACCAATGCTTTTTATTTAACTCACCTTGTTTAAACAGTCAACCCGCTAGAGCGTTTGCAAAGTTGAAACAAAAATGTGATTTTTCTCAAAAACCTTCGTTTTTCGTGAACACTATTGCCACATTCCTGGTAGCAGTAGAAGAATGATTGAAGACTTTCCTGAAAGCCCTTTCAAGTATCTAATCAATGCTTTTTATTTAACTCACCTCGTTCCAATAGTTTAGCCGCTGAAACAAAAATGTGATTTTTCTGAAAAACCTACGTTTTTCGTGAACACTATTGCCACGTTCCTGGTAGGAGTAGAAGAAAGATTGAAGGCTTTCCTGAAAGCACTACAAATTATCTAACCAATGCTTTTTGTTTAACTCTCCTCGTTCAAACAGTTTAGCCGCTAGAGCGGTTGCAAAGTTGAAACGAAAATTTGACTTTTGCCAAGCCTCTGGTAGGAGTAGAAGAAAGATTGAAGGCTTTCCTGAAAGCACTGCAAATTATCTAACCAACGCTTTATGTGTGACTCACCTCTTTCCAATAGTTCAGCCGCTAGAGCGTTTGCAAAGTTGAAACAAAAATGTGATTTTTCTGAAAAACCTTCGTTTTTCGTGAACACTATTGCCACGTTCTTCGTAGGAGTAGAATAATGATTGAAGATTTTCCTGAAAGCCCTTTAAATTATCTAACCAATGCTTTAAGTTTGACTCATCTCGATCAAATAGTTTAGCCGCTAGAGCGTTCTCGATTTGAGACAAAAATGTGATTTTTCTCAAAAACCTACGTTTTTCGTGAACAATATTGCCACTTTCCTGGTAGGAGTAGACGAATGATTGAAAACTTTCCTGAAAGCACTACAAATTATCTAACCAATGCTTTTTATGTAACTCACCTTGTTCAAACAGTTAAGCCGCTAGAGTGTTTGCAAAGTTGAAACAAAAATGTGATTTTTCTCAAAAACCTACGTTTTTCGTGAACACTATTGCCACATTCCTGGTAGCAGTAGAAGAATGTTTAAAGACTTTCCTGAAAGCCCTTTAAATTATCTAACCAATGCTTTATGTTTGACTCACCTCGTTCAAATAGTTTAGCCGCTAGAGTGTTCGCAAAGTTGAAACAAAAATGTGATTTTTCTCAAAAACCTACGTTTTTCGTGAACACTATTACCACGTTCCTGGTAGGAGTAGAAGAATGATTGAAGACTTTCCTGAAAGCCCCGTAAATTATCTAACCAATGCTTTATGTTTGACTCACCTCGTTCAAATAGTTTAGCCGCTAGAGCGTTTGCAAAGTTGAAACAAAAATGTGATTTTTCTGAAAAACCTACATTTTTCGTGAACACTATTACTACGACCCTGGTAGGAGTAGAAGAATGATTGAAGACTTTCCTTAAAGCCCTTTCAATTATCTAACCAATGCTTTATGGTTGACTCACCTCGTTCCAATAGTTTAACCGCTGGAGTGTTTGCAAAGTTGAAACAAAAATGTGATTTTTCTGAAAAACCTTCGTTTTTCGTGAACACTATTGCCACATTCCTGGTAGAAGTAGAAGAATGATTGAAGACTTTCCTGAAAGCCCTTTCAAGTATCTAACCAATGCTTTATGGTTGACTCACCTCGTTCCAATAGTTTAGCCGCTGGAGCGTTTGCAAAGTTGAAACAAAAATGTGATTTTTCTGAAAAACCTTCGTTTTTCGTGAACACTATTGCCACATTCCTGGTAGAAGTAGAAGAATGATTGAAGACTTTCCTGAAAGCCCTTTCAAGTATCTAACCAATGCTTTATGGTTGACTCACCTCGTTCCAATAGTTTAGCCGCTGGAGCGTTTGCAAAGTTGAAACAAAAATGTGATTTTTCTCAAAAACCTACGTTTTTCGTTCGTGAACAATATTGCCACATTCCTGGTAGGAGTAGAGGAATGATTGAAGACTTTCCTGAAAGCACTACTAATTATCTAACCAATGCTTTTTATTTAACTCACCTCGTTCAAACAGTTAACCCGCTAGAGCGTTTGCAAAGTTGAAACAAAAATGTGATTTTTCTGAAAAACCTACGTTTTTCGTGAACAATATTGCCACATTCCTGGTAGGAGTAGAAGAAAGATTGAAGGCTTTCCTGAAAGCACTACAAATTATCTAACCAATGCTTTTTATTTAACTCACCTTGTTCAAACAGTTAAGCCACTAACCGTTTGCAAAGTTGAAACAAAAATGTGATTTTTCTCAAAAACCTACGTTTTTCGTGAACACTATTGCCACATTTCTGGTAGCAGTAGAAGAATGATTGAAGACTTTCCTGAAAGCCCTTTAAATTATCTAACCAACGCTTTATGTTTGACTCACCTCGTTCCAATAGTTTAGCCGCTAGAGCGTTTGCAAAGTTGAAACAAAAATGTGATTTTTCTGAAAAACCTACGTTTTTCGTGAACACTATTGTCACATTCCTGGTAGCAGTAGAAGAATGATTGAAGACTTTCCTGAAAGCCCTTTCAATTATTTAACCAATGCTTAATGTATGACTCACCTCGTTGTAATAGTTTAGCCGCTGGAGCGTTTGCAAAGTTGAAACAAAAATGTGATTTTTCTGAAAAACCTTCGTTTTTCGTGAACACTATTGCCACATTCCTGGTAGCAGTAGAAGAATGATTGAAGACTTTCCTGAAAGCCCTTTCAAGTATCCAACCAATGCTTTTTATTTAACTTACCTCGTTCCAACAGTTTAGCCGCTAGAACATTTGCAAAGTTGAAACAAAAATGTGATTTTTCTGAAAAACCTACGTTTTTCGTGAACACTATTGCCACGTTCCTGGTAGGAGTAGAAGAAAGATTGAAGGCTTTCCTGAAAGCACTACAAATTATCTAACCAATGCTTTTTGTTTAACTCTCCTCGTTCAAACAGTTAAGCCGCTAGAGCGTTTGCAAAGTTGAAACGAAAATTTGACTATTGCCACGCCCCTGGTAGGAGTAGAAGAAAGATTGAAGGCTTTCCTAAAAGCACTACAAATTATCTAACCAATGCTTTTTATTTAACTCACCTTGTTCAAACAGTTAAGCCACTAACCGTTTGCAAAGTTGAAACAAAAATGTGATTTTTCTCAAAAACCTACGTTTTTCGTGAACACTATTACCACGTTCCTGGTAGGAGTAGAAGAATGATTGAAGACTTTCCTGAAAGCCCCGTAAGTTATCTAACAAATGCTTTATGTTTGACTCACCTCGTTCCAACAGTTTAGCTGCTAGAGCGTTCGCAAAGTTGAAACAAAAATGTGTTTTTCGTAAACACTATTACCGAGTTCCTGGTAGGAGTAGAAGAAAGACTGAAGACTTTCCTGAAAGCACTATAAATTATCTAACCATTGCTTTTTATTTTACTCACCTTGTTCAAACAGTTTAGCCGCTAGAGCGTTTGCAAAGTTGAAACAAAAATGTGATTTTTCTCAAAAACCTACGTTTTTCGTGAACACTATTACCACGTTCCTGGTAGGAGTAGAAGAATGATTGAAGACTTTCCTGAAAGCCCCGTAAGTTATCTAACAAATGCTTTATGTTTGACTCACCTCGTTCCAACAGTTTAGCTGCTAGAGCGTTCGCAAAGTTGAAACAAAAATGTGTTTTTCGTAAACACTATTGCCACGTTCCTGGTAGGAATAGAAGAAAGATTGAAGGCTTTTCTGAAAGCACTACAAATTATCTAAGCCATGCTTTTCATTTAACTCACCTCGTTTATACATTTAAGCCGCTAGAGCGTTTGCAAAGTTTAAACAAAAATGTGATTTTTCTAAAAAACCTACGTTTTTCGTGAACAATATTACTACGTTCCTGGTAGGAGTAGAAGAATGATTAAAGACTTTCCCTAAAGTCCTTTCAATTATCTAACCAATGCTTTATGGTTGACTCACCTCGTTCCAATAGTTTAGCCGCTAGAGTGTTTGCAAAGTTGAAACAAAAATGTGATTTTTCTGAAAAACCTTCGTTTTTCGTGAACACTATTGCCACGTTCCTGGTAGGAATAGAAGAAAGAGGCTTTTCTGAAAGCACTACAAATTATCTAACCAATGCTTTTTATTTAACTCACCTTGTTCAAACAGTTAACCCGCTAGAGCGTTTGCAAAGTTGAAACAAAAATGTGATTTTTCTGAAAAATTGAAGGCTTTCCTGAAAGCACTACAAATTATCTAACCAATGCTTTTTGTTTAACTCTCCTCGTTCAAACAGTTTAGCCGCTAGAGCGTTTGCAAAGTTGAAACGAAAATTTGACTGTTGCCAAGCCCCTGGTAAGAGTAGAAGAAAGATTGAAGGCTTTCCTGAAAGCCCTTTAAATTATCTAACCAATGCTTCAAGTTTGTTTAGCCGCTAGAGCGTTCTCAAGTTGAGACAAAAATGTGATTTTTCTCAAAAACCTACGTTTTTCGTGAACAATATTGCCACATTCCTGGTAGGAGTAGAAGAATGCTTGAAGACTTTCCTGAAAGCACTACTAATTATCTAACCAATGCTTTTTATTTAACTCACCTTGTTCAAAGAGTTAACCCGCTAGAGCGTTTGCAAAGTTGAAACAAAAATGTGATTTTTCTGAAAAACCTACGTTTTTCGTGAACAATATTGCCACATTCCTGGTAGGAGTAGAAGAAAGATTGAAGGCTTTCCTGAAAGCACTACAAATTATCTAACCAATGCTTTTTATTTAACTCACCTTGTTCAAACAGTTAAGCCACTAACCGTTTGCAAAGTTGAAACAAAAATGTGATTTTTCTCAAAAACCTACGTTTTTCGTGAACACTATTGCCACATTTCTGGTAGCAGTAGAAGAATGATTGAAGACTTTCCTGAAAGCCCTTTAAATTATCTAACCAATGCTTTATGTTTGACTCACCTCGTTCCAATAGTTTAGCCGCTAGAGCGTTTGCAAAGTTGAAACAAAAATGTGATTTTTCTGAAAACCCTACGTTTTTCGTGAACACTATTGTCACATTCCTGGTAGCAGTAGAAGAATGATTGAAGACTTTCCTGAAAGCCCTTTAAATTATCTAACCAATGCTTTATGTTTGACTCACCTCGTTCTAATAGTTTAGCCGCTCGAGTGTTCGCAAAGTTGAAACAAAAATGTGATTTTTCTGAAAAACCTACGTTTTTCGTGAACACTATTGTCACATTCCTGGTAGCAGAAGAAGAATGATTGAAAACTTTCCTGAAAGCCCTTTCAATTATCTAACCAATGCTTAATGTCTAACTCACGTCGTTCAAATAGTTTAGCCGCCAGAGTGTTCGCAAAGTTGAAACAAAAATGTGATTTTTCTCAAAAACCTACGTTTTTCGTGAACACTATTGCCACGTTCCTGGTAGGAGTAGAAGAAAGATTGAAGACTTTCCTGAAAGCACTACAAATTATCTAACCAATGCTTTTTATTTAACTCACCTTGTTCAAACAGTTAACCCGCTAGAGCGTTTGAAAAGTTGAAACAAAGATGTGATTTTTCTGAAAAACCTACGTTTTTCGTGAACAATATTGCCACATATTCCTGGTAGGAGTAGAAGAAAGATTGAAGGCTTTCCTGAAAGCACTACAAATTATCTAACCAATGCTTTTTATTTAACTCACCTTGTTCAAACAGTTAAGCCACTAACCGTTTGCAAAGTTGAAACAAAAATGTGATTTTTCTGAAAAACCTTCGTTTTTCGTGAACACTATTGCCACATTCCTGGTAGCAGTAGAAGAATGATTGAAGACTTTCCTGAAAGCCCTTTAAATTATCTAACCAATGCTTTATGTTTGACTCACCTCGTTCCAATAGTTTAGCCGCTAGAGCGTTTGCAAAGTTGAAACAAAAGTGTGATTTTTCTGAAAAACCTACGTTTTTCGTGAACACTATTGCCACATTCCTGGTAGCAGTAGAAGAATGATTGAAGACTTTCCTGAAAGCCCTTTCAAGTATCTAACCAACGCTTTTTATTTAACTCACCTCGTTCCAACAGTTTAGCCGCTAGAACGTTTGCAAAGTTGAAACAAAAATGTGATTTTTCTGAAAAACCTACGTTTTTCGTGAACACTATTGCCACGTTCCTGGTAGGAGTAGAAGAAAGATTGAAGGCTTTCCTGAAAGCACTACAAATTATCTAACCAATGCTTTTTGTTTAACTCTCCTCGTTCAAACAGTTAAGCCGCTAGAGCGTTTGCAGAGTTGAAACGAAAATTTGACTATTGCCACGCCCCTGGTAGGAGTAAAAGAAAGATTGAAGGCTTTCCTAAAAGCACTACAAATTATCTAACCAACGCTTTTTATTTAACTCACTTTTTTTAAACAGTTAAGCCGCTAACCGTTTGCAAATTTGAAACAAAAATGTGATTTTTCTGAAAAACCTACGTTTTTCGTGAACACTATTGTCACATTCCTGGTAGCAGAAGAAGAATGATTGAAAACTTTCCTGAAAGCCCTTTCAATTATCTAACCAATGCTTAATGTCTAACTCACGTCGTTCTAATAGTTTAGCCGCTAGAGCGTTTGCAAAGTTGAAACAAAAATGTGATTTTTCTCAAAAACCTTCGTTTTTCGTGAACACTATTACCACGTTCCTGGTAGGAGTAGAAGAATGATTGAAGACTTTCCTGAAAGCCCCGTAAGTTATCTAACAAATGCTTTATGTTTGACTCACCTCGTTCCAACAGTTTAGCTGCTAGAGCGTTCGCAAAGTTGAAACAAAAATGTGTTTTTCGTAAACACTATTACCGAGTTCCTGGTAGGAGTAGAAGAAAGACTGAAGACTTTCCTGAAAGCACTATAAATTATCTAACCATTGCTTTTTATTTTACTCACCTTGTTCAAACAGTTTAGCCGTTAGAGCGTTTGCAAAGTTGAAACAAAAATGTGATTTTTCTCAAAAACCTACGTTTTTCGTGAACACTATTACCACGTTCCTGGTAGGAGTAGAAGAATGATTGAAGACTTTCCTGAAAGCCCTTTCAAGTATCTAACCAATGCTTTTTATTTAACTCACCTCTTTCCAATAGTTTAGCCGCTAGAGCTTTTGCAAAGTTGAAACAAAAATGTGATTTTTCTGAAAAACCTACGTTTTTCGTGAACACTATTGTCACATTCCTGGTAGCAGTAGAGGAATGATTGAAAACTTTCCTGAAAGCCCTTTCAATTATCTAACCAATGCTTAATGTCTAACTCACGTCGTTCTAATGGTTTAGCCGCTAGAGCGTTTGCAAAGTTGAAACAAAAATGTGATTTTTCTGAAAAACCTTCGTTTTTCGTGAACACTATTGCCACATTCCTGGTAGCAGTAGAAGAATGATTGAAGACTTTCCTGAAAGCCCTTTCAAGTATCCAACCAATGCTTTTTATTTAACTCACCTCGTTCCAACAGTTTAGCCGCTAGAACGTTTGCAAAGTTGAAACAAAAATGTGATTTTTCTGAAAAACCTTCGTTTTTCGTGAACACTATTGCCACGTTCCTGGTAGGAGCAGAAGAAAGATTGAAGGCTTTCCTGAAAGCTCTACAAATTATCTAACCAATGCTTTTTGTTTAACTCACCTCGTTCTAATAGTTTAGCCGCTAGAGTGTTCGAAAAGTTGAAACAAAAATGTGATTTTTCTCAAAAACTTACGTTTTTCGTGAACACTATTACCACGTTCCTGGTAGGAATAGAAGAATGATTGAAGACTTTCCTGAAAGCCCCGTAAGTTATCTAACAAATGCTTTATGTTTGACTCACCTCGTTCTAATAGTTTAGCTGCTAGAGCGTTCGCAAAGTTGAAACAAAAATGTGTTTTTCGTAAACACTAATACCGAGTTCCTGGTAGGAGTAGAAGAAAGACTGAAGACTTTCCTGAAAGCACTATAAATTATCTAACCAACTCTTTTTATTTAACTCACCTTGTTCAAACAGTTTAGCCGCTAGAGCGTTTGCAAAGTTGAAACAAAAATGTGATTTTTCTGAAAAACCTTCGTTTTTCGTGAACACTACTGCCACGTTCCTGGTAGGAATAGAAGAAAGATTGAAGGCTTTCCTGAAAGCACTATAAATTATCTAACCAACTCTTTTTATTTAACTCACCTTGTTCAAACAGTTTAGCCGCTAGAGCGTTTGCAAAGTTGAAACAAAAATGTGATTTTTCTGAAAAACCTACGTTTTTCGTGAACACTATTGCCACATTCCTGGTAGCAGTAGAAGAATGATTGAAGACTTTCCTGAAAGCCCTTTCAAGTATCCAACCAATGCTTTTTATTTAACTCACCTCGTTCCAACAGTTTAGCCGCTAACCGTTTGCAAAGTTGAAACAAAAATGTGATTTTTCTCAAAAACCTACGTTTTTCGTGAACACTATTGCCACATTCCTGGTAGCAGTAGAAGAATGATTGAAGACTTTCCTGAAAGCCCTTTAAATTATCTAACCACTGCTTTATGTTTGACTCACCTCGTTCTAATAGTTTAGCCGCTAGAGTGTTCGAAAAGTTGAAACAAAAATGTGATTTTTCTCAAAAACTTACGTTTTTCGTGAACACTATTACCACGTTCCTGGTAGGAATAGAAGAATGATTGAAGACTTTCCTGAAAGCCCCGTAAGTTATCTAACAAATGCTTTGTGTTTGACTCACCTCGTTCTAATAGTTTAGCTGCTAGAGCGTTCGCAAAGTTGAAACAAAAATATGTTTTTCGTAAACACTATTACCGAGTTCCTGGTAGGAGTAGAAGAATGATTAAAGACTTTCCTTAAAGTCCTTTCAATTATCTAACCAATGCTTTATGGTTGACTCACCTCGTTCCAATAGTTTAGCCGCTAGAGTGTTTGCAAAGTTGAAACAAAAATGTGATTTTTCTGAAAAACCTTCGTTTTTCGTGAACACTATTGCCACGTTCCTGGTAGGAATAGAAGAAAGATTGAAGGCTTTTCTGAAAGCACTACAAATTATCTAACCAATGCTTTTTATTTAACTCACCTTGTTCAAACAGTTAACCTGCTAGAGCGTGTGCAAAGTTGAAACAAAAATGTGATTTTTCTCAAAAACCTTCGTTTTTCGTGAACACTATTACTACGTTCCTGGTAGGAGTAGAAGAATGATTAAAGACTTTCCTTAAAGTCCTTTCAATTATCTAACCAATGCTTTATGGTTGACTCACCTCGTTCCAATAGTTTAGCCGCTAGAGTGTTTGCAAAGTTGAAACAAAAATGTGATTTTTCTGAAAAACCTTCGTTTTTCGTGAACACTATTGCCACGTTCCTGGTAGGAGTAGAAGAAAGACTGAAGACTTTCCTGAAAGCACTATAAATTATCTAACCATTGCTTTTTATTTTACTCACCTTGTTCAAACAGTTTAGCCGCTAGAGCGTTTGCAAAGTTGAAACAAAAATGTGATTTTTCTCAAAAACCTACGTTTTTCGTGAACACTATTACCACGTTCCTGGTAGGAGTAGAAGAATGATTGAAGACTTTCCTGAAAGCCCCGTAAGTTATCTAACAAATGCTTTATGTTTGACTCACCTCGTTCCAACAGTTTAGCTGCTAGAGCGTTCGCAAAGTTGAAACAAAAATGTGTTTTTCGTAAACACTATTGCCACGTTCCTGGTAGGAATAGAAGAAAGATTGAAGGCTTTTCTGAAAGCACTACAAATTATCTAAGCCATGCTTTTCATTTAACTCACCTCGTTCATACATTTAAGCCGCTAGAGCGTTTGCAAAGTTTAAACAAAAATGTGATTTTTCTAAAAAACCTACGTTTTTCGTGAACAATATTACTACGTTCCTGGTAGGAGTAGAAGAATGATTAAAGACTTTCCCTAAAGTCCTTTCAATTATCTAACCAATGCTTTATGGTTGACTCACCTCGTTCCAATAGTTTAGCCGCTAGAGTGTTTGCAAAGTTGAAACAAAAATGTGATTTTTCTGAAAAACCTTCGTTTTTCGTGAACACTATTGCCACGTTCCTGGTAGGAATAGAAGAAAGATTGAAGGCTTTTCTGAAAGCACTACAAATTATCTAACCAATGCTTTTTATTTAACTCACCTTGTTCAAACAGTTAACCCGCTAGAGCGTTTGCAAAGTTGAAACAAAAATGTGATTTTTCTGAAAAATTGAAGGCTTTCCTGAAAGCACTACAAATTATCTAACCAATGCTTTTTGTTTAACTCTCCTCGTTCAAACAGTTTAGCCGCTAGAGCGTTTGCAAAGTTGAAACGAAAATTTGACTGTTGCCAAGCCCCTGGTAAGAGTAGAAGAAAGATTGAAGGCTTTCCTGAAAGCCCTTTAAATTATCTAACCAATGCTTCAAGTTTGTTTAGCCGCTAGAGCGTTCTCAAGTTGAGACAAAAATGTGATTTTTCTCAAAAACCTACGTTTTTCGTGAACAATATTGCCACATTCCTGGTAGGAGTAGAAGAATGCTTGAAGACTTTCCTGAAAGCACTACTAATTATCTAACCAATGCTTTTTATTTAACTCACCTTGTTCAAAGAGTTAACCCGCTAGAGCGTTTGCAAAGTTGAAACAAAAATGTGATTTTTCTGAAAAACCTACGTTTTTCGTGAATAATATTGCCACATTCCTGGTAGGAGTAGAAGAAAGATTGAAGGCTTTCCTGAAAGCACTACAAATTATCTAACCAATGCTTTTTATTTAACTCACCTTGTTCAAACAGTTAAGCCACTAACCGTTTGCAAAGTTGAAACAAAAATGTGATTTTTCTCAAAAACCTACGTTTTTCGTGAACACTATTGCCACATTTCTGGTAGCAGTAGAAGAATGATTGAAGACTTTCCTGAAAGCCCTTTAAATTATCTAACCAATGCTTTATGTTTGACTCACCTCGTTCCAATAGTTTAGACGCTAGAGAGTTTGCAATGTTGAAACAAAAATGTGATTTTTCTGAAAACCCTACGTTTTTCGTGAACACTATTGTCACATTCCTGGTAGCAGTAGAAGAATGATTGAAGACTTTCCTGAAAGCCCTTTAAATTATCTAACCAATGCTTTATGTTTGACTCACCTCGTTCTAATAGTTTAGCCGCTCGAGTGTTCGCAAAGTTGAAACAAAAATGTGATTTTTCTGAAAAACCTACGTTTTTCGTGAACACTATTGTCACATTCCTGGTAGCAGAAGAAGAATGATTGAAAACTTTCCTGAAAGCCCTTTCAATTATCTAACCAATGCTTAATGTCTAACTCACGTCGTTCAAATAGTTTAGCCGCCAGAGTGTTCGCAAAGTTGAAACAAAAATGTGATTTTTCTCAAAAACCTACGTTTTTCGTGAACACTATTGCCACGTTCCTGGTAGGAGTAGAAGAAAGATTGAAGGTTTTGCTAAAAGCACTACAAATTATCTAACCAATGCTTTTTATTTAACTCACCTTGTTCAAACAGTTAACCCGCTAGAGCGTTTGCAAAGTTGAAACAAAGATGTGATTTTTCTGAAAAACCTACGTTTTTCGTGAACAATATTGCCACATATTCCTGGTAGGAGTAGAAGAAAGATTGAAGGCTTTCCTGAAAGCACTACAAATTATCTAACCAATGCTTTTTATTTAACTCACCTTGTTCAAACAGTTAAGCCACTAACCGTTTGCAAAGTTGAAACAAAAATGTGATTTTTCTGAAAAACCTTCGTTTTTCGTGAACACTATTGCCACATTCCTGGTAGCAGTAGAAGAATGATTGAAGACTTTCTTGAAAGCCCTTTAAATTATCTAACCAACGCTTTTTATTTAACTCACCTCGTTCCAACAGTTTAGCCGCTAGAACGTTTGCAAAGTTGAAACAAAAATGTGATTTTTCTGAAAAACCTACGTTTTTCGTGAACACTATTGCCACGTTCCTGGTAGGAGTAGAAGAAAGATTGAAGGCTTTCCTGAAAGCACTACAAATTATCTAACCAATGCTTTTTGTTTAACTCTCCTCGTTCAAACAGTTAAGCCGCTAGAGCGTTTGCAGAGTTGAAACGAAAATTTGACTATTGCCACGCCCCTGGTAGGAGTAAAAGAAAGATTGAAGGCTTTCCTAAAAGCACTACAAATTATCTAACCAACGCTTTTTATTTAACTCACTTTTTTTAAACAGTTAAGCCGCTAACCGTTTGCAAATTTGAAACAAAAATGTGATTTTTCTGAAAAACCTACGTTTTTCGTGAACACTATTGTCACATTCCTGGTAGCAGAAGAAGAATGATTGAAAACTTTCCTGAAAGCCCTTTCAATTATCTAACCAATGCTTAATGTCTAACTCACGTCGTTCTAATAGTTTAGCCGCTAGAGCGTTTGCAAAGTTGAAACAAAAATGTGATTTTTCTCAAAAACCTTCGTTTTTCGTGAACACTATTACCACGTTCCTGGTAGGAGTAGAAGAATGATTGAAGACTTTCCTGAAAGCCCCGTAAGTTATCTAACAAATGCTTTATGTTTGACTCACCTCGTTCCAACAGTTTAGCTGCTAGAGCGTTCGCAAAGTTGAAACAAAAATGTGTTTTTCGTAAACACTATTACCGAGTTCCTGGTAGGAGTAGAAGAAAGACTGAAGACTTTCCTGAAAGCACTATAAATTATCTAACCATTGCTTTTTATTTTACTCACCTTGTTCAAACAGTTTAGCCGTTAGAGCGTTTGCAAAGTTGAAACAAAAATGTGATTTTTCTCAAAAACCTACGTTTTTCGTGAACACTATTACCACGTTCCTGGTAGGAGTAGAAGAATGATTGAAGACTTTCCTGAAAGCCCTTTCAAGTATCTAACCAATGCTTTTTATTTAACTCACCTCTTTCCAATAGTTTAGCCGCTAGAGCTTTTGCAAAGTTGAAACAAAAATGTGATTTTTCTGAAAAACCTACGT
Organism: Bactrocera zonata; assembly: GCA_037783105.1. Classification (NCBI taxonomy): domain Eukaryota; kingdom Metazoa; phylum Arthropoda; class Insecta; order Diptera; family Tephritidae; genus Bactrocera; species Bactrocera zonata. Next base: position 52,177 of record JBAWJQ010005150.1, on the reverse strand, counting down.
TTTTCGTGAACACTATTGTCACATTCCTGGTAGCAGTAGAGGAATGATTGAAAACTTTCCTGAAAGCCCTTTCAATTATCTAACCAATGCTTAATGTCTAACTCACGTCGTTCTAATGGTTTAGCCGCTAGAGCGTTTGCAAAGTTGAAACAAAAATGTGATTTTTCTGAAAAACCTTCGTTTTTCGTGAACACTATTGCCACATTCCTGGTAGCAGTAGAAGAATGATTGAAGACTTTCCTGAAAGCCCTTTCAAGTATCCAACCAATGCTTTTTATTTAACTCACCTCGTTCCAACAGTTTAGCCGCTAGAACGTTTGCAAAGTTGAAACAAAAATGTGATTTTTCTGAAAAACCTTCGTTTTTCGTGAACACGTTCCTGGTAGGAGCAGAAGAAAGATTGAAGGCTTTCCTGAAAGCTCTACAAATTATCTAACCAATGCTTTTTGTTTAACTCACCTCGTTCTAATAGTTTAGCCGCTAGAGTGTTCGAAAAGTTGAAACAAAAATGTGATTTTTCTCAAAAACTTACGTTTTTCGTGAACACTATTACCACGTTCCTGGTAGGAATAGAAGAATGATTGAAGACTTTCCTGAAAGCCCCGTAAGTTATCTAACAAATGCTTTATGTTTGACTCACCTCGTTCTATTAGTTTAGCTGCTAGAGCGTTCGCAAAGTTGAAACAAAAATGTGTTTTTCGTAAACACTAATACCGAGTTCCTGGTAGGAGTAGAAGAAAGACTGAAGACTTTCCTGAAAGCACTATAAATTATCTAACCAACTCTTTTTATTTAACTCACCTTGTTCAAACAGTTTAGCCGCTAGAGCGTTTGCAAAGTTGAAACAAAAATGTGATTTTTCTGAAAAACCTTCGTTTTTCGTGAACACTATTGCCACGTTCCTGGTAGGAATAGAAGAAAGATTGAAGGCTTTCCTGAAAGCACTATAAATTATCTAACCAAGTCTTTTTATTTAACTCACCTTGTTCAAACAGTTTAGCCGCTAGAGCGTTTGCAAAGTTGAAACAAAAATGTGATTTTTCTGAAAAACCTACGTTTTTCGTGAACACTATTGCCACATTCCTGGTAGCAGTAGAAGAATGATTGAAGACTTTCCTGAAAGCCCTTTCAAGTATCCAACCAATGCTTTTTATTTAACTCACTTTGTTCCAACAGTTTAGCCGCTAACCGTTTGCAAAGTTGAAACAAAAATGTGATTTTTCTCAAAAACCTACGTTTTTCGTGAACACTATTGCCACATTCCTGGTAGCAGTAGAAGAATGATTGAAGACTTTCCTGAAAGCCCTTTAAATTATCTAACCACTGCTTTATGTTTGACTCACCTCGTTCTAATAGTTTAGCCGCTAGAGTGTTCGAAAAGTTGAAACAAAAATGTGATTTTTCTCAAAAACTTACGTTTTTCGTGAACACTATTACCACGTTCCTGGTAGGAATAGAAGAATGATTGAAGACTTTCCTGAAAGCCCCGTAAGTTATCTAACAAATGCTTTATGTTTGACTCACCTCGTTCTAATAGTTTAGCTGCTAGAGCGTTCGCAAAGTTGAAACAAAAATGTGTTTTTCGTAAACACTATTACCGAGTTCCTGGTAGGAGTAGAAGAATGATTAAAGACTTTCCTTAAAGTCCTTTCAATTATCTAACCAATGCTTTATGGTTGACTCACCTCGTTCCAATAGTTTAGCCGCTAGAGTGTTTGCAAAGTTGAAACAAAAATGTGATTTTTCTGAAAAACCTTCGTTTTTCGTGAACACTATTGCCACGTTCCTGGTAGGAATAGAAGAAAGATTGAAGGCTTTTCTGAAAGCACTACAAATTATCTAACCAATGCTTTTTATTTAACTCACCTTGTTCAAACAGTTAACCTGCTAGAGCGTTTGCAAAGTTGAAACAAAAATGTGATTTTTCTCAAAAACCTTCGTTTTTCGTGAACACTATTACTACGTTCCTGGTAGGAGTAGAAGAATGATTAAAGACTTTCCTTAAAGTCCTTTCAATTATCTAACCAATGCTTTATGGTTGACTCACCTCGTTCCAATAGTTTAGCCGCTAGAGTGTTTGCAAAGTTGAAACAAAAATGTGATTTTTCTGAAAAACCTTCGTTTTTCGTGAACACTATTGCCACGTTCCTGGTAGGAATAGAAGAAAGATTGAAGGCTTTTCTGAAAGCACTACAAATTATCTAAGCCATGCTTTTCATTTAACTCACCTCGTTCAAACAGTTAACCCGCTAGAGCGTTTGCAAAGTTGAAACAAAAATGTGATTTTTCTCAAAAACCTTCGTTTTTCGTGAACACTATTGCCACATTCCTGGTAACAGTAGAAGAATGATTGAAGACTTTCCTGAAAGCCCTTTAAATTATCTAAACAAAGCTTTATGTTTGACTCACCTGGTTCCAATAGTTTAGCCGCTAGAGCGTTTGCAAAGTTGAAACAAAAATGTGATTTTTCTGAAAAACCTTCGTTTTTCGTGAACACTATTGCCACGTTCCTGGTAGGAATAGAGGAAAGATTGAAGGCTTTTCTGAAAGCACTACAAATTATCTAAGCCATGCTTTTCAATTAACTCACCTCGTTCATACATTTAACCAGCTAGAGCGTTTGCAAAGTTTAAACAAAAATGTGATTTTTCTAAAAAACTTACGTTTTTCGTGAACACTATTGTCACATTCCTGGTAGCAGTAGAAGAATGATTGAAAACTTTCCTGAAAGCCCTTTCAATTATCTAACCAATGCTTAATGTCTAACTCACGTCGTTCTAATGGTTTAGCCGCTAGAGCGTTTGCAAAGTTGAAACAAAAATGTGATTTTTCTGAAAAACCTTCGTTTTTCGTCAACACTATTGCCACATTCCTGGTAGCAGTAGAAGAATGATTGAAGACTTTCCTGAAAACCCTTCCAAGTATCCAACCAATGCTTTTTATTTAACTCACCTCGCTCCAACAGTTTAGCCGCTAGAACGTTTGCAAAGTTGAAACAAAAATGTAATTTTTCTGAAAAACCTTCGTTTTTCGTGAACACTATTGCCACATTCCTGGCAGCAGTAGAAGTAAGATTGAAGGCTTTCCTGAAAGCACTTCAAATTATCAATCCACTGCTTTTTATTTAACTCACCTTGTTCAAACAGTTTAGCCGCTAGAGCGTTTGCAAAGTTGAAACGAAAATTTGACTATTTCCAAGCCCCTGGTTGGAGTAGAAGAATGATTGAAGGCTTTCCTAAAAGCTCTACAAATTATCTAACCAATGCTTTTTATTTAACTCACCTCTTTCAAACAGTTTAGCCGATAGAGCGTTTACAAAGTTGAAAAAAATGTGATTTTTCTCAAAAACCTACGCTTTTCGTGAACACTATTTCCACGTTACTGAAAGGGGTAGAAGATTGATTAGAGACCTTCCTGATAGCCCTTTAAATTATCTAAGCAATGCTGATGTTTGACTCACCTCGTTCCAATAGTTTAGCCGCTAGAGCGTTTGCAAAGTTGACACAAAAATGTGATTTTTCTGAAAAACCTTCCTTTTTCGTGAACACTATTGCCACATTCCTGTTAGCAGTAGAAAAATGATTGAAGACTTTCCTGAAAGCCCTTTAAATTATCTAACTAATGCTTTTTATTTAATTCACCTCGTTCAAACAGTTTAGCCGTTAGAGCGTTTGTAAAGTTGAAACGAAAATTTTACTATTGCCAAGCCCCTGGTAGGAGCAGAAGAAAGATTGAAGGGTTTCCTGAAAGCACTTCAAATTATCTAACCAATGCTTTTTATTTAACTCACCTTCTTCAAACAGTTAAGCCACAAGAGCGTTCGCAAAGTTGAAACAAAAATGTGATTTTTCTGAAAATCCTTCCTTTTTCGTGAACACTATTGCTACGTTCCTGGTAGGAGTAGAAGAAAGATTGAAGGCTTTTCTGAAAGCATTACAAATTATCTAACCAATGCTTTTTATTTTACTCACCTCGTTCAAACAGTTTAGCCGTTAGAGCGTTTGTAAAGTTGAAACGAAAATTTTACTATTGCCAAGCCCCTGGTAGGAGTAGAAGAAAGATTGAAGGGTTTCCTGAAAGCACTACAAATTATCTAACCAATGCTTTTTATTTAACTCACCTTCTTCAAACAGTTAAGCCACGAGAGCGTTTGCAAAGTTGAAACGAAAATTTTACTATTGCCAAGCCCCTGGTAGGAGCAGAAGAAAGATTGAAGGGTTTCCTGAAAGCACTACAAATTATCTAACCAATGCTTTTTATTTAACTCACCTTCTTCAAACAGTTAAGCCACTAGAGCGTTTGCAAAGTTGAAACGAAAATTTTACTATTGCCAAGCCCCTGGTAGGAGTAGAAGAAAGGTTGAAGGCTTTTCTGAAAGCACTACAAATTATCCAACCAATGTTTTTTATTTAACTCACCTTCTTCAAACAGTTAAGCCACTAGAGCGTTTGCAAAGTTGAAACAAATATGTGATTTTTCTCAAAAACCTACGATTTTAGTGAACACTATTACCACGTTCCTGGTAGGAGTAGAAGAAAGATTGAAGGCTTTTCTGAAAGCATTACAAATTATCTAACCAATGCTTTTTATTTAACTCACCTCGTTCAAATAGTTTAGCTGCTAGAGCGTTTGCAAAGTTGAAACGAAAATTTGACTATTGCCAAGCCCCTGGTAAAAGTAGAAGAAAGATTGAAGGGCTTCCTGAAAGCACTACAAATTATCTAACCAATGCTTTTTATTTAACTCACCTTCTTCAAACAGTAAAGCCACTAGAGCGTTTGCAAAGTTGAAACAAAAATGTGATTTTTCTCAAAAACCTACGTTTTTAGTGAACATTTATACCACGTTCCTGGTAAGAGTAGAAGAATGATTGTAGACTTTCCTGAAAGCCATTTAAATTATCTAACCAATGCTTTGTGTTTGACTCACTTCATTCAAATAGTTTATCCGCTAGAGCGTTTGCAAAGGTGAAACAAAAATGTGATTTTTCTCAAAAACTTACGTTTTTCGTGAACACTATTGCCACATTCCTGGTAGAAGTAGAAGAATGGTTGAAGACTTTCCTGAAAGCCCTTTAAATTATGTAACCAATGCTCTATGATTGACTTACCTCATTCCGATAGTTTAGCCGTTAGAGCGTTTGCAAAGTTGAAACAAAAATGTGATTTTTCTGAAAAACCTTCGTTTTTCGTGAACACTATTGCCACGTTCCTGGTAGGAGTAGAAGAATGATTGAAGACTTTCCTGTAAGCCCTTTAAATTATCTAACCAATACTTTAAGTTTGACTCAATTCTATTAAATAGAAAAACCAACATTTTTCGTGAACGCTATTACCACGTTCCTGGTAGGAGTAGAAGAATGATTGAAAACTTTCCTGCAAGCCCTTTAAATTATCTAACCAATGCTTTATGTTTAACTCATCTCGATCAAATAGTTCAGCCGCCAGAGCGTTTGCAAAGTTGAAACAAAAATGTGATTTTTCTCAAAAACCTTCGTTTTTCGTGAACACTATTGCCACATTCCTGGTAGCAGTAGAAGAATGATTGAAGACTTTCCTGTAAGCCCTTTAAATTATCTAACCAATACTTTAAGTTTGACTCAATTCTATTAAATAGAAAAACCAACATTTTTTGTAAACACTATTACCTCGTTCCTGGTAGGAGTAGAAGAAAGATTGAAGGCTTTCCTGAAAGCTCTTTAAATTATCTAAGCAATGCTTCATGATTGACTCACGTCGTTTAAATAGTTTAGCCGCTAGAGCGTCCGCAAAGTTGAAACAAAAATGGGATTTTTCTCAAAAACCTTCGTTTTTCGTGAATACTATTGCCACACTCCTGGTAGCAGTAGAAGAATGATTGAAGACTTTCCTGAAAGCCCTTTAAATTATCTAGCCAATGCTTTAAGTTTGACTCATCTCTAACAAATAGAAAAACCAACATTTTTCGTGAACTCTATTACCACGTTCCTGGTAGTAGTAGACGAATGATTGAAGACTTTCCTGAAAGCCCTTTAAATTATATAACCAATGCTTAATGTTTGACTCATCTCGATCAAATACTTTAGCCGCTAGAGCGTTCGCAAGGTGGAAACAAAAACGTGATATTTCTCAAAACCCTTCGTTTTTCGTAAACACTATTACCACGTTCCTGGTAGAAGTAGAAGAAAGATTGAAAGCTTTCCTGAAAGCCCTTTAAATTATCTAAAGAATGCTTTTTATTTAACTCACCTTGTTCAAACAGTTGAGACGCTAGACCGTTTGCAAAGTTGAAACAAAAATGTGATTTTTCTCAAAAACCTTCGTTCTTCGTGAACACTATTGCCACGTTCCTGGTAGGAGTAGAAGAATGATTGAAGGCTTTTATGAAAGCACTACAAATTATCTAACCAATGCTTTTTATTTAACTCACCTAGTTCAAATAATTTAGCCGCTACAGCGTCCGCAAAGTTGAAACAAAAATGTGATTTTTCTCAAAAACCTTCGTTTTTCGTGAATACTATTGCCACACTCCTGGTAGCAGTAGAAGAATGATTGAAGACTTTCCTGAAAGCCCTTTAAATTATCTAGCCAATGCTTTAAGTTTGACTCATCTCTAACAAATAGAAAAACCAACATTTTTCGTGAACACTATTACAACGTTCCTGGTAGTAGTAGAAGAATGATTGAAAACTTTCCTGCAAGCCCTTTAAATTATCTAACCAATGCTTTATGTTTAACTCATCTCGATCAAATAGTTCAGCCGCCAGAGCGTTTGCAAAGTTGAAACAAAAATGTGATTTTTCTCAAAAACCTACGTTTTTCGTGAACACTTTTGCCACATTCCTGGTAGCAGTAGAAGAATGATTGAAGACTTTCCTTAAAGCCCTTTAAATCATCTAAGCAATGCTTTATGTTTGATTTACCTCGTGCCAACAGTTAAGCCGCTAGAGCGTTTGCAAAGGTGAAACAAAAATGTGATTTTTCTCAAAAACCTACGTTTTTCGTGAACACCATTGCCACATTCCTGGTAGGAGCAGAAGAAAGATTGAAGGGTTTCCTGAAAGCACTACAAATTATCTAACCAATGCTTTTTATTTAACTCACCTTCTTCAAACAGTTAAGCCACTAGAGCGTTTGCAAAGTTGAAACGAAAATTTTACTATTGCCAAGCCCCTGGTAGGAGTAGAAGAAAGGTTGAAGGCTTTTCTGAAAGCACTACAAATTATCCAACCAATGTTTTTTATTTAACTCACCTTCTTCAAACAGTTAAGCCACTAGAGCGTTTGCAAAGTTGAAACAAATATGTGATTTTTCTCAAAAACCTACGATTTTAGTGAACACTATTACCACGTTCCTGGTAGGAGTAGAAGAAAGATTGAAGGCTTTTCTGAAAGCATTACAAATTATCTAACCAATGCTTTTTATTTAACTCACCTCGTTCAAATAGTTTAGCTGCTAGAGCGTTTGCAAAGTTGAAACGAAAATTTGACTATTGCCAAGCCCCTGGTAAAAGTAGAAGAAAGATTGAAGGGCTTCCTGAAAGCACTACAAATTATCTAACCAATGCTTTTTATTTAACTCACCTTCTTCAAACAGTAAAGCCACTAGAGCGTTTGCAAAGTTGAAACAAAAATGTGATTTTTCTCAAAAACCTACGTTTTTAGTGAACATTTATACCACGTTCCTGGTAAGAGTAGAAGAATGATTGTAGACTTTCCTGAAAGCCATTTAAATTATCTAACCAATGCTTTGTGTTTGACTCACTTCATTCAAATAGTTTATCCGCTAGAGCGTTTGCAAAGGTGAAACAAAAATGTGATTTTTCTCAAAAACTTACGTTTTTCGTGAACACTATTGCCACATTCCTGGTAGAAGTAGAAGAATGGTTGAAGACTTTCCTGAAAGCCCTTTAAATTATGTAACCAATGCTCTATGATTGACTTACCTCATTCCGATAGTTTAGCCGTTAGAGCGTTTGCAAAGTTGAAACAAAAATGTGATTTTTCTGAAAAACCTTCGTTTTTCGTGAACACTATTGCCACGTTCCTGGTAGGAGTAGAAGAATGATTGAAGACTTTCCTGTAAGCCCTTTAAATTATCTAACCAATACTTTAAGTTTGACTCAATTCTATTAAATAGAAAAACCAACATTTTTCGTGAACGCTATTACCACGTTCCTGGTAGGAGTAGAAGAATGATTGAAAACTTTCCTGCAAGCCCTTTAAATTATCTAACCAATGCTTTATGTTTAACTCATCTCGATCAAATAGTTCAGCCGCCAGAGCGTTTGCAAAGTTGAAACAAAAATGTGATTTTTCTCAAAAACCTTCGTTTTTCGTGAACACTATTGCCACATTCCTGGTAGCAGTAGAAGAATGATTGAAGACTTTCCTGTAAGCCCTTTAAATTATCTAACCAATACTTTAAGTTTGACTCAATTCTATTAAATAGAAAAACCAACATTTTTTGTAAACACTATTACCTCGTTCCTGGTAGGAGTAGAAGAAAGATTGAAGGCTTTCCTGAAAGCTCTTTAAATTATCTAAGCAATGCTTCATGATTGACTCACGTCGTTTAAATAGTTTAGCCGCTAGAGCGTCCGCAAAGTTGAAACAAAAATGGGATTTTTCTCAAAAACCTTCGTTTTTCGTGAATACTATTGCCACACTCCTGGTAGCAGTAGAAGAATGATTGAAGACTTTCCTGAAAGCCCTTTAAATTATCTAGCCAATGCTTTAAGTTTGACTCATCTCTAACAAATAGAAAAACCAACATTTTTCGTGAACTCTATTACCACGTTCCTGGTAGTAGTAGACGAATGATTGAAGACTTTCCTGAAAGCCCTTTAAATTATATAACCAATGCTTAATGTTTGACTCATCTCGATCAAATACTTTAGCCGCTAGAGCGTTCGCAAGGTGGAAACAAAAACGTGATATTTCTCAAAACCCTTCGTTTTTCGTAAACACTATTACCACGTTCCTGGTAGAAGTAGAAGAAAGATTGAAAGCTTTCCTGAAAGCCCTTTAAATTATCTAAAGAATGCTTTTTATTTAACTCACCTTGTTCAAACAGTTGAGACGCTAGACCGTTTGCAAAGTTGAAACAAAAATGTGATTTTTCTCAAAAACCTTCGTTCTTCGTGAACACTATTGCCACGTTCCTGGTAGGAGTAGAAGAATGATTGAAGGCTTTTATGAAAGCACTACAAATTATCTAACCAATGCTTTTTATTTAACTCACCTAGTTCAAATAATTTAGCCGCTACAGCGTCCGCAAAGTTGAAACAAAAATGTGATTTTTCTCAAAAACCTTCGTTTTTCGTGAATACTATTGCCACACTCCTGGTAGCAGTAGAAGAATGATTGAAGACTTTCCTGAAAGCCCTTTAAATTATCTAGCCAATGCTTTAAGTTTGACTCATCTCTAACAAATAGAAAAACCAACATTTTTCGTGAACACTATTACAACGTTCCTGGTAGTAGTAGAAGAATGATTGAAAACTTTCCTGCAAGCCCTTTAAATTATCTAACCAATGCTTTATGTTTAACTCATCTCGATCAAATAGTTCAGCCGCCAGAGCGTTTGCAAAGTTGAAACAAAAATGTGATTTTTCTCAAAAACCTACGTTTTTCGTGAACACTTTTGCCACATTCCTGGTAGCAGTAGAAGAATGATTGAAGACTTTCCTTAAAGCCCTTTAAATCATCTAAGCAATGCTTTATGTTTGATTTACCTCGTGCCAACAGTTAAGCCGCTAGAGCGTTTGCAAAGGTGAAACAAAAATGTGATTTTTCTCAAAAACCTACGTTTTTCGTGAACACCATTGCCACATTCCTGGTAGAAGTAGAAGAATGGTTGAAGACTTTCCTGAAAGCCCTTTAAATTATCTAACCAATGCTTTATGTTTGACTCACTTCATTCAAACAGTTTGGACGCTAGACCGTTTGCAAAGTTGAAACAAAAATGTGATTTTTCTCAAAAACCTTCGTTCTTCGTGAACACTATTGCCACGTTCCTGGTAGGAGTAGAAGAATGATTGAAGGCTTTTCTGAAAGCACTACAAATTATCTAACCAATGCTTTTTATTTAACTCACCTTGTTCAAACAGTTGAGACGCTAGACCATTTGCAAAGTTGAAACAAAAATGTGATTTTTCTCAAAAACCTTCGTTCTTCGTGAACACTATTGCCACGTTCCTGGTAGGAGTAGAAGAATGATTGAAGGCTTTTCTGAAAGCACTACAAATTATCTAACCAATGCTTTTTATTTAACTCACCTAGTTCAAATAATTTAGCCGCTACAGCGTCCGCAAAGTTGAAACAAAAATGTGATTTTTCTCAAAAATCTTCGTTTTTCGTGAATACTATTGCCACACTCCTGGTAGCAGTAGAAAAATGATTGAAGACTTTTCTGAAAGCACTACAAATTATCTAACCAATGCTTTTTATTTAACTCACCTAGTTCAAATAATTTAGCCGCTATAGCGTCCGCAAAGTTGAAACAAAAATGTGATTTTTCTCAAAAACCTTCGTTTTTCGTGAACACTATTGCCACGTTCCTGGTAGGAGTAGAAGAATGATTGAAGGCTTTTCTGAAAGCACTACAAATTATCTAACCAATGCTTTTTATTTAGCTCACCTAGTTCAAATAATTTAGCCGCTACAGCGTCCGCAAAGTTGAAACAAAAATGTGATTTTTCTCAAAAACCTTCGTTTTTCGTGAATACTATTGCCACACTCCTGGTAGCAGTAGAAAAATGATTGAAGACTTTCCTGAAAGCCCTTTAAATTATCTAGCCAATGCTTTAAGTTTGACTCATCTCTAACAAATAGAAAAACCAACATTTTTCGTGAACACTTTTACCACGTTCCTGGTAGTAGTAGAAGAATGATTGAAAACTTTCCTGCAAGCCCTTTAAATTATCTAACCAATGCTTTATGTTTAACTCATCTCGATCAAACAGTTCAGCCGCCAGAGCGTTTGCAAAGTTGAAACAAAAATGTGATTTTTCTCAAAAACCTACGTTTTTCGTGAACACTTTTGCCACATTCCTGGTAGCAGTAGGAGAATGATTGAAGACTTTCCTTAAAGCCCTTTAAATCATCTAAGCAATGCTTTATGTTTGATTTACCTCGTGCCAACAGTTAAGCCGCTAGAGCGTTTGCAAAGTTGAAACAAAAATGTGATTTTTCCCAAAAACCTACGTTTTTCGTGAACACCATTGCCACACTCCTGGTAGCAGTAGAAGAATGTTTGAAAACTTTCCTGAAAGCCCTTTAAATTATCTAACCAATGCTTTATGTTTAACTCATCTCGATCAAATAGTTCAGCCGCCAGAGCGTTTGCAAAGTTGAAACAAAAATGTGATTTTTCTCAAAAACCTACGTTTTTCGTGAACACTTTTGCCACATTCCTGGTAGGAGTAGAAGAATGATTGAACGCTTTCCTGAAAGCTCTTTAAATTATCTAAGCAAGGCTTCATGATTGACTCACGTCGTTCAAATAATTTAGCCGCTACAGCGTCCGCATAGTTGAAACAAAAATGTGATTTTTCTCAAAAACCTTCGTTTTTCGTAAACACTATTGCCACATTCCTGGTAGCAGTAGAATAATGATTGAAGACTTTCCTGAAAGCCCTTTAAATTATCTAGTCAATGCTTCAAGTTTGACTCATCTCTATCAAATAGAAAAACCAACATTTTTCGTGAACACTATTACCACGTTCCTGGTAGGAGTAGAAGAATGTTTGAAGACTTTCCTCAAAGCCCTTTAAATTATCTAACCAATGCTTTTTATTTAACTCACCTCGTTCAAATAGTTAAGCCGCTAGAGCGTTTGCACAGTTGAAACAAAAATGTGATTTTTCTGAAAAACCTTCGTTTTTCTTGAACACTATTGCCACGTTCCTGGTAGGAATTGAAGAAAGATTGAAGACTTTCCTGAAATCCCTTTCAAGTATCTAACCAATGCTTTAAGTTTGACTCATCTCGATTAAATAGTTTAGCCGCTAGAGCGTTCGCAAAGTTGAAACAAAAATGAGATTTTTCTCAAAAACCTTCGTTTTTCGGGAACACTATTACAACGTTCCTGGTAGTAGTAGAAGAATGATTGAAGACTTTCCTAAAAGCCCCTTAAATTATCTAACCAATGCTTTATCTTTGACGCACCTTGTTCAAATAGTTTAGCCGCTAGAGCGTTCGCAAAGTTGCAATGAAAATTTGGCTATGCCAAGCCCATGGTAAAAGTAGAAGAAAGATTGAAAGCTTTTCTGAAAGCACTGCAAATAATCTGACCAATGCTTTAAGTTTGACTCATCTCGATCAAATAGTTTAGCCGCTAGTGCGTTCGCAAAGTTGCAACAAAAATTTGGCTATTGCCAGCCCCTGGTAGGACTAGAAGAAAGATTGAAGGCTTTCCGGAAAGCACTACAAATTATCTAACCAATGCTTTTTATTTAGCACATCTTGTTCAAACAGTTAAGCCGCTAGAGCGTCCGCAAAGTTGAAACAAAAATGTGATTTTTCTCAAAAACCTTCGTTTTTCGTGAATACTATTGCCACACTCCTGGTAGCAGTAGAAGAATGATTGAAGACTTTCCTGAAAGCCCTCTCAATTATCTAGCCAATGCTTTAAGTTTGACTCATCTCTAACAAATAGAAAAACCAACATTTTTCGTGAACACTATTACAACGTTCCTGGTAGTAGTAGAAGAATGACTGAAAACTTTCCTGCAAGCCCTTTAAATTATCTAACCAATGCTTTATGTTTAACTCATCTCGATCAAATAGTTCAGCCGCCAGAGCGTTTGCAAAGTTGAAACAAAAATGTGATTTTTCTCAAAAACCTACGTTTTTCGTGAACACTTTTGCCACATTCCTGGTAGCAGTAGAAGAATGATTGAAGACTTTCCTTAAAGCCCTTTAAATGATCTAAGCAATGCTTTATGTTTGATTTACCTCGTGCCAACAGTTAAGCCGCTAGAGCGTTTGCAAAGGTGAAACAAAAATGTGATTTTTCTCAAAAACCTACGTTTTTCGTGAACACCATTGCCACATTCCTGGTAGAAGTAGAAGAATGGTTGAAGACTTTCCTGAAAGCCCTTTAAATTATCTAACCAATGCTTTATGTTTGACTCACTTCATTCAAACAGTTTAGACGCTAGACCGTTTGCAAAGTTGAAACAAAAATGTGATTTTTCTCAAAAACCTTCGTTCTTCGTGAACACTATTGCCACGTTCCTGGTAGGAGTAGAAGAATGATTGAAGGCTTTTCTGAAAGCACTACAAATTATCTAACCAATGCTTTTTATTTAACTCACCTTGTTCAAACTGTTGAGACGCTAGACCGTTTGCAAAGTTGAAACAAAAATGTGATTTTTCTCAAAAACCTTCGTTCTTCGTGAACACTATTGCCACGTTCCTGGTAGGAGTAGAAGAATGATTGAAGGCTTTTCTGAAAGCACTACAAATTATCTAACCAACGCTTTTTATTTAACTCACCTAGTTCAAATAATTTAGCCGCTACAGCGTCCGCAAAGTTGAAACAAAAATGTGATTTTTCTCAAAAACCTTCGTTTTTCGTGAATACTATTGCCACACTCCTGGTAGCAGTAGAAAAATGATTGAAGACTTTTCTGAAAGCACTACAAATTATCTAACCAATGCTTTTTATTTAACTCACCTAGTTCAAATAATTTAGCCGCTACAGCGTCCGCAAAGTTGAAACAAAAATGTGATTTTTCTCAAAAACCTTCGTTTTTCGTGAACACTATTGCCACATATTCCTGGTAGGAGTAGAAGAATGATTGAAGGCTTTTCTGAAAGCACTACAAATTATCTAACCAATGCTTTATGTTTAACTCATCTCGATCAAATAATTCAGCCGCTAGAGCGTTTGCAAAGTTGAAACAAAAATGTGATTTTTCTCAAAAACCTACGTTTTTCGTGAACACTTTTGCCACATTCCTGGTAGCAGTAGAAGAATGATTGAAGACTTTCCTTAAAGCCCTTTAAATCATCTAAGCAATGCTTTATGTTTGATTTACCTCGTGCCAACAGTTAAGCCGCTAGAGCGTTTGCAAAGTTGAAACAAAAATGTGATTTTTCCCAAAAACCTACGTTTTTCGTGAACACCATTGCCACACTCCTGGTAGCAGTAGAAGAATGTTTGAAAACTTTCCTGAAAGCCCTTTAAATTATCTAACCAATGCTTTATGTTTAACTCATCTCGATCAAATAGTTCAGCCGCCAGAGCGTTTGCAAAGTTGAAACAAAAATGTGATTTTTCTCAAAAACCTACGTTTTTCGTGAACACTTTTGCCACATTCCTGGTAAGAGTAGAAGAATGATTGAAAGCTTTCCTGAAAGCTTTTTAAATTATCTAAGCAAGGCTTCATGATTGACTCACGTCGTTTAAATAGTTTAGCCGCTAGAGCGTCCGCAAAGTTGAAACAAAAATGTGATTTTTCTCAAAAACCTTCGTTTTTCGTAAACACTACTACCACGTTCTTGGTAGGTGTAGAAGAAAGATTGAAGACTTTCCTGAAAGCCCTTTAAATTATATAACCAATGCTTAATGTTTGACTCATCTCGATCAAATACTTTAGCCGCTAGAGCGTTTGCAAAGTTGAAACAAAAATGTGATGTTTCTCAAAAACCTTCGTTTTTCGTGAACACTATTGCCACATTCCTGGTAGCAGTAGAATAATGATTGAAGACTTTCCTGAAAGCCCTTTAAATTATCTAGTCAATGCTTCAAGTTTGACTCATCTCTATCAAATAGAAAAACCAACATTTTTCGTGAACACTATTACCACGTTCCTGGTAGGAGTAGAAGAATGTTTGAAGACTTTCCTCAAAGCCCTTTAAATTATCTAACCAATGCTTTTTATTTATCTCACCTCGTTCAAATAGTTAAGCCGCTAGAGCGTTTGCACAGTTGAAACAAAAATGTGATTTTTCTGAAAAACCTTCGTTTTTCTTGAACACTATTGCCACGTTCCTGGTAGGAATTGAAGAAAGATTGAAGACTTTCCTGAAATCCCTTTCAAGTATCTAACCAATGCTTTAAGTTTGACTCATTTCGATTAAATAGTTTAGCCGCTAGAGCGTTTGCAAAGTTGAAACAAAAATGAGATTTTTCTCAAAAACCTTCGTTTTTCGGGAACACTATTACCACGTTCTTGGTAGGAGTAGAAGAATGATTGAAGACTTTCCTAAAAGCCCCTTAAATTATCTAACCAATGCTTTATCTTTGACGCACCTTGTTCAAACAGTTTAGCCGCTAGAGCGTTCGCAAAGTTGCAATGAAAATTTGGCTATGCCAAGCCCATGGTAAAAGTAGAAGAAAGATTGAAAGCTTTTCTGAAAGCACTGCAAATAATCTGACCAATGCTTTAAGTTTGACTCATCTCGATCAAATAGTTTAGCCGCTAGAGCGTTCGCAAAGTTGCAACAAAAATTTGGCTATTGCCAAGCCCCTGGTAGGACTAGAAGAAAGATTGAAGGCTTTCCGGAAAGCACTACAAATTATCTAACCAATGCTTTTTATTTAGCACATCTTGTTCAAACAGTTAAGCCGCTAGAGCGTCCGCAAAGTTGAAACAAAAATGTGATTTTTCTCAAAAACCTACGTTTTTCGTGAACAATATTGCCACATTCCTGGTAGCAGTAGAAGAATGACTGAAGACTTTCCTGAAAGCCCTCTCAATTATCTAACCAGTGCTTTATGTTTGACTCACCTCGTTCCAATAGTTTAGCCGCTAGAGCGTTTCAAATTTGAAACAAAAATATGATTTTTCTCAAAAACCTACGTTTTTCGTGAACACTATTGCCACATTTCTGGTAGCAGTAGAAAAGAATGATTGAA
The DNA here is from genome assembly GCA_037783105.1 of Bactrocera zonata. NCBI lineage: Eukaryota > Metazoa > Arthropoda > Insecta > Diptera > Tephritidae > Bactrocera > Bactrocera zonata. The sequence continues at coordinate 36,329 of JBAWJQ010005150.1, read as the reverse complement.
GATCTTCCTGAAAGCCCTTTCAATTATCTAACCAATGCTTTATGTTTGACTCACTTCATTCAAACAGTTTGGACGCTAGAGCGTTTGCAAAGTTGAAACAAAAATGTGATGTTTCTCAAAAACCTTCGTTTTTCGTGAACACTATTGCCACATTCCTGGTAGCAGTAGAATAATGATTGAAGACTTTCCTGAAAGCCCTTTAAATTATCTAGTCAATGCTTCAAGTTTGACTCATCTCTATCAAATAGAAAAACCAACATTTTTCGTGAACACTATTACCACGTTCCTGGTAGGAGTAGAAGAATGTTTGAAGACTTTCCTCAAAGCCCTTTAAATTATCTAACCAATGCTTTTTATTTATCTCACCTCGTTCAAATAGTTAAGCCGCTAGAGCGTTTGCACAGTTGAAACAAAAATGTGATTTTTCTGAAAAACCTTCGTTTTTCTTGAACACTATTGCCACGTTCCTGGTAGGAATTGAAGAAAGATTGAAGACTTTCCTGAAATCCCTTTCAAGTATCTAACCAATGCTTTAAGTTTGACTCATTTCGATTAAATAGTTTAGCCGCTAGAGCGTTTGCAAAGTTGAAACAAAAATGAGATTTTTCTCAAAAACCTTCGTTTTTCGGGAACACTATTACCACGTTCTTGGTAGGAGTAGAAGAATGATTGAAGACTTTCCTAAAAGCCCCTTAAATTATCTAACCAATGCTTTATCTTTGACGCACCTTGTTCAAACAGTTTAGCCGCTAGAGCGTTCGCAAAGTTGCAATGAAAATTTGGCTATGCCAAGCCCATGGTAAAAGTAGAAGAAAGATTGAAAGCTTTTCTGAAAGCACTGCAAATAATCTGACCAATGCTTTAAGTTTGACTCATCTCGATCAAATAGTTTAGCCGCTAGAGCGTTCGCAAAGTTGCAACAAAAATTTGGCTATTGCCAAGCCCCTGGTAGGACTAGAAGAAAGATTGAAGGCTTTCCGGAAAGCACTACAAATTATCTAACCAATGCTTTTTATTTAGCACATCTTGTTCAAACAGTTAAGCCGCTAGAGCGTCCGCAAAGTTGAAACAAAAATGTGATTTTTCTCAAAAACCTACGTTTTTCGTGAACACTATTGCCACATTCCTGGTAGCAGTAGAAGAATGATTGAAGACTTTCCTGAAAGCCCTCTCAATTATCTAACCAATGCTTTATGTTTGACTCACCTCGTTCCAATAGTTTAGCCGCTAGAGCGTTTCAAATTTGAAACAAAAATATGATTTTTCTCAAAAACCTACGTTTTTCGTGAACAATATTGCCACATTCCTGGTAGCAGTAGAAGAATGACTGAAGACTTTCCTGAAAGCCCTCTCAATTATCTAACCAGTGCTTTATGTTTGACTCACCTCGTTCCAATAGTTTAGCCGCTAGAGCGTTTGCAAAGTTGAAACAAAAATGTGATGTTTCTCAAAAACCTTCGTTTTTCGTGAACACTATTGCCACATTCCTGGTAGCAGTAGAATAATGATTGAAGACTTTCCTGAAAGCCCTTTAAATTATCTAGTCAATGCTTCAAGTTTGACTCATCTCTATCAAATAGAAAAACCAACATTTTTCGTGAACACTATTACCACGTTCCTGGTAGGAGTAGAAGAATGTTTGAAGACTTTCCTCAAAGCCCTTTAAATTATCTAACCAATGCTTTTTATTTATCTCACCTCGTTCAAATAGTTAAGCCGCTAGAGCGTTTGCACAGTTGAAACAAAAATGTGATTTTTCTGAAAAACCTTCGTTTTTCTTGAACACTATTGCCACGTTCCTGGTAGGAATTGAAGAAAGATTGAAGACTTTCCTGAAATCCCTTTCAAGTATCTAACCAATGCTTTAAGTTTGACTCATTTCGATTAAATAGTTTAGCCGCTAGAGCGTTTGCAAAGTTGAAACAAAAATGAGATTTTTCTCAAAAACCTTCGTTTTTCGGGAACACTATTACCACGTTCCTGGTAGGAGTAGAAGAATGATTGAAGACTTTCCTAAAAGCCCCTTAAATTATCTAACCAATGCTTTATCTTTGACGCACCTTGTTCAAATAGTTTAGCCGCTAGAGAGTTCGCAAAGTTGCAATGAAAATTTGGCTATGCCAAGCCCATGGTAAAAGTAGAAGAAAGATTGAAAGCTTTTCTGAAAGCACTGCAAATAATCTGACCAATGCTTTAAGTTTGACTCATCTCGATCAAATAGTTTAGCCGCTAGTGCGTTCGCAAAGTTGCAACAAAAATTTGGCTATTGCCAGCCCCTGGTAGGACTAGAAGAAAGATTGAAGGCTTTCCGGAAAGCACTACAAATTATCTAACCAATGCTTTTTATTTAGCACATCTTGTTCAAACAGTTAAGCCGCTAGAGCGTCCGCAAAGTTGAAACAAAAATGTGATTTTTCTCAAAAACCTTCGTTTTTCGTGAATACTATTGCCACACTCCTGGTAGCAGTAGAAGAATGATTGAAGACTTTCCTGAAAGCCCTCTCAATTATCTAGCCAATGCTTTAAGTTTGACTCATCTCTAACAAATAGAAAAACCAACATTTTTCGTGAACACTATTACAACGTTCCTGGTAGTAGTAGAAGAATGACTGAAAACTTTCCTGCAAGCCCTTTAAATTATCTAACCAATGCTTTATGTTTAACTCATCTCGATCAAATAGTTCAGCCGCCAGAGCGTTTGCAAAGTTGAAACAAAAATGTGATTTTTCTCAAAAACCTACGTTTTTCGTGAACACTTTTGCCACATTCCTGGTAGCAGTAGAAGAATGATTGAAGACTTTCCTTAAAGCCCTTTAAATCATCTAAGCAATGCTTTATGTTTGATTTACCTCGTGCCAACAGTTAAGCCGCTAGAGCGTTTGCAAAGGTGAAACAAAAATGTGATTTTTCTCAAAAACCTACGTTTTTCGTGAACACCATTGCCACATTCCTGGTAGAAGTAGAAGAATGGTTGAAGACTTTCCTGAAAGCCCTTTAAATTATCTAACCAATGCTTTATGTTTGACTCACTTCATTCAAACAGTTTAGACGCTAGACCGTTTGCAAAGTTGAAACAAAAATGTGATTTTTCTCAAAAACCTTCGTTCTTCGTGAACACTATTGCCACGTTCCTGGTAGGAGTAGAAGAATGATTGAAGGCTTTTCTGAAAGCACTACAAATTATCTAACCAATGCTTTTTATTTAACTCACCTTGTTCAAACTGTTGAGACGCTAGACCGTTTGCAAAGTTGAAACAAAAATGTGATTTTTCTCAAAAACCTTCGTTCTTCGTGAACACTATTGCCACGTTCCTGGTAGGAGTAGAAGAATGATTGAAGGCTTTTCTGAAAGCACTACAAATTATCTAACCAACGCTTTTTATTTAACTCACCTAGTTCAAATAATTTAGCCGCTACAGCGTCCGCAAAGTTGAAACAAAAATGTGATTTTTCTCAAAAACCTTCGTTTTTCGTGAATACTATTGCCACACTCCTGGTAGCAGTAGAAAAATGATTGAAGACTTTTCTGAAAGCACTACAAATTATCTAACCAATGCTTTTTATTTAACTCACCTAGTTCAAATAATTTAGCCGCTACAGCGTCCGCAAAGTTGAAACAAAAATGTGATTTTTCTCAAAAACCTTCGTTTTTCGTGAACACTATTGCCACATATTCCTGGTAGGAGTAGAAGAATGATTGAAGGCTTTTCTGAAAGCACTACAAATTATCTAACCAATGCTTTATGTTTAACTCATCTCGATCAAATAATTCAGCCGCTAGAGCGTTTGCAAAGTTGAAACAAAAATGTGATTTTTCTCAAAAACCTACGTTTTTCGTGAACACTTTTGCCACATTCCTGGTAGCAGTAGAAGAATGATTGAAGACTTTCCTTAAAGCCCTTTAAATCATCTAAGCAATGCTTTATGTTTGATTTACCTCGTGCCAACAGTTAAGCCGCTAGAGCGTTTGCAAAGTTGAAACAAAAATGTGATTTTTCCCAAAAACCTACGTTTTTCGTGAACACCATTGCCACACTCCTGGTAGCAGTAGAAGAATGTTTGAAAACTTTCCTGAAAGCCCTTTAAATTATCTAACCAATGCTTTATGTTTAACTCATCTCGATCAAATAGTTCAGCCGCCAGAGCGTTTGCAAAGTTGAAACAAAAATGTGATTTTTCTCAAAAACCTACGTTTTTCGTGAACACTTTTGCCACATTCCTGGTAAGAGTAGAAGAATGATTGAAAGCTTTCCTGAAAGCTTTTTAAATTATCTAAGCAAGGCTTCATGATTGACTCACGTCGTTTAAATAGTTTAGCCGCTAGAGCGTCCGCAAAGTTGAAACAAAAATGTGATTTTTCTCAAAAACCTTCGTTTTTCGTAAACACTACTACCACGTTCTTGGTAGGTGTAGAAGAAAGATTGAAGACTTTCCTGAAAGCCCTTTAAATTATATAACCAATGCTTAATGTTTGACTCATCTCGATCAAATACTTTAGCCGCTAGAGCGTTTGCAAAGTTGAAACAAAAATGTGATGTTTCTCAAAAACCTTCGTTTTTCGTGAACACTATTGCCACATTCCTGGTAGCAGTAGAATAATGATTGAAGACTTTCCTGAAAGCCCTTTAAATTATCTAGTCAATGCTTCAAGTTTGACTCATCTCTATCAAATAGAAAAACCAACATTTTTCGTGAACACTATTACCACGTTCCTGGTAGGAGTAGAAGAATGTTTGAAGACTTTCCTCAAAGCCCTTTAAATTATCTAACCAATGCTTTTTATTTATCTCACCTCGTTCAAATAGTTAAGCCGCTAGAGCGTTTGCACAGTTGAAACAAAAATGTGATTTTTCTGAAAAACCTTCGTTTTTCTTGAACACTATTGCCACGTTCCTGGTAGGAATTGAAGAAAGATTGAAGACTTTCCTGAAATCCCTTTCAAGTATCTAACCAATGCTTTAAGTTTGACTCATTTCGATTAAATAGTTTAGCCGCTAGAGCGTTTGCAAAGTTGAAACAAAAATGAGATTTTTCTCAAAAACCTTCGTTTTTCGGGAACACTATTACCACGTTCTTGGTAGGAGTAGAAGAATGATTGAAGACTTTCCTAAAAGCCCCTTAAATTATCTAACCAATGCTTTATCTTTGACGCACCTTGTTCAAATAGTTTAGCCGCTAGAGCGTTCGCAAAGTTGCAATGAAAATTTGGCTATGCCAAGCCCATGGTAAAAGTAGAAGAAAGATTGAAAGCTTTTCTGAAAGCACTGCAAATAATCTGACCAATGCTTTAAGTTTGACTCATCTCGATCAAATAGTTTAGCCGCTAGAGCGTTCGCAAAGTTGCAACAAAAATTTGGCTATTGCCAAGCCCCTGGTAGGACTAGAAGAAAGATTGAAGGCTTTCCGGAAAGCACTACAAATTATCTAACCAATGCTTTTTATTTAGCACATCTTGTTCAAACAGTTAAGCCGCTAGAGCGTCCGCAAAGTTGAAACAAAAATGTGATTTTTCTCAAAAACCTACGTTTTTCGTGAACAATATTGCCACATTCCTGGTAGCAGTAGAAGAATGACTGAAGACTTTCCTGAAAGCCCTCTCAATTATCTAACCAGTGCTTTATGTTTGACTCACCTCGTTCCAATAGTTTAGCCGCTAGAGCGTTTCAAATTTGAAACAAAAATATGATTTTTCTCAAAAACCTACGTTTTTCGTGAACACTATTGCCACATTTCTGGTAGCAGTAGAAAAGAATGATTGAAGACCTTCCTGAAAGCCCTTTCAATTATCTAACCAATGCTTTATGTTTGACTCACCTCGTTTATACTTTTTATTTAACTCACCTTGTTCAAACAATTAAGCCGCTAGAGCGTTTGCAAAGTTGAAACAAAAATGTGATTTTTCTCAAAAATCAATCAATTATCTATCCAATGCTTTATGTTTATTTCTTCTATTTGGCTATTGCCAAGCCCATGGTAGGAGTAAAGGAAAAATTGAAGGCTTTCCTGAACGCACTACAAATTATCTAACCAATGCTTTTTATTTAACCCACCTTGTTCAAACAGTCAAGACGCTAGAGCGTTTGCAAAGTTGAAACAAAAATGTGATTTTTCTGAAAAGTCTACGTTTATCGTGAACACTATTGCCACATTCCTGGTAGCAGTAGAAGAATGATTGAAGACTTTCCTGAAAGACCTTTCAATTATCTAACCAATGCTCTATGTTTGCCACACGTCGTTCAAATAGTTTAGCCGCTAGAACGTCCGCAAAGTTGAAACAAAAATGTGTTTTTTCTGAAAAACCTTCGTTTTTCGTGAACACTATTGCCACATTCCTGGTGGCAGTAGAAGAATGATTGAAGACTTTGCTGAAAGCCCTTTCAATTATCTAACCAATGCTTTATGTTTGTTTCTTCTATTTGGCTATTGCCAAGCCCATGGTAGGAGTAAAAGAAAAATTGAAGGCTTTCCTGAAAGCACTACAAATTATCTAACCAATGCTTTTTATTTAACTCACCTTGTTCAAACAGTCAAGACGCTAGAGCGTTTGCAAAGTTGAAACAAAAATGTGATTTTTCTGAAAAGTCTACGTTTATCGTGAACACTATTGACACATTCCTGGTAGAAGTAGAAGAATGATTGAAGACTTTCCTGAAAGCTCTCTCAATTATCTAACCAATGCTTTAAGTTTGACTCACCTCGTTCCAATAGTTTAGCCGCTGGAGCGTTTGCAAAGTTGAAACAAAAATGTGATTTTTCTGAAAAACCTACGTTTTTCGTGAACACTATTACCATATTCCTGGTAGGAGTAGAAGAATGATTGAAGACTTTCCTGAAAGCCCTTTAAATTATCTAACCAATGCTTTATGTTTGACTCATCTCGATCAAACAGTTTAGCCGCTAGAGCGTTTGCAAAGTTGAAACAAAAATGTGATTTTTTTCAAAAACTTACGTTTTTCGTGAACACTATTGCCGCATTCCTGGTAGCAGTAGTAGAATGACTGAAGACTTTCCTGAAAGCCCTTTAAATCATCTAAGCAATGCTTTATGTTTGATTTACCTCGTGCCAACAGTTAAGCCGCTAAAGCGTTTGCAAAGTTGAAACAAAAATGTGATTTTTCTCAAAAACCTTCGTTTTTCGTGAACACTATTGCCACGTTCCTGGTAGGAGTAGAAGAATGATTGAAGGCTTTTCTGAAAGCACTACAAATTATCTACCCAATGCTTTTTATTTAATTCACCTCGTTCACACAGTTAAGCCGCTAGAGCGTTTGCAAAGTTGAAACGAATATTTGACTGTTGCCAAGCCCCTGGTAGGAGTAGAAGAACGATTGAAGACTTTCCTTAAAGCCCTTTAAATTATATAACCAATGCTTTATGCTTGACTCATCTCGATCAAATACTTAAGCCGCTAGAGCGTTCGCAATGTTGTAACAAAAATGTGATTTTTCTCAAAAACCTACGTTTTTCGTGAACACTATTGCCACATTCCTGGTAGCGGTAGAAGAATAATTGCAGACTTTCCTGAAAGCTCTTTAAATTATCTAGCCAATGCTTTAAGTTTGACTCATCTCTATTAAATAGAAAAACCAACATTTTTCGTGAACTCTATTACCACGTTCCTGGTAGAAGTAGAAGAATGATTGAAGACTTTCCTGAAAGCACTACAAATTATTTAACCAATGCTTTTTATTTAACTCACCTTGTTCAAACAGTTAAGCCGCTAGAGCGTTTGCAAAGTTGAAACAAAAATGTGATTTTTCTCAAAAACCTACCACGTTCCTGGTAGGAGTAGAAGATCGATTGATGACTTTCCTGAAGGCCCTTTAAATTATATAACCAATGCTTAATGTTTGACTCACCTCGTTCAAACAGTTACGCCGCTAGAGCGTTAGCAAAGTTGAAACAAAAATGTGATTTTTCTCAAAAACCAACATTTTTCGTGAATACTATAACCACGTTCCTGGTAGCAGTAGAATAATGATTGAAGACTTTCCTGAAAGCTCTTTAAATTATCTAGCCAATGCTTTAAGTTTGACTCATCTCTATTAAATAGAAAATCCAACATTTTTCGTGAACACTATTACCACGTTCCTGGTAGCAGTAGAAGAATGATTGAAGACTTTCCTGAAAGCCCTTTAAATTATCTAACCAATGCTTTATGTTTGACTCATCTCGATCAAACAGTTTAGCCGCTAGAGCGTCCGCAAAGTTGAAACGAAAATGTGATTTTTCTCAAAAACCTTCGTTTTTCGTGAACACTATTGCCACGTTCCGGGTAGGAGTAGAAGAATGATTGAAGCCTTTCCTGAAAGCACTACAAATTATCTAACCAATGCTTTTTATTTAATTCACCTCGTTCACACAGTTAAGCCGCTAGGGCGTTTGCAAAGTTGAAACGAAAATTTGACTATCGCCAAGCCCCTGGTAGGAGTAGAAGAGAGATTGAAGGCTTTCCTGAAAGCACTACAAATTATCTAACCAATGCTTTTTATATAACTCACCTTGTTCAAACAGTTAAGCCGCTAGAGTGTTTGCAAAGTTGAAACAAAAATGTGATTTTTCTGAAAAACCTTCGTTTTTCGTGAACACTATTGCCACATTCCTGGTAGCAGTAGAAGAATGATTGAAGACTTTCCTGAAACTCTTTAAATTATCTAGCCAATGCTTCATGTTTAACTCTCCTCCTTCAAATAGTTTAGCCGCTAGAGCGTTTGCAAAGTTGAAACAAAAATGTGATCATCATTCTTCTACTCCTACCAGGAACGTGGTAATAGTGTTCACGAAAAACGTAGGTTTTTGAGAAAAATCACATTTTTGTTTCAACATTGCAAACGCTCTAGCGGCGTAACTGTTTGAACGAGGTGAGTCAAACATTAAGCATTGGTTATATAATTTAAAGGGCCTTCAGGAAAGTCATCAATCGTTCTTCTACTCCTACCAGGGGCTTGGCGATAGTCAAATTTTCGTTTCAACTTTGCAAACGCTCTAGCGGCTAAACTATTTATACGAGGTGAGTTGAATGAAAAGCATTGGTTAGATAATTTGTAGTGCTTTCAGGAAAGGCTTCAATCATTCTTCTACTCCTACCCGGAACGTGGTAATAGAGTTCACGAAAAATGTTGGTTTTTCTATTTGATAGAGATGAGTCAAACTTAAAGCATTGGTTAGATAATTTAAAGGGCTTTCAGGAAAGTCTTCAAGCAATCTTCTACAGCTACTAGGAAAAAGGGCTTTCAGGAAAGTCTTCAATCATACTTCTACTCCTACCAGGAATGTGGTAATAGTGTTCACGAAAAACGTTTGTTTCAACTTTGCAAACTCTCTAGCGTCTTGACTGTTTGAACAAGGTGAGTTAAATAAAAAGCATTGGTTAGGTAATTTGTAGTGCTTTCAGGAAAGCCTTCAATTTTTCTTTTATACCTACCATGGGCTTGGCAATAGCCAAATAGAAGAAACAAACATAAAGCATTGGTTAGATCAGGGATGGGCACATTTTTAGCCCGCAAAGTTAGCAAAGTGCGCACGGGGGCTAGATGAGGGGAAAATCAGTTTACGGAGAGAAGGGCATAACAAGTTGCGAAAAGTTGCGAAAAAAATCAATCACATTCCTCTGTAACTTACTTGTACACAAATTAAAGAGCGGAAGTTTACTTTATATCGGAATTGTACAGTTGTGTGAACAAAAAGAGGTAAACATAATTTGCCGGGTGTAGAGTTTCGCATTAAAATTTGTTTTTATTTACCTTTGCATGGTGGGAAATTCTAATCACTGTTAGGAATAAATATATAAGTTATACTTGTATCTAAAAACAATTTTATTTAATAAGAAAACAGTACATTTTAAAATTTCACAACACCTATAGTTGTTCCTATTTTGTTCACACCACTATACATGAGATAGAACAATTAATGGTGTGATGCCAGTTGTAAAAATTCATTTTAGCTACAATTGAGAAAACTTCTCAAGTTGTGGGCTTTCATACGTACATATGCAAGGCTGTTTTATATACATATATGCAAACAAAAAAAAAACAAAAAGATACTTGAGACCATAATATATTACATATATATATATATATATATAATTTAATGAAAATGCTTATATAAATATATATCATAAATATATATTAATATTTGTGATAAATATTTTCAGTTTGGTTGTTTTATCAAAATATTCAAAGAATTTAGGTTTTTATCTATAATTGTTCTGTTAAATTTTAAAAATGTAAGTTGTCTCTGGAAATGTATTAAAATAATAATACGCGCAATAGAAAGGGAACACATATTTTCAAAAATATAAGATATCATCAAATAAAAATATATTTGCGCGGTATGGCATTATTGATTGAGAGTGGCTAAGCACACAAATAGAATACAAACACTAATGGCAGAGAGTTTCTGAGAAACATCGATTTCGCTTCTCCCTCCGCTACGAGCGGCAGGCGTTTTGTTCTCGTGTTCATTAGAACAATGTTGCCATTACTCAATACGCATATGTAGTTTTGCACACATCTAACTTTTCAATTATAATTTTTCATAATATAAAATACCAAAACTGAAATCAAACTAGTAAAACTAGTTTATATATTTATAAATAATAGCATTCGATCCTAATTTTGAGTTAGTTTAAGAAAATTTCAAATATATTGAAGACAATTTTTATAATTACTACAGTATATAGAGACTGGCAACCCTGCGTTGTGAGAGAGTAATCTGCTGAGTCGTTTCTACGGGGTAAGTCCCAAGTCGTTGGAAATTCTACGGTAAGTGGGCGGTAGAAGAAGGTAGTATTGCGCTCTCATAAGATTCATTTGTGTATATGCGTTTGAAGAAACAGTGGTTCAGAAACTGAAATTATTATAATTTAAATGTGCCGAAATGTTATCAGCGAGTAAAGGCAGTGTCCAAAATTTAAAAAGAAAAATTAGTCCATTTAATGTGGAATGGGAAGAAAAGTATTTAAGTCAGGAAAGCTCTGCTATTTAATAGATCTGCAGTGCTCTACTCTTTTAAAAATAAGTTTGCGCAAATTTCAGACAGAATTACTTTTTTTAAAGATCTTTGTTTAAAGAAATATCCATGTTTGAAATTTTTTTCTTCGAAAATTATATGTATCTATGTTTGGAAGTACCTACACTTGTGAAAAATTTTTTTCAATAATGAAATTAAACAAACATTTAATAAGATGTAGGTTATCTAATTTAAATTTTGGTACAATAATGCATGTAGCTACAGTAAATGAAATTAAATCAAACATAGAATTTATTATGTCAAATAAACTAAATTAAATGCTGTTATAAAGACATATTAAAAAAATTATTACTAAAATTAAATACTCATTATAGTTTTTGTTATTTGTCTTACATTTTAAAAATTTATAGTAGTTACAAAGAAACTTAGAATTGTTAGGCAATTTTACAATTATTACCCACAGTGCAACTTCCCATATGTGCGCGCGCTCTCATTTGTAAACATGGTGTGATAAAATACGTTGCTCTCATTTGTAAATATGGAGTGGTAAAATACTTTGCTCTCACTTCCCTCTTCATGTTTGCCCGCGATGATCCCCTCACCTAGCCCTCAAAATGTGCACTCGTGCCCGCACGGGCAAAATGCCACTGAGGGCTAATATGCCCATCCCTGGGTTAGATAATTGAAAGGGCTTTCAGCAAAGTCTTCAATCATTCTTCTACTGCTACCAGGAATGTGGCAATAGTGTTCACGATAAACGTAGGTTTTTCAGAAAAATCACATTTTTGTTTCAACTTTGCAAACGCTCTAGCGGCTTAACTGTTGGCACGAGGTAAATCAAGCAAAAAGCATTGGTAATATAATTTAAAAAACTTTCAGGAAAGTCTTCAATCATTCTTCTACTGCTACCAGGAATGTGGCAATAGTGTTCACGAAAAGCGAAGGTTTTTGAGAAAAATCACATTTTTGTTTCAACTTTGCGGACGCTGTAGCGGCTAAACTATTTAAACGACGTGAATCAATCATAAAGCATTGCTTAGATAATTTAAAGAGCTTTCAGGAAAGCCTTCAATCTTTCTTCTACTCCTACCAGGAACGTGGTAATAGTGTTCACTAAAAACGTAGGTTTTTAAGAAAAATCAAATTTTTGTTTCAACTTGGCAAACGCTCTAGTGGCTTAACTGTTTAAACGAGGTGAGTTAAACAAAAAGCACTGGTTATATAATTTAAAAGGCTTTCAGGAAAGTCTTCAATCATTCTTCTACTGCTACCAGGAATGTGGCAATAGTGTTGACGAAAAACGTAGGTTTTTAAGAAAAATCACATTTTTGTCTCAACTTGGCAAACGCTCTAGCGGCTTAACTGTTTAAACGAGGTGAGTTAAACAAAAAGCACTGGTTATATAATTTAAAAGGCTTTCAGAAAAGTCCTCAATCATTCTTCTACTGCTACCAGGAATGTGGCAATAGTGTTCACGAAAAACGTAGGTTTTTGAGAAAAATCACATTTTTGTTTCAGCTTTGCAAACGGTCTAGCGTCTCAACTGTTTGAGCGAGGTGAGTCAACCATAAAGAATTGGTTAGATAATTTGTAGTACTTTCAGGAAAGCCTTCAATCTTTCTTCTACTCCTACCAGGGGCTTGGCAATAGTCAAATTTTCGTTTCAACTTTGCATACGCTCTAGTGTCTAAACTGTTTGAACGATGTGAATTAAATAAAAAGCATTGGTTAGATCATTTGTAGTGCTTTCAGGAGAGCCTTCAACCTCTCTTCTACTCCTACCAGGGGCTTGACAATAGTCAAATTTTCGTTTCAACTTTGCAAACGCTCTAGCGGCTAAACTATTGCAACGAGGTGAATCAAACATAGGGCATTGGTTAGACAATTGAAAGGGCTTTCAGGAAAGTCTTCAATCATTCTTCTACTCCTACCAGGAACGTGGTAATAGCGTTCACGAAAACTGTTGGTTTTTCTATTTAATAGAGATGAGTCAAACTTAAAGTATTGGTTAGATAATTTAAAGGGCTTTCAGGAAAGTCTTCAATCATTCTTCTACTCCTACCAGGAACGTGGTAATATTGTTCACGAAAAACGTAAGTTTTTGAGAAAAATCACATTTTTGTTTCAACTTTGCAAACGCTGTAGCGGTTTAACTGTTTGAACAAGGTGAGTTAAATAAAAAGCAATGGTTAGCTAATTTGTAGTGCTTTCAGAAAAGCCTTCTATCATTCTCCTACTCCTACCAGGAATGTGGCAATAGTGTTCACGAAAAACGTAGGTTTTTGAGAAAAATCACATTTTTGTTTAAACTTTGCAAACGGTCTAGCGTCTTAAATGTTTGAGCGAGGTGAGTCAACCATAAAGCATTGGTTAGATAATTTGTAATACTTTCAGGAAAGCCTTCAATCTTTCTTCTATTCCTACCAGGGGCTTGGCAGTAGTCAATTTTTCGTTTCAACTTTGCAAACGCTCTAGCGGCTTAACTGTTTGAACGAAGTGAGTTAAATAAAAAGCATTGGTTAGATAATTTGTAGTGCTTTCAGAAAAGCCTTCAATCATTCTTCTACTCCTTCCAGGAACGTGGCAATAGTGTTCACGAAAAACGAAGGTTTTTCAGAAAAATCACAATTTGGTTCAACTTTGCAAACGCTCTAACGGCTAAACTATTAAAATGAGGTAAGTCAAACATAGAGCATTGATTGGATGATTTAAAGGGCTTTCAGGAAAGTCTTCAATCATTCTTCTACTCCTACCAGGAACGTGGTAATATTGTTCACGAAAAACGAAGGTTTTTCAGAAAAATCACATGTTTGTTTCAACTTTGCAAACGCTCTAGCGGCTAAACTATTGGAATGAGGTGAGTCAAACATAAAGCATTGGTTAGATAATTGAGAGGGCTTTCAGGAAAGTTTTCAATCATTCTTCTACTGCTACCAGAAATGTGGCAATAGTGTTCACGAAAAACGTAGGTTTTTGAGAAAAATCACATTTTTGTTTCAACTTTGAAACGGTCTAGCGGCTTAACTGTTTGAACAAGGTGAGTTAAATAAAAATCATTGGTTAGAAAATTTGTAGTGCTTTCAGAAAAGGCTTCAATCATTCTTCTACTCCTACCAGGAACGTGGCAATAGTGTTCACGAAAAACGAATGTTTTTCAGAAAAATCACATGTTTGTTTCAACTTTGCAAACGCTCTAACGGCTAAACTATTGGAACGAGGTGAGTCAAACATAAAGCATTGGTTAGATAATTTGTAGTGCTTTCAGGGAAGCCTTCACTCTTTCTTCTACTCCTACCATGGGCTTGGCAATAGCCAAATTTTCGTTTCAATTTTTTGAACGCTCTAGCGGCTAAACTATTTGAACAAGGTGCGTCAAAGATAAAGCATTGGTTAGATAATTTAAGGGGCTTTTAGGAAAGTCTTCAGTCATTCTTCTACTCCTACCAAGAACGTGGTAATAGTGTTCACGAAAAACGAAGGTTTTTGAGAAAAATCACATTTTTGTTTCAACTTTGCAAACGCTCTAGCGGCTTAACTGTTTGAACAAGGTGAGTTAAATAAAAAGCATTGGTTAGATAATTTGTAGTGCTTTCAGAAAAGGCTTCAATCATTCTTCTACTCCTACCAGGAACGTGGCAATAGTGTTCACGAAAAACGAATGTTTTTCAGAAAAATCACATGTTTGTTTCAACTTTGCAAACGCTCTAACGGCTAAACTATTGGAACGAGGTGAGTCAAACATAAAGCATTGGTTAGATAATTTGTAGTGCTTTCAGGGAAGCCTTCACTCTTTCTTCTACTCCTACCATAGGCTTGGCAATAGCCAAATTTGCGTTTCAACTTTGCGAACGCTCTAGCGGCTAAACTGTTTGAACAAGGTGTGTCAAAGATAAAGCATTCTTCTTCTTCTTTACTGGCGTAGGCACCGCTTACGCGATTATAGCCGAGTGAACAACAGCGCGCCAGTCGTTTCTTCTCCTCGCTACTTGGCCCCAATTGAATATTCCAAGCGAAGCTAGGTCCTTCTCCACTTGGTCTTTCCAACGGAATGGAGGTCTTCCTCTTCCTCTGCTTCCCGCGGCGGGTACTGCGTCGAATACTTTCAGAGCTGGAGTGTTTTCATTCATCCGGACAACATGACCTCGCCAGCGTAGCCGCTGTCTTTTAATTCGCTGAACTATGTCAATGTCGTCGTATATCTCGTACAGCTCATCGTTCCATCGAATGCGATATTCGCCGTGGCCAACGCGCAAAGGACCATAAATCTTTCGCAGAACTTTTCTCTCGAAAACTCTTAAGGTCGACTCATCGGTTGTTGTCATCGTCCAAGCCTCTGCACCGTATAGCAGGACGGGAATTATGAGCGACTTATAGAGTTTGGTTTTTGTTCGTCGAGAGAGGAATTTACTTTTCAATTGCCTACTCAGTCCAAAGTAGCACCTGTTGGCAAGATTAAAAGAATTCTGTAATCTTGTATTTAGGCATAAAGTCGATTTTCTTGTATATACACATTTAGCAATCGATATCGAAATGCTTCAAATCAATAGCTTAACATGTTTAAGTTAATTAACCTTTTTTATCTTACTGAAGTCTACATAAAGCCTTAACGGTATAACGGCAGTGCATTTAGAAGAATTCCGTAATCTTATATTTAGGTATGAAGTCGATTTTCTTGTATATACACATTAAGCAATCAATATCGAAATGCTTCAAATCATTAGTTTAACATATTTAAGCTAATACACCTTCTTGAACGAACTGAAGTTGACATACAGCCATGGCGGCATAACGGCAGTGCATTTGGAAGAATTCCGTAATCTTATATTTAGATATAAAGTCGATTTTGTTGTATACTCACATTTAGGAATCAATATCGAAATTCTTCAAATCATTAGTTTAACATATTAAGCTAATACACCTTCTTGAACGAACTGAAGTTGACATAAAGCCTTGGAGGCATAACGGCAGTGCATTTGGAAGAATTCCGTAATCTTATATTTAGGTATAAAGTCGATTTTGTTGTATACTCACATTTAGGAATCAATATCGAAATTCTTCAAATCATTAGTTTAACATATTAAGCTAATACACCTTCTTGAACGAACTGAAGTTGACATAAAGCCTTGGAGGCATAACGGCAGTGCATTTGGAAGAATTCCGTAATCTTATATTTAGGTATAAAGACGATTTTGTTGTATACACACATTTAGCAATCGATATCGAAATGCTTCAAATCATTAGTTTAACATATTTAAGTTAATTAACCTTCTGTAACGAACTGAAGTGTACATAAAGCCAAAACATCATAACGGCAGTGCATTGGAAGAATTCCAAAACCTTATATTTAGTTATAAAGTCGATTTTCTTGTATATACACATTTAGCAATCAATATAGAAATGCTTCAAATCATTAGTTTAACATATTTAAGTTAATAAAACTTCTTTAACGAACTGAAGTTGACATAAAGCCTTGGCTTCATAACGGCAGTGCATTTAGAAGAATTCCGCAATCTTATATTTAGGTATAAAAACGATTTTCTTGTATATACGCATTTAGCAATCAATATCGAAATGCTTCAAATCATAAGTTTAACATATTTAAGCTAATACACCTTCTTAAACGAACTGAAGTTGACATAAAGCCATGGCGGCATAACGGCAGTGCATTTGGAAGAATTCCGTAATCTTATATTTAGGTATTACGTCGATTTTGTTGTATACACACATTTAGCAATCGATATCGAAATGCTTTAAATCATTAGTTTAACATATTTAAGTTAATAAACCTTCTTGAACGTACTGAAGTTGACATAAAGCCATGGCGGCATAAAGGCTGTGCATTTGGAAGAATTCCGTAATCTTATATTTAGGTATAAAGACGATTTTGTTGTATACACACATTTAGCAATCGATATCGAAATGCTTCAAATCATTAGTTTAACATATTTAAGTTAATTAACCTTCTGTAACGAACTGAAGTGTACATAAAGCCAAAACATCATAACGGCAGTGCATTGGAAGAATTCCAAAACCTTATATTTAGTTATAAAGTCGATTTTCTTGTATATACACATTTAGCAATCAATATAGAAATGCTTCAAATCATTAGTTTAACATATTTAAGTTAATAAAACTTCTTTAACGAACTGAAGTTGACATAAAGCCTTGGCTTCATAACGGCAGTGCATTTAGAAGAATTCCGCAATCTTATATTTAGGTATAAAAACGATTTTCTTGTATATACGCATTTAGCAATCAATATCGAAATGCTTCAAATCATAAGTTTAACATATTTAAGCTAATACACCTTCTTAAACGAACTGAAGTTGACATAAAGCCATGGCGGCATAACGGCAGTGCATTTGGAAGAATTCCGTAATCTTATATTTAGGTATTACGTCGATTTTGTTGTATACACACATTTAGCAATCGATATCGAAATGCTTTAAATCATTAGTTTAACATATTTAAGTTAATAAACCTTCTTGAACGTACTGAAGTTGACATAAAGCCATGGCGGCATAAAGGCTGTGCATTTGGAAGAATTCCGTAATCTTATATTTAGGTATAAAGACGATTTTGTTGTATACACACATTTAGCAATCGATATCGAAATGCTTCAAATCATTAGTTTAACATATTTAAGTTAATTAACCTTCTGTAACGAACTGAAGTGTACATAAAGCCAAAACATCATAACGGCAGTGCATTGGAAGAATTCCAAAACCTTATATTTAGTTATAAAGTCGATTTTCTTGTATATACACATTTAGCAATCAATATAGAAATGCTTCAAATCATTAGTTTAACATGTTTAAGTTAATAAACCTTCTTTAACGAACTGAAGTTGACATAAAGCCATGGCGGCATAAAGGCAGTGCATTTGGAAGAATTCCGTAATCTTATATTTAGGTATAAAGTCGATTTTCTTGTATATACACATTTAGCAATGAATATCGAAATGCTTCAAATCAATAGTTTAACATATTTAAGTTAATAAACCTTCTTGAACGAATTGAAGGTGACATAAAGCCATGGCGGCATAACGGCAGTGCATTTGGAAGAATTCCGTTTTCTAATATTAAGGTATGAAAACAATTTTCTTGTATATACACATTAAGCAATCAATATCGAAATGCTTCAAATCATTAGTTTAACATATTTAAGCTAATACACCTTCTTAAACGAACTGAAGTTGACATAAAGCCATGGCGGCATAACGGCAGTGCATTTGGAAGAATTCCGTAATCTTATATTTAGGTATAACGTCGATTTTGTTGTATACACACATTTAGCAATCGATATCGAAATGTTTCAAATCATTAGTTTAACATATTTAAGTTAATAAACCTTCTTGAACGAATTGAAGGTGACATTAAGCCATGGCGGCATAACGGCAGTGCATTTGGAAGAATTCCGTTTTCTTATATTTAGGTATAAAAACGATTTTCTGGTATATACACATTTAGCAATCAATATCGAAATGCTTCAAATCATTAGTTTAACATATTTAAGCTAATACACCTTCTTAAACGAACTGAAGTTAAATAAAGCCATGGCGGCATAACGGCAGTGCATTTGGAAGAATTCCGTAATCTTATATTTAGGTATAACGTCGATTTTGTTGTATACACACATTTAGCAATCGATATCGAAATGCTTTAAATCATTAGTTTAACATATTTAAGTTAATAAACCTTCTTGAACGAACTGAAGTTGACATAAAGCCAAAACATCATAACGGCAGTGCATTGGAAGAATTCCAAAATCTTATATTTAGCTATAAAGTCGATTTTCTTGTATATACACATTTAGCAATCAATATAGAAATGCTTCAAATCATTAGTTTAACATATTTAAGTTAATAAACCTTCTTGAACGAATTGAAGGTGACATTAAGCCATGGCGGCATAACGGCAGTGCATTTGGAAGAATTCCGTTTTCTTATATTTAGGTATAAAAACGATTTTCTGGTATATACACATTTAGCAATCAATATCGAAATGCTTCAAATCATTAGTTTAACATATTTAAGCTAATACACCTTCTTAAACGAACTGAAGTTAAATAAAGCCATGGCGGCATAAAGGCAGTGCATTTGGAAGAATTCCGTAATCTTATATTTAGGTATAAAGTCGATTTTGTTGTATACACACATTTAGCAATCGATATCGAAATGATTCAAATCATTAGTTTAACATATTTAAGTTAATTAACCTTCTGTAACGAACTGAAGTGTACATAAAGCCAAAACATCATAACGGCAGTGCATTGGAAGAATTCCAAAATCTTATATTTAGCTATAAAGTCGATTTTCTTGTATATACACATTTAGCAATCAATATGAAATGCTTCAAATCATTAGTTTAACATATTTAAGTTAATAAACCTTCTTTAACGAACTGAAGTTGACATAAAGCCTGGGCTTCATAACGGCAGTGCATTTAGAAGAATTCTCGTTATCTTGTATTTAGGCATAAAGTCGATTTTCTTGTATAAACACATTTAGCAATCGATATCGAAATGCTTCAAATCAATAGCTTAACATATTTAAGTTAATTAACCTTTTTTATCTTACTGAAGTCTACATAAAGCCTTAACGGTATAACGCCAGTGCATTTAGAAGAATTCCGTAATCTTACATTTAGGTATAAAGTCGATTTTCTTGTATATACACATTAAGCAATCGATATCGAAATGCTTCAAATCACTAGTTTAACATATTTAAGTTAATTAACCTTCTTTAACGAACTGAAGTGTACATAAAGCCAAAACATCATAACGGCAGTTCATTTGGACGAATTCCATTATCTTATATTTAGGTATAAAGTCGATTTTCTTGTATATACACACTAAGCAATCAATATCGAAATGCTTCAAATCAATAGGTTAACATAGTTAAGTCAATAAACTTTCTTTAACGAACTGAAGTTGACATAAATCCTTGGCTTCATAACGGCAGTGCATTTAGAAGAATTCCGTAATCATATTTTTAAGTATAAAGTCGATTTTTTTGTATATACACATTAAGCAATCGATATCGAAATGCTTCAAATCACTAGTTTAACATATTTAAGTTAATTAACCTTCTTTAACGAAATGAAGTTGACATAAAGCCAAAACATCATAACGGCAGTGCAGTTGAAGAATTCCAAAATCTTATATTTAGGTATAAAGTCGATTTTCTTGTATATACACATTTAGCAATCGATATCGAAATGCTTCAAATCATTAGTTTAACATATTTGAGTTAATAAAACTTCTTTAACGAACTGAAGTTGACATAAAGCCTTGGAGGCATAACGGCAGTGCATTTAGAAGAATTCCGCAATCTTATATTTAGGTATAAAAACGACTTTCTTGTATATACACATTTAGCAATCAATATCGAAATGCTTCAAATCATTAGTTGAACATATTTAAGCTAATACACCTTCTTGAACGAACCGAAGTTGACATAAAGCCATGGCGGCATAACGGCAGTGCATTTGGAAGAATTCCGTAATCTTATATTTATATATAACGTCGATTTTGTTGTATACACACATTTGGCAATCGATATCGAAATGCTTCAAATCATTAGTTTAACATATTTAAGTTAATAAACATTCTTTAACGAACTGAAGTTGACATAAAGCCTTGGCGACATAACGGCAGTGCATTTAGAAGAATTCCGCAATCTTATATTTATTTGTAAGGTCGATTTTCTTGTATACACACATTTAGCAATCGATATCGAAATGCTTCAAATCACTAGTTTAACATATTTAAATTAATTAATCTTCTTTAACGTACGGAAGGTGACATAAGGCCATAGCGGTATAACGGCAGTGCATTTGGAAGAATTCCGTATTCTTATATTAAGGTATAGAATCGATTTTCTTGTATATACTCATTTAGCGATCGATATCGAAATGCTTCAAAGCATTAGTTTAACATATTTAAGTTAATTAAACTTATTTAACGCACTCAAGTTAATATAAAGCCATGGCGGCATAACGGCAGTACATTTGGAAGAATTCCTTTATCTTATGTTTACGTATAAAGTCGACTTTCTTGTATATCCACATTAAGCGATCGCTATCGAAATGCTTCAAATCATTAGTTTAACATACTTAAGTTAATAAACCTTCTTTAGCGAACTGAAGATGACATAAAGCCTTGGCGGCATAACGGCAGTGCATTTAGAAGAATTCCGCAATCTTAAATTTATTTGTAAGGTCGATTTTCTTGTATACACACATTTAGCAATCGATATCGAAATGCTTCAAATCATTAGTTTAACATATTTAAGTTAATTAACATTCTTTATCTTACTGAAGTCTACACAAAGCCTAAACCGTATAACGGCAGTGCATTAAGAAGAATTCCGTAAACTTATATTTAAGTAGAAAGTCGATTTTCTTGTATATACACATTTAGCAATCGATATTGAAATGCTTCAAATCATTAGTTTAACATATTTAAGTTAATTAATCTTCTTTAACGAAATGAAGTTGACATAAAGCCAAAACATCATAACGGCAGTGCATTTGGAAGAATTCCATAATCTTATATTTAGGACAAAAGTCGATTTTTTTGTTTATGCACATTTAGCAATCAATAACGAAATGCTTCAAATCATTAGTTTAACATATTTAAGTTAATAAACCTTCTTTAATGAACTGAAGTTGACATAGAAGAATTCCGTAATCTTATATTTAGCTATAAAGTCGAATATCTTGTATATACACATTTAGCGATCGATATTGAAATGCTTCAAATCATTAGTTTAACATATTTAAGTTAATTAACTTTCTTTAACGAACTGAAGTGTACATAAAGCCAAAGCATCATAACGGCAGTTCATTTGGAAGAATTCCATAATCTTATATTTAGGCATAAAGTCGATTTTAATGTATATAAACATTAAGCAATCAATATCGAAATGCTTCAAATCATTAGTTTGACATATTTAAGTTAATAAACCTTCTTTAACGAACTGAAGTTGACATAAAGCCTTATATTCATAACGGCAGTGCATTTAGAAGAATTCTGTAATCTTGTATTTAGGTATAAAGTCGATTTTCTTGTATATACACATTTAGCAATCGATATCGAAATGCTTCAAATCAAGAGTTTAACATATTTAAGTTAATTAACTTTCTTTATCTTACTGAAGTCTACATAAAGCCTTAACGGTATAACGGCAGTGCATTTAGAAGAATTCCGTAATCTTATATTTAGGTATAAAGTCGATGTTCTTGTATATGCACATTTAGCAATCGATATCGAAATGCTTCAAATCATTAGTTTAACATATTTAAGTTAATTAACTTTCTTTAACGAACTGAAGTGTACATAAAGCCAAAACATCATAACGGCAGTTCATTTGGAATAATTCCATAATCTTATATTTAAGTATAAAGTCGATTTTATTGTATATAAACATTAAGCAATCAATATCGAAATGCTTCAAATCATTAGTTTGACATATATAAGTTAATAAACCTTCTTTAACGAACTGAAGTTGACATAAAGCCTTGGCTTCATAACGGCAGTGCATTTAGAAGAATTCCGTAATCTTATATTTAGGTATGAAGTCGATTTTCTTGTATATACACATTAAGAAATCGATATCGAAATGCTTCAAATTATTAGTTTAACATATTTAAGCTAATACACCTTATTGAACGAACTGAAGTGTACATAAAGCCATGGCGGCATAACGGCAGTTCATTTGGAAGAATTCCATAATCTTATATTTAGGTATAAAGTCGATTTTCTTGTATATACACATTAAGCAATCAATATCGAAATGCTTCAAATCAATAGGTTAACATAGTTAAGTCAATAAACTTTCTTTAACGAACTGAAGTTGACATAAATCCTTGGCTTCATAACGGCAGTGCATTTAGAAGAATTCCGTAATCTTATATTTAAGTATAACGTCGATTTTCTTGTATATACACATTAAGCAATCAATATCGAAATGCTTCAAATCATTAGTTGAACATATTTAAGCTAATACACCTTCTTGAACGAACCGAAGTTGACATAAAGCCATGGCGGCATAAAGGCAGTGCACTTGGAAGAATTCCGTAATCTTATATTTAGGTATAAAGTCGATTTTGTTGTATACGCACATTTAGCAATCGATATCGAAATGCTTCAAATCATTAGTTTAACATATTTAAGTTAATAAACCTTCTTGAACGAACTGAAGTTGACATAAAGCCATGGCGGCATAAAGGCAGTGCATTTGGAAGAATTCCGTAATCTTATATTTAGGTATAAAGTCGATTTTGTTGTATACTCACATTTAGCAATCAATATCGAAATGCTTCAAATCATTAGTTTAACATATTTAAGCTAATACACCTTCTTGAACGAACTGAAGTTGACATAAAGCCATGGCGGCATAAAGGCAGTGCATTTGGAAGAATTCCGTAATCTTATATTTAGGTATAAATCGATTTTGTTGTATACTCACATTTAGGAATCAATATCGAAATTCTTCAAATCATTAGTTTAACATAATAAGCTAATACACCTTCTTGAACGAACTGAAGTTGACATAAAGCCTTGGAGGCAAAACGGCAGTGCATTTAGAAGTATTCCGCAATCTTATATTTAGGTGTAAAAACGATTTTCTTGTATATACGCATTTAGCAATCAATATCGATATGCTTCAAATCATTAGTTTAACATATTTAAGCTAATACACCTTCTTGAACGAACCGAAGTTGACATAAAGCCATGGCGGCATAACGTCAGTGCATTTGGAAGAATTCCGTAATCTTATATTTATATATAACGTCGATTTTGTTGTATACACACATTTAGCAATCGATATCGAAATGCTGCAAATCATTAGTTTAACATATTTAAGTTAATAAAACTTCTTTAACGAACTGAAGTTGACATAAAGCCTTGGAGGCATAACGGCAGTGCATTTAGAAGAATGCCGTAATCTTATATTTATTTGTAAAGTCGATTTTCTTGTTTACAAACATTTAGCAATCGATACCGAAATGGTTCAAATCACTAGTTTAACATATTTAAGTTAACTAATCATCTTTAACGTACTGAAGGTGACATAAGGCCATAGCGGTATAACGGCAGTGCATTTGGAAGAATTCCGTATTCTTATATTTAGGTATAGAATCGATTTTCTTGTATATACTCATTTAGCAATCGATATCGAAATGCTTCAAATCATTAGTTTAACATATTTGAGTTAATTGAACTTCTTTAACGCACTCAAGTTAACATAAAGCCATGGCGGCATAACGGCAGTGCATTTGGAAGAATTCCGTTATCTTATGTTTACGTATAAATTCGATTTTCTTATATATCCACATTAAGCAATCGCTATCAAAATGCTTCAAGTCATTAGTTTAACATATTTAAGTTAATAAACCTTCTTTAACGAACTGAAGATGACATAAAGCCTTGGCGGCGTAACGGCAGTGCATTTAGAAGAATTCCGCAATCTTATATTTATTTGCAAAGTCGATTTTCTTGTATACATACATTTAGCAATCGAAATGCTTCAAATCATTAGTTTAACATATTTAAGTTAATAAACCTTCTTTAACGCACTCAAGCTATCATAAAGCCATGGCGGCATAACGCCTTTGCATTTGAAGAATTCCGTTGTCTTATATTTAGGTACAAGTTCGATTTTCTTGTATATACACATTAAGCAATCAATATCGAAATGCTTCAAATAATTAGTTTAACATATTTAAGTCAAATAAACTTCTTTATCTTACTGTAGTTTCCATAAAGCCTTAACGGTATAACGGCAGTGCATTTGGAAGAATTCCGTAATCTTATATTTAGGTATAACGTCGATTTTGTTGTATACGCACATTTAGTAATCGATACCGAAATGCTTCAAATCATTAGTTTAACATATTTAAATTAATATTTTAATTAATAATAATAAATGAAGGTGACATTTAGCCATGGCGGCATAACGGCAGTGCATTTGGAAGAATTCCGTAATCTTATATTTAGGTATAAAAACGATTTTCTTGTATATACACATTAAGCAATCAATATCGAAATGCTTCAAATCATCAGTTTAACATATTTATGCTAATACACCTTCTTGAACGAATTGAAGTTGACATAAAGCCATGGCGGCATAACGGCAGTGCATTTAGAAGAATTCCGTAATCTTATATTTATTTGTAAAGTCGATTTTCTTGTATACACACATTTAGCAAACAATATCGAAATGCTTCAAATCATTAGTTTAACACATTTAAGTTAATAAACCTTCTTTAACGCACTCAAGCTATCATAAAGCCATGCCGTCATAACGGCAGTGCATTTGGAAGAATGCCGTAATCTTATATTAAGTTCGATTTTCTAGTATATACACATCTAGCGATCGATATGGAAATGCTTCAAATCATTAGTTTAACATATTTAAGTTAATAAACCTTCTTTAACGAACTGAAGTTTACACAAAGCCTTAACGGTATAACGGCAGTGCATTTGGAAGAATTCCGTAATCTTATATTTAGGTATAAAAACGATTTTCTTGTATATACACATTAAGCAATCAATATCGAAATGCCTCAAATCATCAGTTTAACATATTTATGCTAATACACCTTCTTGAACGAATTGAAGTTGACATAAAGCCATGGCGGCATAACGGCAGTGCATTTAGAAGAATTCCGTAATCTTATATTTATTTGTAAAGTCGATTTTCTTGTATACACACATTTAGCAATCGATATCGAAATGATTCAAATCATTAGTTTAACACATTTAAGTTAATAAACCTTCTTTAACGCACTCAAGCTATCATAAAGCCATGCCGTCATAACGGCAGTGCATTTGGAAGAATTCCGTAATCTTATATTAAGTTATGAATTCGATTTTCTTGTATATACACATCTAGCGATCGATATGGAAATGTTTCAAATCAATAGTTTAACATATTTAAGGTAATTAACTTTCTTTATCTTACTAAAGTCTACATAAAGCCTTAACGGTATAACGGCAGTGCATTTAGAAGAATTCCGTAATTTTATATTTAAGTATAAAGTCGATTTCCTTGTACATACACATTTAGCAATCGATATCGAAATGCTTCAAATCATTAGATTAACATAGTTAAGTCAATAAACCTTCCTTAACGAACTGAAGTTGACATAACGCCTTGGCTTCATAACGGCAGTGCATTTAGAAGAATTCCGTAATCATATATATAAGTAAAAAGTCGATTTTCTTGTATATAAACATTTAGCAATCAATATCGAAATGCTTCAAATCATTAGTTTAACACATTTAAGTTAATAAACCTTCTTTAACGCACTCAAGCTATCATAAAGCCATGCCGTCATAACGGCAGTGCATTTGGAAGAATTCCGTAATCTTATATTAAGTTCGATTTTCTAGTATATACACATCTAGCGATCGATATGGAAATGCTTCAAATCATTAGTTTAACATATTTAAGTTAATAAACCTTCTTTAACGAACTGAAGTTTACACAAAGCCTTAACGGTATAACGGCAGTGCATTTGGAAGAATTCCGTAATCTTATGTTTAGATATAAAGTCGATTTTCTTGAATAAACAACTTTAGCAATCGATACCGAAATGCTTCAAATCATTAGTTTAACATATTTAAATTAATTAACCTTCTTTAACGTACTGAAGGTGACATTTAGCCATGGCGGCATAACGGCAGTGCATTTGGAAGAATTCCGTAATCTTATATTTAGGTATAAAAACGATTTTCTTGTATATACACATTAAGCAATCAATATCGAAATGCTTCAAATCATCAGTTTAACATATTTATGCTAATACACCTTCTTGAACGAATTGAAGTTGACATAAAGCCATGGCGGCATAACGGCAGTGCATTTAGAAGAATTCCGTAATCTTATATTTATTTGTAAAGTCGATTTTCTTGTATACACACATTTAGCAAACAATATCGAAATGCTTCAAATCATTAGTTTAACACGTTTAAGTTAATAAACCTTCTTTAACGCACTCAAGCTATCATAAAGCCATGCCGTCATAACGGCAGTGCATTTGGAAGAATTCCGTAATCTTATATTAAGTTATGAATTCGATTTTCTTGTATATACACATCTAGCGATCGATATGGAAATGTTTCAAATCAATAGTTTAACATATTTAAGTTAATTAGCCTTCTTTATCTTACTGAAGTTTACACAAAGCCTTAACGGTATAACGGCAGTGCATTTGGAAGAATTCCGTAATCTTATGTTTAGATATAAAGTCGATTTTCTTGAATAAACAACTTTAGCAATCGATACCGAAATGCTTCAAATCATTAGTTTAACATATTTAAATTAATTAACCTTCTTTAACGTACTGAAGGTGACATTTAGCCATGGCGGCATAACGGCAGTGCATTTGGAAGAATTCCGTAATCTTATATTTAGGTATAAAAACCATTTTCTTGTATATACACATTAAGCAATCAATATCGAAATGCTTCAAATCATTAGTTTAACATATTTAAGTTAATACACCTTCTTGAACGAATTTAAGTTGACATAAAGCCATGGCGGCATAACGGCAGTGCATTTGCAAGAATTCCGTAATCTTATATTTAGGTATAAAGTCGATTTTGTTGTATACACACATTTAGCAATCAATATCGAAATGCTTCAAATCATTAGTTTAACATAGTTAAGCTAATACACCTTCTTGAACGAACTGAAGTTGTCATAAAGCCATGGCGGCATAACGGCAGTGCATTTAGAAGAATTCCGCAATCTTATATTTATTTGTAAAGTCAATTTTCTTGTATACACACATTTAGCAATCGATATCGAAATGCCTCAAATCAATAGGTTAACATATTTAAGGTAATTAACTTTCTTTATCTTACTAAAGTCTACATAAAGCCTTAACGGTATAACGGCAGTGCATTTAGAAGAATTCCGTAATTTTATATTTAGGTATAAAGTCGATTTCCTTGTACATACACATTTAGCAATCGATATCGAAATGCTTCAAATCATTAGATTAACATAGTTAAGTCAATAAACCTTCCTTAACGAACTGAAGTTGACATAACGCCTTGGCTTCATAACGGCAGTGCATTTAGAAGAATTCCGTAATCATATATATAAGTAAAAAGTCGATTTTCTTGTATATAAACATTTAGCAATCAATATCGAAATGCTTCAAATCATTAGTTTAACACATTTAAGTTAATAAACCTTCTTTAACGCACTCAAGCTATCATAAAGCCATGCCGTCATAACGGCAGTGCATTTGGAAGAATTCCGTAATCTTATATTAAGTTCGATTTTCTTGTATATACACATCTAGCGATCGATATGGAAATGCTTCAAATCATTAGTTTAACATATTTAAGTTAATAAACCTTCTTTAACGAACTGAAGTTGACATAAAGCCTTGGAGGCATAACGGCAGTGCATTTAGAAGAATTCCGCAATCTTATATTTATTTGTAAAGTCAATTTTCTTGTATACACACATTTAGCAATCGATATCGAAATGCCTCAAATCAATAGTTTAACATATTTAAGGTAATTAACTTTCTTTATCTTACTGAAGTCTACATAAAGCCTTAACGGTATAACGGCAGTGCATTTAGAAGAATTCCGTAATTTTATATTTAGATATAAAGTCGATTTTCTTGAATAAACACCTTTAGCAATCGATATCGAAATGCTTCAAATCATTAGATTAAGTATAAGTTCGAATTTCTTGTATATACACATTTAGCGATCGATATCGAAATGCTTCAAATCATTAGTTTAACATATTTAAACTAATACACCTTCTTGAACGAACTGAAGTTGACATAAAGCCATGGCGGCATAACGGCAGCGCATTTGGAAGAATTCCGTAAACTTATATTTAGGTATAACATCGATTTTGTTGTATACACACATTTAGCAATCGATATCGAAATGCTTCAAATCATTAGTTTAACATATTTAAGTTAATAAACCTTCTTTAACGAACTGAAGTTGACATAAAGCCTTAGAGGCATAACGGCAGTGCATTTAGAAGAATTCCGCAATCTTATATTTATTTGTAAAGTCGATATTCTTGTATACACACATTTAGCAATCGATACCGAAATGCTTCAAATCACTAGTTTAACATATTTAAATTAATTAACCTTCTTTAACGAACTTAAGTGTACATAAAGCCAAAACATCATAACGGCAGTGCATTTGGAAGAATTCCGTTTTCTTATATTTAGGTATAAAAACTATTTTCTTGAATACACACATTTAGCAATCAATATCGAAATGCTTCAAATCATTAGTTTAACATATTTAAGCTAATACACCTTCTTGAACGATTTGAAGTTGACATAAAGCCATGGCGGCATAACGGCAGTGCATTTGCAAGAATTCCGTAATCTTATATTTAGGTATAAAGTCGAATTTGTTGTATACACACATTTAGCAATCAATATCGAAATGCTTCAAATCATTAGTTTAACATAGTTAAGCTACTACACTTTCTTGTACGAACTGAAGTTGACATAAAGCCATGGCGGCATAACGGCAGTGCATTTAGACGAATTCCGTAATCTTATATTTATTTGTTAAGTCGATTTTCTTGTATATACACATTTAGCAATCGATACCGAAATGCTTCAAATCATTAGTTTAACATATTTAAATTAATTAACCTTCTTTAACGTACTGAAGGTGACATTTAGCCATGGCGGCAAAACGGCAGTGCATTTGGAAGAATTCCGTAATCTTATATTTAGGTATAAAAACGATTTTCTTGTATATACACATTAAGCAATCAATATCGAAATGCTTCGAATCATTAGTTTAACATATTTAAGCTAATACACCTTCTTGAACGAATTTAAGTTGACATAAAGCCATGGCGGCATAACGGCAGTGCATTTGCAAGAATTCCGTAATCTTATATTAGGTATAAAGTCGATTTTGTTGTATACACACATTAAGCAATCAATATCGAAATGCTTCAAATCATTAGTTTAACATATTTAAGCTAATACACCTTCTTGAACGAACTGAAGTTGACATAAAGCCATGGCGGCATAACGGCAGTGCATTTAAAAGAATTCCGCAATCTTATATTTATTTGTAAAGTCAATTTTCTTGTATACACACATTTAGCAATCGATATCGAAATGCCTCAAATCAATAGTTTAACATATTTAAGGTAATTAACTTTCTTTATCTTACTGAAGTCTACATAAAGCCTTAACGGTATAACGGCAGTGAATTTAGAAGAATTCCGTAACCTTCTATTTAGGTATAAAGTCGATTTTCTTGTATATGCACATTTAGCAATCGATATCGAAATGCTTCAAATCATTAGATTAACATAGTTAGGTCAATAAACCTTCCTTAACGAACTGAAGTTGACATAACGCCTTGGCTTCATAACGGCAGTGCATTTAGAAGAATTCCGTAATCATATATTTAAGTAAAAAGTCGATTTTCTTGTATATAAACATTTAGCAATCAATATCGAAATGCTTCAAATCATTAGTTTAACACATTTAAGTTAATAAATCTTCTTTAACGCACTCAAGCTATCATAAAGCTATGCCGTCATAACGGCAGTGCATTTGGAAGAATTCCGTAAACTTATCTTAAGTTCGATTTTCTTGTATATACACATCTAGCGATCGATATGGAAATGCTTCAAATAATTAGTTTAACATATTTAAGTTAATTAGCCTTCTTTATCTTACTGAAGTTTACACAAAGCCTTAACGGTATAACGGCAGTGCATTTGGAAGAATTCCGTAATCTTATGTTTAGATATAAAGTCGATTTTCTTGAAAAAATACCTTTAGCAATCGATATCGAAATGCTTCAAATCAACAGATTAACATATTTAAGTTAACAAACCTTCTTTAACGTACTCTAGTTAACATAAAGCAATGGCGGCATAACGCCTTTGCACTTGGAAGAATTCCGTTATCTTATATTTAGGTATAAGTCCAAATTTCTTGTATATACACATTTAGCGATCGATATCGAAATGCTTCAAATCATAAGTTTAACATATTTAAGCTAATACACCTTCTTGAACGAACTGAAGTGTACACAAAGCCAAAGCATCATAACGGCAGTTCATTTGGAAGAATTCATAATCTTATATTTAGGTATAAAGTCGATTTTAATGTATATAAACATTTAGCAATCAATATCGAAATGCTTCAAATCATTAGTTTAACACATTTAAGTTAATAAACCTTCTTTAACGCACTCATGCTATCATAAAGCCATGCCGTCATAACGGCAGTGCATTTGGAAGAATTCCGTAATCTTATATTAAGTTATGAATTCGATTTTCTTGTATATACACATCTAGCGATCGATATGGAAATGCTTCAAATAATTAGTTTAACAAATTTAAGTTAATTAGCCTTCTTTATCTTACTGAAGTTTACACAAAGCTTTAACGGTATAACGGCAGTGCATTTGGAAGAATTCCGCAATCTTATGTTTAGATATAAAGTCGATTTTCTTGAATAAACACCTTTAGCAATCGATACTGAAATGCTTCAAATCATTAGATTAACACATTTAAGTTAACAAACCTTCTTTAACGCACTCTAGTTAACATAAAGCCATGGCGGCATAACGCCTTTGCATTTGGAAGAATTCCGTTATCTTATATTTAGGTATAAGTTCGAATTTCTTGTATATACACATTTAGCGATCGATATCGAAATGCTTCAAATCATTAGTTTAACATATTTAAACTAATACACCTTCTTGAACGAACTGAAGTTGACATAAAGCCATGGCGGCATAACGGCAGTGCATTTGGAAGAATTCCGTAATCTTATATTTCGGTATAACGTCGATTTTGTTGTATACACACATTAAGCAATCGATATCGAAATGCTTCAAATCATTAGTTTAACATATTTAAGTTAATAAACCGTCTTTAACGAACTGAAGTTGACATAAAGCCTTGGAGGCATAACGGCAGTGCATTTAGAAGAATTCCGCAATCTTATATTTATTTGTAAAGTCGATTTTCTTGTTTACACACATTTAGCAATCGATACCGAAATGCTTCAAATCACTAGCTTAACATATTTAAATTAATTAACCTTCTTTAACGTACTGAAGGTGACATTAAGCCATGGCGGCATAACGGCAGTGCATTTGGAAGAATTCCGTTTTCTTATATTTAGGTATAAAAACGATTTTCTTGAATATACACATTTAGCAATCAATATCGAAATACTTCAAATCATTAGTTTAACATATTTAAGCTAATACACCTTCTTAAACGAACTGAAGTTGACATAAAGCCATGGCGGCATAACGGCAGTGCATTTGGAAGAATTCCGTAATCTTATATTTAGGTATAGAATCGATTTTCTTGTATATACTCATTTAGCAATCGATATCGAAATGCTTCAAATCATTAGTTTAACATTTTTAAGTTAATAAACCTTCTTTAACGAACTGAAGTTGACATAAGGCCATAGCGGTATAACGGCAGTGCATTTGGAAGAATTCCGTATTCTTATATTTAGGTATAGAATCGATTTTATTGTATATACTCATTTAGCAATCGATATCGAAATGCTTCAAACATTAGTTTAACATATTAAAGTTAATTAAACTTCTTTAACGCACTCAAGTTAACATAAAGCCATGGCGGCATAACGGCAGTGCATTTGGAAGAATTCCGTAATCTTATATTAAGTTATGAATTCGATTTTCTTGTATATCCACATTAAGCAATCGCTATCAAAATGCTTCAAATCATTAGTTTAACATATTTAAGTTAATAAAGCTTCTTTAACGAACTGAAGTTGACATAAAGATATGGCGGAATAACGGCAGTGCATTTAGAAGAATTCTGTTATCTTAAATTTAGGTATAAGGTCGAGATTCTTGCATAAACACATTTAGCAATCGATATCGAAATGCTATAAATCATTAGTTTAACATATTTAAGTTAATAAAGCTTCTTTAACGTACGGAAGTTGACATAAGGCCATAGCGGTATAACGGCAGTGCATTTGGAAGAATTCCGTATTCTTATATTTAGGTATAGAATCGATTTTATTGTATATACTCATTTAGCAATCGATATCGAAATGCTTCAAACATTAGTTTAACATATTAAAGTTAATTAAACTTCTTTAACGCACTCAAGTTAACATAAAGCCATGGCGGCATAACGGCAGTGCATTTGGAAGAATTCCGTAATCTTATATTAAGTTATGAATTCGATTTTCTTGTATATCCACATTAAGCAATCGCTATCAAAATGCTTCAAATCATTAGTTTAACATATTTAAGTTAATAAAGCTTCTTTAACGAACTGAAGTTGACATAAAGATATGGCGGAATAACGGCAGTGCATTTAGAAGAATTCCGTTATCATATATTTAGGTATAAGCTCGATTTTCTTGTATATACGCATTTAGCGATCGATATTGAAATGCTTCAAATTATTAGTTTAACATATTTAAGCTAATACACCTTCTTGAACGAACTGAAGTGTACATAAAGCCATGGCGGCATAACGGCAGTGCATTTGGAAGAATTCCGTAATCTTATATTTAGGTATAACGTCGATTTTGTTGTATACACACATTTAGCAATCGATATCGAAATGCTTCAAATCATTAGTTTAACATATTTAAGTTAATAAACCTTTTTTAACGAACTGAAGTTGACATAAAGCCTTGGAGGCATAACGGCAGTGCATTTAGAAGAATTCCGCAATCTTATATTTATTTGTAAAGTCGACTTTCTTGTTTACACACATTTAGCAATCGATACCGAAATGCTTCAAATCACTAGTTTAACATATTTAAGTTAATTAACCTTCTTTAACGTACTGAAGGTGACATTAAGCCATGGCGGCATAACGGCAGTGCATTTGGAAGAATTCCGTTTTCTTATATTTAGGTATAAAAACGATTTTGTTGTATACACACATTTAGCAATCAATATCGAAATGCTTAAAATCATTAGTTTAACATATTTAAGTTAATAAACCTTCTTTAACGAACTGAAGATGATAAAAGCCTTGGCGACATAGCGGCAGTGCACTTAGAAGAATTCCGTATTCTTATATTTAGGTATAGAATCGATTTTCTTGTATATACACATTTAGCAATCAATATCGAAATGCTTCAAATCATTAGATTAACATATTTAAGTTAATTAAACTTCTTTAACGCACTCAAGTTAACATAAAGCCATGGCGGCATAACGGCTTTGCATTTGGAAGAATTCCGTTATCTTATATTTAGGTATTAGGTCGATTTTCTTGTATATACACATTTAGCGATCGATATCGAAATGCTTCAAATATTTAGTTTAACATATTTAAGTTAAATAAACTTCTTTATCTTACTGAAGTTTACATAAAGCCTTAACGGTATAACGGCAGTGCATTTGGAAAAAATTCGCAATTTTATAATTAGGTATAAAGTAGATTTTCTTGTACATACACATTTAGTAATCGATATCGAAGTGCTTCAAATCATTAGTTTGACATATTTAAGTTAATAAACGTTCTTTAACGAACTGAAGTTGACATAAAGCCTAGGCGGCATAACGGCAGTGCATTTAGAAGAATTCCGCAATTTTATATATATTTGTAAAGTCGATTTTCTTGTATACACACATTTAGCAATCGATATCGAAATGCTTCAAATCAATAGTTTGACATATTTAAGTTAATTAACATTCATTATCTTACTGAAGTCTACATAAAGCCTTAACGGTATAACGGCCGTGCATTAAGAATAATTCCGTAATCTTTTATTTAGGTATAAAGTCGATTTTCTTGTATATGCACATTTAGCAATCAATATCGAATTGCTTCAAATCATTAGTTTAACATATTTACGTTAATAAACATTCCTTAACGAACTGAAGTTGACATAAAGCCTTGGCGACATAACGGCAGTGCATTTAGAAGAATTCCGTAATCTTATATTTAGCTATAAAGCCGATTTTCTTGTATACACACATTTAGCGATCGATATCAAAATGCTTCAAATCATTAGTTTAAAATGTTTAAGTTAATAAACTTTCTTTAACGAACTGAAGTTGACATAAAGCCTAGGAGGCATAACGGCAGTGCATTTAGAAGAATTCCGCAATCTTATATTTATTTGTAAAGTCGATTTTCTTGTTTACACACATTTAGCAATCGATATCGAAATGCTTCAAATCATTAGTTTAACATATTTAAGTTAATAAACCTTCTTTAACGAACTGAAGTTGACATAAAGCCATGGCGGCATAACGGCAGTGCATTTGGAAGAATTCCGTAATCTTATATTTAGGTATAACGTCGATTTTGTTGTATACGCACATTTAGCAATGAATATCGAAATGCTTAAAATCATTAGTTTAACATATTTAAGTTAATAAACCTTCTTTAACGAACTGAAGATGATAAAAGCCTTGGCGACATAGCGGCAGTGCACTTAGAAGAGTTCTGTAATCTTATATTTAGCTATAAAGTCGTTTTTTTTGTATATACTCATTTAGAAATCGATATCGAAATGCTTCAAATCATTAGTTTAACATATTTAAGTTAATAAACCTTCTTTAACGAACTGAAGTTGACATAAAGCCTTGGCGGCATAACGGCAGTGCATTTAGAAGAATTCCGCAATCTTATATTTATTTGTAAAGTCGATTTTCTTGTTTACACACATTTAGCAATCGATATCGAAATGCTTCAAATCATTAGTTTAACATATTTAAGTTGATAAACCTTCTTTAACGAACTGAAGTTGACATAAAGCCTTGGAGGCATAACGGCAGTGCACTTAGAAGAATTCCGTATTCTTATATTTAGGTATAGAATCGATTTTCTTGTATATACACATTTAGCAAGCAATATCGAAATGCTTCAAATCATTAGATTAACATATTTAAGTTAATTAAACTTCTTTAACGCACTCAAGTTAACATAAAGCCATGGCGGCATAACGGCAGTGCATTTGGAAGAATTCCGTAATCTTATGTTTACGTAAAAAGTAGATTTTCTTGTATATCCACATTAAGCAATCGCTAACAAAATGCTTCAAATCATTAGTTTATCATATTTAAGTTAATAAAGCTTCTTTAACGAACTGAAGTTGACATAAAGATATGGCGGAATAACGGTAGTGCATTTAGAAGAATTCCGTTATCTTAAATTTAGGTATAAGGTCGAGATTCTTGCATAAACACATTTAGCAATCGATATCGAAATGCTATAAATCATTAGTTTAACATATTTAAGTTAATAAAGCTTCTTTAACGAACTTAAGATGACATAAAGCCTTAGCGGCATAACGGCAGTGCATTTAGAAGAATTCCGCAATCTAATATTTATGTATAAA